>CM035147.1:30572362-31772362 GCA_020205605.1 Panax ginseng
CAAAGTCATACAATGACGGCATTCTCAAACGGACTGTTAATACAGTACGGCATCATGACATCATTCTCGAAAATATTTTCAAAAAAAAATAAAAAATTAATTTGCCAACGGGGTTTGGCTATACTTTAATAATTCGATTATATTGAATTATTGATATGAGTCTATGCTATTCGATTCAGCTAGACTAATGTTATGAAAACTCTAAAGTGTTCATTGAAAGAAATTTCCTGAACCAAATTGCTTTGGTACGAAATCCTATGATAAGACTGAGGTGAACTATGTTGTTTGGATAAATAATCCAATCAAGTAGCGTAAATATTCGCTATACATAATTAATACGTTATGCATGACATAAGAGTACGATAGGCTGATCACCTAAAGTACTAACAACGGTAGTTTACCTTCTATGTGATTGTAAACATACCAAGTAATGTATTATTTTTTGGTATGATCAATACCGTTAAAACTATGTGTTCATGGTCTATATGACACCTCAACACAATTTGAAAACTCTTACTCTTGTGAGTGATGTATTGGGTAGCAAGCGAATATGTGTGAATGGTGTAAGCAATATGGTGTAAGGTGTAAGTTAAATTTCGGGGACGAAATTTTTAGAAGAAGTGGTGAATGTGACAACCCGAGAATTTAGAGTTTTTTAAAATTTTTTTATTAATTGATTTAAGGTTCGATATTAGAACCTAGATAGAAAATTAGTGTATGCGTTTAATATTTTTAAGATTGAATTTTGAGGATTTCAAAATTCTGTGAAGGATTTAGGTGAATTATTCAGGATTAAGGAATACGTGAATATGTTCTATGTATATGTGTACAGAATGTGGTTAAGGGTCAAGGGTTGACCAGATAAACAATATCTATAACAAACCCTAAGTATATATTAATAACGTCAACGTTCGATTAGAAAACCCTAACGATTATAAGAAACCCTAGAAACCGGTTCTAGAAACCTAATTTCAGTTTCGGGAATTCGAAACCCTAATTCAGGAATTTAAAACCGTAATCTGGGAACTTAAAGGATAATTATAATTCTTAAGTGATATTAATTATAATCTTAATTAGGCTAAAGCTTAATTATTTAGTAAATTCTAATTTCAAATTTAGAAAACCCTAACTTCGGGATTTGAAACCCTAATTTATAATTAGAGAAAAAAAAAGTGTTAATTTAAAAGTTTTAATGTTAATTAGGAAATATTAATTCTAATTTTCAAGTTAAGTAATTAGAAAACCCTAATCTAATTACGAAATCTGATTTCTATTTTAGAAAATTAATTTTCTATTAGAAACCCTAATTTTGGGTTATAAACCCTAATCCGTGATTTTGACCCTAATTGCTAAATTAGCAATTTTAATTAGGAAATACTAATCCTAATTAGTGAGATTTAAATTATGATTAAGAAATTTTAATATAATTAAAAAATTCTAATTATAATTAAGAAATATTAATTTTCAATTTTGAAAACCTAATTTGGAAATTTTAGAAATTAAATTGCAAACCCTAAATTTTTCAAACCCTAAACCCTAATTTTTCTAAACCCTAAACCCTAACCAAACCCTAAACCATAAGGGTTTGGCAAATTGTCTAAAATAACATTAAAATTAAATGCAAAATGACTAAAAAGCCCTTTGTTGTATTATTGAAAATAATTGGTAGATCTTGCAATAATGGAGTGGTTGAACCACTCCACCAACTCCATGTGGCCTAAATACTCCAGCTCCCAGCCGAAATCAACATATCCTAGCAACTTGGCAAAAATTATAAGAGATTAAAGAGAGAGAAATGGCTTCTTTATTTTTCATTTTGTCCAAGTCCCTTCTCTCTCTATATTTTCGGGAGTTAGAGTGAGAAAGTATGAGAAACCAAACCATGATCAAACTTTAGCAATCCAATAACATGAATCAAAAGTCAGAAATCAAGATCCAAGCTTAAAAGGTATACAAACCCTAAATTTCGAAATCCTTGGATCTTATGTTGGATGTTGTAATTTGATGTTTAGATATGTGTATTAGAGTGTCATTTGATGACCTGGGTTGTCAAAACTCAGATCCATATCATCTAGATGCTCGAATCTAAAGATTTATCAAATCTGGAAAAGTTAGAAATTTTTGTTTGACAAGAAAATGTCAGGCTTAATAGATCGGTGTCTGATAATGTTTTTAGTGTGTTAAATATTTGTATTGGTAGTATGCTATGTGGTCTTTAGTCTGCAACTTGAATCGGAGTTATTTCATGTTTGGATTAAGAGTTATTGTTGGTCAAAACCCGTTGACCTTTCACGGAAAGCCAGTTCTGGGCAACCCATAATTTACCCAGGATGCTTGACAAGATTTTCAAAGCCCTTGAACTTGTTGTATGTTTATGTTTTGGCTATGTTGTTGTTTGATCCTTGTAGTCTGACATGAGGAGTGTATATTAAAACCTTTAGATAACCCAGATCTGTAACAGGATTGTAGAAATTCATGGTCAAACGTAGTTGAGCGAACTGCTTGATGAACAATCTGGAAAACCCAGATTTGTTCTTGAGCATGTACCTGACAGGTACTTTGACCAGCCATGATTCCTTTTGTGTTGTTGTTAGACCTACATATTGATATACTATTGTACCCTGACACCTATACTACACTTTTGAATTCATAGATCACATAAAACATTCCTAAAACAAAAGATATAAGGATGAAAAGTAGGGACCTTCACACTGCTTGAGTTTCTGGAAAACCCAGAAACTCAAGAACAGCGTTATCAGAGTTTTTGGAGGCTTTGATGTCCCTGATCTAATGATGTAATTGCTATGAAAACAGTTGGTGATTGAAGTATAACACTAGTATTACAATTCTAACTAAATCACAAGCCCAGAAATCAACAGGAACACGGATCGATTAACGGTCAAACAATGCACCTTGCTTTCTGACATGTGTTTCTGGGCAGGCTCAAGAACACACCAAGAACACCTATAGCGACGGGTCTATCGCTATAAGGCCCTTTAGCGACAGTTAATTATGAAAATTAATAATTTTAATTAAATAAATAGAAAAAAATGGTTTTTAATTATTAAAAATACATAATAAATTCCAAAAAAATATTTTAAATTCTAAAAAATAGTTTTTAATTATTTTAAGTATATTTCATAAATATTTAATATTTTTGAATATAAAAGATATTTATTTATTTAATTATAATATTAAATAAATTATTTAAAAATAGTTTTAATTGATGAAAAATTATATTATGGTATTATAAAATAATTGAAGTTATTTTCGAGTGACTTTTAATATTTTATGATGAATTTCATTAATTAATCAATATTAATGATAAATAGTTTATTTAATAAATATATTAAATAAATTATGGAAAAATAGAATAAATGATTTAAAAATCATATAAAAATTATTCAAGTGTTATAAAAATATTTTAAAGTTATAAAATATAACTTTTGATATTTTGTCATGAAAATATTAATATTTCAATATTAATAGCAATTATCGAATAATGAATTTAAGTGTTTAAAAATCATATAAATATGATTTTAAAGTATTAAAATACTTTGTGATATTATAAAATATATTATAATATTATGATATGTATTTCATTAATATTTAATAATAAATAAATATTAATGATAAAAGAATTATGTGGTATTTAATTCATTTAAATACATTTTTAATGATTGAAAATTTATTTATAAATAGTAATAATTATTTAAAAATTATTACGAGCTTTTAAAAATATTTTGTGATTATTAAAATTATCTCGAGTTAATTGTTAAGTGTTATCTGAGTTTAATTGAACTTAAACTCGATAAAAGTCCCACTAGAAATCGGGATGTCGATTGTGGTTTCGGTTCAACTCGGGATCGCAAAAGTTTGACTTGATGTCGAGTCCTATGTGTGTTGTAGACTGATAAGGTTATGTGTTATGTGTAATGTGTTTAGATTATTTTATAAATTGTGATGATATTATTCTAATATTGGAGATCTATATTACTAATATTAGGTCTTCGGATAAAGCGATATAAATTGCGTAGCGGTAATCAAATCAGCTCGAGTAAAGTTTGTGTTTTACTTAACTCTATTAAGAGTGTTTTATTTGGATAAGCTTATGGTTAATCATTGTTGGTTTCCATGAATTGTACTCTGTACATATTTCTTGTATAAGTCAGGTATGAAAGGCTGATCACCTTCATTACCAGTTGGTTCAGATATATTTATTCATGTATAATACTTGTTCAGTCATAAATTTATTCCTGTTAGTTCACAATTATATTGTTGAATTATAGTCAGCTTATTATTCAGATTCTTTCAATCATGATATATCGTTATATTATTGAACTTAAACTTGTTGGGCAATCCTTATGCTCACCCTTGCTATATCATGATAAAACATTGCAGATTAAGGCGAATACGTCAGATACAAGGAAAGGTTAAAGATAGTTCCATCTTTAGTTAATGTGCGCGATTAGTTTTGTAATAGTGTATGATATTAATGTGATTGTAAGTTAAATAAGTTATGATTTGTGTATAAGTTAAGGTTACTCGAACTTGGGAAATAGTGTATAATATATTGTATAAACAATTTATGTTTATATCTTCCGCAAATATATTAATAGTGATAGAATGATCTAACCGGATCCGCGGTAATTCGGGACCTCAGATTCGGGGCCCTCACAGTTTCAGCAGTTAGGACTTTTTCTTCATTGTCCTTGTTCTTTGAGGAGACTTTTCTTGATGGGGTCTGAGCTTTCTTCACACCTCTCGATTTCTTCTTAACTGGTGTGATTACTGCTGGTTCAGAGTTATCAGACTCAGAGCTCTCTGCCTCTTCTATCTTCCTCTTCTTTGCAGAGGCCCTACTGCTGCTCCCAGCTGTCAGCCTTTTGTTCTCCTTAGAGTTCTTCTTCCAGTTCATAAATAATTGTGGAGACATCACTTTATGCACATTCAAAGTTTCTCCTTCATCATCCTTGATTTTCCTTCCTAACTTCTTCTTCAGTACAATACTCAGCATCCTACCATGAAACACCTTGGTCAGGGGGCTTTTCAGTAGACTTCTTCTTCTCAGCCTTTTCTACCCACTTGGAGATCTGATCGAACAAGATAGCTCCAAAGTCGATTTATTTCTTTAGAACCATTGCTGACATTATTTTCAACTGTTGGTCAATCACTGTGTCATGTGTAGTGTTCTTGCACAGTATGCATTTTCTAACTATTTCAGCAAGGAACTCATACTCTTCAGGAAATTCCTTCTTCTTCATGTCTTTAAAACTAGGGTTTCTTTGGTACCACATAACCTCCTTTGCTTGTTCAGTATTGACATTATCAAGGTTCTTCAGCCCTTGGTTAGGAAAGCCTAGGCATTGATTGAGGTCAGAAGATTTAAACTTCAGAGACTGACCTTTAACCTTGGTAGTAAGGGTTTCGAAGTTGATGGAGGCGTTTGAGTAGAATTCTTTAACCAGGTCGATGTAGACTCGAGTATTTGCCTCAAGGCATTCTGAGAATCCAGCTTTCTTCACAAGCTCGAGAATATCCCTGAACTTCTTTTCGGATTTCTCAAACGATTTGGTTCTGAGCTGAATGCCAGTGATTACTTGCTAGTTTTCCATTTTGAGTAGTTCGAAGAATGTGGGTATCTGATTTAGATATGTTTATAAGAGATGGCTGAGTGTAATTTGGTAAGGCTCTGGAGGGTCAACTGATTTTGGCTCTTGAGAGGATTCTAGGGTATGAAAATGGGAGGGAGAAAGGTTCGATAGCTTTTGGCAACTGTCTGTATATTTGAAATTATCTTTAAGGTAGTTCCTTCTAACTCTGCATAATCAGTGATGTGTCAACCGTCCATTGGTTGCACGTTGCCCAGTAATGAGCTGTCACTCCCCATAACTTTTCAGTTAGATGTTTCCTTTTAGAAGAGTAGTCGTTTAAACGACGTGGCTCTGACCGTTGACCTTTTGATTCGTAGAGTAGCATGATAAAGCAGCTATGGACTCTAAGATTCCTTTTGTTGACTCAACGATCAACTTTTGAGAGATCCTGCAGTGGATGACTTTGTCTTTTATCCTTACTTTGATGCAGCATAGCTCAATCACTGATGTATTCGAACTTATCTCCTCAACTTGAATAGTTTAGCAAATGTCTCATTTTCCAAGCTCCTTGTGAACTGGAGTACCCTTTGGTAGGACTATAATCGTCGTGTTGTATTCTAAGATCGCTGAGGTTGTACTACGATCGTTGAGGTAGCACTATGATCGTTGAGGTTGTACTGCGATCGCTTAGTTCTCTTCAAACTCGACTCTCCGATCGTTGATTGACTTGTTCCTTGTGATGAACTAGATCAAACATTCCTTCTAGGTCAAGGTAGCTCAGGAAGGGCCAACCTCTTAGAGTGAGCTAAGGCTCAGGTTTGTCCCTGAGGCGCTCTCCAGATGCAATGCTATAGCAGTGATTTGCAATGACATCTCATTCGACCTTTTCTGATTGGGAGTTCTTCTACCAGCTTTAGACAACTGCATTGCTGAAATTGTGGTGTCCTCTTGCTTTTACACTACGATCATATGTTTGATCGTAGGCACTTCACGATAATGGGTTGGGTGGCTGAAAGGTTATCAGTAGTACGTTTTGAGACGTTCTTACTGACTGTGGATCTTCATTTGGTTCATCAGCCACAAAGTTTTGGGACTCTGTAGCTGGTACAACTTTTCATAGTATATCTCAGTGTTGTTGTTCCTTAACAGATCACTGCTCCCCCGTTGTTGACGATGTCTTCCCAGATAGATGTGATTCCCTCTTCTTTAGGTTCATTTGAAGGCAGCCTTGCATATCTCCTTCTGACTAGAATCTCCATCATCGCTCGGATCTCCTTGTGTCGTAGAGATAAGTATTTTCAAGACTGATCACTCTACGATTATTTGACAGCACTATGAACGTAGTCTTCTTTGTCAGTTTTGTTTGTGAAGTTATGCTCTTGCAATAAGTTCCTTTTGAACGATGCTCTATGATCTTCTGTTGTGAGCTTCCTTGAGGATTCTTCTCATATAACATTCTTTGACTGGCTTTTGAGCACATAAGACCCTTTCCTTCATTGGCTGAATGGCTTGCTTGCATATACAGATTAGCAGCCATGTGAGCTTCATTCTGATTGGCTCAGAAGGTCTTCAAGGACAGGCTTGGACATATAGGAATTTTGTCAAAATCAATTCTGAATAGTCCTTGGCCTTCTGCTGGTTGAGTCTTCTTGATTGAATTCTTCTGCTTCATCATCCCTTAGTGTGGTCAGACTGACCAAGTACCTGCAGGTTTAAATGTATTTCTATTTTTGGTACCTATAATTAAATGGGTCCTGCTAGGTTAGTTTTCTTAACCCATGTTCCTCTTATTTGGATAATCATCATATTTATCACCAACAAACATATTCATGCATGCACCTATCTTAAGATAATATATTTTGAGATGCATGGTGAATGTTTGTAGGATTTGACATTAAATAACACACTCATTATGGATTCATCATTTACTGGGTTATGTTCACAATATTTAAGTGTTCACAGAGTGAGAATCAACTCTACGATTTAGGAGTATCTAGTTGATTCATTGAGGTGATCAGTTTTTACTAATTAGCAAGATCCTTTTGCAGAATTGATCATGCTCTATGTGTTGTCAAACACTTAGAATATAGACTTGTACATAAATACTAGCCTACCAGTAAAGATTACTTCACATAAAGTTCATTAGGCCTGTGATGCTCTTATGACCCATTTCAAATTTCCTTCAAGATGTCATCTTCAACCTAAAACTTGGATGGAGAGAAATTTTATAGTCATTTGAGTTTCCATCCTCAGGTTACTTTCTCTCTTCACCTTTTTAGATAGATTATGACTCCTTGACAGAATACTGTTATAGTTCATAAGAAGATGCAATTATGATGTACATTTAATGGTGAGGAACCATACCTTTTTACTGTCAGTTACTAAACAGTCATTTATCTTAGATATACTGAGTTTAGGTATTGATGTGCATAGCTTTACTTTTGCTTCTGACATCTTATTGCTCTTGTTGGCCTTTAATCAATCAGTAGTGGTCTTGAAGATATAGGTCAAGAGAATCTCAACATTAAGATCTTTGACATCCTTTAGCTGATAGAGTTTGCACCCAGCTGTTGGTTGGCCAGACATAAGTTTGAGAAGATCTTTTTTCTTCTCTCGATAAGCATTTCTTAGTATGTATGGCTTCTTCATCTTTCAGACTGGTGGGTGCTTGACTCTTCATCATTGATGTCTCTTGAGTTCTCTAGTCTAGTCTTAGGACTACAAGATTGACTACAGGCTAGGATTGGTCTTGTTGATGTAACAATAGAGACCATGGACCAATCTGAGCAGCTTCAGGTGTATATACACATTTAACCTATACACAATATTTCCAATATGTGAGCTCATCTGCATATAACAAGTTACTTACTACAAAACCAAGTTTAGAACAATGTTAGTGCCTCGGGATGGGGACTCAAGGCGATTAGCTTTTGAATATAGCATGAGAACTCTACTCGATACTAAATTGTTAGTTCCCGAGGGCACAATAGATCTAGAAGGGGGGGGTTGAATAGATCCTTTTTATTTGAAATGCTTTTCTGGTTTATATTATATTGTTCATAATTAACATATGACAAACATAAGAATCTTTTCAAGCACAGCGGAATAAGTAAAAGATCCCCTTCATTGATATATTCATAATCATACATACATTGTTCGTAGAGTAAGTTTAGTTGTAAATAGTTAAAACATACATAGCAGTTATAGCAGTTATAGTACATAATGTAAATGACATAATGTAAAAGACACAAGGGGTTTTAAGTGGTTCAAAGACTCAAGCTCCTAATCCACTCTTCTGCTTTCAACTAGCAGGAATTCCACTAAGGAAGGGCAACACCCTGAATCACTAAGATTCCTTCAAGGCCAGCAACCTTGGAACTTCTCTAGTTCCCTAGGAACTCTTCAAGCTCAGCAGGCTTGGAACTTCGTTTAGTCCCTTCGAACAAGGACCCTTCTGGCCCTACTTCATTTAGTCCCTTCGGATAAGGACCCCTCAGGCCCTGGCTGTTGAGTTATTTGTTTATTGTTGTTGGAGTCGGTGCTGAACTGCTAAGATGTCTTCATGCTCTGAACATCTTCTATACTTAGCAGCTTGGCTTGATCATCCTTGAAGTACAGCTGAGTGTTGCATGATGCTCAGCTTCTTTAGTTGCTCAACCACTTCAGATGACCCCTTGTTGAACTGCCTTGAAGATCATTCTTCTTGATACTTGATGGCTACACATGATTGGCTTTTAAGATGACTTTAAGCTCTTCTGTTGGGTACTTAGAAGCTTTCTAATGCTTGAGACCAAGATGGCATTTGTGATCTCCCTTCTTGCTACTTGATGCCTTCTCAATATGGACTTGCTAAGATGACTGTGAACTCTTCTCTATTGTACTTAGAGTCTTCTCATGATGGACATCAAGATGACATGATGCTCTTCTTTTTCTCGGCAGTTCAGAACACTCTTCGTGTAGTAGAGCTCTCATACATAGTAGAACTCACACTTCTACTTCTCTCTTTTTTCAGTCTTCTGAGTGTACTTGGTGAATCGTAGAGTGAGCCTTCGGACTCACTATCTCACATGGTTTAGATCAGTCCACCTTATCTCCAAAGTCTGCAACTCCAGCAACCTTTGATCTTTGAAGCTCTTTCTCATTTATACTTCTTCCTAATCCTTCCGTTGTAAAGTAGCCGTTGAAGGCTATTCAAAACTCTTCACAGATCTCGAGTTGCTTGAAGTAGACTGCTTGATGTGACATGTCATACTTTTTCTGACGCTACAATCTACTGTTTCACCTACCCTGTCAGATGTATCACTTTAATGTCTTGGGCAGGTCGAAGACTTTATTACCTCTTTCTGATTTCTCGATCAGAGGTTGTCCTATTGCATCGATGCTCTCAATAAGCACTTGTCCGAATATTACTCTTCAGATTGAACCTTTGCCAATGCTTCAGTCTTCTGCCATTCGAACTCTACGATTCTGATGCACGTCTTCAAGGACCTGATCGTAGTGTCTTGTTGAGTGTTGGTCATTAACTGGTAGAGTTAACACTACGATCTTGAAGAGTGTTGATTGGATCTTCAATGTAGAACACCTCTTCCTTCTATTTTGCAGAGCTTCAATACTTCTGTTTGCTTCGACTGTTCTCAAAGACTGATGGCCTAATTCCTTGCTCTAGTCCCCTTCTAAATATCAAGACACTTCAGATTTGTGGCGTGTCCAGCTTGCTTTCTCCTTGTGATCTCCTGTTCATTTATCATCAATGAACTGACCCTGCACTTAATCACTTTAGCCTTGCTCTTCAGAAGCTAACCAGTATCTCGGTTCACCTTCCATCAGTTCCTTCCCTATTTGGCAAACACTACAATCTTGGTTGCTTCCAAGATCGTTGTCTTCTGTTCATTTTATAGTTACTGCATTAGCTGACTTTCCTTAGTCAGCTTCTGAAGTCTTCCTTGGATCTCCTTGTGGAAGACTTCATCACGAATGGCCTTACAACTCAATCTTGTGGACGGTTGGTGCTTGGTGCTTAGATCTTCTGTTAGCCTGCATGCCATTCGTTGAGTGCTCTCTGGTTTCCTTGGATATAGCTTGCAGCTTGAACCAGAGGCTTCGTTCCTTTGGATATTTTGGGAGTGCTCATTTGTTGAGAACCGTGTATGCTCTACGATTCAACCTTGGCATTGTGAGTACTTCTGTTGTGGTCGTAGTTCTGCACTCTACGATTCAGCTTTGTCTTGTGCAAACACTACGATCCCGAGATCAGATCTTGACACTCTATGATTTTTGCCTTGGGCATGTTGTCTTCATCTGATCTTGCTTGACTGCGATCTCTGCATGTAGTCATTGGACTCTACGAACTCAGAGTGTGGTCTACTATCCGTACTTGGCTTGACGGATGAATGGGGTGGCTCTCGTTTACCAGAAGCGGTTCGTCTCTATGATTCTAAACATGACTTCCTCAGCACACTACGATCCTGAGGAAGCTCTACTCGACACACTACGATCCTTCTTTATTTCCTCTGGAAGTCTACGAACTCCAAGATCTACTATCTTGCATACTCCTATTCTGCCTCGATAGCTCTCGAGTTAGCCTTGACTCTCCTGGCAGACTACGACTTCTGGTGCAGTGCTCGATGATCAGACAAGCCTATCTATTACATCATAAGATCAACCTAACAAGCTTGATCTTCTTATATTTATAGTCCTTGTATATCATTTCTTTTTAAGGACTTTACAAAGCTATTTTGCTTATGTAGGATCAACCTAACATATTTGATCAATTCATTCTAAGTCCTTGTACCTATATTTTTATTATCTATCAAAGGACTTTATAGCTTTTCTTAATGCAAGCATACTTGCATATTCATTCATATATATATATATATATATATATATATATATATATATCATAATCAAATCATATATTAAATAGGAATATCATTCACATGTTTATTCCTGACACGGTTCATCATATCCATGAAAGCAGCAGGAGCATTAGTCAATCCAAAAGACATAACTAAGAATTCATAATGCCCGTACCGAGTTCTGAAGGCAGTCTTCGGAATATCCTCAGTTTTAATCTTCAGATGATGATATCCAAAATGAAGATCAATCTTTGAAAAGAATTGTGCTCCTTGTAACTGGTCGAACAAGTCATTATTACAAGGTAGCGGATACCTAATCTTGATAGTGACATGGTTCAATTCTCGGTAGTCAATACAAAGTCGCATACTCCCATCTTTCTTCTTTACGAATAACACAGGAGCACCCCAAGGAGATGTACTAGGACGAATGAAACCAATGTCCAACAACTCCTATAGTTGGACCTTTAACTCCTGAAGTTCAATAGGAGTCATCCGATATGGGGTTTTAGAAATGGGCTTTGTATAAGGTTCAAGGTCAATAAAGAATTCAACTTCTCGTTTTGGGGGTAGACAGGGAAGTTCTTCAGGAAATACGTCAGGAAATTTACTAACAACAAACATATTATTCAAATCTGACGTGTTTTTGTTCAAGTCCGTGACATGGGCTAAGAAAGCTTGACATCCGTTTTTCAATAAACGAATAGCTTTATGGCTTGATATGACAGTGATTGACTTTTGTGGTTTGGTTGTTTGAATTCGCATAACAGGTTGGTTAGGAATATGAAAACTAACAACCTTACAAAAATAATCAATTTTAGCATGATGAGTGGTTAACCAATCAATCCCTAAGATCACATCAAATGCAAGTATTTTCAACAAAATAAGATCGGCAGGTAATGTTATGGTACCAACTTGAATCAAGCAAGATTTATAAATAGTAGATATAATGAAATTTTCTCCTAACGGAGTCTCAACAGATAAGTCAAGATCTAATTTCTCCTGAGTCAAGTTCAAATGTTGAGCACAAGTAGGAGAAATAAAAGAATGGGTAGAACCGGTATCTAATAAGGTATAAACTTTGCAAGAGTTTATGATTAGCTTACCCATGATCACCTCGTTCAGGTTTCTCGCGTTTTGGCCAGTCACGACAAACGCCCTCCATTGAACTACCGACTTTGTTTTATTCGTAGTCGCCTTTGGTGTCATCGTCCAAGCTGGACTTAACTTCGCTACTGGACAAAACCAAGCTATATGACCGTCTTTTCCACAACTGAAACACACCTTGGAAGGTCAGGAAGCAGTTTTGGACTTATGTGTCCTCCTCTCCGTGATCAGTAGCATCTAATCAAGGCGGTCATTCTCCTCCCATAGAATTTATTATTGGTGTTGGTGCTGCTGCTGACGTCTTCCCGTCATTGTTGAATCTCCTGTTTCTGAAATTTCCATTTGACTCATCACTCCTATTATCATGGCCACGATTACCACCCGAGTGGTTATCGCTTTTGTCTGTATTCTTTCCTCCCCGCTGGTTATCATCGCTCCTCGATGATCATTGCCACCCTGTAGATGACCCTTATTGTGGTCCTTGGTTGAGCATACTCATTATCTCGCGCTAATAATAATTTAGCCTCATTGACAACATCCTAATATAAAGAAAATTTATGAGAGATAAGATATTCTTTGAATCTCGAGTTTTAGACCTCTCGAAACATCCGTGTCATTCGTTCCTCATTCTCTACCAAATGAGGTGCAAACCTGAATAACTCTGCGAACTTCACCTCGTATTAGGACACCGTCATGTTATTTTATTCCACTCTAATAAACTCTACCTCCTTCATATGACGTATACTTTCAGGAAAGTACTTGTCGATAAATAGTTTCTGAAATGTTTCCCAAAACATGTTGAGTCGCGGCAGTCAGTACGCTTCACGTAGACTCCCACCAAGATACTGCCTCACCACGAAACATAAAGGTGGCGAATGGAACCTTATGTTCCTCCGTGCATCCCAAGACATCGAATATCTTGGTAATTTACTTGACCCACGCTTCCGCCTTTAATCGAATCCGTATTATCCCTATACTCACGACCACCAAATAAATACCAAATAAACTTAGTCAGGTCATACTAGCGAAGAAATTCCCCGTCTTTTCCCTCCTAGTTCTTGTCTCATATCTCAGCCAGGGATCATTGTTGGGTAAAATCTAGTTATGCACAACACGCAAGTATACATGGTGAACAAGTAATAAAGTGAAAGTAGAGTATCGTTCCCACGAGGAATTGTTTAATAAAAATCACCAAGTACTAACCTGTAACCAACTCAATCTTATTTAAACGAATGAATTTCAATTTATAAGTAAACTAATTCTAATTACCATAAGTTAAATTAAGATTACAGAGATATAAGATCACAACTTCACTTATTGTTTCATTTAAGTTAACACACTTCTCATCAATTATTCTCTATCATGAATTGTTAATCAAGAACACTAAAGAAGATAAAACCACCTCTCGATGCATAATACACATACTCACTTAAATCCACAGATGATAGAATTAAGAAAGACACCCTAATTAACTAATCCACTATATCTCTATGTGAATTACAATTAAAAAGGATTTAAAGCACAAGTTCTCTATAAGATTGCATATGGCGTAAAGACATATCTCTATCCTAAACACGAATCATGAATTCTATCTATGAAGAAATCACAAACACATGCTATCATGATAAGATCTAAATCAATACTTTATCTCTCGAGTTCATATAGATTATCACGGTAATTATTAGCTAGGAAATTAAACAATTAAGTCCAAATCACAATAGACAATCCTCACAATAGCACATAATAATTGATAGTGAAGCATATTAAAATAAACTACACAATAAGATCCATCGTAATCTCAAACAAAGAATTAGTTCATTGAATTATTGAATTAAAACTAAGAATCCATAATTTAATAAACAATAAAAGACAAAGATAGAAAAAGATAAGAAGATATAATCTATTGTCTGTAGATTTTAAGGCTCCCTCCTTGCTCCTACTTTGAATATTCAATGGTCTCCAAGTTATTTCATTCTCCAAAACTCATTAGAACTAGTGTTTTGATCTAATCTACTCTAATCTAATCTACTAAAATCCTCTCTCTAGTCTAATCTCCCCTAATCTTTGTGATTCTCCTTCTTTTATAAGTCTCTTCATATGTCTTTAAGTCGTCTTGAAAGTCCTCTTTGAAGTCCTTGAGTCAATCGGATCGAAACAATCCTTCCTGGACTCAAATTTGACCAAAATTCGTATTTTCTGGGCTACCCCCGCCCCAGCGGGGGTCTAGGCTTGTAAAAGGCCCGCCCTACGGGCTAGGGGCCTGTTTTAGGCCTGGCATGCCCACCCCCGATGGAGGTTTTGTGAAGGAAACTTTTTCGCCTCGACGTCTTTTGGGAAATCGGTCAAAACATTTGATCCGGGAAGAGTTACGAGGCCGGCCATCTATCAAATCGAAAATATCGACGTGATCTACAAGTTTCAATCTTTGGGATTCGAGAAATAATGAACAGATGAAGGTCAAAATTGGGTTGGAAGTGACTGCTATGCAAATGGCCACCCAAAACAGTGACGTTCGACGTCCGTTGACACAAAGATCATAACTCTTGCATCCGAACTCCGATTGGAATGATTCAAGATGTTCTGAAAAGCTAAGAAGAAGCTTTACAATGTAATCCAAGTTCCAAGCCAAGAACATGAAATGAACATAAAAGCCCAAACGATGTCTGGATTGCTTTTCTTTGTGATTTCATACCAATTCTTTGCGATTTCAACTCCCAAGCATATAATCTACAAAATGAACACAAAATGCATGAAAAGTAACTAAGAAACATGAGATTAAGAAAATAATTCAAGTAATAGATACCGGATAAGTAGGTATAAAACCTACTTATCAAATACCCCCAAACTTAAACATTTTCTTGTCCTCAAACAAAAACACTAAACAACAATTCTATGCAATACAACTAATCTACATGCCTACTTAATCCAAAGAAGAATGACATAAACAAGTCTATTCAACCAAACTTTTAGAGAAATCAAGTAAACATGATAATACATCATATCAAAACAAATCATTAACTTCCCAATCAATCATCAAATCTTATATCATTATCACTAATATATAGTGCGGTGTGTGCTCCACAACAATGTTAATCGATATAAAATCAAATTTAACACATAACAAGTCTCTTCAAGGCATCATACAAAGGTAAACTCAAGAAATCCAAAAACAAGCTAGATCCAACTAAAATCAAACAATTACCAATATCACGGGTTAACATGGGATACTTATGCTTTATTTTTTATCTACTAGGGCTTTTTGCTCTTATTTCCGCTTTATTTATTCTTTTTTTTTCATTTTTTTTTTTTTTTTTTTGATAGTGAGTGCATTTTTATGCTCCATCTCACGCCAAAGTGTTTATGAGGAGTGCAGCATTTCACGCTTTTCTCGACCCCACCACAGACTCAATTTATTCAACTCAATATTTTTTTCTTTTTTTTAGAAGCTTATATACCCCACTTTTCCCCCCAAACTTAGGTTCTTGCCTAATTCTTCGCCTTCACTGCCTATTTTTGTCATTCTCTTATTTAAACTAGCATTATCCTTTAGAGGTCCTTTATGTATCAATTTAAACTCAATCATTCAACAAGTTGTTTTTACTGTGATATCCTTATTATACCAGTTTCAAACAGAAAAAGACTCAATTCATAACAAGAAATCACATCAAAGCTCTAATGGTCAGTATTATACTTGTCTACCCAATTCCAATCTCATCATTGGCCAAAATAAACTTAAACTATCAAACAGCTGGACTCATGCAAGATGAACATAATAACTAACTATTATTTTTGATTTTTGATTATTGATTTTTTTTAAGAAAGTGAATGCAAAAACTAAATGTAACTATATGAACTACAATGTAAATAACTAACTATATGCAATACGACACTAAAATGCCCCCAAACTTAAACTAGACATTGTCCTCAATGGCTGAAATAGGAAAAAGTAAAGCATAGGACTTCCCTGAAAATATAGCAATCCTCCTCCTTGTCCGCTAAGTTTGGAGAATAGATTAGGCGCATGAAACAAATTAGGCACCACACTTGAATTTAACTTGAATAACCTTTTCATAAGCTTTTGTGTGTCCATTGAACCTCCAATACCTACATTGAAGAGAGATAACATGGATTAGAATAGCACTTGGATTGGTAAGAGAACTTAATAAGCAAATTAATTCCTATCTACTAAATAAACTAGTAAAGCAAATAAATAGAAAAATTCATGGGTCAGCTTCCCGCTTAGCGCTTGAATTATAGTCTTTCAAATTTTGTCTTTGTCCGTCAACGCTATCCAATTCCTCTTCAATAATTGAGGAACCCTTCATCCATCGGAAATAATGTAGCTTTTGGTAGGTTCCCAATTGTGATAGCCATTGATTTAAAGTCACCTAGCATGCACTGATTTGGTATAACCATAATCAAGAACGTCCCACAGCTAGGTGTTTTCTCCATTTTGTATGTGATCACTTTAGGGCATGGAAGCTTGTCACACACAATGGGCTCTTCGTCTATCTTCTCTGTCTTGTCCCACCATGGATTCAAATTTGTACTCGCTCTTTTGTAATCAAGAGCTTCGCCGACAACATGACTACCAAGTGGGCATGCTTTTGCAAATCTGACTGACTCTTCGATCTTTGGTGGAGACCCATTTAGATCTTCGTCGACCTCTATTTCATTATCCCCAATTGTCTCCACACTTTCAATATCTAGTTGCTCATCCAGTCGCATATTTGGTCCGGGTTCTTCGTCAATTTTGTCATCCATGTCATAAAGCCAAGTATTTAGAGGAAGGTTTCTTATGGCTTTGGTCATTTGCTCTATCTGATCCGTAAGATTTTGAATTGACCTCGCTTGATTACTCATCTTCTCCTCATTTCTTGCTACGAACTTGGAAAACAATTCCTCCAACCTAAATTATCTCTCTCTCTCAGGACACCGAGAGTGGACATGAAAATTCCGGTGTATATGATGGATTTAGAGCGTAATGTTGGTCATCATAATTATAGCTCCATGAAAAATCCGTGATACCCCCAATCTTGGTGATAGTTAGATCAACATAGTTATCGAGGTAATCACCACTATATTGTACCGGCTCAAAACCGACGGTGCATTGATGACTTTGATGGTTGCCAAAAGACAATAGTCACATCGAATCGCCATCCTTCGCCTCCGCTGGTCATGCGATAACTCCAACGCCTTCGAATTTGCCTCAATTTGTATTCTGACTCATGAAAATGCATTAAGTCCATCAATCCATGTTTCCTTGGTCGAGTCATGTTCGTATGGCCATTGATACGCAAAGTCATCCATGGTACCAAAAGAGAGAAATATATGAAGAGAATTAAAAAAAAAAAAAATTTAAATTAAGACTAATTTGATTGAAATTAATATTGGTAAATAATTATTAAATTAATTCCCCAAGAACGCCGCCAAAAACTTGTTGGGTAAAATCTAATTACGCACAACACGCAAGTATACGTGGTCAACAAGTAATAAAGTGAAAGTAGAGTATCGTTCCCATGACGAATTATTTAAAAAAAATCACCAAGTACTAACACGTAACCAACTCAATCTTATTTAAATAAATGAATTTCAAGTTATAAGTAAACTAATTCTAATTACCAATAGTTAAATTAAGATTACGGAGATTTAAGATCACAACTTCACTTATTGATTCATTTAAGTTAACACACTTCTCATCAATTATTCTCTATCCCTAATTGTTAATCAAGAACACTAAAGCGTATAAAAAACCACCTCTCGATGCATAATACCCATACTCACTTAAATCCACGATGATAGAATAAAGAAAGACACCCTAATTAACTAATCCACTATATCTCTATGTGAATTATAATTAAAAAAGGATTTAAAGCACACGTTCTCTATAAGATTACATATGGCATAAAGGCATATCTCTATCCTAAACACGAATCATGAATTCCATCTATGCAGAAATCACAAACACATGCTATCATGATAAGATCTAAATCAATACTTTATCTCTCGAGTTCATATAGATTATCACGGTAATTGTTAGCTAGGCAATTAAACAAATATGTCCAAATCACAATAGACAATCCTCACAATATAACATAATAATTGATAACGAAGCATATTAAAATAAACTACACAATAAGATCCATCGTAATCTCAAACAAAGAATTACTTCGTAGAATTATTGAATTAAAACTACGAATCCACAATTGAATAAACAATAAAAGACAAAGATAGAAGAAGATAAGAAGATATAATCTATTGTCTGTAGATTTGAAGCTCCCTCCTTGCTCCTACTTTGAATCTTCAATGGTCTCCAAGTTGCTTCATTCTCTAAAACTCATTAGAACTAGTGTTTTGATCTAATCTACTCTAATCTAATCTAATGGAATCCTCTCTCTAGTCTAATCTCCCCTAATCCTTGTGATTCTTCTCCTTTTATAAGTCTCTTCATATGTCTTTAAGTCATCTTGAAAGTCCTCTTGGAAGTCCTTGAGTCAATTGGATCGAAACAATCCTTCCCGGACTCAAATTTGACCAAAATTCGTATTTTCTAGGCTACCCCAGCCCCGGCGGGGGTCTAGGCTTGTAAAAGGCCCACCCCGACGGGCTAGGGGCTTGTTTTGTGCTGGCATGCCCAGCCCGACGGTGGTTTTGTTAAGGAAACTTTTCTACTCTGATGTCCTTTGGGAAATCGGCCATAACGTTTGATCCGAGAAGAGTTACGAGGCCTGCTACCTATGAAATCGAAGATATCGACGAGATCTACAACTTTCATTCTTTGAGATTTGAGAAATAACAAAAATATGAAGGTCTAAATTTGGCTGGAAGTGACTGCTATGCAAATGGCCACCCAAAACAGTGACGTTCGACGTCCGTTGTTACAAAGATCATAACCCTTGCATCCGAACTCCGATTGGAATGATTCAAGATGTTCCGGAAAGCTAAGAAGAAGCTCTAAAATGTAATCCAAGTTCCAAGCCAAGAACATGAAATGAACATGAAAGACCAAAAGATGTCCGGATCGCTTTTCTTTGCGATTTCATACCAATTCTTTGTGATTTCAACTCCCAAGCATATAATCTACAAAATGAACACAAAATGCATGAAAAGTAACTAAGAAACATGAGATTAAGCAAATAATTCAAGTAATAGATACCGGATAAGTAGTTTTAAAATTTACTTATCAATCTTATCCCTAAGCTTTGATACCAACTGTGATGCCCCCAAAATAGGTATACATCACCCATTCTGAGTCGCTAAATACATGGCACAGAAACAAATACAACCTCAATAATACAATTGTCATGCAAAATATGACAACACATATATTGTGAGTTTGAATACAAATATTTTTTAATAGACAGTATACAAACTCAAAAGGAGTCCTTATTATAATTATTGATACACTATTTTACAAAATAGCGAGGACTACTAAAACAACTATCCTGAACAAAAAAAATGGAAAAATAGAACAAAAAGGAAAAGGGTGAGCTCAACTAGCCCAGTAAAGAAAATTATGACTAAGATAATATACAACAATTTATCATTAGTCTTCAACATGAAAAATCTGATAAAATATAATAGACAACAAGTTTTAGATCAACAACTGCAGTGGAAACAACAATCCATTAGAAGAGTCAAGTAGAGAAAGAATTCTACCATCTTCTAAGATTTTAAATTCCATCATTAATATTTTATCCACGTAACATCAATCAATATACATCTTGAATCAAATATTCATCATTGCATTACAGGCCAAAGATATTCATTTATATCACCAGTTGATCATGTTCATCTCAACACCTGTTCATCTTTGCACTACAGGCCAAAGATATTCATTAGGTAATCATTCATCTTTGCATTACATGCCAAAGATATTCAGTAATATCATCATTTAGGATTGAGGATGATGAAAAATATCTTAAAAAAAACGAATCCAGTGAGATAAAAGATAAAAGATTAGGGATTCGTACTTTAGTTTATCCAAGAATATGGATACAATCAAAATTCAAGAATAAAGATCAAAATATGGATACAATCAAAGATAGTAACAATAATATACAACTTGGACAAAGAAAAAAAAATTTATTTTTTTGTGAATAGTGTCGTATTCGTGAATAGTTTCGTATACGTGAATAGTGCCGTATACATGAATAGTAACTCTGACACAAATAGGTAGAAATTCCACAATAAAATCTATACCAATATTTCGGTATAATGATATTGAAAGAATAACATCTTTATGAAGAAAATAACATCCATTACCTCAAAAGAACAATACTTCCGGCTGAAATATCAGGTATAAGCCTGAAGGAAACTTGCACTGATGAATAGTAACTCACAAAGTATCTAAATACTCACAAAATACGCTTGAATAATATAGAGAGAGAAAGAGAGAAAACTTGTTTCTGGTGTGATTTTTAATTCTAACTAAGCACCCTATTTATAGGAAAATGCTTAGAACGACATAGCAAACTAACATGCTACCTGATGGCTTACCTGCTACTATTCACGTCCACCACTTTTGAAAATAAATTCCAGCACATTTTATTTCTCATAAACCAAAAGTGGGGCCCACCATGTTTTTAATAAAAACATTTATTTCCGAAACTTCAATAATTCATAATAAAAAGCCCTTTTATCAGAAAAATTCGAATCTCATGTCTATTCCATAAGAAGTTAAATTCTCTACAACTTTGTAAGTCTAAGTTTTTCCAAATTCCAAACGAAAAATGACTGAAATCCACATACGGACGATTTTCAACACCTCTATTCCGACAAAATACTGATAAAACACATCAACATTTATTCCTTCATTTATAACCACAATAAATATATCCATCATTTATATCCACATAAAATAAATATTTCTTTATCATATAAATCAATAATTAATCATTCACAAATAATATTACAGAATCACAATTACGACAACCAAGTCGTTCCTAGGAAAGAGGGGGTTTTCCGATAAGGATTTCTCCTTACTGGCGTGCAATTAGGTGACCAAACCCCTTTTCTAGACAGAACTTCCTTAGACATTGCCAATAATGCTATCAAATAATATTATTCAAATAATATGAATTATTGATCTGATAATGGGAAATAATGTGCAATGACAATTATTGAAACAACAATAATATAAAATATCAACGCAACAATTATTAAATCAATAAAATAAAATATTGAACAGTAGTTACTGTAACAATTATTGAGTAGTGCCTTCTTACATAAGAATCAATAATTTCAAAAATATTGCGCAATACCGTGTGCTACTGTGCAACCATGTGTATTACTGTATTTTAACCACCAGGTAATCCAACAGTGTTAACGGTAACAATTACGCCATTATTTATAAAAACTCAAACTTGTCATTTTCTTCATTCGACAATTATTCATTATGGGGCCCACAAATGGGTGCACCGTCATACGAATATTCCCTGACAGCAAGAATATTCCACGACCAAACGAATATTCCCCGACAAAATGAATATTTTATAACCACTTGCTTATTTTTGCAAAAATTTCACATTTCACCCATAAGCAAAGCATTATATCAAATTAACTCCTTATTATTTCAAGATAATGAATAGAGAAAATTTAATTTTGTTCATCAAAAAGTTGGGGTCTTACAATAAGGCTTAGAATGTAAGTTAATAGGGGCAGAAGACGAAATAAAAGGGGCAGAAGAACACATCCAACAAGGCCGAGGACAACTGGACCTTTCTGAAATTTTATGAATATTGTTGCTCAAGTTATGCAAAATGTAAATATCACCATGGAAATCAGCCAAATAATCGATCGACAAACTTCAAAGACTTCAAGGCAGTCGTGCTGCCAGGATTTAGTGGATCAACGGAGCATAAGGTGACGGATTGTTCGAAAAGGAGAATGAAGGCAGGTAGCGTGAATACGGGGAAAAGTAACGGGACGCTGGCGACAATGAGACCAACTTTAACAAACAAACCAATGTAATCAACCATGAAGAATCTTCAAAGATGATAACGCAGGATACAAGATGTGCGACCGTGATGCAACTCCAGTTATTATACGTATGACTTTTATATTTTTATATACATGATTTTCCTATATATAATAAATTATTTATAAATTATTTTGAAAGAGAATTTTGAGTTCTATTAGAAATCAATTTTCCGTTTAATCAGATGGACAAGATTTATGCTGAATAGTTAAAGATCGGTTCGATCAATTATGATCGTGATCTACTTGCAATGACTGTGTATGCTATGTCCCCTTGTATGTATAAGTTTTAAAACGGTGATTCCGGGGACAGAATCTTTATAAGGGAGGGTGAATGTAATAACCCGATATTGTTTCTATATAATTAAATCAGAAATTTTGCGTGTAATTTTTTTTTTTAAAGGTGAGAATATGTGCCAGGTAATGTGTATGTATATTTGCGATAAATAAAAATTTATTTATTACATGAATAACTTTAAATAATTTTATTTTAGAATTATTGATCATTATAAATTATATTCTTATAATAATTAATTTTACAGTAAAAATATTTTTTATTAATTATTTTCCATGAAAATATGATTTTATATTAATTAAATAATATATAATATGATTATAGAATTATTATAATAACTATTTTAGTATATGAATTTATTTCAGAATTAATTAAGCTAATTATTTAACTTAATTAATAATGTGATGTATATGTAAGAAAATCAGATATGGAATCTAAATCCTAATTTAAAATTTTGATCAAGGAATGAGAATAATTATATAATATTAATTATATTTTAATTTTTCAGTGCTATAAATATGTACTGTATGTGTACGCATTGTTAAATGATTGGTCAATGATGGTACAGTATTTGAAAACCCTTGTATTATTGATAAACCCTAGTTTCGCAGTAATGAGACTTTAAAATATGTTAAGTCACTGTGTTTATATGGTGTATGATATGTATTATAAAGATTTGATGCTAATTAGGAAAACCCTATTTATAAGAGACCCGAATTGTAAATTAAAACCCCAATTTCTTAAATTATAAACCTTAAACAGTAATTAGCTAATTGCTAAAATGGAAACCCTAATTTAAAACTCAAGTTGAGTTCGAGACTGTTATGTAACTATGTTGGTATGATTAAGGTTAAGTATTGTAGAATTTTATATTGAATAGGTAAACCCTAATTAATATTTATAAATATTAATTTCTAGAAAACCTATTATTTAAATTAATTACCCTAATTGTTAGAATTAGTAACCCTAATTATCCAATTGGAGCCCTAATTGCTAAATTAGCAATCGCAATGATAATTAGTAAAACTTAAATCTAATTTTCAATTCTATTAAATTAGATAACCTATGTTAATTAAAGAAACCCTAATTACAATTTTTAGAAACTAAAATTTTATATTTTAAACCCTAAGTAGAAATCCTACAATTTTTTGTGCTAAACCTTAGGGTTAAACCCTAAGGGTCAAACCCTAAGGGTTGGCCATGTTACAAGATTACCATTAAATTGGTTAGCCAAATGACAAAAATGCCCTTATTACATTATTGGACATTACTTATGTATCTAGCCAAAGTTGTAGTTGGTAAACCAATCCAACAACCCCATGTGACTTAATATTCAGCAAATCAAGCTTTTTATATCAGCCAAATCATTTCATTCAATATATATATATATATATAGATTAGAGAGAGAGAAAGCTCATAATTTTAAGATATTTGCTATCCAACATCCAACAAAGTCTCTCTCTCTCTCTCTATACACCCAAAAATCCTTGGTATTTCAGTCCCTATCTAAGTCCCTAGCACACCCAAGAACAAACATCAAAGATCAGATTCAAGTGTTAAGCATGAATGAGGTATAAACCCTAAACTTAGAAATCCTTGTGATCTATGTTATTTATTGTTGTTTATTGTTTTAAGTGGTGTTAGAAGGTGTCATTAAGTGATTTGGGTTGTTGTTTCCTAGATCCATAACATTTAGTGTTCGAAAAATCAAGTTTTAAAATTCTGGAAAAGTTTAAAATTTTTGTTTGACGACGAATGTCAGTCCTTGTAGATCTGTGCTTGTTTATTGTTTTGATGATTTAAAGTTATAGTCTGTAATGTTGTTAGTAATCTGCAAGTGGGTTCATGATCATTGAATGCGTAGATCGAAAGTTATTCATGGTCAAAGTTCGTTGACCGAACACGAACTAAGTTTTCTAGGTAACCTAGAAAACTGAAGAACGTATTCGGGCATTGACTTTGACCGGCTTTGATTTTGTTGCTGTAAAGTTGTTTGGATGAATATTTGTATCTACATTATAGTATGTCATGAGTTCTACAAGTTCATAGTACTTCCGAACCTTAGAAATCAACAGATCGATCGTAGAAATTGGTCAAAAGTCGTTGACCGTTAAGCCTTACTGCATGGGTAACCCAGAAATGTTGAGGCAGTGGTCTGACGGGTACTTTAGAGACTTAGATCTTGTAAGATAATGATATCTGGACATTATAAATGATCAATAAAGATACCTTGGTAGTTAGTTTAAAAGACCCGATGTCTAGAACACCTGTGACATAAACCGATTGATCGGAATAAGGCCACCAAGGTCGTTGACCGACATTGACCGGATTTTTCTAGGCAGCCTAGAACTTGATGAACAGCCTTGACAATCATTTTAAAGGCTCAGATCTTGAATCTGAGTTGTTGTATGACCAAAATGATTGTGAATACTTGTAGTTCTACATTTATACTACACGGTCAATGCTTGAGATTGACCAGAGCAAGCATGAACAAATAATTATAAGTGGTCAAAGTTGACCCCTCGAGCACTGACATGTCAGTGTTCTTGGGCTCAAGAACACCTAAGGCGACGCTTTCTGTCGCCAAAGGCTTTAGCGACAGACTTAGTTAATTTTAATTAATTAATTTTCAAACATCATTTAAAAATAGTAATTAATTTCTAAAAATTACAAAAATTATTTTAAGTTATAAAAAATTAACCTTTAATAATTTGAAATATTTTTCATAAATATTAGTATTTATTTAAATATTATTGATATTTAATTTATTTAATAAATACATTAAATAAATTAATTAAAAATAATTTTATTATATTAAAAATCATTTTAAATGATAATAAGTTATTTAAAATATTTTAAGTTATAAAATATAACTTTTAATATTTTAAAGCAAATTTCATCAATTATTTAATATTAATTATAATAGATCTATTTAATAATTATATTAATTAATTAATTTAAAAATGATTTTTGATATTAGAAAAATCATTTTAAATGAAAATAAAGAGTTTAAAAATATTTTAAGTTATAAAATATAACTTTCAATATTTAAAGGTAAATTTTATTAATTAATTATTTATTAATGATATTAAATTTATTTAATAATTTTATTAAAAATCAGTTTAAAAATGATTTTAATATTATAAAAATCATTTTAAATAAAAATAAATTGTTTAAAGATATTTGAAGTTATAAAATATAACTTTTAATATTTAAAGGATAATTTCATTAATAATTTCATATTAATGATATTAATTTAATATTAATGATATTACATTTATTTAATAATTATATTAAATAAATAGTTTTAAAATGGTTTTATTAATTTAAAATTATTTAAAAAGGATATAAATCGAATTAAAAATATTTTTTAGTTATAATTAATAACTTTTAATATTTTGATAAATAATACCTTAATACTTTAATATTAATGATAATTTTTTAAAAATTATTTTAATTCTTTTAAAAATCATTTAAGGGTAATATTAATAAGTATTTTAAATTATTATAAATAACTTTAATATTTTGGCAATGGTTTCATTAATAGTTTAATATTAATTAAATATTAATGATAATAGAATTATTTAATATTTAAATCATTTAATAATGATTCCGGTGTTTGAAAAATCATGATAAATTATAATAATTGTTTTAAAAATTATTATAAGTCATTTAAAATAATTTGACCACTGTTCAAGTTATATTGAACTACATGATAAAGTTTTAGACTCGATAACTGCCCGATAAAGCCGTCGGTACACCGACATGTTTCAGAAATTCATATGGACTTAGATATTTTGACTGTATTAATATTTGTTTGTGATTCAATGACTGTTGAATATGTGTAACAATGTGATTAGGTTTTGTACTGATTGCAAATAGCAGTATTATGTGTTACGATATGTTATTCTAATCAGTAAAATGATCTTATTAATGATAGGTTGCTATATAAAAGATAAAACTAAGTTACGTATTGTAAGCAACAGACCAGGCAAGTATCCTACCTTTGCATTTTTTTATGCAATGGACATGAGTAAGAAAGTTTCAGAATTATATTATTATTATTATGCTAGATTACTAACCCTATTGTTATATATAATATATCCGATCATTGTTTATCAACATGATTTTATATTATATGATTCAGATATATATTATCTTCGTTAATTTCTAAATATGGTTATACAAGTGACCTCACTTGGATAATCATTTTATTTAATCACATGTTGATATATTTATATATACTTATTTATTCCCCGTATGTATACATTAATTAAAAGTCGTCTAAGCTATTTTACCCAGCTATTACACAGATTTAGAAATATCGTTGAATATGATAGAACTTTATTGTATCCAATCAAATTGTTTTGGTTCGGATTCCCGACTAAGTATGAACATCCCTAATCTGGGAAAACTTTTGTGCGCCAAAGGCGGATAAGATGAATGATAATATCGTTTTTACATGCAGTATTGATCAATACAGGGCCCATGGGATGTACACCCTCGCGCTCGTAAGTTATGATGGTTTGCAGATGAAGTTCTGTTTAACCTTATCGAAAAATTGAAAACAATGTTCATAGTATGTCACCTTAACCCTATTTATAGTCAATACGTAGTTTCAAAAATGTGATATAGAATTGTTATGTTATTATTATCGGTTTAGTTTACTTCACAACTATTGAATAGTTGTAGAAGTAATGTATAAAGAAAACATTTAATCCTTTCAGCTAATATTTATAATTATTATTACTTGATGGGCACTCAAATGCTCATCCTTGCTTAATTTAAATATTTTCAGCTAAGTGTGAACAGGTAGAAGGTTCGGCCAAGAACAAGGGAAGTAAACAGAATATGTTTATTGGTATCTTTTGTAATAGTTAAAATGTATTAAGACAATGATATGTATTAGCTATCATGTAAGGAATTATAGTAAAGGTTGCGTACTTGGGATTAAACTCTGATATATGTAAATTAAGTTTGATTTTTATATTATTGTTATTATTATTAATATTATTCCGCTCAGAGAAATGGTATCGTGAAGCACCGAGTTCGGGTTTCAAGTACCTGAATTTGGGGGTGTTACATATACTACCAGATCAAAGTTTAAGCAAGCCCGGAAACCTCATAATCATGAGTTTAAGGCTGGTCAAACCACCCACCCAAGAAATGATAAGAATTTCCTGGTTTGGCCAAAGAATACTCAAGAACACCTATAAGCGGCTTACAGTCATTATAGGCCATTTATTAATTATTAATTTCGAAAAATAATTATTTTAATTAAATAAATCGAAATAAATGGTTTTTAATTATTAAAAATACAAAATAAATTCCTAAAATTATTTTAAAGTCCGAAAATTAGTTTTAACTATTTTGAGTATATTTTATATATATTTAATATTTTTGGAATATAAATGGTATTTAATTTATTTAATTATAATATGAAATAAATTATTTAAAAATGATTTTTATACATGAAAAATCATGAAAAATTATATTATGGTATAAGAAAATGTTTTAAGTTATTTTTAGTGACTTTTAATATTTTGTGATGAATTTAATTAATTAATCAATATTAATGATAATTAATTTATTTAATAACTATATTAAATAAATTGTGGAAAAATAGAATTAATATTTTAAAATCATATAAAAATGATTTAAGTGTTATAAAAATATTTTAAGTTATAAAATATAACTTTTGATATTTTGTCATGAAAATATTAATATTTTAATATTAATAGCAATTACCTAGACAATGAATTTTAACGGTTTAAAAATCATATAAATGTGATTTTAAGGTATTAAAATACTTTGATATATTATAAATTTATTATAATATTATGTTATGATTTTCATTAATATTTAGTATTAAAAAAATATTAATGATAATAGAATATTAGGGTATTTATATTATATAAATACGATATTAATGATTGAAAATTTATGATAAATAGTAATAATTATTTAAAAATTATTACGAGCTTACGAAAAATATTCTGACTGTTAGTAAATTATCTTAGATAATGGTTAAGTGTTTAGACATAGTTTAATTGAACTTACACTCGAAATTTTATCCACTGTAATCAAATGGGGATGTTAGAATTTTGCTTAACTTTCACTCGGAATCGTAAAAGTTTGACTTGAGGTTAAGTCATATGTGTGTTATAGACAGATAGGATTATGTGATAATGTATTTAGGTTATTTTAAATACTATGATGATATTATTCTAATTTGAATAGCGATATTGTTTATATATTAGGTTCAGACAAAGCTTATTGATTGCGTAATGATAATCAATAGTTCAGGCAAGTCTTTCTTAACTCGACCTTGAGTTGTATTATTCAATTATACTTATGGTTAATCATTTCTGATTGCCATGTCTAAGAATTATTAAATTGCACCCTGTGCGTATGACATGTATTTATCAGGTATAAAGAGCTGATCACCTTCATTACCATTCGGTCCAGATATATTTGTTCATGTTAAATACTTGTTCAGTCATAAAAATTTGTTTATGCTAGTTCACAATTATATTATTGAATTTAGCCAGCTTATTGTTCAATTCTTTCAATCATGATATATCTTTAAATTATTGAACTTAAACTTGCTGGGAAAATTCATTTCTCACCCTTGCTATATCATGATAAATATTGCAGATTAAGACAAATACGTCGGAAACAAGGAAAGGTCAAAGACAGTTCCAGCTTTAGTTTACATGTGCAGTTAGATTTGTAACAGTATTGTTTATTAATGTTATTGTAAGTCAAATAAGTTATGAATTGTGTATTAAGTAAATGTTACTCGACCTTGGGGATAGTATGTAAAGTTTATTATAAATAATTTATGTTTATATCTTTCGCAATAGTTGTAGAATGATTGTACCATATCCGTGGTGATTTGGGACCCAGATTTGGGGCCGTCACACTTGGCCCCTCAGGGAAACATACTCTTCAAACTAGCAGCCTGGTTTCACTACGTTCATATAGTTTCGGTTATCCCCCCAGGGATTGAACCTTTTACACCTGCAGTTTATCTTGAAGAAGAGATTAAACTTTTCTATGCTTGAAGTTTGTCCTGAAGACGGGATCAAACTTTTTCACACCTACAGTTTGTCCCAATCATGGGATCAAACTTTCTTCTCCCAAAGATATATCCTCGCATACGGATTCATACTTCTCTCTAATTGCGAATCGTCCTGAGGGGAGAACTACGTCGACCTGATCTCCTCTTCAATAAGAGTACATAGGCAACCATTTTACATGGCCCGATCGCAATAAAACAAAAACATTTCTTACACCCTTTTCCTTACAAACACAAAAACAACATAAACATTTCTACACCATTGCTACCACATACAACGTTGAACCTCTTACACTAGGTTCGAACTATGAAGACCTGATCTCCTCTTCAATAGGAGTACGTAGGCAGCCATTTATGGTTCAGTCTCACCCTCTACCAAAACACCAACACTTATCAGTAGTACTGGGATCTTCCTTCAATCCACCACATTCATCGGCTTCAGACCAAAGGGATGGAATTACCTGAACTCCTCCTAAATAAGAGATTCGAAGACCATCTAAGATGCGGTTGTGCCTCAAAGAGCAACACCAATCCATAAGAAATGGAATTAACTAGTCTTCTCACAAATAGAAGTACTGGCAACCATCTGTGGTGCGGTCAATCTCAGAGAGGAAAGCCATACTCCTCTCCATATTTCCAAACAGAAACCAGTCCTAAGACACCAAAGATGGTAGGGATCCACACAGATCAATGATCCATTCTGAACTATCCAGTGACAATTCAATGCCCATCCATCAACGAGGAATTCAGAATACATCAAGATCACAAGCCCTGAAGAACCAGGCAAAATATCAAGCAAGCATCCAGACATATCTAAAAGGGAAGTGATCCAAATATATATTTCCCTGCTATATATACAATGATGTTTGATAATACATAATTTAACTGTACATGACAAAATGGCTAAGCTAGACTGTGTAGGGAAATACAAGCTCATCTACAAATCAGTGTATATGCGAGCTATCAAGACTAACATGGCATCCCTCTCATCAGAAGGAGGTAAAGCAGTGGTCTACTGTACAATGGTATCCACATGAGCTAGCAGATCTACATCCATCTACACGGTGACTCTATGCTCATCAATGTATGTGCTCATCTCTGCAATCATGCTAGTGGTAAGAGACCTCACTATAGAGCTATCTGTAATGGCTACGTCCTGGGCAGATATAGCGCTATCCCTCTCAGCTATCACAGAAACTCTAGCTGATCTGGCCTCATCCCGCTCAACAACAGTGGCATCTCTACGAGCTAATGCCTCGTCTCTCTCTAACAGAGCTGCATCTCTCCCATCAAGGGCTGTCAACATCAAGGCTCTAGCCTGATCTCTCTCGAAGGTCATCAGATGAAGACTCTCCTCGAAGTACTGTGCCGAATGATGGATCACAATAGTGCTAGTACTGGGAGAATCTAAAAAAGATCATGGCAACCCTGTAGACTGCTCCTCCTCGATGTGAGAATCAACATCCTCCATGGGCTCTCCATCATCTGAATCACTATCCGGTACTGTGGATATTATCGCGGCCGATGCACTCTTTGTCTCCATCCACGCAGAATACTCTGGCGAATAGCCCAGATGGCTAATAGAGAAAGCAGCTATCTCACGCTGATCCCAACAGGAATACACCCGGGATCGGTCCTCTGCTAATAGATGGCGAGAAGCTAAATGCTGACCTAGCGCCCCCTCAAAAGGATGGAAATCTTGGAACTGGTCAAACTGTGACATCATGGCCAGCGGGTGATAGGTAGTCATGCCCCTCAAACCAGCCAGAGTGGGATAGTCCATGCCTGGAGTATGAGTAATAAAACTAAAGGATTAACTAAGCCTTGTGCACGGCAGAATGCCAAATGGATCCCTGATATCTGCCAAGAACATCGACCAAGATATAGCGTATGTACATTCTGATGGCTGAAAGGAGTAAGAAATAGCTATATCATGGGTGAAGCAATACCCATGTCGGCAAAAGGTCCCAATCGGTCTCAAGTGTGACATAAACCACACGTATAGCATGATCAAGACCGCTCAGAAACACTCCCATCTGATAGGTGCAAAGAAGATGTGGCCAACCCTACCTTAAGCGTCTCTGCCATGATCATCGGTACAATGGAGTGACCCTCCCTAAGATCTCTCACTGTCATGATGACTCCAATGTCTAACTCATCCATGTACCGTGGCATATATACATATGACAGCATGCACAGTAGCAGGACATCTACTCTGGCTGAGCGCAAATAATCCTCCAGTGCGGTGAAATCCCCGGAGTGCCGTGTATAGCTATCCTCAGAGCCAAATCTGTCAAATAGAAAATGTTGGGATATAACGCGACCAGATGTCAGCTCATCATGTACCACCCTGCGCCGCAGTCCGGTGAGGGTCATAAACTATCTGCTCATATCTCCAATAGCCATATGCATGTAAGGTCTGTCTAGTGGCAGCATCGTCAACCGTGCATACTCCTCTAGAGTTGGAGTCAACTCATGTGTACCAAACCGAAAGACCTACCTCTCTGGTACCCAATGCTCTAGCATGCCCTCCACAAATCCTGCGGGAACCTAAAATGTCAAGAGGGTCATAGTATGTCAAACATATCTCGATCTACAAATACCCCTGTCGACGGTGACATACTATCATACCACGATCTAAGACGTGATGCCACCAATAATGGTGGGGTATGATCAATGCGGCTGACTGTCGAAGAATACATCTGTGTGGGCCGTATAATAAGACCATCTAGGGGTCAATGCTGAAATATCTCTGGAAATACATATATATGCATAACATGATACATGCATTACAGGTAATAGATGGCAATATGATATAGGGAATGAAAAAGAATACATACATTCCTAAGTATATCATCATCTATATACATCATCTCTATACAACTAAAAATACAGGGAAATGGGGCACAGATGCCCTACTACTAACAGAGGCCTATTAAAAGATATAGCGAGAATGGGGCACAACCACCCAATATCTAATAGAGGCCTATCAAAAGAGATAACGAGAATACACATCAATAGAAGACAATGGTGTCAATATCTACATCATCAATCCTGTCCACCTGATGTAACTCCTCCTGAGTCACTGGATCTCTATCAACAAGGATGTTAGGCCTATACAAAGGAGGATCTACGCTGGAAAAGCCAAATGGGTCATCTAAGGGCCCAACACCTGAGTTGGAAGGATCAAGCGAATCTGCCTCTATCGGATCTCTGCCCAAATTCCGGATAAAGAAATGTGCATGGTCCAGTCGCCGGGTTAAACTATCAATTTGTGTCAAATGAGTCAGATCTCGGACACATGTTAGCCAATCTGTCATCATCACGGATCCTGGAACCATATCCCCCATAAACTGAGTAGTGCGGGACTGGGCTCCAATGGTGCGAGGGGACCCTCTGATAATGCAAAACCGTCAACCCCCAAGAATGGGATATCAATGATGGGTGACTGCGACACATGCCAACAATGCCTGGCAGGAGGCAAGATTGGCATACAGATCTCTCATGTGGTGCTCCTAATAGCACACTCTCCTAAATTGAGCTATCATCATCCATCAGTGAAGAAAGGAACCCTATGGGTGGAAAGCACGTACTCGACACCAGTCGGGTACCCATCCTCAAATCCCATGGCCAAGTGCTCCCCAGAATAGGGAATCCATATGATGACATCAGCTGTCAACAACTCCAGCTGTAGGCGAGAATGAGTGAAACCCTCAGCTACAAGGACCTCCGCTAATATGGAATGATGCCATCGTCGTCCTCATGGATAGGTATCTAAACCTAACACGCTCACAGGACGCAAACATGGAACCCTCTCACAGGTCCAAAAATGCCAACACAAAGGCAAACATCTGCGGTCAGTACACACTCTTAACCTACACATTGGAAACTACAAGAGAAATACTCACCAGTAAAAATGGGTAAAATCCTAACCAAGCCTCGGTCAAACCTTACGAACGCATACGCATGCCCCTGGGGAAATAGGCAAAGGTGTAGGAACCCCAATTATACTCTCCTATACGGTCTACATGTCACGTGGCGCTGATCAAAGCGAACGTCACCGTAGAAGAGTTATCTGCTATGAAGCAGCCTCTAATGATAATCAGGAACAATCGCCGAAGAATGTGATCCCTGACTCTGACATCAGCTGGTATGGGCTCGCTCAACAACCCACTCATAGCATCTACGCTCAAAGGACCCGTATGGATGGTCCTGCCTTTGAGCGCCTCTGCCGGAACTCCTAGCAAGGATCTGACGGCAGTAGGGGTAATATCCTCCATGCAAGGCACTGGTGCTCCTCCAAACTCTATACCTATAATAAACCGCCAATCCATCGGCGTCATCATCACCTCACAAATCCAAAGAATGGAGTGACCGAGTCCAGTGAAACCAAATACTCGACAATGCCATGAGGTAACCCCAGGGACAACGACAAGGAAGGATGGAAAAAATGCCCCAAATCCCCAGTCATGCACAATCGCTCTATAGTCAGGATGTAGAGCCTGGTACATGGTGTGAATGCTGAACCAGTTCCCTCGAGGTTGTGTAAAGCCGGGAACCTACATGAAATGCAGATCAACATCAAAATTCAGTGCTCCTCATCAATAGGAAAGAAGGAAGATTAAGATCTAACTTGATACCTCGTTAGCGTGCAAATACATCGAGGGATGTCGACTTAAATCACCCAGGAGCTCTGCGTTTGCCACCTGAATACTCGGGAGGTCCCTACGGGGAACATGTACAGTAGGAGCGGGGTCCGCAATCAGAACATCCTCCTCCTTGTCATCGACGTTCGGCACATCAACCCGGACTGGACGTATCACTGCCTCCACCAACCGACGAGGCTGTCTAAATAGAACGGGGTTGAGGCACTTCAGAAGCCCTCCTCCGTATACCAGAAGTGATCCTACGGGAACTACTCTACTGATCCGGATCTATAATATCTAGATAACAAGTCTCCGAATCACCTTAGAAAGGGTGTGGTAATTTCTAATCTGGAGCTTTCTTTTCAAAATGCATTTTATGACTATATGCATGCATGCATTACTTTAACATACAGCTACAGTAGAGTTAAAAATGTATGACTATTCAAATGCCTACATTTTGAAATTTTTTGCCATAGTCCCCTTTGTAAATAGGACTATCCATATGCACATAGGTATGACTAGGTGGTCATTCAGTAGCACACCTGCCCACAGTCATATACATACTATATGCATAAAAAGTCAAAGTCATGAATCCATAAGGGTAGTTTAATTACCAGGATTACTTTGCATTTTTACCTTTTGCTCATTTGTCCTCAAATAGGATAAGAAATAGTAGAAAAAGGTGCCAATTTGACTGTCTCAGAAGTCAAATTTTTTCACATCATTATGTTCAACATGGTTTAATACTAACATTTACTATATTGAATATTTTTTATCAAGTCATTTGAGCATGCATATTCACTACTATGTGTTTAGATGCATTTTATATGATAAGTCATTTTCCAACGGATAAAAACTAGAAAAGAAGACATGTATACATTACCATGACAGTGAAGAACACTTTTATGGTGATAGAATTTGTAGAAAGTCGCCCGAACTCAGCAATTCTGAAGAAGAGTTCTCGGATTTCCTTAGCGGCGCAATATGAAAATGACTTATGAGAGCAACCTGACGACATTAAGTATCCACGGTTGGCCGCAGGTCCACTTGCGGCTGCTGCAGGTTTACCTATGGCACCCCTACGTGGGTCCCATCCCTCCATCTCGGTCCAGTTCGAGTTGTAACGGAGTTCTCATAAGCTAAAAAAGCCAAATCAGGAATAAAAATGCTACACAATTGAGCAGAATGGCTTGCAATCCTAGTTTTCTCAGACCGAGCCGTGGGTTTACATAACACTCATTGGTGTTCACCCGAGTATAGGGTACACTATACCAATGATGTCAGTTGTTCCAAGATACACTCGGCAATGCCTGACGTAGGTCCAATGCCGCCAATTGAGTGTCGTAACCCTAAGTCTCTATCACCCCGGTGGGGGCATCACGCGTTTACATATGTCAAAGTACATATCCTCGGCGGGGCCATCATGCATTCTCTATCAACACCTCGGCGGGGGTATCACACATTTTCACCCGCTGATACACATATCAACGAAGGTCAAACAACCTTGACATCACTGTAACCATTGGAAAGTAAATCCAACGAAGAGTCAGAAGTCATCCAATGGTTTTAGCCGTTGATTCACACATCAACGGGGATCAAACAGATCCCCGACGGGGGTTACAACGCGTATTTCTCATTGATTCACACATCAACGAAGGTCAAGCAGCTTTGACAGTCTGCCCAATAGGGACATTTATCCGTTGATTCTCACATCAATGAAGGTCAAGCAACCTTGATAGTCTGCCCAATATGGGCGTTTATCCGTTGATTCACACGTCATCTAAGGTCAAGCAACCTTGACAGTCTGCCCAGCATGGGCGTTTTTCCGTCGATTCACACGTCAACAAAGGTCAGGTAGCCCTGACAACACATACTGTTGGCAGTAAATCCAACAGAACATTGACATGTCCTGGCGATACAAACCAGGCAGAGTCAGTACCATCGAGGAGGATCGATGACGGAATATGTTATACACATCCTCAAAATAGACAGAGCGTTATCCCCACAGATCTCTTGTACACGAGAGGCACATCTTTGGAATAAAGTCTATATTAAGGATTAAGAACTTTGGTGATAACCCCAACGTCAACATCCTATAAGATGTGGATCATACATCCAATCTGGTCATCGTTGCCAATCCCCAGTAAAAATAACAGGGAGCCGGCAATCATCCCCATCATGTTGGGCAACAACCCCGCACATATGCATCATACATTTGCATCATGTTGCTGCACTTTGCATCATGTTTATTTTGTTGTATTTCAAGTGTCTAGGATTCTTTATCCTATCTATGCATTACATTGCATGAATATGATAAAGAGCGGCATCTGTAGACACTCAAAATTTTTTGCACACCTGTTACTGACATTTTAGGAGGGCAGATTCATCTTTTAGAGATAACCCTGGAAGACAGCTCACATCCAGTCCGGATACTATCGGAATTTCAACCTCAACCCCGAAACACACACCGGGAGTATCAGATCCAACCTCGGAGATAACCCCGAGGCATGCAGTTTTAATACCGAAAATTCCACCGGAGAAGACCGATCCATCTCGGAGATAACCCCAGGATATTAAGTCTCAGTCCCAACACTGGGAGTAGCAGTTACCAACCTTGAAGATAACCCCAAGGAATGCATTTCTGGAGATAACCCAGAAATGCTTGTTTTAAATACAATCAGCTTCAACCTCGACACTCACACCGAGGCACTCAGTACAAGACCCGGAGATAACACCGTGAAGATAGACACACCTCAGAGATTACACTGAGAACCTTCAACACTTGCAGTAGTCCAATCTCAGAGATAACCCTGAGCAACGTCTACTTTATCAGCCCAAACCGGCGATAACCCTGGTGAGGGGAAAAGTTGTCATCTTGCCACCTTGATGCCACATCACGTCGTTTCAACATATAATACATACATTTGTACACATCAATGTCCCACAAGAACCAAGGAAGTCCAATCCCGAGTGACTATTATGCAGGATAACGGATAGAATTTGAAGCTTGAAGACCGGAGGGCATGGTCCCATCTTCCTGACTTTGTACAACCTCTAATCCCATGTCATTGCGTAACTCTCGACAACGGCGGTCCGAAATAGGTTTTATATACCTCAGTCAGATGTCCGGATTGTAATTTTGAAATTTCGAGCAGACATTAGAATGCATGTCGTGCAGCACGTGCTTTGAGATTACGGGACCCATGGCCGGGAGAAACCGGGTTCCGTTACCCAGTACAAACTACTGACTTGTCAGCAGTACACTGCGGCTCCCCCTCTATAAATAGAGGGCTTGGGGTGGCCATTTATAAGAGAAAAAAGCGAGGAAGCCCTGTCAAATTTATATACTACTCACTTTCTACATTAGTGCTTTCTCATTTTAAATACTTGTGAGCTCACGATAGCTTCTTTTTTGTACCAAATGAGCCGAGTGTTCATCCCTTTAAAGATATAGAAGTCTTCTTTGGCAATTACCGTAAGCCTTCTCACACACTTAAAAGCCTTTCTCATCATCTTTGCACACACTTTTCTTCACGCTGAGAGTCATGTTGCGTGTTTGCCTCGGACTTGATGCTGTGGTTTTATTTCAGTTTGTATATATATATATATATATATATATATATATATATATATATATTATATATATTTATTATATATATGGACTAACATTATCGAGTTATGCCTCAATTGAGCCTAGACTTGATGCCCTGAGCATTTATTTGCTTTCGTATATATATATATATATATATATATATATATATATATATATATATATATATATATATATGAATTATGTGTTGAACTTTGTTTGATGAGCCTGAATTTTACATCCAATTGCATTTACCGCTTTTATAGATATATATATTTACATTCAATATTCCCACACTCGAGTTTACTTCGTATAATTGGAATCGCCTTTACATCTTTATTTACCTTTCGTCCTGCCTGGAGTTTCCTCTGTGGCGGTTGATTGCTTTTATAGCTTTATTTACATTTCCGATCCCCCTTGTAGGTGCTTCGTGGTGGCTGATCATGTCTGTATATATATATTTACAGCTTATATATATATATATATATATATCTGTTTACTGCTTTATTATTAATCGCGGCATCATGTGAGCCTAGGAATCATGTGATCACAGATTCAGTTTACTAGATCTAGATTCGGTTCTCGTGATGGACATTTTTCAGCTATAAGCAGCTTCTAAATTTATTCACGATGTTCGGAATTTCTCAAATGGTTATCATACCCACGAGGAGCTCGACACTATTTTGTATATATATTATTTTCTTGAAGATGCTTCGCATCTCGAAAATTAAAAACAATCAAGCCGAACACTTAATAAAAATGGGAGTGTAAAAGGTCTCAATTACAATTGAGCACATGGGTTTGAAAAACCACTTTTATAAAACATCACTGCCATATCTTGTTAAAACTGAATTCTTACAAATTAAAACCCTGTGTATATAGGTGCGAACGAGGCCTCATACAACTTCCAAATAATTGCACATTGATCCACACACACACATACATTCATATAACAGTTTCTTAAAAAGTGGCGGTCACCGTGGTAACACGGATGTCGGGGGGTGCCTAACACTTTCCCTTCGCATAATCAAGTCCCCGGACCCTAATGAATCTCGGTTTCAATTTAATTCGCTTAGCAAAGCCATATCACTGGGTCAATGTTCAAACCTTTTCTCGGTTATGTTGGTACAACCATATAAAAAACCAACTGGCGACTCTTAACAATCCATCGTCGACATGATACATGTCAAACCTTTTTCATTTGTTTTTTCAAACAAATCTCACCTAACATGAGAACAACAAAGAACAAGTAACGAAAAGGGACAAATAAAAATCCCGACGTCGAATAGTATCGCTTCGAACTTCGACGTGGCGCGCAATTGCGCTATTATTTATATCAAGCGCAGCAGTAAATACTGTACTCGATTTAATTCTTGATTTACCTTTGGACTAAGTTGTTGTAAACTTGGTTCTATGACTTTTATATACATATAAAGGAAGTATAACATGTTTTATAAAGCTTTATTAAGTGTTGTGAAGTGATCAACATGATTAGTGGAATATTTATAACAAAAACTTAATGTTTTGAAAACTAACTTTGATGGGACTTATGTTCTACGAGTTCTGATCTTAGTAGGCTATACACATTGAAAAGTCCCCGAATCCGGATACTTGAAACCCGAACTCGGTACTTCACGATACCATTTCTATGAGCGGAATAATACTAATAATATTAACAATAATATAGATTTTCAAATTTTATTTACATATTATCGAGTTTTAGTTCCCAAGCAGTCTGAAACCTTTAAACATTCGTTACATGATAATAATAATAGTACTTATCATCCTTATCATAAAGTTAGACTATTACATAGAATAGCTTAAACATTCATTCAGCAACTTTCCCTTTCCTCTTGTTCTTGGCAGATCCTTCGGTTTGTTCACACTTAGCTGAAAACATTTAAATTAAGCAAGAATGAGCATTTGAGTGCCCAGCAAGTAATATCAATAATACCAGTTAGCTGAAAAGATTAAATATTTTCTTTGAAACGAAACTTCTACAACGGATCAATAGTTGTGAAGTAAAATCGGACCAATAATCAATAACATGTCATTTTCAATTTTAAATTTTTGAAACTACGTCATGATCTATAAATGATGATCATTTGACCATGATCGTGAACATTGTTTTATATTTTTGAAAAGGTTTAAGCGAACTTCATCTCAGAAACCGTCATTACTTACTTACGCACGGGGTGATCAAACCGTTATGCCCTCGTATTGATCAATACTACATTGCTAGAACGATATTATCGTTCATCCTTTGTCGTACAGTAAGTAGCGCATAAATATTTCCCATGATTGGGATGTTCATAATATCTTGAATCCATACCAAAACAATTCGGTTGGATAAGTTTTATCTTGTTCAACAACAACTTTAAATATATGTCTAAATTGGATCAAATAGCTTAGATTTACCTTTATTTCAAGGTATACATACTAAGCAACTATAAGTATGTATCAACATGTGATAAAATATAATGATTATCCAAGTGAGGACACTTGTATAACCATGTTATAGAAATTAACGAATGTAATAAATAACTTGATCACTATTAATGTAATAAAGGAAATTGTACAACAATTATTGTCTAATAGCTTACTTATACAGAATCATTGCATAAGTATATACAAAGGTTGAAATATTTGAACAATTGAAATGAATAGTTTAGATATTATCTTACGCATGTCCTTAGCATAAAGTAAATGCAAAGGTTTAGATACTTGCTTTGTCTGCTGCTTACACAACTTAGATATATCTTTTCTATCAAGTCCTATCATTAAATAGATCATTGTCTGATTAGAATAATATATCATATAATACTGCTTATTGCAGTCAGCACATTCCTAATCACATTGTCACATAATTTTAACACCATTGAATCACAAATAATTCACTTATCAAGTCAATCTATCTAAATCCGGAGATCAATTTCTCGATATATCGGTCTCTCAACAACCTTATCGGGTAATTATCGAAGTCTAAGACTCTAAATGAGTTGTTCAATATTCATTTGGATATTTCAAACACCCATGCGACTATTTTTCATTGCCTTATAAAAATTTTTAAACAATTATTACCATTTATCATAATTTTTGAAATATCGAAATCATTATTAAATGATTTAAATAATAAACAATTCTATTATCATTAATATTTAATTAACAATAAATTATTAATGAAACCATTGCCAAAATATTAAGTTATAACTTAAACTATTTTTAAAGCATTTATATTACCTTTAAATGATTTTTAAAACATTTAAAATCATTATTAAATAATTACCATTAATATTTAAATATTAATGAACTATTTATCTAAATATTAAAAGTCATTAATTATAACTTAAAATACTTTTAATTCATTTTTATCCCTTTTAAATAATTTTTAAATTAATAAAACCATTTTAAAACTATTTATTTAATATAATTATTAAATAAATTTAATATCATTAATCATTAAATAAATATCATTAATATTAAATTATTAATGAAATTATTCTTTTAAATATTAAAAGTTATATTTTATAACTTAAAATATTTTAAACACTTTATTTTCATTTAAAATAATTTTTAAAATAATAAAATCATTTTTAAACTAATTTATTTAATATAATTAAATAATTTTAATATCATTATTAATTAATGAAATTAACCATTACATATTAAAAGTTATATTTTATAACTTAAAATATTCTTAAATACCTTATTATTATTTAAAATGATTTTTAATATAATAAAATCATTTTTAATTTATTTAATTCATTTACTAAATAACTTAACTATCATTAATATTAATTTATTAATGAAAATTATCATAAAATATTAAAAGTCATTGTAGATAACTTAAAATATTTTCATATATCATAATATAATTTTTAATGATTTTTCATGTATTTAAATCATTTTTAAATAATTTATTTAATATTATAATTAAATAAATTAAATACTTTTAATATTCCAAAAATATTAAATATTTATGAAATATATTTAAAATAATTAAAATATAATTTTCAGAATTTAAAATAATTTTTAATAATTTATTTTGTATTTTTAATAATTAAAAACCCTTTTTATCAATTTTTTTATTAATTTTCTGAAATTATAAATAAAATCGTCATTGAAGATCGCTTATATATGTGTAACTGTCATATAGGTGTTCTTCATGTTCTTGATGAAACCCAGATTTTTATAGCAGTGAACAAGGTATCGAGTTTGACCAAGATTTCTGGTCATATCCTGATGTTACTGAGCATGCTATCATTCCGATATTGTAGTACTAATGCACGACTACAAGGTACAACAATTAAAATGACCAAACAACCTATAACAAAGTAGATCTCGGAGCCACGAACAAAAGTTGTCATGAGAGTCGTTCTTCATTTTCTCGGGTTACCTAGAAATGAAGAATGCTTCGACCGCTTTCTTTTGGGCTTCCGAACTTGGTAAGATATGATATGATTTAGTGATTTCAAAGTCAGTAAATATAAACAACGTGTAATACTATAGATCCATCACAAAACATCACTAAAACAACAATACAATAGCGATTCAACTCGGTCAAACCATGTCAAACGACATGTTCAAGTGTTTTCTGGTTACCCGAAAATAGCTTTTCATGTTAAATGCAGTGCGGTTTTGACCATAGATTACTAATTCCCTGCACGATTAAAAGGAGATTTTAAGGCATAAAAATGTACTCAGATACCGGGATTACAACATAGATCCAACAAATTAACAAAACAATTAACAACAAGCGTGATCTCGAGCCATTAAACTTCCTGTCAGACGAATCAGGCAAGTTCTTGACCGCCCGAAAGTTCCAAATAATCTTAGGTCAACGGTATTTGACCGTGAATAACTTGAAATATAATACGGATTTATGCATGATTCTTGATCTAGGTTAAAGAGGACATACCAGACTACAAGTTCAAAGCTTTAAACAACAAAAATAGTTAACATACAAAGATTACAGAGGCCTGACATTTGCTTGTCAGTCGACAACAAATTTTTTCCAGATTTTTCAAAAACTCAATTCTGAAGATTTTGATGATATGGATCTATCTAAAACCAACCCAGATCGTCATAATAACTTATAAACAACATGTTTTAACAATAAATTCTAACATCTAACAACAAAATTTTGGACAGATTCAAGCTAAGGTTTTTATACCTTTGATGTCCAAATTCTGATTTTGTGTTGCTGATTTGGTATGGCTGATCGTGGGGCTTGTTTCTTGACTGATTTTAGGAGAGAATTTCGTAGGTTTTAAGTTGAGAGAAATAAGTGGAGTGTTATTGCAAAAATAAGTGGGCAAATGAGATTTTCTCTCTCCAATACTATATATATAATGTGTTGGATGCATGTATCTTTGAGATTTGTAAATGGTTCACGAGATTGTATGTCACCATTTGTCAACATAGTTGGTTACCAACTCCAACCTATTGTCAAAACCTACTAATTTAGCCAAAATAATACACTTAGGGGCAAAATGGTCATTTGGCATGACAAATTAATGGCATTTTGGGTAATTGCCAAACCCTTAGGGTTAGGGTTTGGTTTAGGGTTTAGGGTTTGAGCCAATTTTAGCAAAAGTCTAGGATTCCAAATTTAGGATTTAACAATTATGGTTTATTACAAAAATAATAATATAAAATAACTAAATTTTTGTTTCTAAAATTTGACAATTTAGGTTTGTTAATTAGATTAATTTTCTAATTACTTTATACAATAACATTAGGGTTTAGATCATATAATTATCATTAACTTTGCTAATTTAGCAATTAGGGTTTATTCTTTTGGTAATTAGGGTTACCAAATTACTATTAGGGTTTTTAATTACTAAATTAGGGTTTTAGTTTAGTAATTAGGGTTTAACAATTTAGGGTTTCTAAATTTAATAATTATAACCACAATATTTGTTAATTGATCACATTATCGATACCACTGACAATCTCAAACTCTAATTTCAAATTAGGGTTACTAATTATAGCAATTAGGGTTTCGCGACAAAATTAGGGTTTTAATCATTATGTTTTTAAATCACTAATTAGGTTTATTTATTAAGTGATATAAAACATATTATACATGACCTTTAATCACAGTAACACAATTCTTGACAAATCAAACCTCCGGTCTAGGTTTCCGGATTAGGGTTTATTAAAAATTCAGATATAATTAGGGTTTTAATTTAACAATTAGGGTTTTCTAATTAGCATATCTTGAAGTAACACATAACATATATCATATAACCCAGATATTTAACAGTTGTAAGTTTCCCATTTTAATTGATAAACAGAGTTAAATCAATTAATACTAGGGTTTGGTCAATATACCATAATTGACCAACCATCAACAGTACAATTTTTACAATACATTATTATAGCACTGAAAAATCAAAATATTATAATATTATAATATTATTATCATTCCTTGATCAAAACCCAAAATTAGGGTTTGGATTCCATATCTGATTTATCTCATTATCATTAAGTTAAAATAATTAACTTAATATCCTCGAACAAATTTATATAATGAAATAATTATTATAATTATTCTAAAATCATTTCATATATTATTTGAATAATATAAACATATAATTTCATGGAAAAATAATTAATAAAACATTTCTAATATAAAAATAAATTATTTTAAGATTATCATTTATAATAAACAATATTCCTAAAACAAAATTATACGTAATAATTAATGTAATAAATAAATTTTATTTATCACACATATAAATATATATTACACATTACCTTGGCACATATCATTCATATTTATTTTTAATAAATAAAAAAAAAAATTATATGCAAAATTTATGATTTATTTATATAGAAAATATCGGTTGTTACATTCACCTCTCCTTATAAAGATTCCGTCCCCTAATCACCACTTTAAAACCTATACCTACCAGGTACATGACATTCACAATCGTTGCGGGTAGATCCCGATCACTCGATCGATCGATCTTTAACTTTTTACTTAAAACTTGTCTTTTCTCGATTATACTGAAATTTGATTTCTAAAAGAACTCAAATTCCTCCTTCAAATTTTTTTTTTTATTATAAAATTATTTACTATAACTAGAAAAATCATATATATGAAAATAAAAGTTATAATGAAAAGTACCGAATTCCACCGCCACCGCCACCGTGTCTTGGATATCATGTTGAAGACCTTGCGATGAGATTTCGCTTGGCTTCATTGGATGAAGTTGGTCCCGTGATTGCCAAAGTTCACCGCTTTTCCCCATGTTCACACTTCATACCTCCGCTTTCCTTTTCTGGACGCCTCTTTCACCCTATGATCCTTTGATCCGCATGTAAAAACACCCACCAATTGTCTTAGAATTGGGGCTGGGGAGATATGGCCCTCCCGCCCACACTTGAAACATGCGCGAATTTTCCCTTTAGACATTCCCCAAATGATTTTTCCCACAATTCCCACATTGCACCAACTGCTTCTTATTTACACCTTCTTGTTTTACCTGCACCCCACCAAAGTTGTTCACCTTCCTCTTATCCCTCCTATTCCCGCTTTTGCTTCCACCTTCCCGCCTCCCTCAACTTTTCCCTTGTTCCTCCTTTCTTTGTTGTAAAGGCTCATGGCCTCACTTCCCTCCTCAAGAATAAGTGCTTTCTCCATGAGTCTTTTGCAAATGTAGGGATTTGCAACATCGCCACCTTTGTTGTAGAGCCGTGGTTTTAATCCCACCAAACCTTCGCGCTTTTCTAGCCTCCGTGACGACTTGATGCGGGCGAACCTAGCTAATTCATTAAATTTTATGGCATATTCCGCAGCATGTCATATTCTCTTGTTTTAATTCAAGAAATTTTACTTCCATCCTAGCTCGCATACTAGATGAAAAGTAGTTTTCAAAAAGTGTTTTAAACCTTTCCCAAGCAACTACACCTTCCCCAAATTTCTTTGCCTCGATTCGCTTCCACCAAAAAAATTTGCCTCTCCCTTCATCATGTAGGTGGCAAAAGAGGTCTTTGCCCTCACCACCCTAGCTATTACAAACGCCTTTTCTATTTCTTTAACCCAAGTTTGGGCTTCTACAGGTCATTTGTACCTCTAAATTCGGAGGTCCTACAAACTTTAAAGTCCTTGAAGTTTGCTAAGCGATTGTCCCGTTGGTTCCCAAATATTGTCGTTCCTCATTGCATGGCTTGAGCTACCATGTTTGCAATTAATTGCATTGGATCTGGTTGTGGTTGTCCTTCAACATTGTTGACAGATTCTTCTGCCCTTTGATTTCGAGTTTGTTGTCGAGGCGACATTATCTGGTTAAATAAAACATAATTTAACTTACATTCTAAACCTTATCACATAAGTTTAATATATTAAACTTGTTTCATTACCCAAACATAAGTCCATTTTCATTAATTCAAGGTAATTTACATAATATAGCCCATAATACTATCCCTTTGTGACTACAAGAGTCGGGATTTACAACTTTGATTAACACAAAAGGGGAGAATATTACATTACACAAACATACTAAGCACACATATACTATTAAACAAACCTACACCACAGAACCTATACTACCTATTCACTACGCCTTTTCTTGATTGTGGACATCCCTTTGCTGATGACCTTCTATTCCACAAATAAAATGACATTAATCGCTTTGGATTGGGACACCGAAAAGAAAAATGTCCCCATGACCGCATTGTAGCAAACATTTTCCCTTTCCGCATTACGCCTTCATGCTTCTTGTCACAATTTGTACACTTTTCTATGTGTTTAAAGTTCCTTTGGTTGTTATCAGGATCACGATCATTCATTTTTCTTTTTCCCTTTTGGTTTGGAGTTGCACATGACTTGTTGCTTTTAGCTCCTAGTTGGTCAATTTGGATTTTAAGCTTATCTTGTTCTTCCATGGTTTCAATTAATGCTTTCTGCAGTTGGCTGTTTAGTAATTTTTCTATTTCCCACAACTGTTCCAAAGAGGAAACCTGGTCCCGCAGATTCTGCACTTCGGTTGATGCTTGATCAGCTCCAACTTCAGTGTCTGAATCACTGTCGGTTAGTTCCACCATTTCCGGATCTGGTACGATATTCTCCACTATAACCACCTCATCGAGGTTGCTTTCACTTTGAGCCTCTATTTCAAATTATCGGCTTTGATATCGGCTTTTCTTTATGATCCAAGGGTATCCTAATCCTTTTCACCGACATCTACACATATAAATTATCCTGATTAGCATAAATTATATACACATAACATATAAGGGTTTTATATAAGTTATCTTTTAGTTTGTTTGACGATGAATTTATCTGATTCATCTACTTTTAAACTCTATATGAGTTATTTATATTTTCAACATTTCCCTATGTTCTAAGGTTATAGCCTAAAGTCTATCCCACCTAAGGTTTCTAACCCTATAGCTCTGATACCATTCTGTAAAGTCCCCGAATCCGGATACTTGAAACCCTAACTCGGTGATTTCACGATACCATTTCTATGAGCGGAATAATACTAATAATATTAACAATAATATAGATTTTCAAATTTTATTTACATATTATCAGAGTTTAGTTCCCAAGTACGAAACCTTTAAACATTCGTTACATGATAATAATAATAGTACTTATCATCCTTATCATAAAGTTAGACTATTACATAGAATAAGCTTAAACATTCATTCAAAGAACTTTCCTTTCCTCTTGTTCTTGGCGATCCTTCCTGGTTTGTTCACACTTAGTTGAAAACATTTAAATTAAGCAAGAATGAGCATTTGAGTGCCCAAAGAAGTAATATCAACAATACCAAAGTTAATTTGAAAAGATTAAATATTTTCTTTGAACGAAACTTCTACAACGGATCAATAGTTGTGAAGTAAATCGGACCAATAATCAATAACATGTCATTTTCAATTTTAAATTTTTGAAACTACGTATGCATCTATAAATGATGATCATTTGACAGACTGTGAACATTGTTTTATATTTTTGAAAAGGTTTAAGCAGAACTTCATCTGTAAACCGTCATTACTTACGGGCACGGGGGTGATCAGCCCGTTATGCCCTGTATTGATCAATACTACATTGCTAGAACGATATTATCGTTCATCCTTTGTCCGCCGTAGCGCATAAATATTTCCCATGATTGGGATGTTCATAACAGTCTTGAATCCATACCAAAACAATTCGGTTGGATAAGTTTTATCTTGTTCAACAACAACTTTAAATATATGTCTAGCTGGATCAAATAGCTTAGACGACCTTTATTTCAAGGTATACATACTAAGCAACTATAAGTATGTATCAACATGTGATAAAATATAATGATTATCCAAGTGAGGACACTTGTATAACCATGTTATAGAAATTAACGAACAGAATAAATAACTTGATCACTATTAACAGAATAAAGGAAATTGTACAACAATTATTGTCTAATAGCTTACTTATACAGAATCATTGCATAAGTATATACAAAGGTTGAAATATTTGAACAATTGAAATGAATAGTTTAGATATTATCTTACGCATGTCCTTAGCATAAAGTAAATGCAAAGGTTTAGATACTTGCCTTGTCTGCTCTTTACACAACTTAGATATATCTTTTCTATCAAGTCCTATCATTAAATAGATCATTGTCTGATTAGAATAATATATCATATAATATCGCTTATTGCGATTGAAAGACATTCCTAATCACATTGTCACATAATTTTAACACCATCAATCACAAATAATTCACTTATCAAGTCAATCTATCTAAATCCGGATCAATTTAAAATATATCGGTCTCACCGACAACCTTATCGGGTAATTATCGAGTCTAAGACTCTAAACAGCTTGTTCAATATTCATTTGGATATTTCAAACACCCATAGACTATTTTTCATTGCCTTATAAAAATTTTTAAACAATTATTACCATTTATCATAATTTTGAAATATCGAATCATTATTAAATGATTTAAATAATAAACAATTCTATTATCATTAATATTTAATTAACAATAAATTATTAATGAAACCATTGCCAAAATATTAAGTTATAACTTAAACTATTTTTAAAGCATTTATATTACCTTTAAATGATTTTTAAAACATTTAAAATCATTATTAAATAATTACCATTAATATTTAAATATTAATGAACTATTTATCTAAATATTAAAAGTCATTAATTATAACTTAAAATACTTTTAATTCATTTTATCCCTTTTAAATAATTTTTAAATTAATAAAACCATTTTAAAACTATTTATTTAATATAATTATTAAATAAATTTAATATCATTAATCATTAAATAAATATCATTAATATTAAATTATTAATGAAATTATTCTTTAAATATTAAAAGTTATATTTTATAACTTAAAATATTTTTAAACACTTTATTTTCATTTAAAATAATTTTTAAAATAATAAAATCATTTTTAAACTAATTTATTTAATATAATTAAATAATTTTTAATATCATTATTAATTAATGAAATTAACCATTACATATTAAAAGTTATATTTTATAACTTAAAATATTCTTAAATACCTTATTATTATTTAAAATGATTTTTAATATAATAAAATCATTTTTAATTTATTTAATTCATTTACTAAATAACTTAACTATCATTAATATTAATTTATTAATGAAAATTATCATAAAATATTAAAAGTCATTGTAGATAACTTAAAATATTTTCATATATCATAATATAATTTTTAATGATTTTTCATGTATTTAAATCATTTTTAAATAATTTATTTAATATTATAATTAAATAAATTAAATACTTTTAATAGTCCAAAATATTAAATATTTATGAAATATATTTAAAATAATTAAAATATAATTTTCGAATTTAAAATAATTTTAATAATTTATTTTGTATTTTTAATAATTAAAACCCTTTTTATCAATTTTTTATTAATTTTCTAAATTATAAATAAAAGCGTCATTGAAGATCGCCTATAGACGACAGTAACTGTCATATATAGGTGTTCTTCATGTTCTTGATGAAACCCAGATTTTATAGCAGTGAACAAGGTATCGAGTTTGACCAAGATTTCTGGTCATATCCTGATGTTACTGAGCATGCTATCATTCCGATATTGTAGTACTAATGCACGACTACAAGGTACAACAATTAAAATGACCAAACAACCTATAACAAAGTAGATCTGGAGCCACGAACAAGCTGTCAGAGCTGTTCTTCATTTTCTGGGTTACCTAGAAATGAAGAAACGATTCGACCGCCTCGTTTGGGCTTCCAAACTTGCAAGATATGATATGATTTAGTGATTTCAAAGTCGCGAGAATATAAACAACGTGTAATACTATAGATCCATCACAAAACATCACTAAAACAACAATACAATAGCCAGATTCAACTCAGTCAAACCATGTCAAACGACATGTTCAAGTGTTTTCTGGGTTACCCATAAAATAGCTTTTCATGTTAAATGCAGTGCGGTTTGACCATAGATTACTAATTCCTGCACGATTAAAAGGAGATTTTAAGGCATAAAATGTACTCAGTATACCGACTACAACATAGATCCAACAAATTAACAAAACAATTAACAACAAGCGTGATCTCGAGCCATTAAACTTCCTCATCGAGACGAATGCAGGCAAGTTCTTGACCGCTTGAAAAGTTCCAATCAATCTTGGGTCACTAGTATTTGGCCACCGTGAATAACTTGAAATATAATACGGTTTATGCATGATTCTTGATCTAGGTTAAAGAGGACATACCGACTACAAGTTCAAAGCTTTAAACAACAAAAATAGTTAACATACAAAGATTACAGAGGCTCGACATTTGCTTGTCGATTCGACAACAAATTTTTCCAGATTTTTCAAAACTCAATTACAAGATTTTGATGATATGGATCTATCTAAAACCAACCCGGATCGTCATAATAACTTATAAACAACATGTTTTAACAATAAATTCTAACATCTAACAACAAAATTTTGGATGATTCAAGCTAAGGTTTTTATACCTTTGATGTCCAAATTACGATTTTAATGTTCTTGATTTGGTATGGTGATCGTGGGGCTTGTTTCTTGGCCGATTTTAGGAGAGAATTTAAGTAGGTTTTAAGTTGAGAGAAATAAGTGGAGTGTTATTGCAAAAATAAGTGGGCAAATGAGATTTTCTCTCCAATACTATATATATAATGTGTTGGATGCATGTATCTTTGAGATTTGTAAATTGGTTCTTTGAGATTGTATGTCACCATTTGTCAACATAGTTGGTTACCAACTCCAACCTATTGTCAAAACCTACTAATTTAGCCAAAATAATACACTTAGGGGCAAAATGGTCATTTGGCATGACAAATTAATGGCATTTTGGTAATTGCCAAACCCTTAGGGTTGGGGTTTGGTTTAGGGTTTAGGGTTTGAGCCAATTTTAGCAAAAGTCTAGGATTCCAAATTTAGGATTTAACAATTATGGTTTATTACAAAAATAATAATATAAAATAACTAAATTTTTGTTTCTAAAATTTGACAATTTAGGTTTGTTAATTAGATTAATTTTCTAATTACTTTATACAAAGAACATTAGGGTTTAGATCATATAATTATCATTAACTTTGCTAATTTAGCAATTAGGGTTTATTCTTTTGGTAATTAGGGTTACCAAATTACTATTAGGGTTTTTAATTACTAAATTAGGGTTTTAGTTTAGTAATTAGGGTTTAACAATTTAGGGTTTCTAAATTTAATAATTATAACCACAATATTTGTTAATTGATCACATTATCGATACCCACCAACAATCTCAAACTCTAATTTCAAATTAGGGTTACTAATTATAAAGCAATTAGGGTTTCATGACAAAATTAGGGTTTTAATCATTATGTTTTTAAATCACTAATTAGGTTTATTTATTAAGTGATATAAAACATATTATACATGACCTTTAATCACAAAGAACACAATTCTTGACAAATCAAACCTCCTATTAGGTTTTAGGATTAGGGTTTATTAAAAATTCAGATATAATTAGGGTTTTAATTTAATAATTAGGGTTTTCTAATTAGCATATCTTGAAGTAACACATAACATATATCATATAACCCAGATATTTAATAGTTGTAAGTTTCCCATTTTAATTGATAAACAGAGTTAAATCAATTAATACTAGGGTTTGGTCGATATACCATAATTGACCAACCATCAATGATCTAATTTTTACAGTACATTATTATAGCACCGAAAAATCAAAATATTATAATATTATAATATTATTATCATTCCTTGATCAAAACCCAAAATTAGGGTTTGGATTCCATATCTGATTTATCTGTTATCATTAAGTTAAAATAATTAACTTAATATCCTGAACAAATTTATATAATGAAATAATTATTATAATTATTCTAAAATCATTTCATATATTATTTGAATAATATAAACATATAATTTCATGGAAAAATAATTAATAAAACATTTCTAATATAAAAATAAATTATTTTTAAGATTATCATTTATAATAAACAATATTCCTAAAACAAAATTATCTGTAATAATTAATGTAATAAATAAATTTTATTTATCACACATATAAATATATATTACACATTACCTTGGCACATATCATTCATATTTATTTTTAATAAATAAAAAAAAAATTATATGCAAAATTTATGATTTATTTATATAGAAAATATCGGGTTGTTACACACATAACTGAATTTTAAACGTAAATAAGCATGAGTTATGAATTATAGTTATTGTATTCATGACCAGCTTGTTAGGCTTTGTGTTAAAAAATATTTTAAACGAAAAGCTTGATATATCAAAGAAAGTATGCATGGATATTACATGATGTGCATTCTGATCTTATGAAGATGTTAGCATGCCTTAACTACATGTGATAAGAGCTTTAAAGTTGTCTTATATGTGTTGAATTCCATCGTTCAAGTTTAAAATGATTTTAAAAGCAAACTTGAACATATCTTCAAAATCTAGTGCATCACGTGGATATCTAAATCCTAAAGGATTTATATGTCGTGTTATGTCTATAATATCCCTAGATATGATTTATATGTGCTATATTGCATCATTCATGAAAAATGATTTCAAAGGCAACCTCGAGAATGTTTTTGAACTTAAGTTGCATTACATGAGTATTTAGATTTTAAAGGCTTGAGATGCCATGTTATGGTTCATTATGTCTCTAAACATAAGTTGTATATGTTAAACATAATGGAAGTAAACCAATCATGAGGTTAAAGAATGTTTTAAAGTGTTAAACGATGCTAGTTATGAGTAAAAGATATGAATATGTATGAGCATGTGTAGTACAGTTTATGTGACCTCTTTATGATAACATAAGGCTAATTAGTACACATAGTGATTACATAACCATGTTTAGTTTTGATTTTGTGAAAATCCTAAACTAAAGTCCCTACATATAAGGGTGAACTTGAAGTGGTCATACAAGTATGTAAAGACCTCTAGCGTGTATGCATGTTAAGTATAAGTGTGTATGTGTGTTGAAGTTTGGACTGAAACCAAAAAATAAATATTCAACTTTAGTGCAGCGGGGGAAGGCGCAACATGCATGATCCCAAAGCCTAACCTTAAGCAGCAGATCTTGTACTTAGGATAATTCGATTTGAACATTTTATTTGCTTTCTGATTTTGGCAACTTACTTATAGTACTTTCCTAAGCTATAGTACTTGTCATGTATGATGTTTTAAGCCTAAGAGCATGTAATGGTTATATAATACCCAAATTTGTTAAAATTTATTAAAGTTTGCAAAATGCAAGAACTATATGAAACATTTATCTATGAGTTTGAAATGTGTAACGAACACATAGCGAATCAAGTATGTAATAGTTATATATGAATGTTGATATCAAGTGCGAGTGGTTAAGGTGTACTATACCTACCTAGCTATTCTAAACGTATGATGAGAAAGTGAAGTGTAGGTTTTAGAAACCTAGTTAGAGAATAATGTAACATTATTATTACATTGTATGAATGTATGACTAATGGATATGAAATCATGATTATATAACTGTGTAGGAATACACGAAGTGTAGATAAGCTTTAAGCAGTTAAGTCGTAGTTGATAAACTACGAATCAGACAAGTCTTTCAGCTCCTATTTGATATATGAAATCTGTAACTGTTAATTGAGCTATATTATTCCATGAGAATGTTGATGTATATATATGAAATGCATATGAGATGTGTATGAAATGTGAAAGTTGATATTTGATGATATGTTTGTGATATAAATCTTTATGCCTGTTATGTGAGAAGTAATATGCATATTAAATATTAATGGATTATGAATGCATGTGCTGAGTATGTTATTATATGCTATATGCTGCATGAAAATTGTTAGAATTGCTGGGTTGTCGAGCTCACCCTTGCAAATAACCACTTTTGCAGGTTAAGGACATAAGGTAAAGGTTACATGCTACTTGATTGATAAAGTTCAATCACATCAAAGGAGATGGATTTGTTTAATTAAATATATGTACTTGAACCATGTTTAGGTTCAAGTAGATATACTTGATAGTAGTTACGATGTGTAATACATGTTAGCTTATAAAGTTGTACTATGTGATACATAGAGAAATTCGAATCGAGATGTAAAAATTTATATAGTAATTCGAATAGATTGAATCATAACATAATTTGATTCAAGGATATGTAATTGATTCAAGTTAAGATATCAATAAAAGATTTATTTTCAAAGGAGATTGAAAAAATTTAAATTATTTTGCATATTTATATAACATCGAATGTGATATAAAACAGGAATAGTAAATGACCAAGTTGTGAAACTTATAAAACTTTGGGGTCATTGTGCAGATCCTGGTAATGGAAAGAATTTATATTCTAAACTATGTAATAAGTAAAGTTATATTCATTAAGTTATGAATGAATAATATAAATATTTTGACGATAGTAGTATCGTGGCGGACCGGATTCGTGGTTCGAAGGGACCCGGATTTGGGGGTGTCACATAGCACCATCTATCGGGTTAGAAGATACCCAGATTTGGGGGCTTCACACGATGTCTCATCTCATAAATCCAGTCAGAGTAGTTCTTTGCGACATGTGTAGTAATAACACTGTCACCGGCTGCTATAGATATGCCCTCCTCATATCTAAAATAAATCTATAAGAGAAGTTATATCGACATATCAGAATTCATTTGAAAAGTATATAAAGGTAAAATGATAATGTTTACTTTAAGATATATAATTTGACTTACGTGAAAATCGCACAGCACAGTGTCTGTAAATGAGGTATCATACTGGGCGAACTGGCTAAATCGCATACAGCTAGTAGGCAGGTGTGTCAGGCAGATGGAGTGTAACGTCGCCTTAGCGATGGTGTCCAAGATACTACAATACAATACGAGAGAAATAAAATAATGTGTTATATTAATAATGTAATAATATATATACATGTTAATTAATTACAATTGACATACTAAACGTGATACTTACTGCGCCGAGTCGACATCTACCCTAACAATGTGTGGGTCGTGTATGGTATCCGCCAAACAATCTGAGAGTTCTTGCCTACATTGTGATTTAACATTACTTGTATAATTAAGTGACATTATATAAATATAGTATTTTCATATATGCTATAAACAAATTTAAAAAATTAATGATAATTATTTAAGTCTGGAACTAGCTGATGACGATCCCTCGCCGTGGGTGCAGTCATCAAATCCCCAACAACCACCACGACGACGACCTCCCCCGCTATGTCTAGCCATATATCAGCGTACTACTGAAATAACCAATATATTAAGTAATTAATTAAGTTGTGGTTAATTTATCTAAATTAAATAATCGTTCGAATATAGAAAACTATTTACGTTAAGACTACGTACGTCATCAAACACGTCAGAATCAAACTCAACTTCGTCATTTGATTATGGCTCCTCTAACTCCGTATCAGTTTCATACTCGTCCTCTTCGTGTACAACGATATAATCATCGACAATCACGTCTTCCTCGTGTCCCTCAACATCAGGTATGTCAATGAGGTCACCAACCACATCATCATCATTTACCTCGCGATTGCTAATTTGTTCTTGTAACGGCTCATCTATTCCCGACATATTAGCGTCATCAAAAGCCCGAGTCTTTGTTGTGACAACTGTATACTAAGGGCTCCTAGAATTTAAGACATTCAGGGTGTAGTACACTTGAGTGGCTTAGCTGGCTAGAGCGAATACATCATTAGATAGTAGTTTTGACTTTATGTCTACCGTGACGATTCTATTACGATCAATTTTAACACCCTTAATAGTATCAAACCAGCGACACCTGAATGTAACAACCTTTTTACCCCTAGGATAATTGAGTACAACCACTTCCTCTAATCGTCCATAGTAATTGGACTCGGAGTCTTGGTAGAAACATCACAACACGACAACGCCAAAATTGACTGCTGTCATTTCATTTAAGCCGCCAACCTTGAATCTATACCCATTCACGATACAACTAGAAAATGAACTAATTAGTTTGTACGGGCCTAAAATAATGTCTCTAAAACTCTTATAAGCGATATCCGCTTCAATCCTGCTCTTAAACCACAGGTGAAAATTTTCAGTAGTGAATGCTTCCAGTTGTGCTGGAGTTATTCCCGGATTAAAAGCATTCGCTTCCTCTTCAAATGCACTGAAATAAATCAAATAGTTTATTACAATAATAATCTTAGTGTATTGACATATGTATGTATAATAATACATACTTGATGTATTCTACTATTTTGGGCAAATTTAGAAGCATGTATATAGATACAATCTTCAAATCTCTGTCGCTTAAGTAAGTCATCTTCTCATGGCCAAATAGTTTAGCCGGATATATGAATACAACTAACTCATCATCAGAATGAGATTGAGGACCAACGACCTCATTCCTACTTAAACGAGTGTGCATAGTTGAGACTACATCGTCGAAGTACAGAGCAGAAGTTGACAAGTTCTTTGTAACAATCCAGATTTTTAATTAAATATTTAAATATTTATTGAATTATATAAATATTTAATGGATGTGTTTATCGTTGAATAAGTATTTGTTTAATTGATTTTATGTGATTTGATTATTTATTTGTTTAATAAATAATTAATGAGCTAAGGAAAGTAATTATTTTGAAATAGTAATCTAATTTAATTTAATAATTAAGTTAGAGAGTTTATAATGATTAAATAAATTATTATATTATGCAATGAATTGTTATTAGAATTAATTAAATTAAGTATGAAAACTTACTTAATTAGAAGTGTGACAAATAACTATATTATAAGTGGTTATTAAAATAAATTAAAGTAGTTTTAATTTATTTTGCCAAACAAGGCTTAAATATATTAAGTCTTTAATTTTAAAGAGTTTTGCCAAACAGAGCCTTATGCCTTTTGGATTTTTAAAATTTGGTTTATTAAATATGAATTAAATAAATAAAATATAAATAATATATATAATAATTTTATAACTGATAATTGATTAGGGGCAATTATTATAATTCCAGTTTTTTTTAAAAAAAACGTCTGCGTTAGTTTTATGTTGTGTTACGTATATTGTATTTGGTTAAGTCTGAGAAAGGAAAAAGGGAAGTGTTTAAGGAAAGAAAAGAGTGAGAAATTTCAGAGAGAGCATTTGAGAAAGGACTGAGATTTCAAAAGCTAGTTCAGAGTAGCGATTCTCAGTGAATGGTTTTTCTAAAAGCAACAAAAAGGTATGTTTTATAATCTTAACATAGGTTTTATAGTATAACTATTTAGCCTCTATGTTTCCTGAAACTCAATCTCACTGTATATAAGGTTTTTACAAAAAGTGTTTGTAAACCATGTTTTAGAATTGGTTATGATATTACATGTAATTATAATTGTAATTGTTATAACTAACATGTATATATGTATATATATGTTGTATGCTAAAATACGTTCAAAGAGAAAGAAGAATTGGTTTTACAGTGAAAACGTGTATGAACTTGAGTTGTACAAAATCAAAGGTTATAGATACAATTGTATGCTAGTTGTGAAATTGAAAGTCGGGTATGTTAATTGGATATGAACTACAAAGAATTGTAGTTTAAAAGTTATCAAATTGGTGGTTAGTGGGATTTACAGTATACACTGTGTTTTGCAAATGTCAAACATGGAGTATTAATTTTAAAACATTGTTTTTACGGATTTAGTCTTTCTAAATTTGTTGTTTAGTAGTTTTAAGTTAATATATGTATGTTTGGTGAGGTTATGTGTAAATTACATCAGTTATATGTATGTAATTAGTTGCTAGAATTTCTTAATGGACCAAAAATGGTCTTCGTGTTTCGGATTACATTAGTTTTGGCGCCTAACACCAAAAATGGAGCCCAAATATTTGAAATTCGCGCTTGACGCCAAATTCATGACTGCAGAGCCAATCTGGTTAGCCTAATTCTCGCACTGCAGCAATGGCCTAGAATGAAAGTTTGAGTCTGACAGTTTTGGCCTTCTGTAGTAAAATGGCCATAACTTTCTTATACGAACTCTGATTGAGGTGATTCAAGATGATCCGGAACGAGGACGAGTAGACCTACAACTTTCGTGCTTTATGTTTTTCTATTTGAGGTCCGTAACAGTAGTCAAAATTGTCATCTTTAGGACTGTTAGGTTTTCGGGAGCAATCAGAGGGCGTCGGGCATGCACATATGCATGTGTAGTGCTCCTAACCATAAAACATGAATGTTAGTAAATATAATGATGCTTAAAATTAATAAATAATGTATTAGATAAGTTATAGAAGCATAATAAGCATACACAAGAGAGGCAAATCGAGCGTGTGACGAATGAACGTCGAAACGCCGTGCCAAGTGTTAATGAACTTAAAAGGTGTTTCAATTCAATTGAAATGAATATTATAGGATATGAAATGGGTTTAATATAAAACCAATAAGTAGTCCTAGCAAGACTTAAGCACTTGAATGAACTTCGAGTTTGACTAAGAAGAAATATAGTGAGTCATAAGTCGAAAAGTTAACACAATCTAATTGAACATTGTGTGCTAATTAATAGGAAAAATTATGAGATGTGTAGTAGAGTTTACATTACAATTACTATATGTTGTTATGTGACTAATAGTTGATGTGTGTGATTATATAATTTTGTAGGGCACGTAAAGTCGTATAAGCGTAAGTTTATTAAACCTGTTATTGGTAAACAATGATCAAGGCAAGTCTTTCGGTTCCTATTTTCTACGTGGACTTGATGAACTGTTTTAAATTGCATGATATGTTATACATGTTGAAATCATGAAATGTTAAAGTCAATTTATGACTACATTGTTTTGGTTAAATAAGGAGGATTGAGTAAGGAACTCAATCTTTATATGTGCTATGTGAATTAAAAGCATGTATGCCATGTTACTTTAGTTATTATGATATGTATGTTTAGCATATTATTATGTGTTATGTGATGCATAAAAACTGTTAGATTTTGTTGGGCTGTCGAGCTCACTCTTGCAAATAATCACTTTTGCGGGTCATGATTTTAAGGTAAAGATATGTGCTAAGTGAGTTATAGAGATCTATATTCACGAAGATTACTTATGTTTTATGAGAAATGTATTTCATTTTTTGAACGTAACATGTTGTTGAATTGTAAGTTGAGTTATCCAATGTATATGGATATTTAGTTATGATGTAAGACTTTGTATAGTCATTTTGTTGTAACGATTCATGATATAAGATTGAATCAAAGAGATGTAATGTAAAGGTTGCGATTCAGGGCAAGAAAGAAGGAAATGTATAAACGTTTTAAATATTCTGTAATTTTAGTGTTTTTAATATCGAATAATGATGTAAAATTAGAGATTTAATGTATGGTTAACGACCAAAGTTGAGATTTAAATTGTATGAATTTTGGGGTCGTTACATTCTTCCTCCGTATAACGTTCATCAATTGAACCCTCTATACGAGCTTTATTTTTCACTTTCTGCATTAATCGACGCAAATACTTGAAATATGATTGAACGCAATTAGTACTAAGAATATGCCTTATAAATTTCATCAAAATTTAGGTAAATAGATGATATTACTTATCTCTCAAAAGGATACATCAACAGATATTACACCGGTCCTCCAAGTTTCAGTTCATATGGTAGATGTATAGGCAAATGCTCCATCGAGTCGAAGAACCCTAGAGGTAAGATCATTTGGAGCTTACACATTATCAGCACTATATTCTTCTCCATCTGCTCAATATCACTTTACCTTATTACCTTTGAGAAAATATCCCGAAAGAAACATGATACTTCGGTCAAGGCTTCAACAAATTTCCTAGGTAACATCTCACGAAATTAAATTGGCATCAACTTCTGCATGACTACATGGAAATCGTGAGATTTGAACCCAGTAATTTTTAGCTACTCAACCTTGGTGCAACTGTGACAACCCGGATTTTCAAAAATTAATAAAATAAGAATTTAATAAATAAAATTCTTATTATAAGATATTTTGAGTTTGAGTGTGTATATATGTTATATATTGTGAAATATGTGATTTGATGTGAATGTAGAATATATATATATATATATATATATATATATATATATATATATATATATATATATATATATAGGGAAGGATCAAGAGCATAATCCTTAAATAGCATAATTTTATCAAAACGACGTAGTTTTGATAAGACGCGATGGCATTTTTTGTAAATACGGCGGTGGGTTACAAAAATGCCACCGCGTCCCTCCAAAAACTACGTCGTATAAAATTATGGTATTTAAGGCGTTATGCTATTTAAGAATTATGCTCTTGATCATTTCCAGTATATATATATATATATATATATATATATATATATATATATTATTGGGAGAATGAGGTTTAGTAGTTAATTTAATTTAACTATTGAAGAAGGTAAATGAAATTGTTTGAAAAGGAATTAAGTTAATTTAAATAAGTTGAAAATTATATTATGAAATAATATAATTTGATTATTATGCTGTAATGGCAATGAATTTATTATGAATTAAATCTCATAAATAACGTAAGTAATTCACTTAATTAAAGTAGTGAATTAATGTAAGGATATTTGTTTTAAGAAAATGAGGGACTAATATATATTACACATAAATGTAATATGTTAATGTATTAAGATTGTGAGATTTGTAAATTGTAAGACCCCGAATTTTTTTTGGGGCGTCACATAAATAGTTAAAAATATTTATGGACTTGAATAAATATTTTATTTGGAATATTTATGAAAATAAATAAATATTCGATGGAAAATATTATAGAATAAGTTGTTTAAGTATGATGATAAATAATTTTGTAATTTTTGCGCATTTTAGTACGCTACTGTGATGGTAATATTCTAATTTAATTAAATAATTAAATTAGTGGATTAATGACTTGTTGTGTAAAGTGGAAGTTTGTATTATTTAAATTAAATAAAGGTATGAAAAATGGGCCTTATAATAAGAGAATTATAAGCCTTAAAATAAGAGAACTATAAAAATAAATAGGAAGGAATTTTATTTGAGTAAGCTAAACAAGGTCTTGTGGCTGTTGGTTTTATAACTGCTAAGTTTATTACATGGGTGTAACTCTTAATTGCAATAAGAGTTGGTTTTTACGTTATTTGTAAAGGCAACGAGAAGGAGAGAAATAGAGAGTTCAGAGAAAATTGAGATAGATAAGAAATTTTCTGAGAAATTGAGAAGGGTTTTGAGAATCAAGAAGGAGGAAGAAGATTAATCAAGAGAAATCAGATAATCTTTATCATCTAATCAAGGTATCAATCTAGTTCTAAAGCTTTAAAATATAGTTTTTAAGTTCTTCACATAAAAAGCTATTTTGGGTTGGTTGATGTAAAAAGATGTTGTATATATATGTTATGGGTTTGTGTAATCCATATTATATCATCTAAAAGTGGTTTTGGAGTAATTAAATTCATGAAAATAGGTTGAATGATGAAGAATTTGAGTTTTATTGTATATATAAGTTTTGGTCAATTTTTACGCTAAAATTAGCTAGGAAATTATGATGGAAACCTTAAATTGATGATGGATGTTGTAATAATGTTGAAAAACGAAAAGAACGCAAGTTAAATGAATCAATTTGGTTAAGAAACGAATTCGTAGTGAATGAATTCGCTAAACATATTAAAACATGAAAATTTAGTATGAAAATGAGTTTTGGGTCAAGATTTGGCTTAGTTAATATTTCTATAAATTGTTGATTCTTTGCTATGTTGTAGTTCTATGAATTACGAATCCATAGAGTCAAAAACGAGCTGATTTGGATGTGTATAACTTGAGTTATGAAGGTTGGAAGGAGAAAGGGTTAAAAATTTGCAAGAACAGCAAAACTGGAAAAAAAAATCGTGCACCTTTCTGCTAGGGGCGTTGTAGCGCTGCCCCCAAGGCTCTTTGGGGCGTTGCAACGCTGGAAAAAATGTCAGTTTGGACTATTTTGACCTCTTATAGTAAAATGGTCATAACTTTTTCATACGAACTCTGATTGAGGCGATTCAAAATGATTCAGAAAGATAACGAAAAGACCTACAACTTTAGTTATTTACGTTCTTCAATTTGAGTTCACTAGCAGGGGTCAAAATGGCCATCTGGGGGACTAATGTGCATTCAGAGGCAATCAGAGGACGCTTGACATGCATGTATTCAAGCGTAGTGCTTTTAACGATAAAATATATTGTTCTAAGTTGTAAAACATGAATATTAGTAAATATAAAGATGTTTAACATTAATAAATGATGTATTAGATAAGTTGTATAAGCATACTAAGCATACACAAGAGAGACGAATCGGGCGTGTGACGAATGACCGACGAAACGTCGTGACAAGTGTTAATGAACGGAAAAAGTGTTTTAATTCAATTGAAATAAACATTATATGATATAGAATGGGGTTAATATAAAACAAATAAGGAGTCCTAGAAAGACTTAAACCCTTGAACGAACTTCGAATATGACTAAGAAGAAATATAGTGAGATATAAGTCAAAAGTTAACAGAATCAAACTAAACATTATGTATTGATTAACAGGAAGGGTTATGGGATGTAGAGTAAAGTTTACATTACAACTACTATGCGTTGTTATGTGACTAATAGTTGATGTGCATGATTATATAATTGTGTAGGGCACGTAAAGTGTAGATAGTTGTAACATGTTAAACTGTTATTTGTAAACAACAGTTAAGACAAGTCTTTCAATTCCTATTTGTTATGTGAAATTGATGATGATTTGATTTTAATCTGTATTGCAAAGAGCATGATGTATTTCTTATATTGTAAGTATCAAATGTTAAGGTCACTTAATGACTACATCGGTTGAGTAAGAAATGCTTATTGGCTTATGGAACTCAATTTTTATTTGATATGTGATGTACATCATGTATAATGTGTTTAGACAGATGTTTATGATGTATAAGATGGGCATGTTATTTATGTGTTACGTGTTGCATGAAAACCGTTAGATTTCCTGGGCTGTCAAGCTCAACCTTGCAAATAACCATTTTTGCAGGTTAAGGATTCAAGGTAATGTTATATGCTACTTGCAAATAACCATTTCTGCATGTTTTATCATTTCTGAGAATGGTTTTCTTATGCTTGCTAGGACCCTCTCATAGAATGGAGCTTCTTGAATGTCTATAAAAGTCATTACCATCTTTGTCTCTGTCATGGATGGGATTACTTAAACAGCCAGACGCCTCCATCTTTGGGCATACTCTTTGAATGACTCTGTGAAGCCCCCAAAATAGGTATACACAACCCATTCTGAGTCGCCAAATACATGGTACAGAATTCAAATACAAACTTAATTTATACAAATGTCGTGCAAAATACGATAACACAATAGTTGAGCTTCAATACAAATAATATCTTGTAGACAATATCCAAACTCAAATGGAGTCCTCATTACAATTATTATCACACTATTTTATAAAATAGTGAGGACTACTATAGCCACCTTCTTGGACCATCACTCCATTCCTCGACTAGTCCCACCTATATTCTCATTTCCTGAAGAGAAAAATGGAAGACAAGGGTGAGCTCAACTAGCCCAGTAAAGAATATTATGACTAAGATAATACATAATAAATTATCCTTAGCCTTCAATAGTATGAAAACTGATAGAATACAATAGACAACAAGTTTAACTTCAGCGGAACAAGCAATCCATTAGAAGAGTCAAGTAGAGCATGATGTCTACTATCTTCTATGATTTAAAAGTTCATCGTCAATATTTTATCTTTGTAACACATTTCAATAAATAATCAACATCACCGAATTATCCATGCACTACGGGCCAATGATATTCGTTAGTATCACATCCACGAATTATCCATGCACTACGGGCCAAGGATATTTGTTATTATCATATTCACAAACTATCCATGTATTACGGGCCAAGGATATTCGTTATTATCACCAGTGGTCATGATCATGCCAAACAATTATCCATCAATGCACTACGGGCCAATGAGGACTTTTATCACATCACTTGTAACATTACAGGTCATGATTATACCGATTCATAATTCCTGGTCATAATCATACCCATCAATAGTCCATCTATGCACTACGGGCCAAAGATGACTTTTATCACAGTATAAGCATGAGGATGATGACAATGATATAAGAAATTAATCAAGTGAGATTAAGGATAAATATTAAAGATTTATAATTCAATTTATCCAGAGTTTAAGAATGTCCAAATTGTCAACATGATAACTACTTTGTGGAGTAAAATTCAAGAATAATATCCATGTATCAAAAATAATTTGGACAAAAAAGAAATCAATTTTTGTCGTGAATAGTACCCGAGTGAATAGTACTCGAGTGAATAGTATTCCATAAATAGTACTTCGTGAATAGTACCGTATGTATGAATAGTTCTGTATGAATAGTGTCATATGTATGAATAGTACTCTGACATGAAAAGATTAAAATCTAACAATAATGTTCAGAAAAATATTTATGTGAAACGATACTAGATGAAACGCAAAATTCAAGGATATTCTACTAATTTCAAGGAGTATAGAAGCAATACTTATCAAAATAAGTGTAGATTTGGGAATATGAAACAAAATAATATTACTTACATACTACATAGTATGGAAGAAAATATTATTTCTTACGAATATTGAACAAAAATAATATCCCTTACGAATATTGAACGAAATAATATTCCTTACGAATATTGAACGAAGATAATATCCCTTACGAATATTGAACAAAAAGCATATTCCTTACGAATATTGAATGAAAATAATATTTCATATGAATACGAAAAATAATCTCTTACGAATATGAAATAAATAATACCCATTACCGCTAGGGTTTTCTAACCGAACGTTGATGTTCTTAATATAATACTAGGGTTTGACACTGATAAAATTTATCTGGTCAACCCTTGACCCTTAACCACATACTGAACACATATACAACCATACTCACAGAACATATTCACGCATTCCCTTAATCCTGAATAATTCACCTAAATCCATCACATAATTTTGAAATCCTCAAAATTCCTTCTCAAAAATATCAAACGCATACACTTATTTGTTGTCTAGATTCTATTATTAAACCTTAAATCAATTAATAAAAATTTTAAAAATATTCAAATTCTCGGGTTGTCACAATTTCAACAGTTAACGATAAAAGTTTTGCCGTTATTTTTATAAAAAGGTTATTTCTGTCGCTTTCTATATCCGACAGTAATTCCGTTGTGGGGTCCACCAATGATTGTGTCGTCGTACGAATATTTCCGACCAAACGAATATTTTATGACAACTTGCTTACTTTGCACAATTTGTAAATATTACCCACAACTATAACATTATATCAAATCCACACCTTATTATTATTCAAAATAATATTTAGAGAAAATTAAATCTTTATTCATAAAAGTTGGGGTCTTACAAACTCATTGTTTTGTTTTTTGACTTTGGTGATTTGATATCTATCTGGAGCCATTTGAGTTTGGAAATTGTATTGATTGAGAAAAACATGGGCTAGTTCCTCCCAGCTATGGAATTTTGAGTTATCCAATCTGGCATACCATGCTCTGGCTTCTCCAGTTAGACTCTTTTGAAATAACTACATTCTTAGTTTTTCATCCTCGGTGTAGGATCTAAGTTTTCCAATGAACACTTTTAAATGAGTGTGAGGATCTCCCAATCCATCATTTTTCTCAAAATCGGGAGCTTTGAATTTGTCCAGATAATGAACTCCGGGGAAGATGCAAAGGTCTGAATAAGTAACACTTATGTGCGTTCTAGTCCCTTTGATTGACTGAATGGTCTCTTCCATTTGTTAAACCTTTTTCCGAATATCACCGGTGTCTAGATCTTCTTTAAGATTGGTGATTTTAGGGGTTTTTTTTAATTTCTCAGTCTGAGACGCATGTAATGGGACTTCTTTGTCCATACCCTAGATTACTCCTTGTGTAAGGATTCGGTTTGAATGGGTATTTGTGGGCCTTGAGCTTGTTTGTTTAGTTCTTTCAAAAGGACATCTAATTCTGTTATTTGACTCCTTAATCCTTCAAACTCCTCTCGGGAAACAGAAGTAGGATCAGGTTGGGCACTTGTAGCCATGTCTGAAGGTGAACTTATTGCCTTTTAGGACTTTAAACGAGTAATGAGACCAATCGTTTCCCCTACAAAAGACTACATAGTTTAGTTTGGGAAAACATGAAGAGGTTGTATGTTATGCAATGTGTCTATTTTAGGAGTGTTTTAATGTTCTCATGCAAAACAGATGTCAGTTGTTTTGATGACAGGATAGTATGACAAGTCTTGATAGGGAAAGGAATACAAATTTACATCTTCCTTTATATTTTCCATTACATTGAGATTTAAATGGGATTGAAATTATATGAAATTGAATTAAATGTGGTTAAAAGGGAAAGGTATAAAGAGACTTCCCTTTGCATTTGGTTTATCAGAGGCTGACCTATCTTAGGCTACTCTCGCTGCTTTTTGGCATGATGGTCCCCAGATCATCGTAATTTACTAGATGGGAAATTAATCCGATCTTTCAATTGGAAATAATCTAGGTGGTGTCTTTCCTGAGCCTCGCAGGATTAGTCTCCCTAGAGTCCAGTAATCAAACACCGACGGGTTTGCCTCCTGGTGGAGGAATCACACAACATACATTCACATTCATCGCGTCTCACCATATGGAAATGATGACATGTATGAAGCACTATTATCATCGGCAGATATGGTGCGAAGCACTAAAGTGTAGTAAATAAAGAATTAATACACATCTATTCAATGTAAATGCAGCATTCATACACAAGCAAATAAAAAAGGTTTTTGAAAAGGTTGAACAACGGTTTAAGCCCTCTACTGGAGTCCCCAACAAAGTCACCACTTGTCGACGTCGGGAAAATTGTGTCCCTTTCTGTGCTTGCCTTTTTGTGTTCTCATTTGGTTGAGTTTTGTCTGAAAAGGCGAGTTTGAAAAGGTCCGACATGTGAATGTCGACGATTTGAAATTTAGAGTTGCCAGTTGGTAGATTTGAAATGGTTGTACCAACTCAACCGATTTTCAAAAGGTTTACACAAAGGCCTAATGGTTGGACACTGTTTAACTGGCCTTGGAAACCGAGATTCATTTAGTGGGGGCTTGATTAAGCGGAGGGAAGGTGTTAGGAACCCCCCGACTTCCATGAAAACACGGTTACCGCAACTTTTCAATTATCCTAATTATATGTATGTGTGTGTATGTGTGTGTTTATTGGGCCTATGTGCAATTATCTGGAAGTAGTGTTATGACTCATTTGAACCTATATACAAAGGGTTTGACTTGTATATAAAAGTTTAATTTTAACAAGCTATAGAAGTGATTTTTTGGAAAACAAGTTTTCAAACCCTTATGATCAATAGTAATCTAGGCCTTTGATACTTCTATTTTATTCTGTATTCGGCTTGATTGATTTTATTTTTGAGGTGCAAAGTATCTTCGAGAAAATAAGATACATAGTAGTGTCGAACTCCTTATGGGAATGAGAGCCATCCAAGGATGTACAGATACCGTAGATAATTTACAAGCTGGCTGTAGCTGAGAAGTGTCCATCATGGGAACCGGATCTAGATTCGCAGGCTGAATCTTTGATCTCATGGCCCCTAGGCTCACATGATAGATTAATATGTACAAAAGCTAGAAAGAAAACTAGATTTAAATAAATTGAAGCCATTCTAGCTTCAACGGTTCCAGTTTAGTCACTTTTGAACCGATTAAAGTTAGAGATAGCAAGATTTAGATAAATCTAGTCCACAGGCTGGAAGATTAAATATTTACATTGCGAAAGCAGTTAAAGCAGATATATATATATATATATATATATATATATATATATATAGCAGTATATATATATATATATAGACGATCAACTACCACAAATTTAGAATCCATTAAGGACTTTGGAATGGAAATATATATATATATATATATATATATATATATATATATATAAATTGCTTTCTTTATGAATCGGAAGGAGCGTATAAGAATAATGAATCAAGCTATAACGACGGTTTTTTCTGTCGCTATAGCATAGAAAGTCGATTTTTATGCTATAGCGACGCCAAAAACCGCGTCATATAGTATTGTTTTGTTTAGTTCACTCCTCCATTCATTTGGAGAGAGCTGAGCTATATATATATATATATATATAAGCGGTAAAAGCTACAGATATTCGATCTAGGCTTAACTGTTCGAGTTTGAGTCTATATATATAGTTACAATGGGTTGCCAAGAAGACTTCAGATCGCTTTTGGGGCCTGAAAACTCGATTTCCATAGGATAAATTTTAGTATGTTATAGAACACGAGCTTACAAGTGTTTAGAAAGAAGAATCACGAAGTTTGGAGCACTTTAGAAGAGGTTAAGTGCTGAAATGGACAGAGTTTTCTCTATTTTTTTCTTTTTTTTCAAATGAGCTGATGGGGGCTCATATTTATAGACCAGATGGCCACGGGTCTACCTGCAGCTGCTTGGGCTTCCCCATGCTTTGTGGGTCCTGTCGTCTTGAAGTTTGTGCACTCGGGCTATGCATTGTCTGCTCGAACCTTCATAACTTTCAATCTGGGCATCCGATGGAGGCGTGTTGTACCTTTTCGAAAAGCCGTTGATGAGAGTTACACAATGACATGGGATTAGACATTATCCGAATTAGGAAAGATGGGTCCATAACCAGATCTCCAAGTCTTTGTTGTCTATCCATTAAGTTATCTTATGCAGTTGACACTCGTGATTTGAGCTATGGTTCTTATGGGACATCTTGTGGCACAGTTTGAGTTAAAATGTGTTGAGACGAGGTTGAGGTGAAAAAATAACCATTTTGCCCCTCTCGGGATTATCTCTGGCTTTGGTGCAATTGTAGCAGTCTTTTCTTAGGGTTATCTCCGATATTAGCCTGATATTGCCTTCGACTATCCTCAAGGTTAACTCTGAGGTTGGTTTGACCTCCCGGAATTAACTTCGAGCTTTGGACTTGCTTCCCCAGGGTTATCTCCATGGTTAGAACTGGATCTCCCAGGGTTATCTCCGGGACTTGAAAATGATCTCTCGGGGTTATCTCCGGGGTTGGAACTGGATCTCTCGGGGTTTTTTCCGGGGTTGGAAACTAATCTCCTGGGGTTATCTCCGGGGTTGGAACTGATTTGACTTCCAGGGTTATCTCTGGAAGACGATTCTTCCCTCCTACATGGTTAGTAACATGAATGCAAAACTTAGGGTGTTTACAGTCCCTCGAACTCCTCTCGGGAAACAAGAGTAGGTTCAGGTTGGGCACTTGTAGCCATGTCTTTAGGTTGGCTTAGTGCCTTTTTGGACTTTGAACGGGTAACAGGACCAATTGTTTCCCTACAAAAAGACTATGTAGTTTAGTCTGGATAAACATTAAGAGGCAGCATGCTATGCAAATGTGTCTATTTTAGGAGTTTTTTAATGTTCTCCTACAAAATAGAGGTCAGCTATTTTGATGACAAGATAACATGACAAGTTTTGATAGGAAAAAGGAATGCATATTTACATCTTCTTCTATATTTTACATGGCAGTGTAACTTACATGGAATTAAATTAACATGGAATTAAAAGGGAAATGCATAAAGAGACTTTCCTTCGCGTTTGGTTTATCATAGGCTAACATATCTTAGCCTACTCTCGCGGCTTTTCGGCATGAAGGTTCCCAGATCATCGCAATTTACTGGATGAGAAGTTAATCCGATCTTTCAATTAGAGCGAATCTGAGTGGTACCTTACTGAGCCTTGCGGGATTAGTCTCCCTTAAGTTTAGTAATCAAACACAGACGGGTTTGCCCCCTGGTGGAGGAATCACACAACATACATTCACATACATCGTGTATCACCGTATAAAATGTTGACATTGTGCGAAGAACTAATACCACATGCAGATATTATAAGAGGCACTAGAGTGCGGTAAATAAAGCATTTGTTCAAATCCATTCAATGTAAATGCAGCATTCACACACAAGCAGATTAAAAAGGGTTTTTTCAAAAAGGTGAAAAAGCGGCTTAAGCCCTCTACTGTCCCCAGCAGAGTCGCCACTTGTCGACGTCGAGAAAATTTTATTCTTTTCTATTCTTACCATTTTATGTTCTCTATTTTGTTGAGTTTTATTTGAAAAGGCGTGTTTGAAAAGAGTCCAACATAAAATGTCGACGATTTGAAAATCAGAGTCGCCGGTTGCTAGATATGAAATGGTTGTACCAACTCAACCGATTTTTAAAAGGTTTACACAAATGCCCAATAGTTGGAGTCTGTTTAACAGGCCTTGGAAACTGAGATTCATATAGTTCGGGGCTTGATTAAGCAGGGGGAAGGTGTTAGGCACCCCCCGACTTCCGTGAAAACACGGTTATCGCAACTTTTCAATTCCCTAATTAAACTGAATGTATGTGCAGTTATCTGGAAGTAGTGTTATTCCTTGTTTGCACCAATATACAAAGGGTTTGATTTGTATAAAACTTCAATTTTAAGCAAGATATAGCAGTGATGTTTTGAAAACAGGTTTTTGAACCCTTATGCTCAGTACTAATTGAGGCTTTTGATACTTCCATCTTATTCCATATTCGGCTTGATTTGATTTGATTTACGAGATACGAAGCATCTTCGAGAAAATAAGATATATAGCAGTGTCGGGCTCCTTATGGGCATGAAAGCCATCCAATGATGTCCCTACACCATAGAAAATTTACAAACTGGCTGCACAACTAAAAAGGGTCCATCGTGGGAACCAGATCTAGATCCGTAAGCTAAATCTTAGACCTCATTTCTCCTATGCTCACATGATTGATAAATATTTACAAAAACTAGAAAGAAAACTAGATTTAAATAAATCTGAGTCATTCTAGCTTCAATGGTTCCAGTTTAGTCACTTTTAAACCAGTTAAAAGTGAGAGATGTCTATATTTAGATAAATCTAGTCCACAAGCTGGAATATTAAGGATTTACATTGTAAAAACAGTTAAAGCAGATATTTAAAAGTAGTATATATATATATATATATATATATATATATATAGTTATATATATATAAAGATTTATCAACTCGCCATAAATTTGAAATCCAGTGTGACTATAGAATGGAAATATATATATATATATATATATATATATATATATATATATATATCAAAGTAGTAGAAAGCTTAAAAATCTAAAAATCTTACAATTAGCGTGAAGAAAACTTGCATCGCTTTTGGAGCTTGAAAACTTAGTTTCCACTGGTTAAATTTTGATATGTTGCAGAATATGAGCTTACAAGTGTTTTGAAAGAAAAAAATTCAAGTTTGGAGCACTCTAGAAGAGGTTAAGGGCTGAAATGGACAAAGTTTTCTTTTTTTTTCTTCTTTTTTTATGAGTTGGTGGGGGGTCTATTTATAGACCAAGTTGGTCGCGGGTCAATCCGCGGCAGCCGTGGGTCTTGTTGTCTCGAAGTACGTGCACTCAGACAATACAATGTCTGCTCGAACCTTCATAACTTTCAATCCGGGCATTCGATGGAGGCGTGCTATACCTTTCCGAAAAGCCATTAACGAGAGCTACAGAATGACATGGGATATGACATTTTCTGAATACGGAAGATGGGTCCATGACCAGATCTCCAAGTCCTCGTAGTCTATCCGTTGAGTTGCCTTTTGTTATTTTCACTCGAGATTGAAGTTATGGTTCAGCGTGATTTAATTTGCAGCGATTTGAGATGATTTGATGTTGAATTGTTAAAATGACTATTTTTTCCCTCCCAGGTTGATTCTGATCTTGATGAAGTTGTAGCTGTCTTTTCTCAAGGTTGTCTCCGAGATTGGACTGATGTTGATTCTGACAGTCCTCAGGGTTGTCTCTGAGGTTAGCTTGACCTCTCGGGGTTGACTCCAAGCTTTGAACTGGATCCCCCGTGGTTGACTTCAGGGCTTAACTTTGATGTCCCGGGGTTATCTTTGGGGCTGGATTGGTTCTCCCGGGGTTGTCTGTAGCACCACCAAATCTGGGTAGCTTGAACCTCGGACCTGGTACGTTATAGTACAACCTCTTCATACATATAATATAACTAATGCGGAATATATATATATATATATATATATATATTGTGACGCCCCCAAAATAGGTATACATCACCCATTCTGAGTTGTCAATACACGATACAGAAACAACTACAACTTTATTATTACAACAGTAAAATTGTGAGTTTAAATACAGATATTGCCATCTAGACAATATCCACATACAAATAAATCCTCATCATAATTATTGATACATTATTTTACAAAAAAGGTGAGGACTACTAAACAACTCTCCCTAGAACCTTCATTCCATACCCCGACTTCGCACTCACTATATTCTCGCCTCCCAGAAGAAAAAATGGAACAAAAAGGAAAAGGGTGAGCTCAACTAGCCCAAGAAGAATATTATGACTAAGATAATATACAACAAATTATCGTTAGTCTTTAACAAGGAAAAATCTAATAGAATACAATAGACAACAAGTTTTAAATCAATATTCAGCAATGGAAAATATTAATTCATAGAAGAGTTACGTAGAGGATGAAATCTACTAATATCTATGAATTTAACAATTCATCATCAATATTTTTATCCTCGTAACATCAATCAATATATATCCGAATCATATATTCATCCTTGCACTACGTGCCAAGGACATTCACCAATTGGTCATGTTCATCTAAACACTGCTCATCTTTGCACTACGGCCAAAGATATTCATCGAAATCATTCATCTTTTGCACTACAGTGCCAAAGATATTCATCGAAATCATTCATCTTTGCACTACGTGCCAAAGATATTCATCAAAAATCATTCATCTTTGCACTACAGCCAAAGATATTCAATAATATCATCATTTAAGATCGAGGATGATAAAAAAATATTTTTTTTTAAAGAAACGAATCCAAAGGAAACAAAATGACAAGGATTAAGGATTCGTACTTTGTTTTATCCACGTCCAAAAATACCTCAAAAATAATCATAGTGGTGTAAAATTCAAGAATGATCAAAACATGGATACAATCAAAGCTAGTATCCGAATAGATATTTCTACGAAAAAGAAAAAATTTTTATTTTTCGATGAATAAAGGCCGTATTCGTGAATAATATCAGATATCGTGAATAAAGTGTCGTATACGTGAATAGTAACTCCAGACACCAAAAGTTCCAAATTTGATAAAAACTTCATATCAATATTTCAAAGATAATGATATTGAAGAAATAATATCATTACAAAAAAAATATCCCTTACCTCGGACAGATAAAGATTATTTGAATAATCGGATATAGGCTATAACTTGAACTTTCACCGTATAGCAATACTCAAAGTATACTCAAAATACTCACAAGAATACGCTTGATAATATAGAGAGAAAACTTCAGAGTTTAATGTGATTTTTAATTCTAACCTAAGCACCCTATTTATAAGAAAATGCTTTGAACACCAAAGCGTAAAAATTTAATATAATATTAATATATATTAAAATTTTCCATACGCCAACTTAGACTTCGATTTCAAAGAACTTAACATGTGATTAATGAGGCTTACGATGTAAAAAAAACGTTTTGTTAATATAAATATTTAAAACATCCAAGAATCAATTATTTCGGAACTCCGGAACTTCAATAATTCATAATAAATAGCCATTTTATCAGAAAATTCGAATCTCGCGAGTTTTTATAGGAAATTCAATTATCTACAACTTTGCAAATGAAAGTTTTCCCAAATTCACAACAAAAATTGACCGAAATCCATAAACGGGTGATTTTAGAGGCTATAATCTAATTTCAGTCAATAAATGGGGTCCACCGACATATTTAACATGTTTTAAACATTTATTGCAACAAAAATACTCTTCCTCCTCGTATACTCATATATCCTACATTCGTTGTAAAAATATCACCATTATTATATTATTAAAATATAATAATATATATATTTAAATGAATTATTTTATCGAAAAAGATAAAATTTCAATTTTCAACAATTGTCACATTAAAAATTTCTCCATCTATATCCACATAAAATCAATACTTTCCTCATCATATGAATTAATAATTAATTATTCACAAATAATATTACGTAATCACAATATCGACAACCGTAGTTCCTGGAAAGAGGGGCTTTCCAATAAGAATTTTCCTTATCGACCCGCAATTAGGTGACCAAACCTCTCCTTAGATGTAACTTTCTAGACATTGCCAATAATGTTATCTAATAATATTATTCGGATAATATGAATTATTGCTTCGATAATGAAAAATACCGTAATGACAATTATCAAACAAATGACAATATAAAATATCAACGCAACAATTATTGAACCAATAAAATACTAAAATGAATTATCAGAACCATTATTGAGTAGTGCCTTCTTCACGTAAGAGTCAATAATTGGTGCAATACCGCGCGCCATCGCGTCAACAACGCCAGACATCGTGTTTTAACCATCGCATTCCAACAAAGGTAAACTGTGAATAACTATGCCGTTATTTTTAAACAACTTATATTTGTCGCTTTCTTCCTCCAATCGCTTTCCGCTATGAGGCCCATTAAAGATCAAGGTCGTCAGCATTTAATATTCTCCGAAGCAAGATTTAATATTCCACGACCAAACGAATATTCCTCGACAATAATGAATATTTTATAACCATTTGCTTATTTTGAAATACTTGCGTATTTTACCCATAACTATCCACATTAATCACATCAACCCTTACTATTTCAAAATAATAATTAGATGAAATTAAATTTCATTTATTAATTATTTGGGGTCTTACAACCTCCCCTCCTTATGAAATTTCGTCCTCGAAATTGACATACGTACCTGGTGTTTCGAAAAGGTGAGGATACCTCGCTTTCATTTCCGTTTCCAATTCCTAGGTCATTTCTTCTATAGCATGGTTTCTCCACAAAACTTTAACTTGTGGTATGACCTTCGTGCGTAGGACATGCTCCTTCCTATCTAAGATCTTGACAGGTACCTCCTCATACGTTAAGTCTTCGGCTATCTCGTCCGGTTCTAATTCAATAATGTGGTTCGGGTCTTTCACATATTTACGAAGTACAGATATGTGAAACACATTATGAACACGAGACATACTTGGAGGTAACGCGAGTCTATAGGCTACATTTCCTACTCTCGGTCAAGAATTTGAAATGGACCAATAAATCGTGGATTGAGCTTTCCTCTCTTCCCGAATCTTGTAACTCCTTCCATGGGGCAACACGCAACAATACATGATCCCCTATACTAAATTCCACGCCCTTTCGATGAAGATCTCGCATAACTCTTTTGTCGATCTTGTGCCGCTTTGTATACGTTGTCAAATCATTTGGATCTTTTTGGTAGTCATACGTATTAACTCTCGGGTCCCAACAATGTTGCTTCACCCACCTCATCCCAACATATATGGAGAGCGACACTTTCGTCCATATAATGCTTCATATGGAGCCACACCTATACTTGCCTCGATAAATCTGTTGTTGTAAGAGAATTCCACCAATGGTAAATACTTATCCTAACCGCCCTTGAAGTCTAGGACACGAGTCTTAATAAATCTTCAAGAGTTTGAATAGTCCTCTCTGATTGTCCGTCTGCTTTGAGGATGGTATGTCGAATCGAATCAAATCTGCACTCCATAGCTTTTTGCAAGCTAACCCCAAAATCTTGAAGTGAATCTTGGGTCACGATCCGAAACTATGGATACTTGGCATGCCATGCAACCTCACAATCTCATTTACATACATACTAGCAAGACGCTCAAGAGAATAAGTCTCCGTGATCGGCAAGAAATGTGCGGACTTGGTTAATCTATCAACAATAACCCAAATACCATTTATGCCTTGAGAAACCGTGGGAAGACCCAGAATTAAATTCATAGTAATGTGTTCCCACATCCATTTCGAATCTCAAGTGGTTGCAACGGACCCTTTGGCACTTGATGCTCCGCCTTTACACGCTGACAAGTTAAACACGTTGAGATAAACTTTGCAATCTCTCTCTTCATATTGTTCCACCAGAATATATGTCGAAGACCACGATACATTTTGGTACTTTTAGGATGAATTGCAAATGGTGTATTGTGTGCCTCCATCATGATCTTGTACTTCAAATTAGAATCGTTAGGAATACAAAGTCTGGAGTGGACTCGAAGTATTCCTTCTTCATCAATTCTCGCTTCCGGAATAGCACCTTCTTGTACTTTCTTCTTCATACGCATCGCCCGGCCTGCCTGGCTTGAGCAACCTTAACTTTTTCTATTAAAGTTAGCTCTATGCGTATACTTGACATCATCGTACTCGTTCCCGCATATGATCTTCTACTCAACGCGTCAGCTACCATGTTTGCTTTTCCAGGATGGTATTGAATAGTGTGATCGTAGTCTTTTAATAGCTCGAGCCAACGTCGTTGCCGTATGTTAAGTTCTTTTTGAGTGAAGAAATATTTAAGGCTTTTATGGTCTGAATATATCTCCACTTTCTCCCCATATAGATAGTGCCTCCGGATCTTTAGCGCGAAAACGATCGGGCCGCTAACTCTAGATCATGAGTAGGATAATTCCTCTCATATTCTTTAAGTTGTCATGAGGCATAGGCTATGACTTTCCCACGCCAGCATGAGAACACATCCTAAACCTTTGCCTCAAGCATCGTCAGATAACAAATCCATCCGTATTTTATGGTATTGTTAGAAACAGTGCCGAAATGAGTCTCCTCTTAAGCTCTTGGAAACTCTTCTCGCATTCTTCGCTCCAAACAAATTTTATATCCTTCCGAGTTAGTTATGAGTTAGACTGAGTAGCGATTCGAGAAAACCTTCCACGAATCTTCGATAATAACCACTAAACCCAAAAAGCTACGTGACTTCATCCACCGACTTTTGGCTGTTCTAACTTTGTATTGCTTCAATCTTCGCCAGTCAACAGATACTCCATGTTTTGACACCACGTGCCCAAGGAATGCTACTTCCTCAAGCCGTAACTCGCATTTCTTCAACTTAGTATATAGCTTGTTTTCACGAAGCCTTTGAGTACCAAATTCAAATGGTGCTCATGATCTTCACTTTTTTGAATATATGAGGATGTCATCAATAAAGACAACAACGAATTTATCCAAATATTCTTTGAATACTCGATTCATCATATCCATGAAAGCCAGCAGGAGCATTAGTCAATCCAAAAGACATGACTAGGAATTCATAATGCCCGCATCGAGTTCTAAAGGCGCCTTTGAATATCCTCGCCTAATCTTCACCGATGATATCCGTAAACGAAGATCGATTTTTGAAAAGAATTGTGCTCTTGCAACCCGGTCAAACAAGTCATCAATACGAGGTAGAGGATACCTATTCTTGATAGTGACATGGTTCAATTCGATAGTCAATACAAAGTCGCATACTCCCGCCTTCTTCTTCTTTACAAATAAAACAGAGCACCCCAAGGAGATGTACTAGGATTTAATGAAACCGATGTCCAACAATTCTCAGAAGTTGGACCTTTAACTCCTAAAGTTCAATAGGAGCCATTCGATATGGGGTTTTAGAAATGGGATTTGTACCAGGTTCAAGGTCAATAAAGAATTCAACTTCATGTTCTGGGGGTAGACCGGGAAGTTCTTCAGGAAATACGTCAAGAAAGTCAATAACAACAGGAATATTATTCAATTTTGATGTGTCTTTATTCAAATCCATAACATGGGCTAAGAAAGCTTGACATCCATTTTTTAATAAACGAATAGCTTTATGATTAGATATGATGTTGATTGATTTTAATGGTTTAGTTGCTTGAATTGCATAACAAAGTTGTTTAGGAATATGAAAGCTAACAACCTTACGAAAACAATCAATTTTGGCATGATGAGTAGTTAACCAATCAATCCCTAAAATCACATCAAAAGCAAGTATCTTTAAAGAGATAAGGTCAACAGGTAAGATAAGGGTGCCAACTTGGATTAGACAAGATTTATAAACAGTGGATGTGATGAAAGTTTCTCCTAACGGAGTTTCCACAGATAGGTCAAAGTCTAATTTTTCCGGAGTCAAATTTAAATGTTGAGCACAAGTAGGAGAGATAAATGAATGGGTAGCACCGGTATCTAGTAAAGTATAGACTTCACAATAATTTATAAATAGCTTACCCGTGATCACCTCGTTTGGGTTCCTCGCATTTTGACCAATCACAACAAACGCTCTTCCAGGAACTGTTGACTTTGACTTTTCTGGGACAGTCTTTTGAGTCACCGTCCCCGCTGAACTAGGTTTCACTACCGTGCAATCTCAAGCGATATGTCCTTCCTTTCAATAATTATAGCATACCGAACTGCTAGGGGCGCTTTGACCGATATGTCCTCTTTCCGCATTTATAGCATATGACCGGTGGTCGCTTCTCCTCCTTGGAACCAGCTTGTTTACCGGCACCGCTGCCTTCACATGGTCGTTGTTGAATCTCCTCTTTTAAAATCTCCTCCCCACTCGCTTCTTCTATTTTCATGGCCATGATTACCACCAGAGTGGTTACCATTTTTGTCCGCTTTTTTTCTTTCTCCACCGATTATTGTTGTTTTGTTGATCGCTATCTCCTAGATGATCCCGATTGTGGTACCTCGGTTGATCATCGTTATCTCGCTTCTAACAATTGAGCCCTATTAACAACATCCGAATAAAGAGAAAATTTATGAGATATGAGATACTGACGTATGCCGGGTTTCAAACCTCTCAGAAACATCCGCGCATACGCTCCTCATTCTCCACCAAATGAGGTGCAAACCGATAACTCTGCAAACTTCGCCTCGTCGAGACACCGCCATGTTGTTCTCGCTCCAGCCTAATAAACTCCACTTCCTTCATATAACGAACACTTTCGTGAAAGTATTTGTCATTAAATAGTTTCAAACGCTCTCCCAAGACATGCCGAGCGCACCGATGTGGGTACGCTTCCGTATTCCCACCAAGAGTCCGCCTCGCCACTTTAACATAAAGGTGGCGAATGGAACCTTCTTCCTCGGTCTGCATCCCAAGACATCGAATATCTTGGTAATTTTCTTGACCCATGTTTCCGCCATGATCGGATCAGGCTTTCCCTTAAATTCTAGTGGTCCCAACTCTTTGAATCTTGTCATGACAACCCGTGAATTTCTATCATTTCCTCCTATGTTTTGAACACGAGTCTCCTCGTCTCGATTTTGCATGAACTGCAAAAGCTTCTAAACATCCCTCGCTCATCATCTTCTTTGTGGTGTTGTTCACGGAGGAGCATTATCACTGCTGCACACATTCTCCTCGTTGGTGAGTACAAAGCGACTCCACTGGTCCTCATTTCCATCATTAATATTCTCACGACGACATTCTCAAATACCGCCATAAAACAAGAGTTAATTAAGAAAATCAAGATATCACATAATATCCCTATATACCGACCAACTAACAAATAAGCTTAGGTAGGACACACTAGCGAAGGATTTACTCTGCCTCTCCTCCTAGTTCTATTCCCCGATCTCCGCCAGAGATCATATCCCTAAGCTCTGATACCAACTGTGACGCCCCCAAAAAAGGTATACATCACCCATTATGAGTTGTCAATACACGGTACAGAAACAACTACAACTTTATTATTACAACAATAAAACTGTGAGTTTAAATACAGATATTGCCATCTAGACAATATCCACATACAAATAAATCCTCATCATAATTATTGATACATTATTTTACAAAAATGGTGAGGACTACTAAACAACTCTCCCTAGAACCTTCATTCCATACCCCGACTCGTACTCGCTATATTCTCGCCTCCTGGAAAGAAAAAATTAAAAAAAAGGAAAAGGGTGAGCTCAACTAGCCCAAGAGAAGAATATTATGACTAAGATAATATACAATAAATTATCGTTAGTCTTCAACAGGAAAAAAATCTAATAGAATACAATAGACAACAAGTTTTAAATCAATATTCGTAGCGGAAAATATTAATTCATAGAAGAGTTACGTAGAGGATGAAATCTACTAATATCTAGGAATTTAACAGTCCATCATCAATATTTTTATCCCTATAGCATCAATCAATATATATCTGGAATCATATATTCATCCTTGCACTACAGGCCAAGGACATTCACCAATTGGTCATGTTCATCTAAACACATGTTCATCTTTGCACTACAGGCCAAAGATATTCATCAGAAATCATTCATCTTTGCACTACAGGCCAAAGATATTCATCAGAAATCATTCATCTTTGCACACAGGCCAAAGATATTCAATAATATCATCATTTAAGACTGAGGATGATAAAAAAATATTTTTTTTTTAAAGAAACGAATCCAGTGAAACAAAATGACAAGGATTAAGGATTCGTACTTTGTTTTATCCACGTCCAAAAATACCTCAAAAATAATCATAGTGGTGTAAAATTCAAAAATGATCAAAACATGGATACAATCAAAGCTAGTATCCAGAATAGATATTTCTGGACGAAAAGAAAAATTTTCATTTTTCGATGAATAGTGCCGTATTCGTGAATAGTACCGTATATGTGAATAGTGCCGTATATGTGAATAGTAACTCCGACACCAAAAGTTACAAATTTTATAAAAACTTCAGATTAATATTTCAGCATAATGATATTGAAGAAATAATATCATTACAAAAAAAATATCTCTTACCTCTAAAAAGACAAGATTTAACCGGAATAATCGGATATAGGCTATAACTTGAACTTTCACCGTATTGCAATACTCAAAGTATACTCAAAATACTCACAAGAATACGCCGATAATATAGAGAGAGAAAACTTCAGCTTTGATTCGATTTTCAATTCTAACCTAAGCACCTTATTTATAGGAAAATGCTTAGAACACTAAAGTAGAAAATTTAATATAATATTAATATATATTAAAATTTTCCATACGCCCACTTAGACTTCGATTTCAAAGAACTTAACATGTGATTAATGAGGCTTACAAATGTAAAAAATGTTTTTGTTAATATAAATATTTAAAACATCCAAAATCAATTATTTCTAACTCCTAACTTCAATAATTCATAATAAATAGCCCTTTTATCGTAAAAATTCAAATCATGAAGTTTTCATAGGAATTCAATTCTCTACAACTTTGCGTAAGAAAGTTTTTCCAAATTCCCAACAAAATTGACCGAAATCCACAAACGGGAGATTTTAGAGGCTATAATCAAATTTCAACCAATAAATGGGGTCCAATCGACATGTTTAACATATGTTTTAAACATTTATTGCAACAAAAAATACTCTTCCTCCTCGTATACTCATATATCCCACATTCGTTGTAAAAATATCACCATTATTATATTATTAAACTATAATAATATATATATTTAAATGAATTATTTTATCGTAAAAGATAAAATTTCAATTTTCAACAATTGTCACATTAAAAATTTTCTCCATCTATATCCACATAAAATCAATATTTTCCTCATCATATGAATCAATAATTAATTATTCACAAATAATATTACAGAATCACAATATTGACAACCAAGCAATTCCCAGGAAAGAGGGGGCTTTCCAATAAGAATTTCTCCTTACTAGCGCGCAATTAGGCGACCAAACCTCTTCTTAGACAGAACTTTCTACACATTTCCAATAATGTTATCTAATAATATTATTCAGATAATATGAATTATTACTTCGATAATGAAAAATACTGTAATGTCAATTATTGAAACAATAGCAATATAAAATATCAACGCAACAATTATTGAACCAATAAAATAATGAATAAGAATTATCAGAACCATTATCGAGTAGTGCCTTCACGTAAGAGTCAATAATTGGTGCAATACCGCAGCATCATTGTGCAACAACGCCAGACATCGTGTTTTAACCACCGGGTATTCCAACAGTGTAAACGGTAATAACTACGCCGTTATTTTTAAACAACTTATATTTGTCGTTTTCTTCCTCCAATCGCTTTCATTATGGGGCCCACAAAAGATCACTAGGTACTGTCAGCATTTAATATTCCCTCATTGCATTTAATATTCCATGACCAAACGAATATTCCCCGATGATAATGAATATTTTATAACCATTTGCTTATTTTGAAATACTTGCGTATTTTACCCATAACTATCCACATTAATCACATCAACCCTTACTATTTCAAAATAATAATTAGAGGAAATTAAATTTCATTTATTAATTATTCGGGGTCTTACATATATACTTTTTTTATTTTAAAGGATTCTGCAACATTACCCCAAGGTCTACAACCTTAACTTAATACATACCTTCAAAAACTTAAAAGGTTTACAATGTCATTTGCATCAGATACCTTAATAGTTCTAAGTGCATAATAATTTACCTTTGCCTCTGTCTTTCTTCGAGCCTTTGTCTAAATCTAAATTTTTTTTATCATGATATAGCAAGGGTGAGCAACTAATTTGCCCAGTAAGTTTAAATACAATAAAGATATATCATGATTGAAAGAAACAATAAGCTTTCGAATTTTCAATAATATAATAATTATGAAAGAGCATGAATCAAAATTTCAATAATTGAATGACTAAACCAATAATGTTGGGTAGTCATCAATGACCATGAATAAATTTAACTGAACCTTATGGTAATGAAGGTGTTCAGCCTTTTATACCTGAAGAACATATGCAGCATGCACTAAGTGCGAATCAATAATCAAAGATGCGGAATAATTGTAAATAATTAAACCACTAGCATGCTTGAAACATAATAAGTCGAGTCTAAGTTAGGAAACTTGACTGTATCATCGATTACTGCTACGCAATCTAATTTAATCTCTTTATTGTAAAGACCTATCAATGTTAAGATTGATCTTTCAATCAACATATCATATTATACCTCATAATAATACTACTTCTATAAGTAAATTATCTAACATTTAACGACGTAATCAAATATTAGATAAGACCTTAAAACATCATTATTATTATCGTCCTTTGATAATATTTTAATTACTTTATCATATACATTATGATTTAAAACTTTGTTTTTCCTTTCATAAGTTCTTCTTTATAATCCATGGTAAGCCGAATACTAATACAACAACCTAAATTATTCAAACAACTTGTTTCCCAGCACAACAAAACTGACATAATTAATCCAGCAACCTGGATTCAAAACTGAATTTTAATTCAGTAAACTATTTTCCAATCCAGCAAACTGGATTCAAATTAAATTGACCTCCAATCCAACAACCTGGATTCAAACTGATCTTCAATCCAGCAACCTAGATTCAAACTGACCTCCAATCCAGTAACCTGGATTCAAACTATATACTAATTCAGCAAACCGAATATACTAATTCTGTAATAACCCGATATTTTCTATGTAATTAAATCAGAAACTTTTCGTATAATTTTTTTATTATTTTAAAGGTGATAATACGTTTAAGGTTAAGCTTATGTATTTATGTGATAAATAAAAATTTATTTATTACATGAATAATTCTAAATAATTTTCTTAGAATTATTGACCATTATAAATTATATTTTCATAATTAATTTTGTGGTAAAAATATTTTTATTATTTATTTCTATGAAAATATGATTATATATTATTTAAATAATATATGAAATGATTATTGGAATTATTATAATTACTATTTTATTAAATGAATTTTAGTTCGATTATTTAAGGTAATAATTTTAACTTAATTAAAAATGTTATATATGCAAGATAAATCGATATGGAATCCAAACCCTAATTCTGGATTTAGAATAAGGAAAGAGAATATTAATATTATATTATTTATATTTCAATGTTATAAATATGTACTGTATATGTGTAGACCGACAATGGTTGGTCAATTATGGTGTACCATGATAAAACCTAGTATTACTGTAATAAACCCTAATTTGAAACTCAGACCGGAGTTTACGATTGGTAAGAAATTTTGATATGTGATTAATGACAATTATTTAAATATTAATGCTAATTAGGAAAACCCTAATTATAGGAAACCCTAATTTCCATTTTAAAATCCTAATTGCTAAATTATTAACCCTAATCGCTAAATGGGAAAGCTAAATGCTAATTAGAACCCTAATGTTCTTATATATGTAATTAGATAACCTAATCTAATTAGGAAACCATAATTTTCATTTTAAAAACTTTAATTTTCATTTTAACCTGATTTGAAAAATCCTAGAAACTAATTTTTTTTAACCTTAGGGTTAAACACTAAGGGTTTGTCAAGATTATAACTTAGACATTAAAATCATAAGGCTATTGACCAAAATACCCTCTTGCATTATTGAAGCTAAATGTCAGATCTCGACTTATGAGGAGTTAGTGGGCAACCCTAGACTAGCCTTATGACTAAAATATACATAATATCTGTCAATTCACTCAGCCAATTCATTACATCCATTATATATATTGATCAAGAGAGAGAAATGTTCATAAATTGGCTCATTTGTTCTACCAATACTCAACCAAGTCTCTCTCTCCTCACCCACGAAAATCATTAGCATTTCAGTTCCCAAATCAAGCCCCACTATCACCAATATCAAATCAGAAGCTTAGATTCAAGAGTTTGTTCATAAAGGTATAAAACCTAAACCTAAAATTTGATCCTTGATCCTCTGTTAGATGTTAGTTTTTTTGTGTTAAACATATTGTTTGGTGTATAACTAAGTGATTTGGGTTGATAGATGTTAGATCAATAACATCTATAGGCTCGAATTTGATGTTTTTCAAAATCCAGAAAAATTTCAAAATGTTGTCTGACAATGAATGTCAGACCTCCCAGATCTCATCATGTTTATGTTTTTGGTTGTTTTAAGCTTTGATCTTGTAGTATGTTGTGAGATCTTTGATCTGGAACTTGAATCAAGGTCATAGCATGAACAGATTTCAAGTTATGGGTGGTCAAACCCCATTGACCGACCATGACCGAACTAGATCTGGGTAACCTAGAACTTGCCCAGAAAGGTCTGACAACAAGTTCATGGGCCCAGATCTTTCAAGTTTTTGTTGTTTTGTTCTGTTTGTTGTATTTAGATCGTAGAATGTTAGTTTAACTTTAGATCCATGCTTTTAGAACTTATAGATATCAAATATGATGGATTTGGTGGCTTGTCAAAGAAGGTCAAACGATCATGAAATCAGTTTTCTGGGTAACCCAGAAACTGATGAACATGACCTCTGACAGACTTTGATCAGCCTAGATCTGCTTGCTTTGTTGTTTTTATGGTGATTTTATGTAATAGATCTATACATTTACATGTTGTCTACACTACAATCTTTATATCACAAAATCATTACATGAGAAGCAAGTTGTGGAAGCCAAAAAATGGTTACTCGAACTGTTCTTCATTTCTGGGTAACCCAGAAATGAATAACAGCTCTGACAACCACTTTGCATGCTCAGATCTCATTCCTGTTATACCGTTTGATCATGTTTGTTGTTGGATCATGTAGTCTTACATTAGTACGATAAGATCTGACCAAAAATATGCCCAAAAACACATTACACATTAAATGATTCATGGACAAAGCAGGCCACTCTTTAACTGGCTATGAATGTTCTTGAGCCTCAAGAACACCTAAGGCGACGCTTTATGTCGCATAAAGGCTATAGCGACAGACTTTTTAATTTATTTTTCAAAAATCACTTAAAAATAGGAATTAATTTCTAAAAATTACAAAAATTATTTTAAAAATTATTTTAAGTTATAAAAATTAACTTTTATTAATTTTACATATTTTTCATAAATATTAGTATTTATTTAAATAATATTGATATTTAATTTATTTAATAAATGCATTAAATAAATTAATTAAAAATGATTTTATTATATTAAAAATCATTTTAAATGATAATAAGGTATTTAATAATATTTTAAGTTATAAAATATAACTTTTAATATTTTAAAGAAAATTTCATTAATTATTTAATATTAATGATATTAGATTTATTTAATAATTATATTAAATAAATTAGTTTAAAATGATTTTAATATTATAAAAATTATTTTAAATGAAATAAAGGGTTTAAAAATATTTGAAGTTATAAAATATAACTTTCAATATTTAAAGGTAATTTTCATTAATAATTTAATATTAATTTATTTAATAATTACATTAAATAAATAGTTTAAAAATGATTTTATTGAATTAAAAATCATTTAAAAAGGATATAAATGTTTTAAAAATATTTTAAGATATAATTAAGGACTTTTAATATTTTGATAAATAATACATTAATATTTAAATATTAATGGTAATTATCTAAAAATGATGTTAATTATTTTAAAAATCATTTAAGTGGTGATATTAATACTTTAAAAATATTTGAAGTTATTATAAATAACTTTAATATTTTGGTAATGGTTTCATTAATAATTTAATATTAATTAAATATTAATGATAATAAAATTATTTAATATTTAAATCATTTAATAATGATTCCAGTGTTTGAAAAATCATGATAAATTATAATAATTGTTTAAAAATTATTATAAGTCATTTAAAAATAATATGACTGATATTTACATTTATTAAAATCCAGAATAAAGTTTTAGACTCGATAATTAACATCTAAAGCCGTCGGTACACCGAAATGTTTCAAAAATTGATCTAGACTTAGATAATTTAACTCGATACGTATTTGTTTATGATCAAATGTCTGTTAAACATATGTGACAATGTGATTAGGTTATGTGCTGACTGTAAATAGCAGTACTATGTGATATGATATATTATTCTCATCGAATGAATGATCTTATTAATGATATGTATTGATATAAAAGATAAAACTAAGTTGCGTAATTGTAAGCAGCAGCTCAGGAAAGTATCCTATATTTGCATTTACTTTATGCAATGGACATGAGTAATAAAGTTTCAGAATTATATTATCGTTAGTAACTCTACTGTTATTGATTATGTATCCAAACATTGTATTTATACAAGTTCTTAAATTATCCGATTATTGTTTATCTACGCAGTATTATTGTATAATCCAGAGTTTATTATGTTCGTTAATTTCTAAATATGGTTGTCGATGTCGAGATTTTTATTTGTCCATTTCCGTTACTTGCTCTTTGGTGTTCTCATGTTAGGTGAGATTTGTTTGAAAAAACAAGTGAAAAAGGTCCGATGTAACGCCCCGAAATCCGATCTTTCTTCACACCCGGATTCCATATGTCACGAGTACATCATTCATCCAAACATACATCATTATATACTGAAATATAATAATATACATTCTAAATTACCAGGTTCTAAAACCTTATAGCTTTTCTCATTACAAATAATGATAATTACATTATTCTTTATATCTTGCACGAGTGACTTTTATCCGCCACCAAGGATACATAATCGTTCATTAAACTATTCTATAGTTTAATTCTCATCTTTCTACATTACAAGTCTTCATTTGATCTTCTCGCTCATTCACATTCTGAATGACACTTCATCTGGATACCGTCAGCTTTATCTATACGGGATCCTTAAGTTCTTCTAACATCGTTCGCTGAATTTTTTTTTTCATTTAAATCAAGTGTGAGCATTCAATTGCCCAGCAAGTCATAACAGTTGAACAAACAACTTCAAGAAATTTAAACATTCTTTTCAGACTTCAATAACCGAACAAAGGTTACTAAGCAGCTTGAATAATAGGAATAGTCTTGATTCCTATCATCTTAAAACACTAGTTACATGCACTTTGAAATACTTTCATTCTCTATTCTCTTTCATGCACATTCTGTCTGGCTAGAATCAATAGCACAGACTTAACAATAATGGTTCATGTATAAACATAACATTCTTTTATTGAGCAGTTCAAACATAGAACAGCTTCATCTCACGTAAACACCGGCAGTTCACATTGTGGCACAAGGCCTCATACATTCTACCACCTTGTACAAATCTCGCACATTCAAGCACAAAAGACGTAACTTCTCAAGTTCAACATCTAAGAAGTTTAAGAAACTAGCATTCATTTAAAAATATGAATGAAGTTAGAAACTTGCCTTACGCAGATACCATACAAATTTTACTTACCGAATCGCTGCTCATTTCAATCCCTATAACACATAAGGAAATAACAAATACACCAATTAGTCATATACTTAACTTACGCATTGGTTTACTTAACTTAACTTTTTAAGGTTCGCGTTCTTACAATATAATTTTACGCGACTAACTTTCATTACCGGTTTACGGTTTCTTGACATACGGAGATGTCTTACTCAAAACGTTCATCATCTTTGATGATTTACATTCTTATCTTCTGCTTATATTTCTCTAGGACTCAGCACACATCGTTTCTCTGCTAGTAGTCCATATGGTACTCTGAGTGGTTTCGCACAAACAACCAACAAACAAGTTCCCGTCTCGTCTACACTACCCATTGGTTCATAGTGGGCTGACGATCCTTAGATCACATCTAACACTAGGTAATACTGCATTGATGACTCCATCGTTTTTATCATCTTTGCACTAGGTTACATGATGCATTAATGATATAAAATATATTTTGATATATTGTAAATCATTTTTGTCTAGCCGAAGAAATTAGCATAGACATACGAATAATAGTATTGTTGTTAAAACTCATTGGTTCCATTATTTGATCTAATGTTTTTCAACAAAATAGAAGTGTAAACATCAGCACGAAGTCAATAAATTTCGAAAGTCTAGCATAGCTAGTAGATTTAGAATACCTATGCTTCCACCATCAACTCCACTTTCAGTAATGATCCATTGCTTAAAAGGTCTATCTATTCATATCATCCTCAATACTCCATTCATAACTAAATTATACCCCAGTTCATCAAACTACCGCACATTGGAAGTTCAGGACTTGCCACAATAATATGAGTTTAAGAACTTATCCTAGTCAGACCATAGGCGTCCATTCGCTGAGGGGTTCAAAATATAACATATTTTTATGAGTCACGAACTTACCATGTGCATTATTTTTAAGAACTGCGCCTAATCCTAATAATATCTGTCTAATCTTAATAGTTTCTAACTATCAAACATACACATGAGAAAAGAATCACCTTTTCGACACATATACATAGATAGTGCGACACCAACATTCCAATGATTATCAATATGATAAACTGAGTGCAAGCACAAAACCCTCGCCCATACAAAGATTTGTACAACTCAGCCATCACATGAGTCCTCAATTGAAATCCCACCTAACTCTATCTTACTCTTAACTTGCTTTTTGCTCGATAATTTAATTCCTCAGATCACATTATCTATAACTCCTCATGAGTTATCTCGTACTTTTCATAGTACACCATCTTCATAGCATTAAGCTATAATTATTCAAATATTATAGACCATCTTTCTTTATAACTTAAATGACCACGTCGTGATCTTATTCAATAATCATCTCCTTAAAATTCTTTTCTTAACTCGTGATCGCTTTTGTTTTACGATCCTCTTCTTTCTCTTTTCATCATTTACGACATTATTCAATATCTTGGCTTTTGGAGTTAGGAAACTTCCATTTCTTATCTTTATATCTCTTCAAGATTCTTCTTTGAATCTTCTTGTTTATATAACAATTCTTCCTTTAAGAATTTCTAACTTCATTTACATTGCTCAACATTTCATTCGAGTTCCACACTTTCATCATACGTATCCATTTCTACACTTGGTACACATCGAGTCTCTAACAGTTTCAATATGGTACGCTGAGTGGTTTCCCACAAACAACCAACAAACTAGGTTTCGAGTTGCTAGTTCGTATATACCTCCACTCTATAAAGGAATCGTTTAGCCCAGATACCATACATCAACTACGAAAGAGTACAATTGCACCACTTAGATATAACTCTCTATTCTTAACTTCTTTATCATTCTCTTTTTTTGTAGACATTTGTCTATTTATTATCACCTTACATCCTTATTATTAGAGTTGGGTAACCCCACATTCATATTCCTTATAACTCTACGAGATTCTTTTTTGAATCCTCTTACGCATGTTTTAATCCCTTCTTTATAAATATCTTAAATTACTTCTTATTGTTCAAACTCTATCTGAGCTTATTCTTTCATTATCATCACATTCCTTCTCTAAGGTTATAGCCTACGGTACTCCTACCTAAGGTTTATAACCTACAACTTTGATACCAACTGTAACGACCCCATAATTCATACAATTTAATTCTCGACTTCGGTCATTAATTATACATTCAACCTCTAATTTTACATCATTAAACGATAATACAACCATTGAAATTTGCAGAATAATTAAAATTTTCTATTACAAACTATCCTCGTTCCCAAAACCTCCAACCTTTACATCTAAATATCTCATAATAATTTTAATACTACAAGAGTTTACATTGCAAAAAGATATAACAATACAACATTAATACATTTACCGAAACATTAGATATGGTTTACAAAAATAACAACTTAGCTAGGATATTAAATCTTCATATATCACTTTTGATCCATAAAAATCAAGTAGCACATAGCGTTACCTTCAATTCTTGAATTTGCAAAAATGGTTATTTGCAAGAATGAGCTCGACAGCTCAGCAAAATTTAACAGTTTTCATGCATCACGTAGCACATAATAACATGCTCAACATATAACAATAATCATAAAACAAACATAGCATATATGTTGTAGTTCACATAACAACTATAAAGATTGAGTTCCTTACTCAATCATCATTCATAGCTCAATCATCATAGTCATAGATTGACTTTCACATTTCATACTTTTGACATATACAATACATCATACACTAAAATTTTAAAGCGCCATCATCAAGTTCACATAGCAAAAGGAACCGAAAGACTTGCCATTACCGGCGTTTTACCAACACTCTAATACTTCGCGTCCTTGCACAACCTACACTGTATGCGAGATTGATAATAAATAAAATCAATACTCAATCTCATGGTCAAATTTATTCTAAGACCTTACTTTATCTTATTATCCTTTATAATATCTTTATAGACATCTAACTGTGTTTTATATGCAACTCGGTTTTATTTTCATTTTCATCACCGCAGATGTTAGACTATCTCACTTGTAGTTTAATGTGCTTATATCACACCAATTTCTTTTTACCAATTTGGTTTCAAAAATGCATATTCAACACATTGTTTACATGTTTAATTTTTCTTCATAAATCAAAAATTACCCTTTTCGATTTCTTTCCATTATTATTCTTGTATTATCATCTTTTCATACTTAGATATCCAATATTAGCCATTAGTTAGACACTTTGTATACCAAAGTTTAGAAAACACTATTACTCTTAGGCATTTTATCGAGCACGTTATGTGCACACATTAACTTATCTCAACTCTTGATCTTAAATGGTTAATTATGCATAGAATATGATAACACATATCTATACTCATTACATATGTCAAAAACATATTTTTAATCATCAAAATATATCATCACCCAAAATCTTAATTCAAACAGAATTATAAAACTCATCTTCACAATTTCTTTAACAAAATGTTGTTTTCGCTTTTTAACGTAACTCGCTAGATTACATGTCCGCTTTTGTTCCTTCTTATATAGAAATAACCCTTACTCAGTGTACTACAACCTCATTTAGGCCTTAAAGTCAGACCCTTATCCATCTAAACCAGATTCTGTAATTCATCAACTAGTCTAGAAAATTTCCTTTTATGGACATCCTTACTAAACAATTTATTTCGGACATGATCCGGTCCATAAAATGGTTCAAACTCGTGGGTCTAGCTAGTAAACTTCCATATCTACAATGTTGCAGTTTTAAGTTTCTTCAGATTCAAAACACACAAATTTATATGAAGTTTTCAAAGTCGAAACCGTATGCTGCTTTTGATTTTCTCGATGATTATTTTCCTTCTAACCGCACTTACTAAAGCAGTACATTGCAAGAAATCTACAAAGAGTTTTCATGTGATTCCACTTTCGAATATAGCTTACTTCCATATCTTCGATTTGATATAAGGCTTACTTTCTAACTCATTATACCCAAAGAGGTATGAATTTCACAAGATATGTCCACAATTACTAAAACCTACTTAATTTTGTTCTTCAAATTTTCTTTCCATTTCATTTTCTTTCTTGAATCCTCTTGTTTGATTCTTGATAATCCAAGATTAAACTAATACAAACAGATTAAGCATGATCTACTACCCTAGAACATAAATCTACCCAAAAAAAATCAAGGATTAAATAAGAGTTTAGAAGTTACCTTCTTCTAGCTTTTTCTTCTTCTTCTTCTTCTTCTTCTTCTTCTTCTAGCTCATCTCAATTCCTCTATTTCTCTCTATCTCTCTCAATTTCTCAATACAACTTCTACATAACAATTATCTACATTGTGAAGAATATAAAAATATAATTAAAACAAGGAATTTAGATTATAGCCTTATTAGTATGAATTTAAGAGAGAGATGAAGATGATGATGATGGGGCTTGTTTTGTCTTCTCAAAGCTTTCCATTCTTCTTCTTTTTCTTCCTTTTCTTTTTCTCCTACAACTCTCTCTAACTCTCTTCTTCTTTCTTTGATTTGTTTTCTAAAACTAACATACTAACTTGTAGTATATACATATAATATACAATACTAGTAATATATAATATATGTAACTCCTAGTAATTATTAGATATACTAATTACTAGTTAATACATAGGTTACACCAATTTGAACTTGAAAAGCCTAAGACCATGTTTGGCAAATACTCATTCTTTTAATTAATCAATAGCTTAACATCAATCAATCTCATCAAATTGTCACATAATTATTATATTATAAATTAAATACTAAATATTCATTTAATTAATCTGCTACACTTAATTACATTACTCTATAATCAAAACAAAATTTATTTGTTTAACTCAATAAATAATTCAATTAAATATTTATACATATTAAAATTAATATATAACATTCTCTTCACATCAATTCACATATTCTACAATATATGACATACACATACTCACACCCAACATATCTCATAAATAATACTTTTATTTATAAAATTCTCATTTATAATTTCTAAAAATCTAGGATGTCACAAAAGCTTTCAAGAATTGAAGAAGATGTTGAGTACAACACATGTGTTGTCTCTTCCGGACGATATAGAAAATTTTGTTTTTAGTGATGCGTCGCATAAAGGACTTGGTTGTGTGCTTATGAAAAATGGCAGAGTCATTGCGTATGCGTCACGACAATTCAAGGATTACGGGAAGGGATATCCGACCCATGACTTGGAGTTAGCTGCAGGGGGTTTTGCTTTAAAAATCTGGAGGCATTATCTTTATGGGGAGAAGTGTGAAATATATACAGACCACAAGAGTCTGAAATATATTTTTACACAGAAGGACTTGAATATGCGCCAAAGAAGGTGGTTGGAGTTAATTAAACACTATGATTGTGAAATTTTATACCATCCGGGTAAGGCAAATGTAGTTGCCGACGCCTTAAGTAGAAAGGGTCGGGAGAAATTAATGATGTTGACCGCTCAGGAGGAGCTAATTTTAGAAATGGAGAAACTGGAGTTGGAAGTAAAGTATCCTATGGAAATTGATGAGAAACTATTTCAGATGCAATCTGGTACAATCCTACTAAATAAAGTTAAGGAGGCTCAACTTTAGGATGAAGAATGTAAAAAGGTGAAAAAGAAGATATCCGAAGGAACCGAACCAAGATTTAAGATGTATAAGGAAGGAATACTGAGATTTGAAAGTAGAATTTGGGTACTGCAAGTACCAGAGATTAAGGAAGAAATTTTGAGCGAGGCTCATAGTTCACGATATTCCATTCACCCTGGTAGTACCAAGATGTACCAAGATATTTGACAACATTTCTGGTGGCCAAATCTGAAACGAGATGTTGCAGAGTGTGTTGCCAAATGTCTAACCTGTCAGAAAATGAAAGTAGAACATCAAAGGCCGAGTGGGTTGCTACAACCGTTAGAGATTCCAGAATGGAAATGGGAACATATTACGATGGACTTCGTGGTTGGCCTTCCAACAACTCAGAAAGACTATGACGTAGTATGGGTTATCGTTGACCGACTGACAAAATCTGCACACTTCCTTTCGATCAACATCATATTCAACTAAGATCAGTTGGCAAGGTTATATGTGAAAGATATTATTTCGAGGCACGGAGTTCCGGTGTCAATTGTTTCTGATAGGGATCCGCGCTTTACATCGAACTTTTGGAAACGTCTACAGGAATGTATGAGAATGCAAGTGCAAATGAGTACGACATATCACCCTCAGACAGATGGGCAGAGTGAAAGAACGATTTAGACATTGGAAGATATGTTAAGAGCCTGTGTAATGGACTTTAAAGGAAATTGGGATGATCACCTACCGCTCGTAGAGTTCGGCTACAACAACAGTTACCACACTAGTATTGGTATGCTGCCTTATGAAGCGTTATACGGCAGAAAGTGTAGAACTCCACTATACTAGGATGAAGTTGGCGAGAGACAATTACTAGGCCCAGAATTGGTACAACAGACATCAGAGATAGTTAAAGTGATACGAACAAGACTTGTAATAGCTCAATATAGGCAGAAGAAATATGATGATCCACACCGTAAAAATGTTGAGTTTGAATCGGGTAGTTATGTGTTCTTGAAGGTCTCTCCCTGAAAAGGAAAGCTTAGGTTCGGAAAGAAAGGAAAATTAAGCCCAAGATTCATTGGACCCTTTGAAGTATTGCGAAGAATCGGAGAAGTTGCGTATGAGGTATCCTTACCTCTGTCACTCGAGAATGTCCATAACGTCTTCCATGTTTCTGTATTACGCCCCTACAAACCTGATTACAAGCATGTAATTGAATACGAACCCCTACATTTTGAAAAAGACTTATCTTACGAAGAAATTTCTATTCAAATTATCGACAGAAAAGAACAAGTTCTCAGAAATAAAGTAATACCTTCTGTTAAGGTAATTTGGAGGAACCACAACGCTGAAGAAGCTACGTGGGAACTCGAAGAGAATATGATGAAGAATTACCCTCATTGATTTACTTAATTTATGTGTAAGCGATTCCGGGGACCGAATCTTTGTAAGGGGGGGGGGGGAGAATGTAATGGGTCAAATTTATTGAGTTGTGATTCTGGGTACAGAATCCTTTTAAGGGGGGAAAGATGTGACAAACGAGATTTTATAATTTAATTTTAATATTTATTGGATTAAATAAATATTGTTCAATGATTTAATTATTGGATTAAATCATTAATTGATAAAATTGTGGTAGATTAATTTAATTATGTGTTATATTTATTAAATTAATGTGAAGAATTTTTATTACTCAGATTATGTATTTATGTGAGCTTATTGAATTAAATAAAATATTTAATAAGCATAATGTTATTTTAAATAATTTAATAATTAATTAGAGATTTAACAATTTGACATAATTAATAAATAAGAAATTAATTATGTGACTATGTGAATTAATTATTATATTTTATTTAAATTAAATTAAATAAGATTTATTGTGTAATTGGGTGTGACGTGATTTAAATTATAGTATAAGAGAATCATTAAATTAAAGGGTTTTGGAGTCTATTATTGTTAGCCAAACGAGGCCCTAAGGGAAGTTAGTAGCAGTTAACCCATGATGGGTTAACTGACCACCACTATACGCTCAGTTTCTTTTATAAAATTAATACGTCTTCTTATTCTTTCCTTTTTCTAAGTCTGACAAACTATTCAGAGAGAAATTGATAATTTTGAGAGAATTTGTGAGTGTGTGATTGATCAAGTAACTGAGAAAGGATCATCAAGGATCATCTCTTCTAATCTACACTTAATACTCTAGGTACCTTTAAACCAATTTTATTTACGTTGTTTAAGTTTTAAAAGAAATTGGCTTTCAAGTTCTATAAATCCCTGTAATTGGAAAAGGAGTAAAGATTTGTGTTATTATGTTAAGTATAGCATGTTTTACTATATATCGTATAATTCCATATCATCAGTTTCATAAAAATATATGTCGTAGATTGTTTCTAAATTACAGAGTATGAAAATATGGCCATATGGACTTACATACCAAATTTGACACGTCAATCTTATGTTATATCATAAATTTATACATGTATGTGGTAATATGGTAACGTAGTATGTTTTTACTATGTTGTATGAACCATAACATCAGTTTCATAAAAAATATTCATAATAGATTGTTTATTCATAATAGATGGCCATATGGCCTTACGTACCAAATTTGATACGTTAATCATACGTTATATCATAAATTTATGCTTGTAAAGGATTATGTATATTAAAACAAAGAGACCAAACTTCAAATGAACGGATTCGGAGTTATAACGAACCCGTAGAGTTGATTTTCATGTTTTGTATTCAAAACTTTCAAAAACATCAAGAACAGTAAATTACATGTGTTAATTCTGCAAATTATATGTTTTAACATGTTAAAATCATGCTAGAAGGGTTAAGTAAAAGTTATATGTGTATGACAATGTTTGGGTATGTCTAAATTCGTGTAGAAATAATTTAATTGAGAGTTTTTGGTCATGTTCGCAATTTTTCGCGAATTGCGTAATGAATTCTTTGGTTCGCCTGTCAAGCACACCAAATCCAATGCCTTAAGATCCGTGTCGCAAATACCACACAATACTAAAGGCCGAGCAACATACCGATAGTAAACCTATCGTCGAAAGCAAATACCACCTCTAAAAAAATGTCCAGAAATGAAAATTTTAAAGTATTCAAGTCCATGAATGTGATAGTAACCTAATCTAATGAACATAAAAATATGTTAGAAGTATAATGAGATATTGAAATAGATTCTTAACATGTCAATAACGCATTTACGTGTGAATTGAATTATTAAACGCATAGTTAACTTATTGTTCGTGAAGTGTATATTATGTGACAATAAGTGTGGTAATTTGACTAAGTATAGTCGTAACCAAAGTTTAGACAAGAGACTGAACTTGTGATGACTAATTACGTTATAATTGACTGGTATTGTGAATGAAAATTATATGTAGGATTAATTCAAGGAACGTGTATATTTAACGTGTAATCCACGCACGAGGCAAGTTTTCTAACCCTACTTGCTATCATTATTCATGTTTATAAATTACCTCGAGCAAATTCTCGTTATTATTAAATCAAGTTCAAATTGTTATGTTAAAGATTATTTATCTTTTCAAAGTATGATTCTGTTATACAATAATTGTTCTATTGTATACCACTTGAGATTGTTATTCAATTTAAATATCATTTATTGTTGAACCTTATTAGACTAGTGAACCCTTATTTGATTTGACTAGTCCATAGTTGATGAACATTCTAAATTTTAGAACTCTTATTGATTTATCCAAACCAAACTTCCTTTGGTGTGGACTCTAATGTCAAACTAGGATGAACAACCCTGTATAGGGATTTCTTATGTGTTAGCGTTAAGATATTGTGCACATAATGGTGCTAAGGGCTGATCCCCCTAAGTACGAGTAGAAGAGTCCATAGTCTTATGACTGTTAAAGGTTTCAAGTATAACCCTTGATAACCTAGGACATAGTTCAAGGTCTTATGACCCTCGAAAATCTTTTGATTCTTGTTATTCATTCTTGGTTCAGAAGTTGAGTTTTTATTACAGAAGTCTTTGATTCACTCGCATGTTGTTGGGTAAAATCGATACGCACAAAACACGCAAGTGTACGTGGTCAACAAGTAATATAGTAGTGAATAAAGTATCGTTCCCACGAGGATAAATTAGCAAGAATTTTAACTTCACAATTATCAATTTTTTATTAATCCTAATTCTATTAAACTATTCAAATCAATGGTTTAAAATTATAGAAACTAAATTAATAAATAAATAAACTATCACAAAACAATCACTAATATCAAAATCCAGAATTTTAAACAATTAATGGAGAATTAGACTTATGATTTCACCCTAAGTTTCACTCTGATTTTCAAACCTTTATTCCAACTCAATTTAATATTCAAGTTTATTAATCAAGAACACGAATGTAATACTACCCACCTCTCGATGCACTAATACCATACTAACTTAAATCCACAATTAAGATAGAAACAAGTTTAACACCTAAATCAACCAACTCACTATATCTCTATGTGAACTGCAATTAAAGAAGGTTTAAGCTTAAGTTCTCTATCTGATTATATGTGATGTCAAGCATATCTCTACCTTAACAATAATCAAAAATTTGCTATTCACAAAATTCATGACACATGCTACATTAACTAGGTCTAGATTTGAATATCCTCTCTCGATTCCATTCAAATCCACGAGGAATTATTGATCAAGCAATTCATAAATTCACACTCGAATTAACATAGATAAACCGAAAATATTTTATTGAATTGTAAATCAAAGTTATAGAATCATCGTTTCACCCAAGGATCCATCGCAAGTCTAATAAGCGAATTAGTTCATAACGAATGAATCAAAAATTGAATAATCTAATGAAACCATCCTTTCAATTACAAATAAAAGACTAAAGAGAAGAAGAATAATGAACACCCTTCACGTAGCCTATAATTGTAACTGTCACGATAATCTCTTCATATTACTCCTCCAAAGCTCGCACTTGAATCCTGGAATTTATCTCTGTATTATCCTCCTTGTGTTCTGTGAATTGTTGTTTTCACCGTAAAATTAAGCTCTCCCTTTATTCTGGTCCAGATCCCCTTATTTAGAGTCCAGCCGCCTCACAAAACATTAACAATCCATGTTGCAAATTGCCTTCAAAAGCCGATTCTCAGATTCTAGACCCGCCCTTGGGGGTACAAGTTAAAAGGCCATTTTTGACGGTATGGCTCTTCTAAAGCAAAATTCCAACTTCATGCGTTTTTCCACTTTTGCTCCAAAGCTCCGTCTTTCTTCACCACTTGCATCCATAACCACCCTACACATAAAATGACATGAAACAAGTGAAAACAAACACAAAACAAAAAGATAACTACGAATTTAAACTTGAAATGAATATCGATTCGTGTATATTAAATCCACTTATCACATGATATTATATTGTTATTTCCTTATTATATTTGTGGGCAATCGTGCTCACTCTTGCGTAATAATAACATTGCAGTTATGAATGAAAGATCCGACGAGCCTTCTACTAGTAAAGGCAAGGGAAAGATTAACAAGTGATGAAGAGTTGTTGTTTTATTTGATGTTAAATTTATGTGTTAAAACTTATGTTGATTTTGTGTAAGACTATAAATTGTTTATGTTTTTGCAGTTAAGATTTAAGGTTAGTATGACCTGGGATTGATGTAATTTTGTTAATGATGTAACTCCTTAAGGAGAGGATTTATTTCTATCTATTTATGCTTTTATTTGTTATGGGTAGATAGATATATGATGTTTGAATAGTGAACACAAAATCATGTGGAAATTAAAGTACCCGGATTTGGGGGTGTCACAAGTTGGTATCAAAGCTGTAGGTTATGAACCTTAGGTGGGGGAACAACCTTAGGTAATAACCTTATAGGAAGAACATAGAGATGGAAAACTCTTATCGAGTTCTAAGAAATGAATTTCTTAATTCATTAAAGATAATAAAAGACTTTATGTGTTTATGTGCTAAATTATGTGCTCACTAGTACGACTTAGTAACTAAAACTTGAAACTGTGTTGCCAGGATGTCAGATGTTGGAAGAACTAGTCGAGCTGGGGAGGAGGAACCCCAAGTACCTACTGAGGAGGAGCCCCGAGACATTCATGTTGTCAGGGAGCAGTTGATACAGAGAGAGCCATCTCCAATGATCACTGTTGTTGGTCAGGAGCATGAGCCTAAGACTGATCCAGAGGAGGATCCTGAGGAGGAAGAGGAAGATGAAGAAGAGGAGTTCCCACCGAACTCCATTGATGCTGAGATGCACGACGAGTTATATAACCGTAACGTGGAGTTACGTGACACTGTCTAGGATCTGACTGAGCGAGTGATTATTTAGCAGATTACCATCGAGCTGAAGGAGAGGGATGTTGTGACTCTTCACACACGTCTAGGAAACGTGGAGTGGGATTTGGTTCACGAGAAGGGTCAAACTAAGGAGAAGTCTGAAGGGATAGAGAAGTTGAAGAAGGAACTGAAGGAAAGCTCAGAACGACTGATCATAGCAGATGAGGGTTGGGTAAGAGAATCACGTCGTGCCAATCTTGCAGAAGAGGATTGTCATGCGAACAAGGCTAAGCTTGGGGAGACGTACTCTACACTCCAAAATGCAATGGATGAGGCACAAGATCGAGTTTTGAGATACCCAATCCAGTTCGAAGGACTACCATCGTACATACTAGATCGCAGGATGATGTCTCGCATCATGGAAGAGGAACGTAGCAAGGCTGTTCAGCGCCTAACAGGCAGTGATAGGATTTGTTTAATTATGTGAAAAACTTATCTAGTATTTAGATGTAAATTTCGATGTGGTTATGAACAAAAGGAATATTTTAATGTTTTAAATCATGTGGATTCTTTATCTCGGGATAATTGATGTAAATAGCAGTGATGCTATCGTTTGATGTTAAAACTTTTATTTGAATAAATATATCAAGTTGTTTGAGATAATGTGTTAAGTGATTATGTTAAATTGTTGAGTAATGCCTTAACTATTTAGAGAGATAAATAAATATCTAATAAGCATATATTTTAACATTAATATGCCGCTAAGAAGAAGACAAAATCGTCAACTAGCTCAGGAAGAGTCAACGAATAACAACAATAATGCCAATGCTAACCATATTCAATAATTAGTGAACTTACTAGCTGGAGCGATGAATAATCAACCTCAAACTCCACCGAATACAACGTTCAAAGATTTCAAGACGGTGGGACCGCCAGAGTATAAAGGCTCCATGAACCCGATCGAAGCTCAAACGTGGGTTATGGAGATGGAAAAGGTTTTTGATGTCGCAAGAGTCAGAGAGGATCAGAAAACCGCTTTTGCAACGTTCATGCTGAAATACAAAGCCAGTTATTGGTGGCAAGCGAACAAGGTCCGTGGAGGAGAAGGTGTGATTACCTGGGAGAGGTTCAAAGAGATGTTTTTTGAGATGTATTTCCCGACCAGCTCGCAGAACCAAATGGAGGTCCAGTTTCTGTAGTTGAAACAGCGAAATATGTCCGTACCAGATTATGTGGCAAAATTCAATGATTTTGCTAGGTCCGCCCCGTATCAAGTACACATGGATGAGAGAAAAGAAAGAAGGTTTGAACAAGGACTGAAGCCCTGAGTATATAGCTATGTATCAATGTTTCAGCTAAACACTTTTGTTGGAGTACTGGAAAAGGCCATCCTCGCTGAAGGTGGGAGCGATGCGGTGACCGAGTATAAGCAGGATCAGAAGAAGAAGAAGAGTGAAAGTGAGGGAATGAACAAGGCTAGTGGCAGTAACACGAGAGGTAATAATAATCAGAATAGAAGGTGGTCTGACAATTCGTCAACTGGAAATCAGCAAGGAGGTCAGAAGAAGAGAATCGAAGCATGCCCGACTTGCGAAAAAGTTCACTTGGGAGTTTGCATGAAGGGAAAATGAGTGTGCTACGTTTGTGGTCAGGAAGGTTGATCCCCCTAAGTACGAGTAGAAGAGTCCATAGTCTTATGACTGTTAAAGGTTTCAAGTATAACCCTTGATAACCTAGGACATAGTTCAAGGTCTTATGACCCTCAAAAATCTTTTGATTCTTGTTATTCATTCTTGGTTCAGAAGTTGAGTTTTTATTCCAGAAGTCTTTGATTCACTCGCATGTTATTATATTGTTATTTCCTTATTATATTTGTGGGCAATCGTGCTCACTCTTGCATAATAATAATATTGCAGTTAAAAATGAAATATCCGATGAGCCTTCTACTGGTAAAGGCAAGGGAAAGATTAACAAGTTATGAAGACTTGTCGTTTTATGTGATGTTAAATTTATGTGAAGACTTATGTTGATGTTGTGTAAGACTATAAATTGTTTATGTTTCCGTAGTTAAGATTTAAGGTTAGTATGACCTGGGATTGATGTAATTTTTTTAATGATGTAACTCCTTAAGGAGAGGATTTATTTCTATCTATTTATGCTTTCATTTGTTATGGGTAGATAGATATATGATGTTTGAATAGAGAACACCAAATTATTTGGAAATTAAAGAACCCGGATTTGGGGGTGTCACATGTATCCTTGTACCCTGAGTAGATTGGTGTAGTTCTTTGAGTAGAACAGCCAAATATGTGATTTGTTTACTTAATTCATGGAATTCTTTGCAAGAAACTTGATTAAGATCAGTCTGTTCAGATGAAGACATAGTTGGCTGTAGGCTCGTGGCTTTTTTGGATTTTGAACGGGTTACTAGACCAATTATATCCCTACAAAAAAGACTTATGTAGTTTAGTCTTAGTGAATGTAGAAATATTACGTAATGTGTCCGTTTAGGAGTATCGTCCTACAAAACGGATGTCAGTTGACAAGATAACATTTCAGGTTTTGATATAAAGGGAAGGCATGTACACATATTCCTTCATATTTCCCATTACATTGAGATTTACATGGAAATGAAATTACAAGTAATTGAATTTACAAGTAATTGAAATGTGAAAGTATGAAGAGACTTTCCTCTGTGTTTGGTTTATCAGAGGCTTACCTATGTTAGGTTACTCTCGCGGTTTTTCGGCATGAAGTTTCCCAAATCATCGCAATTTACTCGACGGGAAGTTAATTCGGTCTTTCAACTGGAGCAAATTTGGTTGGTGCCTTTCCTAAGCCTCATTGGAATTAGTCTTCTTACGAGTCCAGCAATCAAACACCGACAGGATAGCCTCTTGATGGAGGAACAACACAACATACATTCACATACAACGTATCTCACCGTTTATGAAAATGATGACATGTGCGAAGCACTAATATCACAAGTAGATATAGTGTAAAGCATTAAGAGTAGTAAAATATATGCATTCATACACATTCATCATAAACGTAAATGCAACATCCACACACAAGCATATAACAGTTTTGAAAAGATTGTAATAGCGGCTCAAGCCCTCTTACTGGAGTCCCCAACGGAGTCGCCACCTGTCAACGTCGGGATTTTTAGTTGTCCATTTCCGTTACTTGTTCTTTGGTGTTCTCATGTTAGGTGTGATTTGTTTGAAAAAACAAGTGAAAAAGGTCTGACATGTATCATGTCGATGATGGACTGTTAAGAGTCGCCAGTTGGTTTTTTATATGGTTGTACCAACATAACCAAGAAAAGGTTTGCACATTGACCCAGTGATGTGACACTGCTAATCGGGTCGGTGAAACTGAGATTCATTATGGTCCGGGGACTTGATTATGCGGAGGGAAGGTGTTAGGCACCCCCCGACATCTGGGTTACCACGGTGACCACCACTTTTAAAGAAACTGTTATATGAATGTATGTGTGTGTGTGTTTGGATCAATGTGCAATTATTTGGAAGAAGTGCGAGGCCTCGTTCGCACCTATATACACAGGGTTTGAATTTGTGTGAAATTTTAGTTTTTAACAAGATATGGCAGTGATGTTTTATATAAGTGGTTTTTCAAACCCTTGTGCTCAATAGTAATTGAGACCTTTTACACTCCCATTTTTATTAAGTGTTCAGCTGGATTGCTTTTAATTTTTGAGATGCGAAGCATCTACGAGAAAATAATGTACAAAGCAGTGTCGAACTCCTCGTGGGCATGAAAACCATCTGAGGAAATCCAAACACCGTGAAAAAATTTACAAGCTGCTTATAGCTGAAAATGTCCATCACGGGAACCGAATCTAGATCCAGTAGACTGAATATGTGATCACATAATTCCTAGGCTCACATGATGCCGCAATTGACAATAAAGCAGTAAGCAGGTATATATATAAAAGCTATAAATATATATATATATATATATATGATCAGTCACCACGAAGCACCTCCATTGAGGATCAAAAATGTAAATAAAGTTGTAAAATCAATCAACCGCCACGAAGTAAACTATAGGAGAGACGAAAAGTAAAGAAAGCTGTAAAGACGGTCAACCACCACGAAGTAAACTTCAGGCGAGACTAAATGTAAAGAAAGCTGTAAAGACGATCAATCGTCGCGATGTAAACTTCAGGCGAGATTAAATATAAATATATATATATATATATAAGCGGTAAACGCACCGAATGTAAATTCTAGGCTCATCGAACAAAGTCCGACACAAAGTTGATATATATATATATATATATATTAAAGTAGTAAACGCTCCGGATATAAAATCCAGGCTCATTGAACAAAGTTCAACACAAAGTTTATATATATATATATATATATATATATATATATATAAGCAAATAAATGTTTCAGACATAAGTCTAGGCTTAATCGAGGCATAACTCAATAATGTTAGTCCATATATATATATATATATATAAGTATATATATATATAAGTATATATATATATACAAACTAAAATGAAATCACGGACCGAAGTCCGAGCAAACACACGTAACACGACTCTCAACGTGAAGAATGGTGTGTGCAAAGATGAAGAGAAAGGCTTCAAAGTATGTAAGAAGGCTTACAGTGGGCTGCCAAATAAGACTTCTATAACTTTGAGTGGATGAACACTCGGCTCCCGCCGGTACAAATATGACATAATATAAGCTCACATGTGTTTAAAATGAGAAAGCACTCAGTTTATAGCGTGTACAGAAAAAATTGGACAGGGCTTCCTCGCCGTTTCTCTTGCAAATATGGCCACCCCAAGCCCTCTATTTATAGAGGGGGAGCCGCAGGTGTACCTGCGACTAGCAGCAGGTGTACCTGTGGCTGCCTGGGGTGCCCCGGGCAATGTGGGTCCCACTATCTCGACGTTTGTACACTCAGACAACGCGCTGTTCGCTCGAACCTTCATAACTTTTAATTCGGGTGTCCGATGGAAAGTTCGCTTTGAACTTGATCCCCCGGGGTTATCTCCGAGGTTGAAACTGACTTTCCCATGGTTATCTCCGGGGTTGGAACCTGATTTCTGGGGGTTATCTCCGGGGTTAGAAACTGGATCTCCCGGGGGCTATCTCCAGGGTTGGAATTGATGTTGTGGTCCTCCAGGGTTATCTCTAGAGTGTGAAAAAGATGTTTTTGCCCTCCTGCATAGTTAGTAACAGGAAAAGAAAATTTCAAGTGTCTACAATGGTTAGACAAGTGTCCTCACTTGGATAATCATTGTATTTAATCATATGTTGATACATACTTATTGGTTTCCAGTATGTATACGTTGACTTAAAAGCCGTCTAGGCTATTTGATCTGGGTAGACACAAACTTAAAAATATTGTTGAACATGATTGAACCCTATTCTTATCCAACCGAATTGTTTTGGTTCGGATTCTCGACTAAGTATGAACATCTCGTATATCGAAAAACTTTTGTGCGCCAAAGGCGGATAAGATGAACGATAATATCATTCTTGCATGTAGTATTGATCAATACAGGGAATAACGGGCTGATCACCCCCCGTGCCTGTAAGTTATGAAGGTTTGCAGATGAAGTTCTGTTAAACCTTATCGAAAATTGAAAATAAATTTCATTGTCTGTCGACTGCTCTCTATGTATAGTCAATACGTAGTTTCAAAAATTTAATATAGATTTGATATGTTGTTATTATTGGTTCAGCTTACTTCATATAAGTTGCTCATTCTTGCTTTCAATGTAAATGTTTTCAGCTAAGCATGATCAACCTGAAGGTTCAGCCAAGAACAAGGGGAAAGGAAAGCTGACCGAATAAGTTTTATAATATTTGTGTAATAGTTAAACTTTATTAAGACAATGATATTTATTATCTATGATGTAATAAATGTTTAAAGGTCGCGTACCTGGGATTTAGACTCTGATATATGTAAATTAAGTTTGGTATCCATATTATTGTTATTATTATTAGTATTATTCCGCACATAGAAATAGTATCGTGAAGCACCGAGTTCGGGTTTCAAGTACTTGAATTTGGGGGCGTCACAGGTTGGTACCAGAGCTTAGGGTTTGAAACCTTAGGTGGGATAGACCTTAGGCTATAACCTTAGGACAGAGGGAAACGTTAAAAATACAAATAACTCAAATAGAGTTTAAAAGGAGATGAATTGAATAAATTATTTGTCAAACAAAATAAAAGATAACTTATATAAAACTATTATTTGATGTGTGTTTATACTATATGCTAATCAAGATAATTTATGTGTGTAGATTTGTTGGTTGATTTCGCATTTAATGAATTTGTGCAAGTGTATACAGTCAATAAGTAATAAAGTGATAAGATAGAGTGTCGATCCCACAGAGAATTCCAATCAATAAATTTCAATTACTAGCACTATATCAATCCAATTTTATTTAAACAACCATAAAATGTGTTTTTTCTAAATATGGAAACTAAATTGAACAATTAAAAAGAGATTATTCTAAAATAAATCAACTGAATAAAACTAAGATTTTAACGAATGAATACAAGTAAATAAAGATTAAGACTTCAATATCCCCAATTATGAACTATAAATCAATTATCCAATTATCCCAATTATTATGCCTACTGAATTGTTAACAGGAATTCTCAAATGCCGAAAGTCCTTTTCCAAGTGATCAATTGACTTCTATTTAATCTAAATTAATCTTTCTATATTCCTATGCAAAATAATTGAATTAAACTCCTTCAATTCCAATTCCTTATGTGTTACATGCGGTGAACATATATTTCTTTTCAATTCATGAACCTAATTATTCGTCATGCAAATAACTAAGTCACATGTTATCATGCACAGTTCTAACCCTAGAATTCCTCTTTTAATTCCTTCTAGAGTAAAAAGGTAATTATTGATCAAATAATTAAGCAATAAGCACAAGACAAGATAAACAATTAACTTTGACATAAATAATTGGAATAAATCGAATAACTAATTTATAGACATAAAAGGTTCAATTGAAGTCTTAATGAAAGAATTAGTTCATAACAGAATTAAAAACCAAGAATCCATAACTGAATAGACATTAAAAGATAAAAGTATGATAAGAGAAGAGAATATAATCTGTTGTCAGCAAATCTGATGCTCCCCTCTTGTTCTTGCTCTTGATCTCTAATGTTCTTCAATTTGCTTCAATCTCCAATGGCTAATTAAGAACTAGGGTTTATATTCTAATCTATTCAAGTGTATCTCTAATCTAATCTATGTAATCTCCCTTTTATTTTATGCCTTACATCATGTATTTATAGGTTACAAGTCCAATTTTTAGCTTAGAAACAAACCCAATCATATTTGGAGTCTGAAAAGTGTTAAAATTCGCCCCAAAAAGCGTCCAAGCCTCACCAATCCCTTCCCCAACGGCCCGGCACTGGGCATGACACTGCAGCACTGCCTTCTAGCGCCCCGGCGCTGGAAATGACCTTGGTTTGGGCTCCCCGGCGCTGAGGTCTTTTCCAGAATTTTCTACTCTGACTTCCTTTGAGAAAATGGTCATAACTTCTTCATACGAACTCGAATTTCGATGATTAAAGATGTTCCGGAAATAGGAGACATAGATCTACAACTTTCATTCTTTAAGTGTTTCAAAATAAGGTCCAGAGAAATACTCAAATTGGCTATGAAGTGACTGTTGTGTAAATGGCAAGCCGAAAACGCGAATCTAGCAACCCCAAACGTCGATCCAAATAACTTTTGTCCCAATTCCTATAAAATAACATAAAACATGCATGAATAGACACAAACACTTCAAAAATATTCTAAAAGACTCGAGAACAACAATAAATTAAGCCCGAACGCACTCAATTATGGGTATAAAACTCACTCATCAAATACCCCTAAACTTAAACATTTGCTTGTCCTCAAGCAAAAACATAATTTAGAAAAATTCATCCTCTAGCAATGATCCACCCAAACAATGAATCAATATGAATTCGCACAATGGCCTCAAAGGTTACAACAAATGTTAACCCGCAGAAATTTTAAAACAATGTCATGTCTAAAATTTCAACAACTTTCATTAGCTTCACATCTACTCATGATCCTTTAAGTGCGTGTGTGCATCCAGATGTTCAAACTAGTCATGATTTAGCTAAGATCAACCAACACTCATAGAAGATTTTCAAAACAACTCTCAAAACTTTTTATCACATCAATCACCGCTAAAATAGACAGAACACAATTTATTTTTCTTGAGGATCAACCAGATATTCAAACTTTTAAGCACATATGAACCCTTCCCAAGTATTTCAAACATACATATTTTCTTTTCTCTATTTAGTGAGTGCGTTTTACGCTCCATCTCACTGTCCACTTTTCATTGAACAAGTGTGTTTTACGCTCCATCTCGTTTTCCACTTTTCATTGAACGAGTGCGTTTTACGCTCCATCTCGTGCCTGTGTTTATGGGGAGTACGTTTTACGCTCCATCTCGACCCACCACATGCTTCAATTATTCAACTCGAGAAGGTTCCAATAATTTTTATTTTTTTTAAAAAAAAATACCCCAAGATTTCCCCCAAACTTATGTGAGTGCCTAATTTTCACTTCGAATGATGCTCAAATAAGATTTCTCAAGTTGGAATGGTATCTTTCATAAGCATTTAGCCAAAAAATGTCAATCCCAAATTTCTAAACAAATGGATGTGAAACTTTTTTCAAAAATTTCGCAAGTAATGTGAAAACCAACTAATGAGTTAAAATATAGACTACGCATGCTCATCAATTTTCCAAAAGTTAACAATATCAACCACCCACTTATCATTGGCCAAAATCAAATTCCCTCAAAACATTGCCCAAGTAAATACTAAACATGATAAATATCCCTAAACTTAAAACAGACATTGTCCTCAATGGCTAAGATAGGAAAAATTAAAAGAGAGGACTTCCCTGAAAGTATAGCAATCTTCCTCCTTGTCCGCGAAGTTTGGAGAATAGGCTAGGCACATGGAATAACTTGGGCACCACACTTGAATTTGACTTGAATAACCTGTAAACCATGATAGAAACAATTCAAAACTACTAATATAAAACCTAATAAAAACTAAAAATAAAAATTAAACTTGGGTTGCCTCCCAATAAGCGCTTGTTTTATTATCTCAGACCGACTTCTTCAATTCTCTATCCAATTCCCCTATGAAAATTGAGGAACCCTCCATCCATCAGTAACAATGTCCCTTTTGGGAGGTTCCCATTAGTAATGACCCTTGAATGAAAGTCACCTAACATGCTCTTTGTAGATATGTTCCCCATTAAGAAAGTCCAAAAACTAGGTGTTTTCTCAATTATGTCGATGATCAGATTTGGGCATTGAAGCTTAATAAACACAATGGGATCTTCCTCTATCATCTCCTTTTCACCCCACCATGACTCCACAACTGTACTAGCTCTTATGTCACAAAGAGCTTTACCGACGATATGACTGCCAATTGGGCATGGTTTTGCAAAACTGCCCGGATTCTTGAACTTTGGTGGAGGAGGCACATGGGATACTAATGAAATTGGCTCATCTTCGTTAAATCTTACAGTTAAATCTTCGTCGATCTCCTTTTCTTGGTTCCCAGTTGTTTCCTCTCTTTCAACATCTTTAGTTGTCTCTTGCAAATCCTTTCCACTACGTAAAGTTACAGCCTTGAAATGCTCATCTCTGCCCGGATTTATCTCTCAGTATCACTAGGGAGTGTTCCATGTGGATTGGATATTCAACGATGTGCTATCTCATCCATTTGATTTTCCAGATTCTTTATCAAGCACCTTGGCTTTTCACATTCATTCTACTTGATTCAATAACTTGTCTTGTTCCCCGAACCTTTTGTCAGTAGCTGAAATGAATTTTTCCAAAGCTTCTTCCCAACTTATTTTCCTCTCTGGCTATTGTTGAGTCTGATTTTGAAATCCGGATGTGTTTTGCTGTTTAGGTGCTTGAGCTTGATTGTTACTCCATGAAAATCCCGGGTGATTTCTCCAACCTAGATTATATACGTTTTGATTCGGATACGGATGGGTAGATCGACTATAGCTCCCTACAAACTGAGCTGATTCAGCATTTATGGTACATTGATCTGTAGCATGACTCCTAGCGCATAACTCACAAACCATCGCTACTTGCTGCGTGGGTGGTGGACTCCATGTTTCTATTTTCTTAGCTAATGCGGCCACCTGTGCTGCCAATGTTGTCATTGGATCCACTTCAAACTTTCCTGGTGTTTTTGGAGGGTTAGACCTAGTCATGGGCCACTGATAGTTGTTGTTGGCCATCGTTTCTAGCAGTTGATAGGCCTAATCATTATTATTAGACCTGATCGCTCCACACCGTCAACGCCAATCATCGGGCTCTTGTGGGCACGCAGCAATCCATCACAAAATATCACATTCTAAGATGGCATAATCCCTAAGTGATTTTTGTTCTTCCCCTGCAATGTTCACTGGTATTTCTTGTTCTGCCAGGTTTTCTTCCTCAGGTGACACTGCACTAGTTAACTGCAATTTTTTGAACTTCGTTTCGATATCGTCTGTGCAAGGAAAAAGTTCCTTTTTAGCCTTTGATCTAGTGTACATACACTCGCAAAGAATTCCTGCAAATACAAGAAGAAAAATAAATAACGTTTAAATTAAGACCGAATTGATTATTACTAATATGGAATTAATATTAATAAAGAATTCCCCGGCAGCGACGCCAAAAACTTGTTGGTTGATTTCACAATCAATGAATTTGTGCATGTGTACATAGTCAACAAGTAATAAAGTGATAAGATAGAGTGTCGATCCCACAGAGAATTCCAATCAATAAATTCCAACTACTAGCACTATATCAATCCAATTTTATTTAAACAACCATAAAATGTGATTTTTCTAAATATGGAAACTAAATTGAACAATTAAATAGAGATTATTCTAAAATAAATCAACTAAATAAAACTAATATTTTAACGAATTAATTCAAGTAAATAAAGAATAAGACTTCAATATTCCCAATTATGAACTATAAATCAATTATCCAATTATCCCAATTATTATGCCTACTGAATTGTTAACAGGAATTCTCAAATGCCAAAAGTCCTTTTCCAAGTGATCAATTGACTTCTATTTAATCCAAATTAATCTTGCTATATTCCTATGCAAAACAATTGAATTAAACTCCTTCAATTCCAATTACTTATGTGTTACATGCGGTGAACAAATATTTCCATTCAATTCACGAACCTAATTATTCGTCATGCAAATAACTAAGTCACATGTTATTATGCCCAGTTTTAACCCTAGAATTCCTCTTTCAATTCCTTCTAGAGTAACAAGGTAATTATTGATCAAATAATTAAGCAATATGCACAAGACAAGATAAACAATTCACTTTGACATAAATAATTGGAATAAATTGAATAACTAATTTATAGACATAAAAGGTTCAATTGAAGTCTTAATGAAAGAATTAGTTCATAACAGAATTAAAAACCAAGAATCCAGAACTAAATAGACATTAAAAGATAAAAGTATGATAAGAGAAGAGAATAGAATCTGTTGTCAGCAAATCTGATGCTCCCCTCTTGTTCTTGCTCTTGATCTCCAGTGTTCTTCAATTTGCTTCAATCTCCAATGGATAATTAAGAACTAGGGTTTATATTCTAATCTAATGGGCTGTATCTCTAATCTAATCTATATAATCTCCTTTTTATTTTATGCCTTACATTATGTAATTATAGGTTACAAGTCCAATTTTAGCTTAGAAACAAACCCAATCCAATTTGGAGTCTGAAAAGTGTAAAAATTCGCCCCAAAACGCGTCCAAGCCTCACCAATCCCTTCCCCAGCGCCCCGGCGCTGCAACACTTCCTTCTAGCGCCCCGGCATTGGAAATGGCCTTGGTTTGGGCGCCCCGACGCTGGAGTCTTTTCCAGAATTTTCTGCTCTGATGTCCTTTAGGAAAATGGTCATAACTTCTTCATACGAACTCCGATTTTGATGATTCAAGATGTTCCGAAAAGAGGAGACGTAGATCTACAACTTTCCTTTTTTACGTTTTTAAAAATATGGTCCAGAGATATACTCACATTTTCTCTGAAGTGACTGCGGTGTAAATGGCAAGCCGAAAACGCGAATCTAGAAACCTTAAACGTCGATCCAAGTAACTTTTGTCCCAATTCCTATAAGACAACATAAAACATGCATGAATAGACATAAACACTTAAAAACTATTCTGAAAGACTCGAGAACAACAATAAATTAAGCCTGAACGCACCCAATTATGGGTATAAAACTCACTCATCAAGATGTCAGGTGGAAAAGAATTAGGATAGCCTCAGATCGTAAAGAAGGAGTCAATATCAAAGCCAATAGCTGAAATAGAGGCTCACAGTGCATGAAATCCTGATAAGTTGGTTTTGTGGAAAATGTAGTACCAGATCCAGAAATAATAGAACTGACAGATAGTGATTCAGACACTAAAGTTGGAGCTGATCAAGCATCAACGGAGGTGCGGAATCTGAAGAACAAGGTTTCTTCTCTTGAAAAGCTGTGGGAAATAGAAAAGCTGTTAAATATTCAATTGTGAAAGGCATTAATAGAAACAATGGAAGAACAAAATAAGCTTAAAATCCAAATTGATCAAATGGGAGCCAAAAGCAACAAATCGTGTGCAGCTTCGAGCAAGAAGGGGAAAGAAAGATGAAAGACCGTGACTTACGAAATCCTGATAACAACCAAGGGTATCTTAATCGAATAGAAAAGTGTACAAACTGTGATAAGAAACATGAAGGCTTGTGCCGAAAAGGAGAGAAGGTTTGCTACAATTACGGACGTGAGAGACATATCTCTCCTCGTTGTCCCAATCCAAAGCAAGGTGTCTATTTTATTTGTGGGATAGAAGGTAATCAGGTGAAAGGTTGTCCAAGATCTAGAAAAAGGCATAGTGAACCAGTAGTATAAGTACTGTTAGATTATGCGGGTTCAATGTGTGTTCTATGATAAGTATGTCTGTATAATATAATATTCTCAACTTTTGTATAAGGTGTATTAGTAAATCCCAACTTTTGTGGTCACAAGTTGATAGCAGTATGTGTTATGCTATGTAAAGTACTATGACTTAGTTAAATGAATATGAATCTATGTTTGATTAATGAAATAAGTTTTGTATAAAACTTCATGCTATATGTTAAACTTATACAATAAGGTTTAGAATGTAAGTTAAATTTATGATTTTATTTAATCAGATAATGTCGCCAAGACGTCGAACTCGAAATCAAAGGGCGGAAGAATCTGTCAACAATGTTGGAGGACAACAACCAGACCCGAAGCAAAACTTTGCAAACATGGTAGCTCATGCTATGTAGCAGAGAATACCAGTCGCATGGAACCAACCAGATAATCGCTTGGCGACCTTCAAGGACTTCAAAGCGGTCGGACCGCCAGAATTCAGGGGAACAATGAATCCTATAAAAGCCTAGACTTGGGTTAAGGAAATTGAAAAAGCATTTGTAATAGATAGGGTAGCTGATGGGCAAAAGACCGCTTTTACCACTTATATGATGAAAGGGGAGACGAACTTTTGGTGGGAGGCAAATCAAACTAGGGCAGGAGAAGGTGTAGTTTCATGGGCTAGGTTTAAAACATTATTTTTCGAAAACTATCTCTCAGCTAGTATGCAGGCGAGGATGGAGGTGAAATTTCTGGAGTTAAAACAAGAGAACATGATGGTGTCAGAGTATGCCGCAAAATTCAATGAATTTGCTAGGTTCGCTCCGCATCAAGTTGATACGGAGGCTAGGAAGGTAAGAAGGTTCGAGTTGGGCTTAAAACCCTAGCTCTACAACAAGGTGGCAGTGTTGTAGATCTCTACATTCGCAACACTTCTGGAAAAGGCTATCATAGCCGAGGAGGGGAATGAGGCCATGAGCCTCTACAACAAGGAGAAAAAGAATAAGGGCAAAGTGGAGGGAGCTGTGAAGGTGGAAACTAATAGTGGGAGTAGGAATGAAAATGTGAAAAGAAAGGGGAACAATTTTGGAAACATTCAGGTCAAGCAGGAAGGTGTTAAGAAGCAGGTTGTACAGTGTAAAAATTGCGGGAAGAATCATTTCGGTGAGTGTCTAAAAGGTATGTTTGTATGCTACAAGTGCGGGCAGGAGGGCCATATCTCTCCCAACTGCCCCAATCCAAGGATGAGCAGTGGTTGTTTCATGTGTGGGTCAATGGAGCATAAGGTGTAGGACTGTCCGAAAAGGAGAATGGAGGTAGGGAATGTGAACACGGAGAAAGGCAGCGGGACTCTGGCTATCACGGGACCAACGTCATCAAGTAAGCCAACAAAATCAACTACAAGAGTCTTCAACATAACGGTTCAGGATGTCGTGGCAGCTGGTGATGGAACCCTATGTATTATTCGAATAAATTTTATTTTCGTGTATATGATTTTCTTTTATATAGTAAATTATTTTATAAAGAAATTTTGAAGGAGGAATTTGAGTTATATTAGAAATCAAATTTCTGTTTAATCAGATAGACATGCTTTATGTTAAATAGTTAAAGATCAATCCGATCGAATCTGATCTAGATCTACTTGCAATGATTGTGTATGCTATGTACCCTTGCATGTATAAGTTTTAAAACGGTGATTCCAGGGACGAAATCTTTATAAGGGAGGGTGAATGTAATAACCCGATATTTTCTATATAATTAAATCAGAATTTTTGCGTATAATTTTTTTTATATTTTAAAGGTGATAATATGTTTAAGGTAAAGCTTATGTATTTATGTGATAAATAAAAATTTATTTATTACATGAATAATTCTAAATAATTTTCTTAGAATTATTGATAATTATAAATTATATTTTTATAATTAATTTTACAGTAAAAATATTTTTATTATTTATTTCTATGAAAATATGATTATATATTATTTAAATAATATATGAAATGATTATTGGAATTATTATAATTACTATTTTATTATATGAATTTTAGTTCGATTATTTAAGTTAATTATTTTAACTTAATTAATAATCAATATATATGCAAGATAAATTAGATATGGAATCCAAACCCTAATTCTGGATTTGGAATAAGGAAAGATAATATTAATATTATATTAATTATATATATCAATGTAATAAATATGTACTGTATATGTGTAAACTGATAATGGTTGGTCAATTATGGTGTACCATGATAAAACCTAGTATTACTGTAATAAACCCTAATTTAAAACTCTGACCGGAGTTTACGATTCATAAAAAATTTTGATATGTGATTAATGACATTATAAATATTAATGCTAATTAGGAAAACCCTAATTATAGAAAACCCTAATTGTAAATTAGAAACCCTAATTTCTAATTTAAACCCTAATTGCTAAATTATTAACCCTAATCGCTAAATGGGAAAGCTAAATGTTAATTAGTGGACTTTAAACTCTAATGTTCTTGTATAATGTAATTAGATAACCTAATCTAATTAGGAAACCATAATTTTCATATTAGAAACTTTAATTTTCATTTTAACCTAATTTGAAAAATCCTAGAAACTAAATTTTTTTAACCTAAGGGTCAAATTAGATAACCTAATTACATTATACCTAATCTAATTAGGTTTGTCAAGATTACAACTTAGCCATTAAAATCACAAGGCTATTGACCAAAATACCCTCTTGCATTATTGAAGCTAAATGTTAGATCTTGACCTATGAGGAGTTGTTGGGCAACCCTAGACTAGCCTTATGACTGAAATATACATACATATCACCCAATTCACTCAGCCAATTCGTTATATCCATTATAAATATTGATCAAGAGAGAGAAATGTTCATAAATTTGCTCATTTGTTCTACCAATACTCAACTAAGTCTCTCTCTCTCCTTACCCACGAAAATCTTTAACATTTCAGTTCCCAAATCAAGCCCCACTATCACCCATATCAAATCAGAAGCTTAGATTAAAGAGTTTGTTCATAAAGGTACAAAACCTAAACCTAAAATCTGATCCTTGATCCTCTATTAGATGTTAGTTTTTTTGTTTTAAACATGTTGTTTGGTGTATAACTAAGTGATCTGTGCTGATAGATGTTAGATCCATAACATCTATAGGCTCAGATTCGATGTTTTTCAAAATCTAGAAAATTTTGAAAATGTTTTCTAACAACGAATGTTAGACCTTCTAGATCTCATCATGTTTATGTTTTTGGTTGTTTTAAGCTTTGATCTTGTAGTATGCTATGAGATCTTTGATCTTGAACTTGAATCAAGGTCATAGCATGAACAGATTTCAAGTTAAGGGTGGTCAAACCCCGTTGACCGACCATGACCGAACCAGATTTAGGTAACCCAGAACTTGCCCAGAAAGGTCTGACAGCAAGTTCATGGGCCCAAATCTTTCATGTTTTTGTTATTTTGTTCTGTTTGTTGTATCTAGATTGTAGAATGTTAGTTTAACATTAGATCCATGCTTTTAGAACTTCAAGATATCAAATATGCTGGATTTGGTGGCTGGTCAAAGAAGGTCAGACGATCATGAAATCAGTTTTTTGGGTAACCAAGAAAACTGATGAACATGACCTCTGACAGACTTTGACCGGCCTGGATCTGCTTGCTTTGTTGTTTTTATGGTGATTTTATGTAATAGATCTATACATTTACTGTGACGCCCCCAAAATAGGTATACACCACCCATTCTAAGTCGCCAAATTCATGTTATAGAATACAAATACAAACTTAAATATACAACATGAGCTATGAGTTTTAATACAAATATTGTCTTCTAGACATTATTCAAACTAAAAATAAGTCCTCAATATATTTATTATCACACTATTTCACAGAATAGTGAGGACTACTAATGCATACACTGGGACGTCACTCCGTTCCCCGACAAGTCCTAGCTATATTCTCATTTCCCGAAGAGAACAATGAAAGCAAAGGGTGAGCTCAACTAGCCCAGTAAGAAATATTATGACTAAGATAATGCAAAATAAATTATCGTTAGCCTTCAACAGTGTTAAACAGATAAAATATAATAGACATCAAGTTTAACTGCAGCGGAACAAGCAATCCATTAGAAGAATCAAGTAGAACATGAAATCTACTATCTTCTATGATTTAAAAACTTTATCAACAGTTTTACCGCTGAAACTCAGCTTAATAAATAATCCACATCATTGAATCATCTCTACACTACGGCCAAGGATATTCATTAGTATTACGACCACAAATTATCCATGCACTACGGGCCAAGGTTATTCGTGTTTTCACCAATGGTCATGATCATGCCAACAACTGTCCATCAATGCACTACGGGCCAATGAGGACTTTTACCACATCATTTGTAACATTATGGTCATGATTATACCGAATAATCCCTGGTCATAATCATACCAAAACCATCTATGCACTACGGCCACATATGATATTCAACATAATATAAGCATGAGGATGATGACAATGATATAAGAATTCAATTAAAATAAAGCAAAGGATAAATTTTTAAAGATTTATAATTTAATTTATCCAGAATTCAATAATGTCCAAATTGTCAACATGATACTGCTTTATGGAGTAAAATTCAAGAATAATATTGTATCAAAAATGATTTGGACGGAAAAGAAATCAATTTTTATCATGAATAGTACCTCGGGTGAATAGTAATTGAGTGAATAGTACCCCGTGAATAGTAACTTTGGGAATAGTAACCCCGTGAATAGTACCCCGGCATAAAAAAGTTAAAACTTATCAAGAATGCTTAGAATAATATTGTCATAAAAAGATATTGGATGAAGCACAAATATTAAGGATATTCTACTAATTTCATGGAGTATAGACGCCAAAACTTTAATAAAATGAGTATAGAATTCGTAATCTGAAACGAAATAATATTACTTACATACTACACAGTATGGAAGAAAATATTATTTCATATGCATATTGAACAAAAATAACATCCCTTACCTTAAAAATCTTCCGACTGGTAGGGCGGAGATATTCTTGAAGAAAACTTTCACTGTTTTCTACGCTCAAAGCTTTCTAAAACTCGAAAGAAATACGCTCAATATTATAGAAGAAGAATTCTCTGATTCTGGTGTGATTTTTAATTCTAACTAAGCATCCTATTTATAATAGAATGGAAGGATAATATTTGAATTTATAAAATCACTGGACGACAAAGACAAACACTAAAAGTCATGCTGATTCAAATTTGGTGATTTAAAAAAATTTGATTTACTATGCAAAGACTATGCAATAAAATATTCTAATAAAACAAAAACTTTAAATAAAATATAATATATTCTATTTATAATCTAATAAAACAAAACTTATAATATATATATATATATATATATATATATATATATATATAATAATAATAACAACACAAGACTTCCAAGTGAATTCATTTTATTCCTCCCTCATACAACTTTTTTTCAAACCAATATATATATATATATATATATATATATATATATATATATATATATATATATATATATAGTACTCCTTCCCGTGCAACCAAAAAAAATCCCCAACCTTTCATTAACAAATACATATATATATATATATATATATATATATATATATATATATATATATAACGAAAATCTAGATAACTTTCTCCCGACTATTTTGAAAAATAGGTAAGTGGGAATCCAAATAATACGCAAAATTTACATCAAATACTTCATAAAATTCCTTCACTATTTTTAACAACATTTATCATCATTAGTATAATTTACAATATTTAACAACCAGATCGTTCCAAAGATAGAGGGGGCTTTCTAATAAGGATTTCTCCCTATTGGCGCGTAATTAGGTGACCAAACCTCTCCTCGACAGAACTTTCTAGAAATCATCAATATTGCAAATATTAATATGAATAAATGTATCGTCTCAATTATTGATTTAATAATATATAAAATATCGACAATAATTGAATCAAATAACGTGAGATAGTATGAAGCAATTACTGTAGAAATAATTTAACAAAACAGAGTGACTTCTCACGTAAGCATCAATAATCAATATTTGTGCTATTATACAACCACGCGTATTACTGTACTTTTAAAACCGTGTATTTCAACAGTTAACGGTAAAACTTTCGCCGTTATTTTTATAAAAAGATATTTTTGTCATTTTCTCATTCCGACAATAATTCCCTTGTGGGGTCCACCAATGATTGTGTCGTCGTATGAATATTTCCTATTAAAACGAATATTCCCCGACCAATCGAATATAAAATAACAACTTGCGTACTTTGCAAAATCTATTAATATTATTCACACCTATAACATTATATCAAATTCACTCCTTAATATTCAAAAATGATATTTATAGAAAATTCATTTTTATTCATAAAGGTTGGGGTCTTACATTTACATGTTGTCTACACACTGCAATCTTTATATCACAAAATCATTGCATGAGAAGCAAGTTGTGGAAGCCCAAATATGGCTACTGAATCGTTTCTTCATTTCGGGTAACCTGAAATGAAGAATAAATCAACAAACCACTTTGCATGCTCAGATATCATTCCTGTTATACTATTTAATTATGTTTGTTGTTGGATCATGTAGTATTACATTAGTACTACAAGATCTGACCAAAAAAATGCCCAAAAACACATTACACATTAAATGATTCATTGTCAAAGTAGGCCAATCGTTAACTGGCTATGAATGTTCTTCAGCCTCAAGAACACCTAAGGCGACGCTTTCTGTCGCTAAAGGCTATAGCGACAGACTTTTTAATTTTATTTAATTTATTTTCCAAAAATTACTTTAAAATAGAAATTAATTTTTGAAAATTACAAAAATAATTTAAATTTTTTTTAAGTTAGAAAAATTAACTTTTAATAATTTGACTTATTTTCCATAAATATTAGTATTTATTTAAATAATATTGATATTTAATTTATTTAATAAATGCATTAAATAAATTAATAAAAAATTATTTTATGATATTAAAATTATTTTAAATGATAATAAGGTATTTAATAATATTTTCAGTTATAAAATATAACTTTTAATATTTTAAAGAAAATTTCATTAATTATTTAATATTAATGATATTAGATTTATTTAATAATTATATTAAATAAATTAGTTTAAAAATTATTTTAATATTAGAAAAATCATTTTAAATGAAAATAAAGAGTTTAAAAATATTTTAAGTTTTAAAATATAACTTTCAATATTTAAAAGTAAATTTCATTAATAATTTAATATTAATTTATTTACTAATTATATTAAATAAATAGTTTAAAATGGTTTTATTGAATTAAAAATCATTTAAAAAGGATATAAATGTTTTAAAAATATTTTAAGTTATAATTAATGACTTTTAATATTTTGATAAATAATACATTAATATTTAAATATTAATGGTAATTTTTAAAAATAATTTTAATTATTTTAAAAATCATTTAAGGGTAGTATTAATACTTTAAAAATATTTTAAGTTATTATAAATAACTTTAATATTTTGGCAATGGTTTCATTAATAATTTAATTATAATTAAATATTAATGATAATAGAATTGTTTAATATTTAAATTATTTATTAATGATTCCAGTGTTTGAAAAATAATGATAAATTATAATAATTATTTAAAAATTATTATAAGTTATTTAAAAATAATATGAATGATATTTACATTTATTAAAATACAAAATAAAGTTTTAGACTCGATAATTAACCGCTAAAACCGTTGGTACACCAAAATGTTTCAGAAATTGATTTGGACTTAGATATTTTGACTCGATACGTATTTTTGTATGATCAAATGCCTGCTATAATATGTGACAATGTGATTAGGTTATGTGCTGACTGCAAATAGCAGTACTATGTGATATGATATATTATTCTAATCGAACGAATGATCTTATTAATGATAGGTCTTGATATAAAAGATAAAACTAAGTTGCGTAATTGTAAGTAGCAGCTCAGGCAAGTATCCTATCTTTGCAATTACTTTATGCAATGGACATGAGTAAGAAAGTTTAATAATTATATTATCGTTATTAACTCTATTGTTATTGATTATGTATCCAAACATTGTATTCATACAAGTTCTTAAATTATTCGATCATTGTTTATCAACGCAGTATTATTGTATAATCCAGATATTTATTATGTTCATTAAATATTATTTGTTCAGCTTACTTCACAACAATTGATTCGTTGTAGAAATGTTATTCAAATAAAATATTTACTTCTTTGAGCTAATAATTATTGTTGCTATTACTTGCTGGGCAATCAATTGCTCATTCTTGCTTTAAATTTAAATATTTTCAGCTAAGTGTAATCAACCTGAAGGTTCAGGCTAGAACAAGGGGAAAGGAAAGCTGACCGAATAAGTTTTATAATATTTTGTGTAATAGTTAAACTTTATTAAGACAATGATATTTATTATCTATGATGTAATGAATGTTTAAAGGTTGCGTACCTGGGATTTAGACTTTGATATATGTAAATTAAGTTTGGTATCTATATTATTGTTATTATAATTAGTATTGTTTCGCTCATAGAAATGGTATCGTGAAGCACCGAGTTCGGGTTTCAAATACTTGAATTTGGGGGCGTCACAAATTCAGCAAACCGAATACACTAATTCAGTAAACCGAATGCTTTAATTCAGCAAACTGAATGCCAACTATTTTCCCTTTTTAACATATTGAATTTCCAATTCATCATACTATATATTCAATTTAGCATATTGAATGTCTGACTCAATAACTTAGCTTCTTTTTATTATTCATTCTAAACTCTCATATAATATTATTAATTATTTAATAATATTTTATTCAATACAAGTATTATTAATCATTTAATAATATCTTACTCACCTCATAATATTATTAATCATTTAATAATATTTTAATCCTTCACTAATATTGTTAATCATTTAATAATATTTTAATCCTTTATTAAACTTATAAACAATTTATTTTAACTATTTAGTCTTTACTAATTCATTTATTTAATGAACCTATGTAAATAAATATAATATATCATCAACAATGACCAAAACACCCTTCAAAAATTTGCATATACCATATCTAGGGTTCTCAAGCCATAATATCCTAATTTTCAACATCACATAACTAATTTTACCCATTTATCCATAACACAATCATTTATATGAAAAATACCAAAACATCTCCAAAAATATTTCTTTTTTGGAAATCAACATAATATGATTCCCTTGTGGAAATATATTTTTACTAGAATTTTTGAAATTTATTTACTATTTTTAAATTGTCAAAATCAGTCGGATCTTGTTACATTTATCATAAATCAAAACTTTGTCCAAAAATTCTGAAACTTGCATGGTATGCTCCTATTATGTATATGTTTGTGCAAGTATCTAAACCTTATGCACTACTTTTATTTTGTGCAAACAGGTATATGTTTATGCAAGTTTCCTAACTCAAACTCGAGTTATTATTTCAAAGCATGTTAGTAGATAATTATTGTTTTGACATCTATGATTATTGATTCTCACTTAGTGCATGTTGTATATGTTCATCGGGTATGAAAGATGGATGTAATATCCGAGTTTTATTTTTATTTTTTTTTAATATTTTTTTATGTAATTTAAGAATTGTTAATAAACAAATTTATATGAAACTTTTGGGTGATTTCATTTATTAGATGTATGTGTGTGGTACATATATGTGTTATTTCAAGATATGTGATGAGATGTATTTAAATGGTTGGTTTAGTTTTATTTAACTATTTAAATAAAATTAAGTAGGGAATTATTCTATTTTATTACGTGGGATGGTATTAAATCATGAGCTGGAGTTAGGAGCAGAATTTAGAGATCTGAATCGTATTCGAGTCCTAACGTCAAATTAGTCAGGATAGACTGTAATCACGAAAAAGTGTCACAGTTGACTTTTGGTCAAAGTCAACTACGAATTTCAGAGATGAATTTGACTAAACGAATAGTCCCATGACGTCCGGAACGTCGACTTTAGTAGGAATCAATATATGGTTCGCAAAGTTTGGTTCCGAAGGGTAAAATAGTCAAATAGCTTATTAATTGATTAAAATAATATATGTATTTTTTTTATAATAGAAATCAGCTGAACTGATGGACCCATGAGACTATTAAATTGGGACAAGGGAGGGAGTATACGTATATTACATAATAGCTAGGGTAGAAGTAATTTATTTTATTCCTTAAAACCAAAATTCTTTTTAACTCCCACATTCATTCTCTAACTCCCACATTCTTCCTATTAATTAACTATATTATTATATTATTAAGTACTGTGAGTAACTAATCATTAGTGTTGGGGGTTATGGGAGTTGGGGGTTATGAGAATCAAAAGACTCTAACAAAGCTATACATATATACAAACACACTTTTCTTTTAAGAAAATTCCACCAAGTAAGCATGCAGAGAAGTTGAGAGTGATAGATAGTGTGGTAGTATTCTAGAGATCACTTAACAACTAACAAGCAAGGAAGAGGGATAATCAAATTAACGCATGAGAAATTCATCCAAAAAGGTAAGCTATGAAACTCTCTTTTCATGTTCTTGAAGAAAATAGTAAAAAAAGCATGTATAGCCATGGTAAATGGTTTATGTTGATTTCGTAAGGCTATAATAATATTGTTGGTTTTACATTATGAGGAGGATAAGAATGAAAAAAGTATGGTTTAAACATGTTTCAATTACATAGAGAATCAAATATTTCATGAATGTATGCGATATATTGATAAAATGCCTCTTTGTAGTCAATTTGTTCATAGCATGGTAATTTAGTGAGTTGGTTTGTTGTAGCATGTTCATATATGTTAGTAGAAGTGATCTGGACAGTAGGAGTCAAGCCTATGCATGCTAGAATCAAAATCACAAAATTTTTCAAAGTTGGTTGAATGTGAAATCTGTGAATTTTGGGGTTTTTCGGAGCCTCAGGATCATGGTGTATATGACTCGATTAACGTATGTAATAATTTTATAAAATAGCATGTAACATGAGGTACAACCCGTCCAAATTTCATAGGAAAGGGAGTTAAATTGAGCAAGTTATGAAAATCGTAAGCATGCATGTTGGTAATAAAATCTGCAGAATTTTGGAAATTCCAGAATTTTTTTCTAAGTATAAAACTAGTGCTTGCACGCTTTTCTATGCAGTTGGTTTGTGGTCTTAGCATGCTAGTTTTATGAATGTTATATTTTTGTAAAATACCTTGATGTATGAAGGTTATTGTGTCCAAGTATCATGGTCATATCATCTTTAGATTAGCGGGAATAAAATCGTAGAGTCAGTGAAAATCGTAGAGTAAACTCTAAAAATCGTAGAGTCAATAAAAATCGTAGAGTTAACTCTAAAAATTGTAGAGTCGGTGAAAATCGTAGAGTAAACTCTGAAAATCGTAGAGTCAATAAAAATTGTAGAGTTAACTCTGAAAATCGTAGAGTCAGTGAAAATTGTAGAGTAAACTCTGAAAATCGTAGAGTCAATGAAAATAGTAGAATTAACTCTGAAAATCGTGAGAGTCGATTGAAAATCGTAGAGTAAACTCAAAAATCGTGAGTCAATGAAAATCGTGGAGTAAACTCGAGAATCGTGAGAGTCAATTGAAAATCGTGAGAGTAAACTCAAAATCGTGAGTCAATGAAAATCGTGGAGAGTAAACTCAAAAATCGTGAGTCGTTGAAAATCGTAGAGTAAACTCTGAAAATCGTAGAGTAAACTCTGAGAATCGTAGAGTCAATGAAAATCGTAGAGTAAACTCTGAAAATCGTGGAGTCAATGAAAGTCGTAGAATAAACTCTAAAAATCGTAGAGTGTAGATAGTAGAGTGAAAATCGTAGAGTCAACACTGAAAATCGTAGAGTCAGTGAAAATCGTAGAGTGAACTCTGAAATCGTGAAGTCTGCATAGTAGAGTGAAAATCATAGAGTGAACTCTGAAAATTATAGAGTAAAGTTTATATTACAACTACTATGCGTTGCTAATAGTTGATGTGCATGATTATACAATTGTGTAGGGCACGTGAAGTGCAGATAGCTGTAAGTTGTTAATCTGTTATTGGTAAACAACGATCAAGGCAAGTTTCTTACCCTATTTTTCATTATGAATTTATTCAACTCTTATTCAGTTGATTGCAGCGAGGGTAAGTTTGGGCTTGTGATTAAGTAGTCATTCGTGCAAGCTCCTCTATTGTAAAGTTCTATAACTTCAATTGTGATGCGAAACGTTATTGATGATTATTCAGTTCCTATTGTAACTGCTATACTTTAAAGTTCGTCTACCCTTAATGAACTATATTCAAGCATGCTTTCTAGCTTTCATTTCAGCTAGATGTTATTAATGCAAACGTATCATATTGTTTGAACAATTCAAATCCTTTGACGCTATTGAATGTTTACCAATCCAAATTGCTTTGGTGAGGTCCCGCATGAATACTAAGATGAACAACCCGGATAACGGGGTAACTGATGTTGGGCATATAGTCCCATTTACGCTTATGCGTTTAAACTTTATACTTGTGCACAATGTAGGGTACGATAGGCTGATCACCGTGAGTACTTGCAGAGACCGTTTATAATCTATTTGATTGTTAAACCGTTTGATGGTTTTTGATGAAACAAAGTAATGTTCAGGGTATCTAACACCCCTTAGTATGTTATTGAGAATTCCAGAACTCTTATCTTGATATTGCAGTTTATCTCTTGATATTTATTTCAACTATTGAGAAATATTCATACTAATGCTTCTACTTCTGATGTATGTTCTCAAACTACTTTATATACTTGCTGGGCAATTTGTGCTCATTCTTGCTTAAACTTTTCGATTAAAAGTCGATATGTGCCGAGGGCTCTCGGGCGAGGACAAAGGAAAGTCTAAGATGAAATGATGAGAGTTATTTATGTAATAATTATATTTCCGCATATGATGTGATGTAGCGATAAACGCTAAGTTTATGTTTTAGTTTATTAAAGGTTGTAAAGACTTGGTACTTTATTTTGAATAAGTATGTAATAGTTAATATTATTATTATTATTATTATTATTATTAGAGTTACTTAGATAGATGATGATGTATGTTATATCATGAGCACCATGTCCTGTAATCGATGTTACACGGATTTGGGGGCGTCACAATTGATCACCTTTATTACCATAAGGTTCAGTTAAATTTATTCATGGTCATTGTTGACCACCCAACATTATTAGTGCAGTCATTCAATTATTGAAATTCTGATTCATGCTCTTTCACAATTATTATGTTGTTGAAAAATTTGAAAGCTTCTTCTTTCATTCAATTATGATATATCTTTGTTGTATTTAAACTTGCTGGGGAAAATAGTTGCTCACCCTTATTATATCATGATAACCAATTTCAGATTTAGACGAAGGCTCTAAGAAAGACAGAGGCAAAAGCAAATTCCAAGAGTGTGACGACCCAAAAATTCGGGTTGTCCAGAATTTAAGTTTAAAGAATTAGTTATTAATAAAAGGAATTTTTATTAATATTATTATGTGCTATGTGTTTATTAATCATTCTATAACCTAGGATGATTAAAAATCGGGAGTATTCTGGCTACGAGCTAGATTGAGCGAATAAGAATTTTCAAGACGAAAACGAAAGTTTTTCGGAACAAAATATTTTCGGGGAAAAAGACGAAATATGCACTATTCATCCGTTTCTGCTCGGAGATTTATTTTGAAATTGCGAGAAGTTATAGATTACGTTTGATTATGAGACGTGATGGAATATTCAATAATATTTCAGTTATGGCAAAAACGAAGTTTTCGCCTGCGGACTCAAAACTTAGGGTTAGGAAAAGTGAGTTCCGAGAATTTTATGATCACATATAATCATTAGGGTAAAACGTGACGGAAAACGCTTAATGTCGAAAAGTGTTTTTCAGTCTTTGAAGATCCGAAGAATACGTAAAAATTAGTCGATAAAGGAAAGACGAAATATCCAAAAATATTTGGATTCCGAGAATCGCAGTTTTTAAAACTGTCGGACGAAACCCGAAAGACGGAACCACGAAACTTACAAGCTAAGTTTCGTGAATAGTAAGGAGGTTAACTAAGGAGGTGGAAGTAGTAAACTTAAGTGTTAAGTAGACTTTAGTGTTAAGTAAACTTAAGCGTTAAGCAAACTTAAGGGCTAAGTAAACTTAGTGCCTAAGTAATGAATAGTAAGGAGGTTTGGGGGGCGAAATGACTATTTTGCCCTAGCTTTAGATTTTCTATAAATAGGAAGCTAACTTTCATTTAAATGGGATTTTGAAAATCCTAAAACTAGAGAGAGAGAGAGAGTTCGGATGGGAGAATGAGAAGGAGAAGGAAGCAGAAAACTTTGCTCGTGAGCAACCTTTGTCTGACGGAAAAAGATTAAATGAGAACGGTAATCCAAAATCTAATCTCTTTTAAATTTTGTTTAAGTTTTTATGTTTAAAAAAAACATAACTTAATGAAGATAAGAGGTAGATAAGGCTAGAGATGATTTCATATGGTTGAAATCATAAGAAAATGAAGAAATAAGAATTAGAAATTTAGTTTATAAATTTCTTAAGGAAGTATAAGATTCGTAATGAATTAGAGCGATCCGAATGGATTATATGAATAAGTAGGTGAAATAAGTAAGGAATAATGTTCTATAACATCAAATTCCAATAAAAAGTGGAATCTTAATCCAAAATATCGATTAAAATTTAGAACGAACGAAGAACACGAACAATGTTGTTGATGGACAAATTTAAAACTATCGTAGGATAATTGTTGTTAATGGACAAGTTTAAAACCATCGCGTATAAGTTTGATGCATATTTCTTGGTTAGGAATGATAGAAACGTTCATGAAGAACGGATTAAAACTTAGCTATAACAAAGTTATGGCAAAAATTTCGTAAAAGACGAACGAGAATTAGAAAGTTAGTAAATGAACCCGAACGTGTAGGGTTTCATAAGGATGTAAGAAAATATTGAAAATATGAGTCATGGACTCAAGAATGAACGAATTCCGAGTTCGAATGATCGAATTACGGACGAACAAACGAAGAGCGTTAAAAATGTAAACAATGAACGAAGGGTGAAGATCAAGCCAATCGAATGGCAAGTTAACAGATTCAGAACAAAGTTCTGTCCGAGGGGTATTGAAGTACGTAAGATAAGGAAGATAGTGGCTTTAGAACGACCTCATTCCGAATTATAACAAATAAGTTATGGAAGTGGGAAGTAAGTGTCTCAGAACAATCAAAGTCTTAGAAGAAATTTTCAAGAATTAGGGCTTGGCATGCAGCTAACCATGCCTTGTATGAGGAGGTCTGACTGCGGCACTGTGACCGAGAGAATCATCAAACAAAACAAATGACATAGATAATAAGGGAGTGGCACCGCGGCGCCAATGTTGGGAAAAAAGCCAGAGATGAGCTTTTAACTGCTCAGCTCTTGGGGGAAATGTAAGGGACGATAAAGAATATAATATTCAACTAATGTAACACTTAATCAAGTGATGTAAACCTTTATTAAAGGTTGAACGTATTGATTAAACAAGATAAACTGACAAAGAATATAATCGCGGGTTACGTAACCGATATCCGGGGACCGTAGTCGGGATGAAAGAACGTGAGGAATTGTTGTGGTTGTGATTCCTTAGACGTTGAGTGACGAGGGTAATGAATAACATTTCGATGTTATATCATGATAATGAGAGATAAGTGTGAAGCATATAGACGCTGTGAACGCAACGTCATTGCAATGGATGCTTGGTCTTAGCATACAATGATAGGTATGGCTTTGACACTAAGAACGAGTAATGAACATGGGGTTCATATAATGGAGAACGAAAGTATTAAATAGTATATGAATTATCAAGAAAGCCGTAACAAATGGTAATAAGATTAATGAAAGCCAAATGTGATTCAATAAAGAATGAATCCGGAGGGATGACATTTAGTTGTCAGAAAGCCGTAAGGAATAAGAAATTTACTTAATCGAACATTATAGTTTAATAGTTCGTATAAGTTAAGAGAAGTTAGGTTGTGGTAAAATCGTAACCTTTGATGGTTGACATATGGGAGCTGGGCTAAACAATTCCTTCATAGAGCGAAGGTATATACGAAACTGGCAACCGATCTAACTCACTGTGATGGCAGTGTAGATGAGACGGGAACTTGTTTGTTGGTTGTTTGTGGGAAACCACTCAGAGTACCATATGGACTACTAGCAGAGACGCGATGTGTGCTGAGTCCTAGAGAAGTTATAAGAATAAGATAAGAATATAAATCATCTAAGATGATGAACGTATGAGTAAGACATCTCCGTATGTCATAAAGCCGTAAACTGGTAAAGGAAGTTAGTCGCGTAAACTTATATTGCAAGAACGCGAACCCTAAGAAGTAAAGCTAAGTAAACCAATGCGTAAGTTTAATATATGACTAATTGGTGTTTATGTTTTCTCCTTATGTGTTATATAGGAATTGAAATGAAATGACAGTTAAAAGTGGTCGTAAATCAGGCATAAGGCAAGTTTCCTAACTTCATTCATATTACATGAATGCTAGTTTCTTACACTTCTCAGATGTTGTACTTGAGAAGTTCTGTCTATGTGCAAATGTGTGATATTTGTACAAGGTGTTAGAATGTATGAGGCCTTGAGCCACAATTTGAACACTTCGGTGTTTCTATGATACGAATTTTTCTGTGATTGAGCTGTTCAAAACAAGTATGTTCTGTTTATACATGAACCGTTATTGTTAAGTATGTGCTAATGATTCTAGCCAGACAGAATGTGTATGAAAAAGGTAGAGGGATGAAAGTATTTCAAAGTGAAAATAATTAATGTTTTAAGATGATAGGAATCGAGACTATTCCTATTATTCAAGCTGCTTCATAACCTTTGTTCGGTTATAGAAGTTCTAAAGAAATGTTTTAATTAAAAGTTGTTTGTTCAACTGTTATGACTTGCTGGGCAATTGAATGCTCACACTTGCTTTAAATGAAAAACAATTTTCAGCAGAACAAGGTTAGAAGAACTTAAGGATCCCGTAAAGATCAAGCTGACGGTATCCAGATGAAGTACCATTCAGAAGGTGAATGAGCGAGAAGATCAAGTGAAGACTTGTAATGTAAAACGATAGAATTTAATTATAGACTAGTTTAATGAACTGTTATGTATCCTTGGTGGCGGATAAAAGTCACTCTTGTAAGAAGAAATGAATAATGTATTTATTATTATTTGTAATGAAAAAGGTTATAAGGTTTCCAGAACCTGGGATTTGAGAGTGTATGTCGTTATATTTCAGTATATAATGATGTATGTTGGATGAATAATATACTCGTGACGTATGGAATCCGGGTGTGAAGATAGACCGGATTTCGGGGCGTCACAAGTTGGTATCAGAGCTGATAGGTTATAAACCTTAGCTAGGAGTACCTAAGACTATAATCGTAGAGAGAATGATAAGAAGATCACCACGTGATCAAAGTGACTCATAGTATCAGATGGGTTGTTAAACGATGAATGATTTATAGCTATGGCTATGAATGAAAAGTACTATGAAGTAGTACGGGAAGAACTTAGATTGAGTTATGAAGGATAGTATATGAATTAAAGAAAATTCATATTAAGTAGAGAGAGATTTAGAAGTTGTAAAATTTCAATTGAGGACTCATGTGATAGCTGAGTTGTATGAACCTTTGTTATGGGCAAAGGTTTGTGCTTGGTGTAACAACTGCTTAGCTTATTACAGTGATAATCATTGGAATTGGTCGCGCTATCAAGATGTATATGGCGAGAAGGTGAATCTTTTCTCATGTATATACTTGGTAGGTAGAGAATTATAAGGTAGGTGCGATTTCTTGAAACTCATACTTATGGTAAGTCCGTGGCTCATAATAATATGGTATGTTTTCGAACGTCTCAGCGAATGGACGCCTATGGTCTGTCTGGATGTTCTTAAACTCATATTATTGTGGAAAGTTCCTGAACTCATAATGTTTGGTAAGTTGATGGACTGTACTAAGGTATAGGAATGTTTAGACTGAAAATGAGTTGTTTTCAGTAGGCTTAGTATTTAAGGTTCTAGAGAAGATTAAGTATTGTCGCAGTTAGATAATGAAGGAAGATAAAGAAATAGGATATTCCAAGTCATCTAGCTATGCTAGATTTCGAACTTTATTGAACTCCTGCTGATATGTACTTTGAAAAGGAAAGAATTGGTTCAACTTTTGGAATCAATAGAATTTTTAAAAGAGCTATTCTTGGTATGTCTATGCTAATTGCTTCGGCTAGACATAAATTGATTTAAAATATTCAAAATGAATTTTATATCATCTGCGCATTTGATGCAAGGGTGGTAAAACGATGGAGTTGTTAATACCATTGAACCTGGTGTTGGATGTGATCTTAGGATCAACAACCCGCTATGGTATGATGTATAATGATGAAGTCACGAACTGACGAAGTCCTCAACGTACTGTGAAAAGTATGGTATCATGACGTCATAAATCGTTTTGATGTATTGTGAAAAGAATTTAAAGAAGTAGTCAATGTCAATTGAGTTGACTAGACAAATGTTTCGAGTTGATATCCAATTTATTGGTATGTTCTAAGCTATTTGATTCGGCTAGACAAATGGTATGTCATCGAGCTTTCTTTGAGAACTTGTGCCAAATCAAATTGTTTTGGTGCGGAATCTAATGATTTAGTCTGAGGGGAACATGGAAGAGGTAGTTACTTTCTTTGTGATTGTAAACTGACCATTAAAGAAGGGCTTATGGAGAAATGCTGGTTAACCCAGTAAGAGTTCATGGTCGATTTGACCCCTCAGCAAAAGTATGAAAAGTTTTAAGAGGAAATTTTGTATTCCTCATTATTCCTTCTGCTTCATGATTCTTGATATGTTATGGGGGTTAGGAATGAGGGAAAGATAAGAACTCTGTTAAGAGAAGTTGAGAAGAAAGGTAGGCTAAAATTTCGAGGACGAAATTCTGTGAAGAAGGGGTGAATGTGATGACCCGGGTAAGGGTGTGGTTTTAAGAAATTCCGAGGACAGAATTTTTATAAGTGGGGAAGAGTGTGACGACCTTAAATTCGGGTTGTCCGAAATTTAAGTTTAAAGAATTAGTTATTAATAAAAGAAATTTTTATTAATATTATTATGTGCTATGTGTTTATTAATCGTTCTATAACCTAGGATGATTATAAATCGGGAGTATTTTGGCTACGAGCTAGATTGAGTGAATAAGAATTTTCAAGACGAAAATGACAGTTTTTCGAGAACAAAATATTTTCGGGGAAAAAAGACGAAATATGCACTATTCATCCGTTTCTGCTCGGAGATTTATTTTGAAATTCCGAGAAGTTATAGATTACGTTTAATTCTGCGACGTGATGGAATATTCAATAATATTTCAGTTATGGCAAAAACAAAGTTTTCGCCTGCGGACTCAAAACCTAGGGTTAGGAAAAGTGAGTTCCGAGAATTTTATGATCACGTATAATCATTAGGGTAAAACGTGACGAAAAACGCTTAACGTCGAAAAGAGTTTTTCAGTCTTTGAAGATCCGAAGAATACGTAAAAATTAGTCGGTAAAGGAAAGACGAAATATCCAAAAATATTTCGATTCCGAGAATTGCGCTTTTAAAATCGTTTACGAAACCCGAAAGACGGAACCACGAAACTTACAGGCTAAGTTTCGTGAATAGTAAGGAGGTTAACTAAGGAGGTGGAAGTAGTAAACTTAAGTGTTAAGTAGACTTAAGTGTTAAGTAAACTTAAGTGTTAAGCAAACTTAAGGGCTAAGTAAACTTAGTGCCTAAGTAATGAATAGTAAGGAGGTTTGGGGGGCGAAATGACTATTTTGCCCTAGCTTTGGATTTTCTACAAATAGGAAGCTAACTTTCATTTAAATGGGATTTTGAAAATCCTACAACTAGAGAGAGAGAGGGAGAGTTCGGATGGGAGGATGAGAAGGAGAAGGAAGCAGAAAACTTTGCTCGTAAGCAACCTCTGGCTGACGGAAAAAGATTAAATGAGAACGGTAATTCGAAATCTAATCTCTTTTAAATTTTGTTTAAGTTTTTATGTTTAAAAAACATAACTTAATGAAGATAAGAGGTAGATAAGGCTAGAGATGATTTCATATGGTTGAAATCATAAGAAAATGAAGAAATAAGAATTAGAAATTTAGTTTATAAATTTCTTAAGGAAGTATAAGATTCGTAATGAATTAGAGCGATCCGAATGGATTATATGAATAAGTAGGTGAAATAAGTAAGGAATAATGTTCTATAACATCAAATTCCAATAAAAAGTTGAATCGTAATCCAAAATATCGATTAAAATGAAGAACGAACGAAGAACACGCGAAGAATACGAAGAACGTTGTTGTTGGACAAATTTAAAACCATCGTAGGATAATTGTTGTTGATGAACAAGTTTAAAACCATCGCGTATAAGTTTGATGCATATTGCTTGGTTAGGAACGATAGAAACATTCATGAAGAACGGATTAAAACTTAGCTATAACGAAGTTATGGCAAAAATTTCGTAAAAGACGAACGAGAATTAGAAAGTTAGTAAATGAACCCGTAAATGTAGGGTTTCATAAGGATGTAAGAAAATATTGAAAATATGAGTCATGGACTCAAGAATGAACGAATTCCGAGTTCGAATGATCGAATTACGGACGAACAAATGAAGAGCGTTAAAAACGTAAAAAATGAACGAAGGGTGAAGATCAAGCCAATCGAATGGAAAGTTAACGGATTCAAAACAAAGTTTTGTCCGAGGGGTATTGAAGTACATAAGATAAGGAAGAGAATGGCTTTGGAACGACTTCATTCTGAGTTATAACAAATAATTTATGGAAGTGGGAAGTAAGTGTCTCAGAACGATCAAAGACTTTGAAGAATTTTTCAAGAATTAGGGCTTGGCACCGCGGCGCCAACCATGCCTTATAAGGTGAAAGGTGCACGCAGCCAGACATCAGAGCCGGGTATCGCAAAAACTCGCATCATGCGCAAGAGAGATAACAAAGGGAGTGGCACCGCGGCGCCAGTGTTAGGAAAAAAGCCAGAGATGAGCTTTTAACTGCTCAGCTCTTGGGGGAAATGTAAGGGACGATAAAGAATATAATATTCAACTAATGTAACACTTAATCAAGTGATGTAAACCTTTATTAAAGGTTGAACATATCGATTAAACAAGATAAACTGACAAAGAATATAATCGCGGTTTACGTAACCGATATCCTGGGACCGTAGTCGGGATGAACGAACGTGAGGAATTGCTAGTGGTTGTGATTCCTTAGACGTTGAGTGACGATGGTAATGAAAAACATTTTGATGTTATATCATGATAATGAGAGATAAGTGTGAAGCATATAGAGGCTATGAACGTAACGTCGTTGTGATGGACACATGGTCTTAGCATACAATGATAGGTATGGCTTTGACACTAAGAACGAGTAATGAACATGGGGTTCATATAATGGATAACGAATGTATTAAATAGTATAAGAATTATCAAGAAAGCCGTAACAAACGGTAATAAGATTAATGAAAGCCGAATGTGATTCGATAAAGAATGAATCCGGAGGGATGACATTTAGTTGTCAGAAAGCCGTAAGGAATAAGAAATTTACTTAATCGAACATTATAGTTTAATAGTTCGTATAAGTTAAGAGAAGTTAGGTTGTGGTAAAATCGTAACCTTTGATGGTTGACATATGGGAGTCACTAAACAATTCCTTCATAGAGCGAAGGTATATACGGCCTGCGGCAACCGATTTAACTCACTGTGATGGCGATTAGATAGATGAGACGGAACTTGTTTGTTGGTTGTTTGTGGGAAACCACTCAGTACCATATGGATTACTAGCAGAGACGCGATGTGTGTTGAGTCCTAGAGAAGTTATAAGAATAAGATAAGAATATAAATCATCCAAGATGATGAACGTATGAGTAAGACATCTCCGTATGTCATAAAGCCGTAAAGTGGTAAAGGAAGTTAGTCGCGTAAACTTATATTGCAAGAACGCGAACCCTAAGAAGTAAAGCTAAGTAAACCAATGCGTAAGTTCAATATATGACTAATTGGTGTTTATGTTTTCTCCTTATGTGTTATATAGGAATTGAAATGAACCAGAATAAAGGCGTAAAAGTAAGTCGTATGGCATAAGGCAAGTTTCCTAACTTCATTCATATTACATGAATGCTAGTTTCTTACACTTCTCGGATGTTGTACTTGAGAAGTTCTGCTATCATGTGCAAATGTGTGATATTTGTACAAGGTGTTAGAATGTATGAGGCCTTGAGCCACAATTTGAACACTTGTTTTTCTATGATACTGAATTTTTCGTGATTGAGTCCGTTCAAAACAAGTATGTTCTGCTTATACACATGACCGTTATTGTTAAGTATGTGCTAATGATTCTAGCCGCATGTAATGTGTATGAAAAAGGTAGAGGGATGAAAGTATTTCAAAGTGAAAATAATTAATGTTTTAAGATGATAGGAATCGAGACTATTCCTATTATTCAAGTTCGCTTCATAACCTTTGTTCTATTATAGAAGTTCTAAAGAAATGTTTTAATTCAAGTTGTTTGTTCAATCAATTATGACTTCTTTGGGGCAATTGAATGCTCACACTTGCTTTAAATGAAAAACAATTTTCAGTGAACAAGGTTAGAAGAACTTAAGGATCCCGTAAAGATCAAGCTGACGGTATCCAGATGAAGTACCATTCAGAAGGTGAATGAGCGAGAAGATCAAGTGAAGACTTGTAATGTAAAACGATAGAATTTAATTATAGACTAGTTTAATGAACTGTTATGTATCCTTGGTGGCGGATAAAAGTCACTCTTGTAAGAAGAAATAAATAATGTATTTATTATTATTTGTAATGAAAAAGGTTATAAGGTTTCCAGAACTTGGGATTTGAGAGTGTATGTCGTTATATTTCAGTATATAATGTTGTATGTTGGATGAATGATGTACTCGTGACGTACGAAATTCGGGTGTGAAGATAGACCGGATTTCGGCGCGTCAGAAAGAGTATATTATTATGCATTTAGAACTATTAAGTTATTTGATGTAAATGATATTGTAAACCTTTTAAGTTATTGAATGTATGCATTAAGTTAAGGTTGTAGACCTTGGGATATGTTATAGAGTTTATTGTATAAATAATTTATGTTTATATTTTCTGAATTAGTTAGAGAATATGTAAGAGAATGATTTATTATGATGCACCAGGTCCAAGGTTTAAGTGACCCAAATTTGGGGGCGCTACATTGTTTACGGGGTTGGAATTTGATGTCCCGGGGTTGGATCCGAGACTTAACTTTGATCTCCCGGGGTTGTCTCCGGGACTGGAATTGATCTCCTGGGGTTGTCTTTGGGGTTGGAATTTTGATCTCCTGGGGTTGGACTTGATCTCCCAAGGTTGTCTCCGGGACTGGAATTGATTTGTCGAGGTTGTCTCCGGGACTAAATTTGATCTCTTGGAGTTGTCTCGGAGATTAGAATTTTAATCTCCCAGGGTTATCTCTGGGGTTGGAGTTTGTGTCCCGAGGTTGTCTCTGTGGCTGGATTTTGATCTCCAGCAATTTTCTCTAGGATTGGATTTGATGATTCGACTTCTAGGGTTGTCTTTGGAAGACGATTCTGCCCTTTTGCATGGTTAGTTACATGAATGCAAAATTTTGAGTGTCTACATTGTGTAAAGTGGAAGTTTGTATTAATTAAATAATTAAATTAAATAAAGATGTGACAAATGGGCCTTATAATAAGAGAATTATAAGCCTTATATTAAGAGAATTATAAAAATAAATAGAAAGGAATTTTATTTAAGTAAGCCAAACAAGGCCTTATGGCTGTTGGTTTTATAACTTCTAAGTTTTTTGCGTGGGTGTAACTCTTAATTGCAATAAGGGTTGGGTTTTACGTTATTTATAAAGGCAGAAAGAAGGAGATAAATAGAGAGAGTTCAGAGAAAATTTAGAAAGAGAAGAAATTCTCTGAGAAATTGATAAGGTTTTTGAGAATCAAGAAGGAGTAAGAAGATTAAGCAAAAGAAATTAGATAATCTTCATCATCTAATCAAGGTATCAATCAAGTTCTAAAGCTTTAAAATATAGTTTTCAAGTTCTTCACATAAAAACTATTTTGAGTTGGATGATGTGAAAAGATGTTGTATGTATATGTTATGGGTTTGTGTAATCTATATTACATCATCTAAAAGTGGTTTTGGAGTAATTAAACTCATGATAAAGTGTTGAAAGATGAAGATTAGAATTTTTTGTAAAGATGTGTTTTGGCTATTTTGAGGTCAAAATTGGTTAGCAATTTGAGTTATAATCTGTAAATCAATAATGGAAGTTGTTAATATGTTGAAAAATGAAAACAACTGAGGTTTAATGGACTAATTTGGTTAAATAACGAATTCATGGTGTTCGATCTCGCTAAACATGTTAAAACATGAAATTTTAGTATGAACTTTTGAATTGGGTCAATTAAATGGTTGTTGGTGTTTTTTGGTCATGTTGATTTTCTGATATGTTTTAGTTTTAAGAGTAAGGAGTCCATAGAGTAAAAAACGGACTGATTTGGACACGTATAACTTGAGTTATGAAGATCGGAAGGAGAAAGGGTCAAAAAATCACGAAGAACAAAAACTGCAGAATTCCTCACTGATGCATGGTGCCGCAACGCCGGCCCATAGGTTATTTTTTAATGCCGCAACACCGTCTTAGTCAATCGATCCGGCATGGCACTGCAGCTCAGATTAATACAAAGGAACCGATGCAAGCATCCGCCAGAGGTAGGGTAGTAAGCGCAGATAAGAGTTTCTAATTGCATGTTTTAAGGAAAATTAAATACGAATGATTCTAATGAATATTATTCACTTAATAAGATATAATGAGGCACTGCAAGAAACTATACAAAAAATGACGCTAAAATTTGTCACATAAAATTCAATTAATGTTAAGTATCAATTGAAAGATGAAATTTAAATATTTATTTGGAAGTTAATTAGATTAATTTAATTAATCCAATTAATGTAAAGGCAAGACAAAGTAACTTAATTAATATTAAATGACTATTTAAGTGAGGGGTTTTGAATGCATAAAATGAAAGTTATGAAAGTAATACATTTAATATAATGTAACGATAAGCTATAAAGACTTAACTAAACGTTAAGTAGTGATTGAAAGAAAGACAAGAGGTGGAAATTGACTTAATTAATGTTAAATAGTATTATACATCTAATGTGATGTAAAGACAAGGTTTAAGATTTAACTAAATGTTAAGCGTCAATATCGTAATGAGTAATAAGTTGAAAGTTAACACAATTGAATTGAACATTGTGTATCGATTAAAAGAACTAATAAGTGTTAATGTGTGACCAATAGTTGATGTGTAATATTATAGGTTATGTAGGATTCATGAAGTGCAGATAATTGTAAGCTGTTTTCTGTAATTGTTAATCTAAAACTCAGGCAAGTCTTTCAGTTTCTATTTTCTTTATGAACTTGGTAACTGATTATTATAATTCAGACTGTTGAATGTATGAAAAAATAGAAGTTTGATGTATTGTTAACGACCGAAGTCGCAAGACGAATTATTGAAATTTTGGGGTCGTTACAGAATGACATAAAAATTAGATTTTAAATGTTGGGTAATAGGAATGTTTATTCAACCTCATTATATGATTATAAAGAAACTTAAAACATGTAATAAGGTCTAATCGTAGAATGTAATCACAATGGTGATAATAATAAGTTGTGAAGAACTTAAACTTAATATTCGTGAGAATTAGAGTCATAGTTTAACACCATGTTATGTATCGTTATAATAGGAAGTTCAGATTGGGATATGTGAAGTTAAAGATAAGGTTGAAGGTTAGCGGTGAGTATTAATCGAGGTGTCCATATGATTCAAAATGTGATAAAATGAAAGGTCTTATGAACTTAATGAAATGATATGTAACACTTTACAAGAAGGATTTGAGAAGCGTGTTATGCCGTTCTCTAAGTATGTTGACTAAACTTAGTGTACAACTAATATGATGTGAATGTAAACTTTAAAGACTTAACTTGTGACGCCCTCCAAATCCGGGTACTTGAAATCCGTACTTGATGCTTCACGATAACATTTATTCAAACTATTTAATATATTATTTAAGTAAAATATTATATCAAAGTTGTCTACTTCCCAGTTACAATAACCTCTAAGTACTTCATTACATGATAAATATTAAATTATTATAATACATAGCTACAGTTATACTTCTACGTATTATACTTCTACAACGAATCAATAGTTGTGAAATAAACTGAAACAATGCTGAACAATATATCAAATCATTTACATTTTTGAAACTATGTACTGACTATGAATACTGGGCGGTCAATAGACCATGAACTTTCATTTTTAATTTTGAAAAGGTTTGTACATAAATTAATCTGCAAACCGTCATGACTTACGGACACATTGGATGATCAGCCCGTATACCCTGTATTGATCAACACTACATGCTAGAATTGTGACGAACGAGATTTTGTAAATTAATTTTTAATATTTATTGAATTAAATAAATATTTTTCTATGATTTAATTATTGGATTAAATTATTATTTGATGCAATTGTGGTAGAATAATTTAATTATGTGTTACATTTATTAAATTAATGTAGAGAATATTTATTATTCAAGTATGTAATTATGTGAACTTATTGAATTAAATGAATTATTTAATTAAGAATGATGTTATTTAATTAATTTAATTATTAATTAGAGAGTTAATAATTTGACATTATTTATTAATGAGAAAATTAATTATGTGACTATGTGAATTTATGAGAAATTATTATAATTTATTTAAAATAAATTAAATAAGATATTGATTTATTTTATGAAGGAGAGTGACATTAATTAAACTATATGATAAAGCTTTATTAAATTAAATGGTTTTTAAATCTATTTTGCTAGCCAAACAAGGCCGTATGGGGAGTTGGAGCAGTTACCCATTATTGGGTTAACTGACCACTCAGTGCGTCGGTTCTCTTATTATTATATCATACGTCTTTTATTTTCTTCCATTTTTCCTAAGTCTAGAAAAGTAGAAACAGAGAGTTTCAGAGTGAGATTGAAAAGTGTTGAGAGAAAATTTTGATTGAAGAAGAGTTGAGAAGAAATTCATTCCCTACTAATCTATACTTATTCTCAGGGTAATCTCCTCTTCCCAAATTCTAAATTTCACGTTGTTTAAGTTTTATAAATATGGCTTTCAAACCTGTTGTAAAGCCTCTGTAACTGAGAAAGGAGTAATGTTTATGGGTTATGTATGTATCACATCGTATTTAATTATATATATTTAGTAAACCATAACATCAGTTTCATGAAAATACGTAGTATATGATTTCTACAAAATTACAGAGTATGGGTTTTGGCCTTATGGCCTTATACGTGATATTTTATGCATTGATCGTATATTATCCCTAAATTTTACACTCGTATATTATTGTGCATGTTGATACGAAGAGACCAAAGTTTAAATAAACGGATTCGGTGTTATAACGAATCCGTAGTGACAATTTTTATGTTTTATTTTCAAAACCTTCAAGAACATCAAAGTAAGTGAATTTATAGGTTTTATTTCTGTAATTATGTGTTTAATGGATTTAAATCGTTCTATAATTGTTGGGTAATGATTATGGATAAATCATAGCATGTGGGTATGTTAATTTTGTGAAATGAATGATCATTTAGTGTCCTTTTCGCTGAACTCTATGTTCTTCGCGAATCGAATCAAAGTCTGAGTTTCAGCCGCAAAATATTTTCAACTCCAAAACTCGAAGTCCCGTACATCTGCGTCATTGTCACAAGAAAGTGTCCGTGCAGCATAGCTATCATCATAGCAAATATTGTCGAAATCTACAGTGTAATAAAATGGCAGCCATGATTACCTCTCCGAAAAGTTCGAAATGAGATTTTTAAATTGTTTAAGTCTAGCAATGTGTTAGTAACTTAATGTAATGAACATGTAAACATGTTAGAAGTATAATGTGATGTTAAAATAGATGTTTATCATGTAAATAACATTATGGCATGTGGATTGAATTATTGAATACATAATTAAATTATTATTCATGAAGTGATATTATGTGACAGTAAATGTGATAATTTGACTAAGTATAGTCATAACCAAAGGTTAGACAAAAGAATAATCGTTGATGATTAGTTAAGTTATAATTAATTGGTATTGTGAATATGAATGGTATGTAGGATTAAATTCAAAGAACGTGCTTAGTTAAAGTGTAAATCTACGCACGAGGCAAGTTTCCTAACCCTACTTGTCATTATTGTTCAAGTTTATTATTTACCCCGAGTAAATTATCATTACTATTATTCAAGTTCAAATGTTATATTAAAGATTTATTATCTTTTCATAGCATGATTCAGTTATACAATAATTATTCTATTGCATACTTCTTGAGATTATTATTCGAATTGAATATCATTATTGTTGAACCTTATTAGACTAGTGAACCTTATTGATTCAACTTAGTTGATGAACGTTCTAAATATCAGAACCCTTATTGAATTATCTAAACCAAACTTCCTTTGTTGCGGACTCGAATGTCAAACTGAGATGAACAACCCTGCAAAGGGATTTACTTATGTGTTAGCGTTAAGATATTGTGCACAGTATGGTACTAAGGGCTGATCCCCCTAAGTACGAGTAGAATGATCTATAGTCTTATGACTGTTAAAGGTTTCAAGTATAATCCTTGATAACCTAGGACATAGTTCAAGGTCTTATGACCCTTAGAATTCTTTTGATTCTTGTTATTCATTCTTGATTCAAAAGTTGAGCTTTTATTCAGATGTCTTTGATTTATTCGCATGTTATTATACTGTTATTTCATTATTATACTTGTGGGCAATAGTGCTCACTCTTGCTTAATAATAACATTGCAGTTAAGAACGAAAGAACTGATGAACCTTCCACTAGTAAAGGCAAGGGCAAAGTTAGAAAGTGATGAAGACTTGTTATTTTTATTAGATGATGTATTTATTTTTAAGACTTGAGTTAATGATGTTGTTTAAGACTTATTTGTTTGTGATTCTGCACAGATGTTTAAGGTTAGTTTAACCTGGGATTGTATTATTAGTATTCAGATGTTGTAACCCTTAAGGGAAAGATTTTTATTCTATCTATTGCATGGTTTGCATTTATTATGGGTAGATAGATAGATGATATTTATCTGATGAACACCAAATCCGTGGAATTGAAGTACCCAGATTTGGGGTGTCACAAGTTGGTATCAAAGTCGAGGTTATGAACCTTAGGTGGGGGAACAACCTTAGGTAGTAGCCTTATAGAAAGAAGATAGTGATGGAAAACTCTTATCGAGTTATAAGAAATGAATTTATGTAATTCATTGAAGATAATAAAAGACCTTATGTGTTTATGTGTTAAAGTATGCGTTAGATGATACGACTTAGTAACTAAAACTTAAAATTTTGTTGTCAGGATGTTGAATGTTGGAGAAACTAGTTAAGTTGGGGAGGAAGAACCCCGAGTACTTATAGTACCTACTGAGGAGGAACCCCGTGTACCTATAGTACCGACAGAGGAGGAGCCCCGAGACATTCATGTCATTAGGGAGCAGCAATTTGATGCGGAGAGTCATCTCCATTGATCACCGCTGTTGGTCGTGGAGCATGAGCTCTTAGGCCGATCCCCGAGGAGGATCCTGAGGAGGAATTTGTTGAGGAAGAGGAAGAGGAAGAAGAGGAGTTACCACGGTACACCGTTGATGCTGAGATGTATGACACGTTATACGATCGTAACGTGGAGTTACGAGACGAGGTCCAGGATTTGACTTAGCGAGCGGTTATTCAGCATATTACTCTAGAGTAGAAGGAGAGGGAGATTTCGACTATTCACTCTCGACTGGCAAATGTAAAATGGGATTTGGTCCATGAGAAGGGTCAAACTGAAGATAAGACCGAGGAGATAGAGAAACTGAAGAAGGAACTGAAGGAAACCTATGAGAGGCTGAACATAGCAGAGGAAGGCTGGGTAAGAGAATCGCGTCGAAATGATCGTGGGAGAGATGATAGTCGTGCAAAAGAAAGCAAAGATTGGGGAAACGTACTCTTGACTTAACAAGGCAATGAATGAGACCCAAGATAGAGTTTTGAGGTACCCAATCCAGGTTCAAGGACTACCATTGTACATGATGGATCGCAGGACGATGTATCGCATCTTAGAAGAGGAGCGTAAAAGGCTAATCAAGACTCTCGAATCCGAAGCGGTGATATGATTTATTTAATTATGTGAAGAACTTAATTAGTTTTTTTTTAGATGTAAATTCTGACGTGTTTATGAACGAAAGAATATTTGAATGTTTTAAATCCTGTGGATTCTTTATTCTAGGATAGTTGATGTAAATAGCAGTTATGCTATTGTTTAATGTTAAAACTTTGATTTGAATGCAAATATATCAAGTTGTTTGAGATGATGTGTTAAGTGATATGTTAAATTGTTGAGTAATGCCTTAACTATTTAGAAAATAAATAAAGTTCTAATAAGCGTTTATTTAACAGAAAAATGCCGCCAAGGAGGAGACAACAACGTCAACCGACTCAGGAAGAGTCAACCAATAATAACAATAATGCCAACGCTAATCCCGTGCAACAGTTGGTTAACTTATTGACTAGAGCCATGAATAATCAACCGCAAGCTCCACCAAACACAACGTTTAAAGACTTCAAGGCGGTGGGACCGCCAGAGTTCAAAGGTTCCATGAACCCAATCGAGGCTCAAACGTGGGTTATGGAAATGGAGAAGGTTTTCGACGTTGCTAGGGTTAGAGAAGACCAAAAGACCACTTTTGCAACGTTTATGCTGAAGTCTAAGGCTAGCTACTGGTGGCAAGAAAACAAAGTACGAGGAAGTGAAGGTGTAATTACGTGGGAGAGATTTAAAGAGATGTTTTTTGAAATGTATTTCCCAACTAGTTCGCATAATCAGATGGAGGTTCAATTTCTGGAACTGAAGCAGGGAAACATGAGCATACCTGACTACGCGGCTAAGTTCAATGAGTTGGCAAGGTTCGCCTGCACAAGTACACAATCGACGAGAAAAGGCGGAAGATTCAACAAGGACTAAAGACTTGGGTATACAAATAAAGTATCAATGTTTCAAATTTAAACACATTTGTTTGAATCTCGAAAAGGCCATCCTCATTGAAGGGGGAAGCGATGCGGTGACCAAGTACAATCAAGATCAAAAGAAGAAGAAGAATGCAGGTGAAATTAATAAGAAGGCCAGTGGAAGTGGCACAGGAGGTGGAAATTTCAATCAGAAGAAAAGGTGGAACGACAGCTCATCATCGGGAAATCAGTAAGGTAATCAGAAGAAAAGAATCGAAGCATGCCCGACCTGCAGGAAAGCCCATCTGGGAGTTTGTATGAAAGGAAAAAGAGTGTGCTACAATTGTGGTCAGGAAGGCCACATAGCACCAAACTATCCAAACCCAAAGAAGGGTGATTGTTTTACTTGTGGTTCGAAGGACCATCTGGCAAGAGAATGTCCCAAGAAGGGATCGGGAGGATCGGGATCAGGAGGAAACCGGGGAAATAACAATGGAAATGCCTTAACCATCACCGGACCAACCGCAACAAACCGATCGACCGCCCGGACTTTCAACATGACGGTGCAAGATGTAGTTCAATCCCGTGATGTGGTGTCAGGTATCTTTCCGATCAATAAAATTAATGCTTATGTTTTATTTGATTCGAGTGCTACTTGTTCCTTTATATCCGATGATTTTGCCAAGAATTTAGATTTGCCTATGAATGAATTGGATTACCCCATGAACATAGAAATTGAGAATAGAGAAATAATCCCTGTTAAGTACGTACATAAGAACTGTAGAGTGGATATTAAGGGTAATATCATGAACATAGATCTTATCCCTATTCGACCTAGGGAATTTGACGTTATATTGGGAATGGACTGGTTATTCAATTACGGTGCTGTAATTGATTGCCAAAAGAAGCGTATTAACCTTATGACCCCGTCAAAGGTTGTGTTTTATGGAAGCAAGTCGCCTAGACAAGCGAGTTATCTGACGATGATGCAGGCCAGGAAGTTGTTAAGACAAGGCTGTGTAGGATACTTAGCTTACATACTCGACAGTCGAAAAGAGAATCTGAAGGTCGAAGAGATACCGATTATGAGGGACTTCATCGACGTATTTCCAGACGATTTACCAGGACTTCCACCAGATAGAAAGGTAGATTTCGTGATCGATTTGGCGCCAGGAATTGCTCCAATAGCGAAGGCACCATATCGAATGGCACCAGTAGAGATGAAAGAATTAATGGTACAATTACAAGAATTGCTGGACAAGAACTATATTCAACCGAGCGTATCGCCGTGGGGAGCGCCGGTGTTGTTTGTAAAAAAGAAGGATGGATCGATGCGGCTCTGCATTGACTACAGAGAACTGAATAAGGTCACAATTAAGAATAGATATCCATTACCGAGGATCGATAATCTGGTTTGATCAGTTAAAGGGAGCAAGATACTTTTCCAAGATAGACTTGAGAAGCGCTTATCATCAATCAAGGTGAGGCCGGAGGATGTACCAAAGACAAAGATTCGTAATGCGATACGGTCACTACAAATTTTTAGTAATGTCGTTTGGTCTTACGAATTCCCCTGCAGCATTTATGGGACTAATGAATGGTGTATTCAAGCCGTTTTTGGACAGGTTCATAGTGGTATTTATAGATGACATTTTGGTATAGTCCAAAACCAAAGAAGAACATGAAGAACATTTGAGGTTAACGTTGGAAGTATTGAGAAGGGAGAAGTTGTACGCTAAACTTTTGAAATGCGAATTCTGGATCGAGCGAGTACAATTTCTCGGTCACATGATCGATAATAACGGAATTTCGGTAGATCCATCCAAAGTAGAAGCCGTGATTATCTCGGGATCAAATAGGAAACCGCCGTCGAAGTAAGAAGTTTTCTTGGATTGGCGGGATATTATAGAATGTTCATACAAGACTTTTCCAAGATCGCAACTCCGTTAACGAATTTAACTCAAAAAGTTGTGAAATTTGTTTGGACAGATAAGTGTGAGGAAAGTTTTCAAGAATTGAAGAAGAGGTTGAGTGTGGCCCCTGTGTTATCTATTCCGGATGATACATGAAATTTTGTTGTTTATAGTGATGCGTCGCATAAAGGACTTGGTTGTGTGCTGATCCAAAACGGCAAAGTCATTGCGTATGTGTCACGACAATTGAAGGATTACGAGAAGGGGTATCCGACCCATGACTTAGAGTTAGCTGCAGTTGTTTTTGCTTTGAAAATTTGGAGGCACTATCTATACGGGGAGAAATGTGAAATATATACGGACCACAAGAGTCTGAAATATATTTTCAAGTAGAAAGATTGAATTATGCATCAAAGAAGATGGTTGAAATTAATTAAGGATTAAGACTGTGAGATTTTATACTATCCGGGTAAAGCGAATGTGGTTGCCGACGCCTTAAGTAGAAAGGGTCGTGAGAAATTGATGACATTAACTGCTCAGGAGGAGCTAATTACAGAAATGGAGAAACTGGAGTTGGAAGTGAAGTATCCTATGGAGATTGATGAAAAGCTATTTCAGATGTAATCTGGTACAACTCTACTAGATAAAGTAAAGGAGGCTCAGCTTCAGGACGAAAAATGTATAAAGGTGACAAAGAAGATATCTGAAGGAACTGAACCAAGATTTAAGATGGATAAGGAAGGAATACTAAGATTTGAGAGTAGAATTTGGGTACCGCCAGTACAAGAGATTAAGGAATAAATTTTGAGTGAGGCTCATAGTTCACGATATTCAATTCACCCTGGTAGTACCAAGATGTATCAAGATCTTCGACAACATTTTTGGTGGCCGAATTTGAAACGTGATGTTGCAGAATGTGTTGCCAAGTGTCTGACCTGTCAGAAAGTGAAATCAGAACATCAGAGACCAAGTGGATTTCTACAACCGTTAGATATCCCAGATTGGAAATGGGAACATATTACAATGGACTTCGTGGTTGGCCTTCCGACGACTCAGAAAGGCTACGACGTAGTATGGGTTATCGTTGACCGACTGACAAAATCCGCACACTTCCTTTCTATCAAAATTAGATTCAACTTGGATCAGTTGGCAAGGCTATAAGTAAAAGAGATTGTTTCGAGGCACGAAGTTCCGGTATCAATTGTTTCAGATAGGGATCCCCGCTTCACATCAAATTTCTGGAAACGTCTTAGGAATGCATGGGTACGCAATTGCGAATGAGTATAGCTTATCATCCTCAAACAGATGGACAGAGCGAACGAACGATTCAGACATTAGAAGATATGCTAAGAGCCTGTGTGATGGACTTTAAAGGAAATTGGGATGATCACCTACCGTTAGTAGAGTTTGGCTACAATAACAGTTACCACGCTAGTATTGGCATTCCGCCTTATGAAGCGTTATACGATAGAAAGTGCAAAACTTCGCTTTACTGGGATGAAGTTGGTGAAAGACAATTGCTAGGGCCAGAATTGGTACAGCAAACGGCAGAAATAGTCAAAGTGATCCGAGCATGACTGGTAGCGGCTCAAGATCGATGAGAAGAAATACGATCCATCCACATCGTAAAAATATCGAGTTTGAATCGTAGTTTTGTTTTCTTGAAGGTCTCTCCCGGAAGGGAAGATCGTTTCGGAAAGAAAGGGAAATTGAGCCCAAGATTTATTGGACCCTTTGAAGTATTAAGTAGAATCGAGAAGTCGCAGCGACGAGGTAGCCTTACCTCCATCACTCGAGAATGTCCACAACGCCTTCCATGTTTACGTAGTTACGCCCTACAAGGCCGATTACAAGCATGTAATTGAATACGAACCCTGCATTTTAAGAAAGACTTATCTTACAAAGAAATTCTCGTCCAAATTATCGAATCAAAAGAACAAGTTCTCGAAAATAAAGTTATACCTTCTTTAAAAGGTAATTTGGAGGAACCACAATCTTTGAGAAGCTACGTGGGAACTCAAAGAAAATATGATGAAGAACTACCCTCAATTATTTACTTAATTATGTGTAAGCGATTCTGGGGACAGAATCTTTGTAAGGGAGGGAGAATGTAACGAGTCGAAATTTATTGAGTCGTGATTCCGGGGACAAAATCCTTTTAAGGGGGGAAAGATGTGACAAACGAGATTTTGTAAATTAATTTTTAATATTTATTGAATTAAATAAATATTTTTCGATGATTTAATTATTGGATTAAATTATTATTTGATGCAATTGTGGTAGATTAATTTAATTATGTGTTACATTTAATAAATTAATATAGAGAATATTTATTATTCAAGTATGTAATTATGTGAACTTATTGAATTAAATGAAATATTTAATTAAGCTTGATGTTATTTAATTAATTTAATTATTAATTAGAGAGTTAATAATTTGACATTACTTATTAATGAGAAAATTAATTATGTGACTATGTGAATTTATGAGAAATTATTATATTTTATTTAAAATAAATTAAATAAGATATTGATTTATTTTATGAAGGAGTGTGACATTAATTAAACTATATGATAAATCTTTATTAAATTAAATGGTTTTTAAATCTATTTTGCTACCCAAACAAGGCCATATGGGGAGTTGGAGCAGTTACCCATTATTGGGTTAACTGACCACTCAGTGCGTCGGTTCTCTTATTATTATATCATACGTCTTTTATTTTCTTTCATTTTTCCTAAGTCTAGAAAAGTAGAAACAGAAAGAGTTTCAGAGAGAGATTGAGAAGTGTTGAGAGAAAATTTTGATTGAAGAAGAGTTAAGAAGAAATTCATTCCCTACTAATCTATACTTATTCTCAGGGTAATCTCCTCTTCCCAAATTCTAAATTTCACGTTGTTTAAGTTTTATAAATATGGATTTTAAACCTGTTGTAAAGCCTCTGTAACTGAGAAAGGAGTAATGTTTATGGGTTATGTATGTATTAATATGTATCACATCGTATTTAATTATATATATTTTGTAAACTATAACATCAGTTTCATGAAAATACGTAGTATATGATTTCTACAAAATTACAGAGTATGGGTTTTGGCCTTATGGCCTTATACGTGATATTTTATGTATTGATCGTATATTATCCCTAAATTTTACACTAGTATATTATTGTGCATGTTGATATGAAGAGACCAAAGTTTAAATAAACGGATTCGGTGTTATAACGAATCCGTAGTGACAATTTTCATGTTTTATTTTCAAAACCTTCAAGAACATCAAAGTTAGTGAATTTATAGGTTTTATTTCTGTAATTATGTGTTTTAATGGATTTAAATCGTTCTATAATTGTTGGGTAATGATTATGCATAAATCATAGCATGTGGGTATGTTAATTTAGTGAAATTAATGATCATTTAGTGTCCTTTTCGCTGAACTCTGTGTTCTTCGCGAACTGGGAATCAAAGTCTCTGAGTTTCAGCATGCATGGCCAACTCCAAAATCGAAGTCCACATCCATACCCAAATACATAAGTGTCCGTCAATAATACTATCATATGTTGTCAATACAAGTAGTGTAACATGATGGTAGCCAGCCCACTCTCCAGAAAGTTCAGAAATGAGATTTTTAAAATGTTTAAGTCTAGCAATGTGTTAGTAACTTAATGTAATGAACATGTAAACATGTTAGAAGTATAATGTGATGTTAAAATAGATGTTTATCATGTAAATAACATTATGGCATGTGGATTGAATTATTGAATACATAATTAAATTATTATTCATGAAGTGATATTATGTGACAGTAAATGTGATAATTTAACTAAGTATAGTCATAACCAAAGGTTAGACAAAAGAATAATCGTTGATGATTAGTTAAGTTATAATTAATTGGTATTGTGAATTTGAATGGTATGTAGGATTAAATTCAAAGAACGTGCTTAGTTAAAGTGTAAATCTACGCACGAGGCAAGTTTCCTAACCCTACTTGTCATTATTGTTCAAGTTTATTATTTACCCCTTAGTAAATTATCATTACTATTATTCAAGTTCAAATGTTATATTAAAGATTTATTATCTTTTCATAGCATGATTCAGTTATACAATAATTATTCTATTGCATACTTCTTGAGATTATTATTCGAATTGAATATCATTATTGTTGAACCTTATTAGACTAGTGAACCTTATTGATTCAACTTAGTTGATGAACGCTCAATATCGTAACCCTTATTGAATTATCTAAACCAAACTTCCTTTGTTGCGGACTCGAATGTCAAACTGAGATGAACAACCCTGCAAAGGGATTTACTTATGTGTTAGCGTTAAGATATTGTGCACAGTATGGTACTAAGGGCTGATCCCCCTAAGTACGAGTAGAATGGTCTATAGTCTTATGACTGTTAAAGGTTTCAAGTATAATCCTTGATAACCTAGGACATAGTTCAAGGTCTTATGACCCTTAGAATTCTTTTGATTCTTGCTATTCATTCTTGATTCAAAAGTTGAGCTTTTATTCAGATGTCTTTGATTTATTCGCATGTTATTATACTGTTATTTCATTATTATACTTGTGGGAAATAGTGCTCACTCTTGCTTAATAATAACATTGCAGTTAAGAAAGAAAGAACTGATGAACCTTCTACTAGTAAAGGCAAGGGCAAAGTTAGAAAGTGATGAAGACTTGTTATTTTTATTAGATGATGTATTTATGTTTAAGACTTAAGTTAATGATGTTGTTTAAGACTTATTTGTTTGTGATTCCGCACAGATGTTTAAGGTTAGTTTAACCTGGGATTGTATTATTATTATTCAGATGTTGTAACCCTTAAGGGGAAGATTTTTATTCTATCTATTGCATGGTTTGCATTTATTATGGGTAGATAGATAGATGATATTTGTACAGTGAACACCAAATCCCGTGGAATTGAAGTACCCGGATTTGGGGGTGTCACAAGAATGATATTTATGTTCATCATAACCACCTTTGGCGCATTAAAGTTTCCCAATTTTTGGGATGTTCATACTCAGTCTGGAGTCCGAACTAAAACAATTCAATTGGACGAAAATAATATTCAATCATGTTCAACGATATATTTCAAACTATGTCTAGCCGAGTCTATTAGCTTAGACATCTTTTAATCTTGTATACATACCAAAATTCAATAGTATGTATCAAAACTTGTTCAAATACAACCATTATCCAAGTGAGGACACTTGCATAACCAAACTTAGCTCATAACGAATAGAATAAATATTGGTCATATATGGATCAAATGAAGACAGTAATAAGATACTTATAAACAATGAACGGATAACAAATATTATTATGGATGTGAATATTCAGTAATAATTATTCACGAACATACTTTGAAAACTAATAATTCGAGTTTGAGTTAAGTAAACTAGCATAAACATATACATGTTTGCACAAAATAAAAGTAATGTGTAAGGTTTAGATAATTGCTCAATATAAAATAGAGTTTGGATACTTACTTACAAAGATCCATTGCATAAAGTAAATGCTAGGGTTAAGATACTTTCCTTGATTACTGTTTACTGCTACACAATATAGTTCTATCTTTTATACAAAGACATATCATTAATAAGATTATTCTTTTAATTAGAATAATACATTACAACTCATAAATACTGATGTTTACAGTCATCATATAACTAAAGCACATTGTCATGTATTCATAACCGTTATTAGAGCATATACAAACACTTATCAGGTCAAACTATATAAGTTTGGATTGATTTCGAAATCAATTCGGTGTCCCGACGGTTTTATCGAATAATTATCGAGTTTATTTTCAATTAAACTATATTTAATAACTTCAATATTATTATAGATAATTTAATTATTATTTATAATATTTTTCGAAAGCTAATAATAATTTTTAAATACTTATTATCATTTATCATGATTTTCAACCATTAATATCATTTTTAAATGATTTAATTATTAACTAATCCCAATATCATTAATATTAAAATAATTTAAAATATTAATGAAATCTTTGTCAAAACATTAAAAGTTATTTATTATAACTTAAAACGCTTTTTAGAACCTTAATATCAACTTCAAATGATTTTTTGAAGTATTAGAGTCATTTTAAATAATTACCATTAATATTAAAATATTAATGTATTTCATTTCAAAATATTAAAAGTTATTTAGTATAACTTAAAACATTTTTAAAACATTAATATTACCTTCAAATGAGTTTTAAAGTATTAAAATCATTTTAAATAATTACCATTAATATTAAAATATTAATTTATTTCATGTAAAAATATTGAAAGTCATTTATTATAACTTCAAATATTTTTAACACTTTAATATCATTTAAAATGATTTTTAATATATTAAAATCATTTTTACTAATTTATTTAATATAATTATTAAATAAATTTAATATCATTAATATTTAAATAAATTAAAATATTAATGAAATTTATGTCAAAATATTAAAAGTTAATTTTATAACTTAAAAAAATTAAAACTAGTTTATGAATTTTTAATAATTATTTTTTATTTTTTCTATTTATTTAAATTAATTAAACAAATTTTCATTAAATGTGTCGCTAAAAAGATTTTAGTGACAAAATCTGTCGCGATAGGTGTTCTTCATCAACGAAGAACAGCCTTGGTCAATGCCCTGTGGGCTACTTTGACCATTAATAATTTTGATCCGATGATGTTTCTGGGCTTGAGAATGTATCAATGATGTTCTACTAATGTAATACTACAAGTCTATATCAATTTTTGGGTCTAACTACATCATATTAAGAAGATATAAGGGGTCAAAGTTATTGTCAGACATGTTCTTTATTTTTTGAAATTTCCAGAAAATGCGGACAATGTTGGTTGCTATATTGGAGCTTTAATAACTTGCTTTCGGGGCATGGTTTAAGTGATCCAGTGTCACACTTTTATAGTATACGTGTCAATGTTCAAAAGTGTTACACTTATCAAGCTTAACAACATAACAGAAGTAAGAGCTGGCTTGGTCAAAGTACCTGCCAGAACTTGTTCTTCAAATTTTTGGAAATTCCATAAATTCATTTTTATCAGTTGGTCAACCCATATTTAACCATCAATAACTTGGATTCTAGTTATGATCTAGGTGTTATAGTGTCATGGTTTGGTAGTCCATATGTCAGAGTATAAAAGCTATACACTTTCATGGCTTAACAACTTAACAAATGAGAGATCTAATCTCTACAAAACTTTGTCAGATAGCTTTCTGGGTTTCTGGGTTTTCCAGAACCAATTTTTCATGACTGGTCAACCATGTTTAACCATTAATAACTTGAGATCTAGACATGCTATGGACTTGATTCCACTTGCAGTCTATTCTCCTCATGACATACTATATCAATGATACACTTACAAGCTCAAACAATTAACAGAAAATTATCTATGGGCTCTAACATTTGACTGTCAGACCTCATTTTTTAGGGTTCTTGGCAGTTTCTTAAATCTTGATTTTCTTGCATTTAAATGTTAAAGATCCATGGTTTATCATCATAGAACGTCAAATAACATATCATAGCACATATATAAACATCAAAACATAAAATCTCCCTAATCATACAAGATTTAAACTAGGGTTAGGGTTTATACCTTTTTATGCAATCTTTTGATTTCTGCGCCATTTGATTTTATCTTGGATAGTGGGGTGTTCTTGGCTAAACTTATGACTTAGTTTCTCTCAAGATTTCGTGGTCTAGGAGAGAGAGAGAGAGAGAGAGAGAGAGAGAGAGAGTTGGCTAAGCTTAGAAACAAAAGTGAAGGTTTTCTTAACTTTTAATCTTCTAATCTTTGGTTCAATGTATAAGGATGTTGCTAGGTGTCATTGGATGACTGATTGGAATTGATTTAGAGCATATGTGATATCTAAAGTAGTGACTCACCAAGATTTGCCATATCTTACTTAAAACATATGTGATATCTTACTTAAAACATAAGGTAAAGGGTATTTTGGTCATTTCCCACATAATTTTAAGGGTAGTTTGGTCATTTCATATGTTTCCTTTAAACTTTAACCCTTAGGGTTTGATAATCACCATTAGGGTTTGAAAATTAGGGTTTAATGTTACAGATTAGGGTTTAGGGTTTCTAAATCTATACTTAGGGTTTCTAACTAATCGTTAGGGTTTCCCTAATTAGGTTTGCAACCAATAACATTTATACTTAATCACATGCACACAATTACTTATCATTCTTAAATATAATTTAAATTATAATTGTATTACTATTCAAATTCCTATTTGAATTTAAATTAGGGTTTAACAATTTAACATTAGTGTTTTCTAATGTTATGTTATAACTGATCAACAATTAACATTACTCACATATTGCACGTACATATCATACTGAAATACTTGTATTAACACTATCCATCTTAACGTTTCTTCTTAGTTAAATTATAATAATTAAATTGACTAACATGCTTTATTTATATCACATATGTTCAAAATATTACGGATACCAATAATTATAATAATTAATAAAAAAAACAATCATACAAATATACATATATAATCGTCTAAAAATTCCCGGTCCTTACATAACTAAACGTTAAGTGTTGGTTAAAAGAGAAGTATAAGAGAAGTGAGACAAAGACTAATTTAGTGACTTCACTAAATTTAAGTGTCAGACGAAGAAAAGTTAAAACCTGAAGATAGGTTATATGTTTTTAAAGAAATGCAAGTTGTAAGAGAATAAGACTAAAAGTAAGTGTAATCTAATTGATTTCATTGTATATGTAACTGATGTATGTGTATATGAATATTTGAACTGTTGTAGAATAAATGCAAAGCATCTAACCTATAATTGGTAATATACGAGCCATGCAAGTCTTTCAATTCCTGTTTGCTAGGTTAACTTGATGACGAACTATTTTAAATCTGTATTGCAAAGAGCATGATGTATTACATAAGTTGTAAGTATGAAACGTTAAAGTCAATTTATGACTATGTTGATTGAGTAAAGAATGTTGATTGAGTAAGGAACTCAAACTTTATACTTGATATGTGAACTGCAACATGTATGTTATGTTAGTCTGATGATTATGTAGTATAATCTGAGTATGTTATTTATGTGCTACGTGATGCATGAAAACTTTTAGATTTGTGGGCTGTCGAGCTCAATCTTGTAAATAACCATTTTTGCACGTTAAGGATTCAAAGTAACGCTATGTACTACTTGAATGACATGGAGCAAGTTAGGAGCAAGATATAGTTAAATGGAATTTCAATCGAGGACTCATGTGATGGCTGACTTGTACAAACCTTTGTGTGGGCAGAGATTTTGTGCTTGTACTCAGTTTATCACATTGATAATCATTGGAATGTTGGTGTCGCGATATCAATGTAGATATAGCGGAAAGGTTATTCTTTTCTCATGTGTATATTTGATAGTTAAAGACTATTTAGATTAGTCATATATTATTAGGATTAGGTACGAGTTCTTAAAACTCATACTTATGGTAACTTGATAACTCCTAATCATATGTATGTTTTTGAGCCCCTAAGCGTATAGACAGTTCCTAATTGGTTCGTGGACTACGTATTGCTAGGACAAGTTCTTAAACTCATATTATTGTGGAAAGTTCCTGAACTTCCAATATGTGGTAAGTTTGATGGATTATACTATGTATAGGAAGATTATAAGTTAAAGAATTTTCAGTGTAGGAAGCATTGGCACAGCTAGAAACGAATATAATATTTAATAGTCAGATGATGGGAAAAAGATTGAAGTTGATGGAGAGACATGGATTATTCCAAATCTTCTAGCTATGCTAGATTTTCAAAATTTTTTGACTTCGTGTTGATGCTTGCACTTTTGAGTCTTTTGAAAAATAATGGATCAAATGATTGAACCAATGGGTTTTTAAAATAATGTTATTATTCACATGTCTATGCTAATTACTTTAGCTAGAAAAAAATGATTTGAAATTTTCAAAATATATTTTATGTAATTATATGCATCATTTGATATGGTGTAAAAATAATAATCGAGGAAGTCATCAATGTACTTGAACCTAGTGTTGGATGTGATCATAGGATCGTCAACCCACTATGGTAGGATGTAGCATGACAAAGTCATATAATAACGGAATCCTTAACGTACCGTTAAGACGGTATGGTATCGTGATATAATGAAAAGGATTTTTGGTTTTTTTTAAACTAAGAAATGTATGCCAATTAAGTTATATATATATATATATATATATATATATATATATATATATATATATATATATCGATTTATTTCGAGTTGTTGTTAAAAGTCTAAACTATTTGATTCGGCTAGACGAGTATTGAAAGATGTTTATGAGATTCAAGCATTCTTTGACAGATGTTGCCAAACCAAATTATTTTGGTGCGGATTCAGATGTTGTGAAGCTGAGGTGAACAACCCTATAACAAGGGAGATGTTATCAGAGATAATGGTTCTGAAAGTAACACATATAGTCGTTACAATATTATGATGTAATATGTTGTGCACGACGTAGGGGTACGATAGGCTGGTCACCTGGAGTACTTGCAGAGAGTGTTTTCAGTCTTTGTGATTGATAAACATTTTATATAAGGTTTACAGTGTTAAACCTATAGAAGAGTTCAAGGTCTTGTGACCCCTCAACATGATTTGGAATGTTTTTTAAATTCCTGAATTATTTATACTGCTTCCCAATTATTGAACAATTGTGGAAGATTCTTATTATTCCGGAAGGTGAATATAGATAGAAGGATGTAAATTAATTGAACTATAATATTTTGAAGAAAAGAATGAACTTCTGAATGAAGTTACCTAAGAGAAAGGCGTGAAGAATATGATGATTTTAGAAAGATCTTTAGAGAAAAATTTGGTTATAAAATCCAATGAAAGGATAAAGATTAACGTAAAATCTATTTTGGTAAAGTGAATGAACAAGGATTAGTAAATCAAAATTTTCGAGGACAAAATTCTTAGAAGAATGAGTGAATGTGATATCCCGAATAGTTACGAGGTAGTGAATCATGAAACTAAATGATTTTGACAAATATGGTATACAGTGATCCTTAGAAAGTAAATGGTTGGATTACAGATTATGTAATACTTGGAATAGTATCGAGTTCAAATAAAGGTTAAGAGATAAAACCTACAAGTGTTTGTTGAAAGGAACAAATGGATTAGAAAATATAAAATCTATATTAAAGTAATATGTTGAAATTATTCGGTGATAAAATTTCGGAGTAAATTCAATGAAAATCCCGTATGGAGGTTTCGTTGATTCCAAGGACGTAATTCTTACAAGGGGGGAAGGGTATAACAACTCGAATCTTCATAAGTTGTTAAATAAAAATTTAATAATTAAATTTTTTTTATGAGATGTGATATGGTGTGAAGGGATTAAATGTGTGTATAAAGAGAAATATATTTTCATATATTGGGAAGATAAGGTTTAATAGTTAATTAAACTATTGAAGAAATCAAATGAATTTTTTATGAATCAAATTTCAGAAGTAATGTGGTTAATTATCTTAATTAAAAAAGTGAATTAATGTAATATATTTGTTTTTGTGAGATGAGAAGTATTATATTACATATAAATATAATATGTTAATGAAATACGATTATGGATTTCGTAAATAGCTAAAAATATTTATCGAATAAAATAAATATTTTAGTTGGAGTGTTTATGGAATAAAATGAGTGTTCGATGGAAATTATTAGAGAATAATTTATTTAAGTGTGATAATATTGATTACATTTATGTTAAATGATTTTATGGTCAGTGTGTATTTTATTACGTTAGTGAAATGGTGGTATACTAATAAGGGAAATGATTTGTTAAATAAAATTATGGCGATATTTGTTAATTAATTTAATTAAATTAAATTAGGTGTGATAATTATGTACTATATGATCAGTGGAGAATAAAAATAAATTAGTAAGAGGTTATTTGGGTTATCGTCAAACATGGCCTAGAGACCATTTGTATTTGCAACTACCGGGTCTATTTATTTTGATAATTGGCTAAACCACGTTAAAGTGGTGGTCAGTTTATTTGCTAAGGCAGAGAGAAAGACAGAAATAGACAAAATTCAAAGAGAAAGAGAAGATATTCTTTGAGAAATGGTGAAGGACTTTTATCAAGAAGGAAGAAGAAGAAGAAGATTTTTATCATCTAACTAAGCTTAGAAGAATCAAAGGCAAGTTCTAAAGTTTTTAGTTTATTTTCTAAAGTTTATTTCTTTGTAATTGGATTTTGATGGTTGATTTCTTGAGAAATCTAATATATGTGTTAATGGGAGGGTATAATCTGCTTTATATTATCCATAGTTGGATTGTAGTCAAGTGAATTCATGTTGTTGATGTTAAATAAGAGAAGCTTGGTTTTTGACTTAAATATATGTTTTGATCTACTTTGAGGCTAGAATTGGCTAGGAAATAATCTAATAATCTGTAAATTGAAGGTTGTTTGTGTTAATACGTTAAGAACGAAAAGAACGCAATTTGAATGGACTTATTTGATTAAGAAACGAATTTAGGAGAGTTGAATTCGCTAAAGGTGTTAAATATGAAGAAATTAGCATGAACATTGGAATTGAATTTTTAAAATTGGTTGGTTAGTGTTTCTGTGATGTGAAAATTTCCTTAGAGTTGTATTCTATTAAGTCTAATGTGTTTATGGCAATTGGGTATGATTAATTTGATTCTAGAATGAAGAAATTGGAAGTTTTTGGCTTTGAACAATGTTGTTTCGCTGGCGGGTTCTCCACCCCGACGGAGTTCCTTAGTGCAAAAATACCGCCCCGGCAGTTATGGACAGAATGACCCAGAAATGAGATTTTAAATGTTGGGTGCTAGGAATGTTTATTCAACCTCATTATATGATTATAATGAAACTTAAACTATGTAATAAGGCCTATCGCAGAATGTAATCACAAGGGTGATAATAATATGTTGTGAAGAACTTAAACTGAATATTCGTGAGAATTGGAGTTATAGTTTAACACTGTGTTGTGTATCGTTATAATAGCAAGTTCAGATTGGGATATGTGAAGTTAAAGATAAGGTTGAAGGTTAGTGGTGAGTATTAATTGAGGTGTCAATATGATTCAAAATGTGATAAAATGAAAGGTCTTATGAACTTAATGAAATGCTATGAAACACTTTACAAGAAAGATTTGAGAAGCGTGCTATGAAGTTTTCTAAGTATATTGAATAAACTTAGTGTACAACTAATATGATGTGAAGGTAAACTTTAAAGACTTAACTAAACGTTAAGTGTTGGGTATAAGAAAAGTGAGACAAAGATTAATTTAGTGACTTAACTAAATTTAAGTGTCAGTCGAAGAAAAGTTAAAACCTGAAGATAGGTTATATTTTTAAAGAAATGCAATTTGTAAAAGAATAAGACTAAAAGTTAGTGTAATCTAATTGATTTCATTGTATATGTAACTGATGTATGTGTATATGAATATTTGAACAGTTGTAGGATAAATACAAAGTAGCTAAGCTGTAATTGGTAATCTATGAGCTAGAAAAGTCTTTCAGTTCCTTTTTGTTATGTGAACTTGATGACGAACTGTTTTAAATCTGTATTTTAAAGAGCATGATGTATTACATACATTTTAAGTATGAAACGTTACAGTCAATTTATGACTACGTCGATTGAGTAAAAAATGCTGATTGAGTAAGGAACTCAATCTTTATACTTGATATGTGAACTGCAGCATATATGTTATGTTAGTTTGATGATTATATAGTATAATCTGAGCATGTTATTTATATGCTACGTGATGCATGAAAACTGTTAGATTTATTGGGCTGTCAAGCTCGATCTTGCAAATAACCAACTTTGTAGGTTAAGGATTCAAGGTAACATTATGTACTACATGAATGACACGGATCATATGTAATGCATTAAGATTAAAAAAATTAGATTCAGTTGTTTTTATGTTAAATCATGTTTAAGGTTCTGGAAATGTACTTAATGGTTTATAATGTTTAATTCATGTTGAGTTGTATAGTTTGAGTTATCCAAAGTATATAAAGGATATCAAATTGATATGTAAGATTTTATATAATAATTCTGATGAAGCGAATCATAAAATAAAATTTGATTGAGAGATGTGTAGCTGATAAAGGTTATGATTCAAGGAATTAAAGAAGGAAGACAGAGAAAGTTTTAATTATTACTCATTTTTATTGATTGTATCATCGATTAATGATGTCTCAATTTTGGGGTCGTTACACTTTATAAGCATCAAATGTGATAAAACAACATCTCAAAAAATTAATATAAGCATTGTGTGACACAACAAACTTATAATGATTAATTGATACTTTATCATTTTATCATGCAAGAAGGCAACACTCGATATTCCAAATATCTTTGAACGTTACAACTTAATATAATTTCTTTGAGGGATTTGTTATTAATTATCTCATCTTATTTAGCTTGCATGCACATATATATATATAAAATACGCGTCATATTATTTAACATTCAAATCATGTTTGATAATATATATATATATATATATATATATATATATATATATATAATTACCATGAAAATATAGAATACTATATTCTACTCAGATTGATTATGGATATTTATTCTACTTTGGTTCACTAGAGCCACCAAGTGAACCAAAAGGTCAAACCTAGGGTACAGTAACAAAAATTAAATATTACTATTACATTTAAACTAGGGTTTCATTACAAACACGTATTCAAGCGCTCCTTGTTTCTAATTCTTCAAAATAATTCTAATTACTCCTATTACAATATTATTTACAATTAAATAGAAACTTTGATCAACAGTCAAGGGGAAGTACATAGGAGGGAGATAGAATTTATATCAGAAAAATTAGAGAAGACGAGGTACGCAGACCCCATTTATAAAACTCATTCATTCAAACATCCTCATAAAATAAATTTAATCATTCATTGGTCAATAGTTCATAATCAATCCCATTTATTATCATACATATCATCATATGCATTAATAAAATATTCATCTCATGAAAATAAACATTCAATATATATATATTGACATCATTTAATGCGAAATTTTAGTTAGCATAAATTTAATTTTGAATTAAAATAAACTCATTTATTTTAATTCAAATTTAAATCAAAATATACTCCTTTATTTTAATTTATCCAATTTTGAATAAAAATAAACTCCTTTATTTTTAATCAAATTTCTAATCAAAATAAACTCATTTATTTTAATTAACATGGAATCTAATTTTAAATAAAAATAAACTCTTTTATTTTAATTTTAAAATTGCTAGAAAAAAAATAATATATGGAATCCAATTCAAAGTCAAAATAAACTCCTTTATTTTAACTTTAAATTTATTTTAGAAACAAAATTTGTGAAATCCTATTTATTATCAAATTAACTCCTTTATTTTAGATAGGGTTAAGTTCAGATGACCACCTGGGGTTTGAGCGGCGCGGTTTCGCACTTAACCACCTATAGTTAGTAAAGCTACATTAAAACACCCGACTTTTTGAGTTGAAGTGAAAACGTTACCTTTTCCATCCAAATTAACGGTGCGTGCATGTCAGACGCCAAAAACGCGTGAAAAGAGAGTCTAACTGTAAAAAAAACTAGAAAATGTCTAATATACTCTTCTTCTTCCTCAAACCACAATCTTCTCAATCATTTCTCACTCCTCAAATTGTGCTTTCTCTCTCTCTCTCATTTCTCTCTCATTTCAAGCAAAAGATTCACAGAGATTTCTTGGAAGAAAATGGAGATCCGTGCGGTAGTTGTAAACACTAAGATTATGGCTGATTCGAAGTTGATTGAGTCGTTGCCCAGGTAACACAAAGCGAGAAGAGAGAGAATGTCGTCATCGTTCGATACATTCAGCATCGACGGCGAAGATTCAACGATCCCGTCCTCTCTCGGCGGCGACTACGATTTCGACGACATGCTCTGAATCCACGTTTCTCACTCGTTGACCAGATTCTGCCCTTATGGATTCTGGCTTGGATCCAAGCCCTAACTACTCTGAATCCACTCCGCTTTGGCTCTTCTAAGATCCAAGAATGGACAGTTCTTCTAAGTTCTATATGATATGGGAATATTATAAGACGCTTTGTGGGTATTATATAAAAATTGGTTTCTAAAATATGGGGTTTGTTCTAGAAATTTCATGAGAAATTGGGTATTTTTATTTAGCAAGTAATTTTTATTGAAAGGATCAACTGTATGTTTGATCTCAAACCTTTTTTCTTCAACTTTTGTTTCTTTGTTGTGAATTTTTTGCATGCCCTGTTTTTCTCTCTCTAATACACACAGAGTAACAAGTGCTTTATTTTGTGAAGAACCTGATTCTCTGAGCAAAAAGGACGAATTAGCTTTTCTTTCTTCACTTTTGCTAACTTTTTGTCTCTAGATATATCTGCCACCTAAATTGATCCATCTTCTTCTCTTTTACCTATCTCTAATGTTCATCACTGCTAATAAATGGAGACATACTTGGGATATAATTTCTTATCAGAAGGGTAATTGACTATACCATAGAGCTATTCAATTGGTATTAGATTTTATAGAATTGCTTAGTTTCTAAGTGTGAAGAGAGTTTTGATAGAATTGCTTAAGCTCTGTTCCTTTAGGAATCAGGCAGATGGGAAAAAGTAAGTCTGCTTCACTATGAATTTGGTGTGGTGGGTTTGTGTTTTTAAATCCAAGTATTATTTTCCTCATCATTAATTCCCTTTGGGAAGCTACTTATAATTCCACCAATGTTTCAATTTGGAAGGCAATTTTAAGAGTTAGGGATGAGGTTCAGAAGAAACTGTTTTGGTCATCGGTGATGGGAAAGTTTGTGTCTATGTGGTATTCAACTGTACATATTTTGGCATTCTATTTCTGGTTCACTACGTGCATTGGGAAAATCTTAAGGTTTGTGATATTACAAGTAGAAGCTCTGGGGATTTCATGTCTTCTTGCAGTTATAGAGAAAAATTGCTTAGTTTCTAAGTGTGAACGAGGGTAATTAAGTCTTTATCCAACTTAACTAACAGAGTTATGACAGAAAGCAGTTTTTCACTTCAACTCAAAAAGTCGGGTGTTTAAATGTAGCTTTACTGACTATAGGTGGTTAAGTAGGAAACCGCTCAAACCCCAGGTGGTAATCTGAATTTAACCATTTTAGATAATATGGAATCTCAGTCTATATCAAAATAAACTTCTTTATTTTAGGAAACATGGAATCTTATTCCAAATCAAAATAAACTCCTTTATTTTGGGAAACATGAACTCATATTCTAAATCAAAATAAACTCCTTTATTTTAGGAAATATGGAATCCAATTCCAAATCAAAATATAATATTTATTTTAATTAACATGTAATCCTATTCTATATCAAAATAAATTATTTATTTTAATTAACATTTTTATTTTAATCTAATTCCAAATGAAAAAAATGATTTTATAAATTATGTCCAACAAAATTGTTCTAAACAGATCAACATACATATTGAATCAAAATAATTAATAATTCGCATAAAGTTTAGCTCCAATACCACTGTTGGGTTTATAAGATTCACGAACATATAATCTAATTGCATATAAGAAGCGGAAGCGTGATAAAATTGGATTTTAATATTTTTACAAACCATAACCAAGATCATTCTTTATGCACAATTATCAATTAACAAAAGAGATAGAGAATGATACACTTGTAGAACAAAGCTTCCTAGGTACAAGTTTAACTCCAAATCCTTCGCATCCTCTATGAATTCCACCAATAAGATTCATTTGATTAACGTTAGTCACCCAAGTGTTTTGCCTTTAGAGGTGATCCACCAAGGAATAATAAGGATTCAAAAAGTGGGTAGTGGCAAATGTGATGCCCCCAAAATTAGTTATACATCACCCATCTTGAGTCGCCAGATATATGGTACATAAATACAAATACAACTTAATTATACAAACGTCGTGTAAAAATACGACAAAACATAAGTTGGGAGTTTATACAAGAATATTGCCTTCTAGATAATATCCACACCCAATGGCGCCCTCATTGCATTTATTATTACACTATTTCACAGAATAGTGAGGACTACTAATGCACCATCTAGGACCATCACTCTTTTCCCCGACTAGTCCCAGCTACGTTCTCATTTCCTGAAGAGAACAATGAAAGAAAGGGTGAGCTCAACTAACCCAGTAAGAAATATTATGACTAAGATAATGCAGAATAAATTATCGTTAGCCTTCAACAGTGTTAAACTGATACAATATAACAAACATCAAGTTTAACTGCAGCGGAACAAACAATCCATTAGAAGAGTCAAGTAGAACATAATGTCTACTATCTCCTCTAGATTTAACAGTCCATCGTTGATATTTTATTCCTGTAATACTCATCAACAGCTTCTTTGTTATACTTAAGATAAATAGAACTTTCATCACTTGTCTTCACCGAACCACCAAAGATGTTAGTTAAATTCACAATTCATATTTATAATAATGTGAATTAACAGCCTTCTTGCCACAAAGGCTTAATAGAACGTTTACTCAATATCCTTACCCCAAAGGCTGAAGATATTCAAATGTAATAACAATGATCATACCAATCAGTTGTCTATCTTTGCACTACGGGCCAAAGATATTCAACTATAAAACCAATGGTCATGATCATACCAATCAATTTTATGTCAGTGCACTACGGTCAAAGACATTCAACTGTTAACTAATAGTCATGATCCTGCCAATCATATCATTGAATTATCCATGCACTACGACCAAGGATATTCGTTAGTGTCACTAGTGGTCATGATCATGTCATACACCTGTCCATCTTCGCACTACGGGTCAAAGCTATCAAACAACAGATCATCTTTGCACTACAGGCCAAAGATATTCAACAACATATCATCTTTGCACTACAGGCCAAAGACATACAACTGTAAAACCAATAACCAACAATATAATAAAGAATGGAATAATAAAATAATTTCACCATATATGCAGTACTTCGCATACACAAGTTATTCCAACATAATAATAAAGAATGGAATAACAGAAGAATTTCACCATGCGTGCATAATCCGCATGCATGTGTTATTCCCAAATGAATAATAATTAATGGAACCAGTCCCAAGTAAACGCATGTACATGTGATATTACTGACGTAATAATAAATAATGGAACCCGTGTCCCAGAAACGTAAGCGATGTGATATATTAAGCGTAATAATAAATAATGGAACCAGTCCAACAGAACGCGCTTGCATGTGATATTCGGCGTAATAATAAAGAACAAAATAATAGAAGAATTTCACCATGTATGCGGTACTTCGCATAAACAGTTATTCCAACATAATAATAAAGAATGGAATAATAGAAGAATTTCACCATGTATGCGGTACTTCGCATAGACAGGTTATTCCAACATAATAATAAAGAATGGAATAATAGAAGTTCTCTTCATGAATACAAAAGAATAATACCCCTTACAAGTACAACAAATAATATCCCTTACCGTAAAAGAAGAGTATTTTGACTGGTAGGGCGAGGATATACTCGAAGAAAACTTGTACTACGCTCAAAGCTTTCTTAAACTCTAAAGAAATACGCTCAAGATTATAGAAGAAGAACTCTCTCTATAGTTTCTCTCTCTAGAGTTTCAGTGAATTCGTAAGAAATAATGAAAGAATGAGCTTCTATTTATAGAAGAATGGAATGAATAGGAACTAACCCATGAACGGTCCAGGATTGATTTACTTTAATCGGACGGTCCATATTTAAAGCAAAATCTTTTAAATAAAATATAATATATTCTATTTTATATAAAAAGATTTTTACTATGCAAATACTATGCAGGCACTATGCAAACACTAAGCATAATAAAATATAATATATTCTATTTATAGAATAACTTTAATAAAGTATTCTATTTTATATAAAAAGATTTTACTATGTAAAACACTATGCACAATAGACTATAATATATTCTATTTATAGAATAACTTTATAAAAGTATTCTGCTTTTATATAAAAAGATTTTACTATGCAAAATACTATGCATAATAGAATATAATATATTCTATTTATAAAATAACTTTATAAAAGTATTCTGCTTTTATATAAAAAGCTTTTCTCGTTATAATTTCAACCAACTATTCGAAAAATTAGTACATCTCTTCATGGAATAATATTGTACCCAAAATGATTTGACCGAAAAGAAATATATTTTGTTCTTGAATAGTATCCCGTGAATAAGAACTCATGAATAGTAACTCGTGAATAGTAACTCATGAATACTAACTTGTGAATAGTACTCCGACACAAAAAGTGTCCCAAATACCCTAGTGAATAATACTAGAGTGAATAGTAAATGGGTATTTTTTGACAACTTGTCTACTTTGAAAAATTTTCACATATCACCATTAACTTTAACTTTTTATCAATTTAACCATTCACCAAAATAGAAAAATTGAATACTTTTATTTCATAAAATTCGGGGTCTCACAGCAAACCTTAGTTTCTTTTTCTAGAAAATTATGAGTATCCTCCCAAGTCTAATGAAAGAGTGTGTAAGCTCAATCCATAATAAAACTCTTCTTATTTATTGATATGGACAACCCTCATAAACTATTTAGGAGTAGGGTTTATATTTTATTCCTAATCTAATTAGGAGCTTTTATGAGAATACTCTTATTAATTAATTCATAAACCATTTAGGAAATAAATAATAATAATTATAATAATAATAATAATAATAATAATAATAATAATAATAATAATAATAATAATAATAATAAGACTCCTCTTATTAATTTATAATTAGTATTTCAAATATAATAAATAATAAATATTAAGTTTTTAATTTATTCTATCACAATAGTATAAATTAAATATACTAAACTTATTATTTTCCTTTTGCGGTGTGACCCTTTAGATACTTTATATTAAATTAGTTGTAGAATAAATCAACTATAAAATTTTCTAATCTTATTTAAATAAATAAATTAAATCATTTAATTCATTTAAATAAATAATATTTATTCCACTATAAGGGTAACCCCCTTAGCGATCAACGACTTTTCAAATAATATAGATTTCATCATTTATCATAAAAGAACCTTTTAGCGAATAGTTACCGTACAATTCAATCTTTCTACTATACAATGTCCTAATCAAATATAAGACATGGAATTTCTGTCAAGTCTTATTTTATTTGATTATATGCATTTCGATTCTCAAATGCACAACTCTAAATAATACAAATTAGAAACTCCTTTCTTATTCATTCTGCCTTCGCCAAGGACTACTGAGTTGTCATTTATCGAATCACATAGGACATTCTCTCCTTTTACTAAAAGTGGTAGATTCTTTGTTGATCATTCACTTATCTCCATATACAACTTATTATACCCATGCATATCATTTGATATACTCTAAAGGTCTTAAGGGACATGAAAAAGCATAGCTCATTATACACAAGATATTATGATGATCTCAAGTCCAACGATAACTTGTATTACTATCACATTAGGAATTCCTATTGATAAACAAGTTAAACTCCATTAAGTATTCCTTTAGTGAGTCACGATCAGTGAACTTATTCCCTAATAAGCACTTACATACTTGCTTTAGCGTCTCTACACAAATGATTATGAGATCAAATATCCTCCTCATAAGAGCAAGCATAATATGTACTAATTTATCTAGATTCACTAATCCCCTTCTTAGTAATCTAACGATTAGGAATGATTTTAGTTTTTGAGCTATCTTAAATTTAGATCTCATTAGCATGATCATCATCATGATTCTAAAAGAGTTGCTCAAAACTATGGGTTTATCATAATTAAATCAATAACACAATGTGAATAAAGAAAATGCCTTTAAATAAATTAATTTTTTTATTAATAAATTAATAAGATTAAAAAATATATGCTACATCATATCAAATATGATTAGCTTATGTGCATATCACTTTCATTGTATGTGGGGAATCATTCATCGGAACAATGCACCATTAGTATCGAGTCAGTATAGTTTGTGGGGAATTTGAATAGACAGCAGCAGAAACAACAGCAGTTTGGTGGCAATTTGAATACTATAATCTGGGGTGGAGGAATCACCCGATTTTTTCGTGGCAAGACAATCAACCTCAACCTCAAGCACCACGACCCGCACCACCACCCAAATTTCAGGCTAGTCAACAACAACCCTAACAAGAGGAAAAGAAACCATATTTTGAGGAACTTGTGACAAAATACATTAAGGAGAATGAGATGTGGAGAAGTAATCTAGATACGTTCAAGAACAGTCATGATGTGACTATGAGGAATATAAAGAATCAGATCAGATTGTTGGCATCAGCATTAAACACTCGTCATCAAGGAGCCTTATCGAGTGACACATAGAAAAATCCAAGAGATGGAAAGGAGCATTGTAAGACTATTACCTTAAGGAGTGGGAAAGAACTAGAGGAGCATACCAAAGAAAAATCAAATCAACTACAAAGTGAGGAAAGTAATGTGGAATAGACAGTGCATGAGAAGAGGAAGCTGAAAAGGAGAAGAATGAGAAATCTATTGAGAAATTTGCAGGGGTCAAGCCAAGTTTATACATACCCCCAATTCCCTTCCCATTTGCAGATGCCATAGAACAAATGCCAAGCTACGCAAAGTTTATGAAGGAGATTTTGTTGAGAAAACAAAAACTTGAAGACTTTGAGACAGATGAAATAATAGAGGAGTACAGTGCAATCTAACAGAAAAAGCTACCACTGAATATCAGAGATCTAGATAGTTTCATAATACCTTGCACTATAAGGGATAAGTTTTTCGGAAACACATTGTGTAATTTGGGGGCCAATATTAATTTGATGTCGTTATTGATCTATCTACAACTCGGTCTACAGAAAGTTAAACCTACCAAGTCACTTAAATATTAATAGATTGGTTATTAAGTTATCCACGGGGAATAGTGGAGGAAATTTTGGTGAAAGTCGCAAGTTTATCTTCCCATAAGATTTCATATTATTTGACTTTGAAGAGGATAAAGGGATTTTGATCATACCTGGGTGTCCATTCTTAGCTACGGGGACCACCTTGATAGATGTGCAAAAAGAGGAACTAACAATGAGGGTTGGAGATCAAGAGGTGACTATCAGTGTGTTCAAAGCAATGAAATTTCAAAAGGAGGCGGAAGAGTACTGCTTTAAAATTGACTGGGTCGAGTTAGCAGTGGATGAGGTTTTCTGTGTCAACCCGAGAATTTGGATATTTATAAAATATTAAAATATTGAATTAAGGTTAAATAAAAAACCTAAACAGAAAATAAGTGAATGGATTCGATATTTTCAGTAAAGAATTTTGTGAATTTAAAATTTGTTTTGGTGAATTATTTAGGATTAAGTATATAAGGGAATATGTTCTGTGTATATGGTATTATATGTGTACAGTATGTGGTTAGGGGTCAAGGGTTGACCAGATAAGCTATATCAGTGACAAACCCTAATATTTTATTAAGAACGTCAACGTTTAGTTTGAAAATTCTTACGAATTATAAGAAACCCTAAAATTAGTTTTGGAAACCCTAATTTTAGTTCCGAAAATTTGAAACCCTAATTTGGGAATGCAAATGCTAGTATAAGGTTTAAACGTTATTAATAATAACCTAATTAGGAAAAATCCTAATTACTTTAGAAAACACAAATTTCTATATTAGAAATCCTAATTTATAATTAGGGAAAACCTAATTATTAATTTAATAATATTAATGTTAATTAGAAAACATTAATCCTAATTTTTAAGTTATAAGTAATTAGAAAGCCCTAATCTAATTAGGAAACCTAATTTTTAAATTAGAAAGATTATTTTTCTATTTAAAACTCGAATTCTTTGGTTATAAACCCTAATGTACAATTTTGTCCTTAATTGCTAAATTAGCAATTTTAATTAGGAACTATTAATCCTAATTAGCAAGCTTGAATTATGATTAGGAAATTTTAATATAATTATAGAATCCTAATTATAATTTAAAAATATTAATTTTCTATTTTTGGGAAACCTAATTTGAAAATCCTAGAATATATTTTTAAAACCTAAAGGGTTAAACTCTAAACCCTAAACCCTAAGGGTTAGAGAAAATATTAAGTTTCCCATTAAAATTAGAAATTTAATGACATTAATGCCCTTTTGTCACATTTTTTATTATGTTCAGTGCAAATCTTGCCAAAATGAGAGTTGGTGACAAACTCTAACAACTCCTTGACTTAAAAATCTTAGCAACTAATTAGCCATTTCATCAGCCATATATGTGACGACCCCAAAATAGGTCCATTCCATCCAACCCATTCTGAGTCGCCAAATACATGGTACAGAAAATAACTACAACTTTATTACAACAATTGTCGTACAAAATACAACAACACATATGCTGTGAGTTTGGATACAAATATATACCAACTGTGACTCATGTCCCAATCGTGGATAGCACGTCACAATGATACCTTACATAAAGGTATAGTCAAAAACCTGCTTTTAGAAATTATAATTTTGGGAAGTGCTCAAGAAACCGAAATGTCATATGGGAGGCCATGCTTCTAGGTTATGATAGATATCATATGGCCATAGAATTATCCTTGGTTGACCTAATAGACCCTAAAAGAAAAAAAACGAGAAGATTACTATCATATTCTTCCCAATGGCGAAGTCTTCTCTTGACTTATCATTATCTCCACTGTCTCAAATTGAGAATTATACTTCAAACAAATACCAAGATTATATAAGTAGTTCTCGTAAATATACTCAGCAAGTGGATGAGCACAACCCTGTCTTATGATGACACGAGGTTGTATGTTATTAGACATCTTGTATAATAGTGGCAAAACACCCTTCCAACGTTGGGTTCGCCTCTCCCTATATGAATCACCAAATATAACTACTAAAAGATGTATACAACACACTTGTTTATACTGATTAGGGAGAACTCCATAGCTAGAGACCACCGTTCTATTCCCTTGTTACCCCCGCTCGACCTAGCTACACTTTTATTACCTGAAAGGAATTGTAAAGCAAAAGGGTGAGCACAACTAGCTCAGTAAAGAATATCATGACTAAAGATAATTAAATTATCAATAGCCTTCATCAATAACAAATCAGAGATTTAGAACATATGGTAGATGATAAAAATTTCAACCATATTTACAGCGGAACGAGTAATCCATTAGAAGAGTCAAATAGACAATACGATTATTATCTTCTCCATGTTAAAAGTCCACCAACAATGTTTTTTCCTCAGAACATCAATCAACAGTTCCTTTCCACAATTATATGAATATCTCATGATCATAATTGTGATTCTAAGTTCCTCTTCGTACACCTGGATTTAATATAATTTTCATCACATGTCTTTACCTCAAACATCAAAGATCATGGTTATACCAAATCACGAGCTTCTTGTTCATAATCATACTAATAAATTCATCTTTTACTCACGGGCCAAAGATATTCATCCACGATTCATCTTCGCACTAATCGGCCAAAGATATTCAACAATAGGTCATCTTTGCACTTTCTGGGCCAAAGATATTCATTAACAGATTCATCTTTGCACTATTGGCCAAAGATATTCATCAACAATTCATCTTTGCACTACAGGCCAAAGATATTAATATCTCAAAGAAATCTATAATAATTTCAGAATTTATATAAACAATAATTATAACCATGTTGATCAATTCACCTTTGCACTTAAGCTAAAGATATTCAATTATAAATTCAATGGTTATAATCATACCAATAATCTACTCATCTTTACACTCCAGTGAAAGAGAATTTCAACATCAAGGTTATAAAAATATTATATATGATAATAAAATCAATATAATCAATATATAGGTTTAATCTCCAGAGTAATATTCATAAATCAACTATAATTTGGTTAGAAAAAGAAACCAATTTTGTAGTGAATAGTACCCGTGAATAGTAACTCATGAATAGTAACCATGACACAAAAAGGTAGAATTTCCACAATAAAATCCATACCAATATTTCGGTATAATGATATTGAAAGAATAACATTTCTTAAACTTATAAACAATTTATTTTAACTGTTTACACTTTACTAAATAATGCATTTAATCATCATAAAATGCCAAACTTCTAAGGTTTCATCACCAATGACCAAAACCCTCATCAAATATCTGCATATACCACATATATGATTTTCAAGCCATAAAATCATATTTTCCAATTTTCTTCCTTCACATAACATATTTAACTCATTTATTCATAACTAGTCCATTTTTATAAAAATACCAAATCAGTTCCAAAAATATTTCTTTTCTGGGATTTAGCAGATTATAGTCCCATATTGAACATATATTTTTCTTAGAATATTTAAAATTCATTTACTATTTTTCATATGGCTAAAACCGCCGAATATTTAGACATTTATCATAAATTGTACTTTTATCCAAAAATTTCGAAATTCATAGAGTAAATTGATATTATATAGATGTACTCCTAATAAAAATTTCATCAATTTTGGAGTTAACCATAAGGAGTTATAAGGCGTTACTTTTAAAATAGTCTTTTCTGATAAAATTCATAACTCTTAATCTATACATCCAAAAATCACCATTTTTGGACACAATCAATAAAACTCATCAACATATCATTTTAAATTTTTCCAGAATTTTTGATGGTCGGGAAGAAGTACGAACTGAAAAACATAATAACCCTTAAAATCTCTTACTATCCCTTACCTCAAAAAGCGAAGACTTCCGATTGGATATCGATATGACATCAAGGAAACTTGCAATCGATGAATATCAACTTACCAAGTATCTAAATACTCACAAAATACACTCAATAATCTAAAGAGAGAAAGAGAAAAACTTGTTTCGGTGTGATTTTTCAATTTTAGCAGACTTGACTGCAAGACCCCATGGCTTTACCTCGCTACTATTCCCACCCACCACCTTTGAAATAAAATTCAGCACATTTCTTCACCAACCACAAGTGGGGCCCACTCAATTCTAGAATTTTCCACCAAAATGCTAAATTCGGATACTTCAACAATTTCCTCGAACCATTCACCTCTTAAAATTCATAACAAATCATACGCTCATTTTAATCGGTTCAAAATATGTGGACATATACTCAACTTATATATGTATAACATATCCAAAAAATTACAACGATCCAACTATCGGATTAAAAATTATAACTAACGAATATATCTCAAAAAACACTAGTTTAATTTTTAATACCTTCATTCCGACAAAAATACTGATAAAATACCTCAACATTAATTCCTTAATTTATAACCACATAAATAAATCCATCATTTATATCCACATCAAATAAATATTTTCTTATCATATAAATCAATAATTAATTATTCAAAAATAATATTACAGAATCACAATTATGACAACTATGCCGTTCCCAGGAAAGAGGGGGCTTTCCAATAAGAATTTTTCTTTATTGACGCGCAATTAGGTGACCAAACCTCTCCTTGACAGAACTTTCTAGACATTGCCAATAATGCTATCTAATAATATTATTCAAATAATATGAATTATTGATCTGATAATGAGAAATATTATGCGGTGATAATTATTGAAACAATAATAATATAAAATATCAACGCAGCAACTATTGAATCAATAAAATAAAATATTGAACAGTAAATTCTTACCGTGTAACAATTATTGAGTAGTCCCTTCTTACGTAAGAATTAATAATTCAAAAATACTGTGTAATGTCGTGTTCTACTGTGCAACAACGCGTATTACTTTATTTTACCAACCGGTATTCCAACAATTGTTAATTGTAACGATTACGCAGATTATTTATAAAAACTTAATTTTGTCGCTTTTCTTCATCCGGCGCTTATTACATTATGAGGCCCACAAATGGTTGCGTACAGTAAATTTAATATTCCCCACGCGGAAAGAATATTCCACGACCAAACGAATATTCCCCGACAACAATGAATATTTTATAACCACTTGTGTATTTTGAAAAAAATTTCATATATCACCCTTAACTTTAACTTTTATCAATTTAACCATTTACTGAATAGTAATTATAAGAAAAATTGAATACTTTTATTTCATAAAATTCGGGGTCTTACAATCTCCCCTCCTTATGAAATTTCGTCCCCGAAATTTACGTACCTGGTATTTCGAAAAGTTGAGAATACCTTGCTTCCATTTCAGATTCTATCTCCCCGGTCATCATGATTTCTCCATCTCCCGTGATAACTTCATTTGGGTTCCTCATTTGTTTGGAAGTCATGACAACCGCCATCCCTCGAACTACCCGGCTTTGACTTGTCTGGGGCAGCATTTGGCGTCATCACTACCGTTGGAATATATTTTTCTATAGGACATATTCCTCCCTCAACTGCCTCGTCTTACTCCTGTTTCATGATTTGAATCATCAATCTTCGATCCATATCGAATTCAGGTTGACCGCTGTGTACAGGGTAATTCAAAACTCGATGTTGAGTTCTCCCAATTGTTTTCCAAAAAGAGAAATTCATGTCATCTATTTTAGCCTTCTTAGATCGGACATCCCTTTCCACAATATCCACGTGTCGTGTGGCTTTTACCCATGCATCACTCATTCTTACTCGTTCAGTTTTTTCTTCTTTCAGCTCAGATTCCATCTTTATCATCTTATACTCTGCCAAAGAATGCTTCTGTTCAAGCATCACATATCAGGTAACACAAGCTTGAATTGTTGCATCCTTTTGTTCCACGACCGCCTGTCGTTCTTCAGCCTGCTCTTCTAACTCATGAATACGATTTTGAAATTCTATATATTTGATCATATGATACCTCTAATAAACTCTCCTCAGGTACATCTTCTTCCTCTTCTTCCTCACTCTCAGCTGTTACTTCTGTGCCTATCTCGGGTGCAACTATCAATTCTTCACTCACCACATGGATATCTATAATCACATTATCATGGTTAGTGATTAGAGGTATCCCCACGGTCTCATTCACTCCATTGTTAACATTCTCGTGACCATTCTCAAATCACCCCATAAAAAGGGTTAATTAAATAAATTAACATATCACATAATATCCCGATATTATGACTGACCAACAAATAAGCTTAGGTAGGACACACTAGCAAAGGATTTACTCATCTCTCCCCTCCTAGTTATATTCCCCGATCTCCGCCAGAGATCATATCCCTAAGCTCTGATACCAACTGTGACGACCCCAAAATAGGTCCATTCCATCCATCCCATTCTGAGTCGCCAAATACACGGTACAGAAAATAACTACAACTTTATTACAACAATTGTCGTACAAAATACAACAACACATATGCTGTGAGTTTGGATACAAATATATACCAACTGTGACTCATGTCCCAATCGTGGATAGCACGTCACAATGATACCTTACATAAAGGTATAGTCAAAAACTGTTTTAGAAATTAGAATTTTTGGGAAGTGCTCAAGGAAACCTTCGTACATGGGAGGCCATGCTTCTAGGTTATGTTAGATATCATATGGCCACAGAATTATCCTTGGTTGACCCAATAGACCCCAAAGAAACACAAGAAGATTACTATCATATTCTTCCCAATGGTGAGTCTTCTCTTCACTTATCATTATCTCCACTGTCTCAAATTGAGAATTATACTTCAAAAAAACACCAAGATTATATAGGTAGTGCCCGTAAATATACTCAGCAAGTGGATGAGCACAACCCTGTCTTATGATGACACGAGGTTGTATGTCATTAGACATATATATTGTATGATAGTGGCAAAACACCCTTCCAACGTTGGGTTCGCCTCTCCCTATATGAATCACCAAATATAACTACTAAAAGATGTATACAACACACTTGTCTATACTGATTAGGGAGAACTCCACAGCTAGAGACCACCGTTCTATTCCCTTGTTACCCCCGCTCGACCCAGCTACACTTTTATTACCTGAAAGGAATTGTAAAGTAAAAGGGTGAGCACAACTAGCTCAGTAAAGAATATCATGACTAAAGATAATTAAATTATCAATAGCCTTCATCAATAACAAATCAGAGATTTAGAACATATGGTAGATGATAAAAATTTCAACCATAGTTGCAAATGAACGAAGCAATCCATTAGAAGAGTCAAATAGACAATACATATCATTATCTTCTCCATCTTAAAAGTTCACTAACAATGTTTTATCCTGTAACATCAATCAATGTGTCCTTTCCACAATTATATGAATATCTCATGATCATAATTGTGATTCTAAATTCCTCTTCGTACCGGGATTTAATATAATTTTCATCACATGTCTTTACACGAAACATCAAAGATCATGGTTATACCAAATCACAGTTCATGTTCATAATCATACTAATAAATTCATCTTTGCACTACGGGCCAAAGATATTCATCCACAGTTCATCTTCACACCACTAACCAAAGATATTCAACAACAGGTCATCTTTGCACTACGGGCCAAAGATATTCATTAACAGTTCATCTTTGCACTACTGGTCTTTGCACTACTGGCCAAAGATATTCATCAACAATTCATCTTTTCACTACAGGCCAAAGATATTAATATCTCAAAGAAATATATAATCATTTCAAAATTTATATAAACAATAATTATAACCATGTTGATCAATTCACATTTGCACTTAAGCTAAAGATATTCAATTATAAATTCAATGGCCATGATCATACCAGTCACAATTTAACTTTTCACTACTGGCCAAAGAGAACCCTAGTCATGATCATACCAATAATCTACTCATCTTTACACTCCGGTGAAAGAGAATTTCAACATCGAGGTTATAAAATATTATATATGATAATAAAATCAATATAATCAATATATAGTTTTAATCTCCAGAGTAATATTCATAAATCAACTATAATTTGGTTAGAAAAAGAAACCAATTTTGTAGTGAATAGTACCCGTGAATAGTAACTCATGAATAGTAATCCTGACACAAAAAGGTAGAATTTCCACAATAAAATCCATACCAATATTTCGGTATAATGATATTGAAAGAATAACATTTCTTAAACTTATAAACAATTTATTTTAACTGTTTACACTTTACTAAATAATGTATTTAATCATCATAAAATGCCAAACTTATAAGGTTTCATCACCAATGACCAAAACCCTCATCAAAAATCTGCATATACCACATATATGATTTTCAAGCCATAAAATCATATTTTCCAATTTTCTTCCTTCACATAACATATTTAACTCATTTATTCATAACTAGTCCATTTTTATAAAAATACCAAATCAGTTCCAAAAATATTTCTTTTCTGGGATTTAGCAGAATATAGTCCTATATTGAACATATATTTTTCTTAGAATATTTAAAATTCATTTACTATTTTTCATATGGCTAAAACCGCCGAATATTTAGACATTTATCATAAATTGTACTTTTATCCAAAAATTTCGAAATTCATAGAGTAAATTTATATTATATAGATGTACTCCTAATAAAAATTTCATCAATTTTGGAGTTAACCATAAGGAGTTATAAGGCATTACTTTTAAAATAGTTTTTTTCTTATAAAATTCATAACTCTTAATCTATACATTCAAAAATCACCATTTTGGACACAATCAATAAAACTCATCAACATATCATTTCAAATTTTTCCAGAATTTTTGAAGGTCAAGAAGTAATCTGAATCGAAAACATAATAACCCTTAAAATCCCTTATTATCCCTTACCTCAAAAGAGCAGCACTTCTGACTGGATATCGGATATGACGCTGAAGAAAACTTGCACTGATGAATATCAACTTACCAAGTATCTAAATACTCACAAAATACACTCAATAATCTAAAGAGAGAAAGAGAGAAAACTTGTTTCTAGTGTGATTTTTCAATTTTAGCAGACTTGACCTGCAACCTGATGGCTTTACCTGCTACTATTCCCACCCACCACCTTTGAAATAAAATTCAGCACATTTCTTCACCAACCACAAGTGGGGCCCACTCAATTCTAGAATTTTCCACCAAAATGCTAAATTCGGATACTTCAACAATTTCTGAACCATTCACCTCTTAAAATTCATAACAAATCATACATTCATTTTTAACGGTTCAAAATATGTGGACATATACTCAACTTATATATGTATAACATATCCAAAAATTACAACGATCCAACGGTCGGATTAAAAATTATAACTAACGCAATATATCTCAAAAACACTGGTTTAATTTTTAATACCTTCATTCCGACAAAAATACTGATAAAATACCTCAACATTAATTCCTTAATTTATAACCACATAAATAAATCCATCATTTATATCCACATCAAATAAATATTTCTTTATCATATAAATCAATAATTAATTATTCAAAAATAATATTACAGAATCACAATTATGACAACTATGCCGTTCCTAGGAAAGAGGGGGCTTTCCAATAAGAATTTCTCTTTATTGACGCGTAATTAGGTGACCAAACCTCTCCTTGACAGAACTTTCTAGACATTGCCAATATTGCTATCTAATAATATTATTCAAATAATATGAATTATTGATCTGATAATGAGAAATATTGTGCAGTGATAATTATTGAAACAATAATAATATAAAATATCAACGCAGCAACTATTGAATCAATAAAATAAAATATTTAACAGTAATTCCTATAACAATTATTGAGTAGTGCCTTCTTACGTAAGAATTAATAATTCAAAAATACTGTGTAATGCCGTGTTCTATCGCAAACAACGCCAGTATTACTTTATTTTACCAACCGGTATTCCAACGATTGTTACATGATGAATTCATTACGTCGTTATTTATAAAAACTTAATTTTGTCATTTTCTTCATCAAGCGACAGCTTATTCTCATTATGGGGCCCATAAATGGTCGCACTGCAAATCGTTTAATATTCTCCGACGTAAAGAATATTCCACGACCAAACGAATATTCCCCGACAATAATGAATATTTTATAACCACTTGTGTATTTTGAAAAAAATTTCATATATCACCCTTAACTTTAACTTTTATCAATTTAACCATTTATTGAATAGTAATTATAAGAAAAATTGAATACTTTTATTTCATAAAATTCGGGGTCTTACAATATAGCTTCATTATATCCAAATATCTAGATTATAAAGAGAGAGAAAAGTTCACTTTACTTTTCATTTTTGCCAACCTCTTCTCTCTCTCTCTAAAATTCGAGATTTAGAATGATAAGAGTGATGAGATAATTCAATACCACACCCATAGCTTAACAAGATCAGACTCCAAAGATCTAAGCTTAGAAGGTATAAACCCTAAATCTTTTGATCCATGTTATTTGTTATGATTTGTTGTGTTAAGTTGTGTATTAGGGTGTCATTTAGTGATCTTGGTTGATAGATCATAGATCTATAACACTTAGATGCACGAAAATAACATTTTTAGAAATCTGGGAAAAAGTTGGAAAAGTGGCCTGACAGTCATATGTCAGTGCCTTTAGATTCTTTTGTGTTAATGATTTGAGGTGTTTGAAGTTTTATATGTGTAGCATGCCATGAAGGCTTTAATCTGGAACTAGAATAAAGGTCATATCATATCTAGATTTCATGTTAGAAGCGGTCAAACCTCGTTGACCGATCACAAAGAACTGCTTTCTGGGCAGCCCATAAATCCCCAAGTAACTTTGACAAGTTTTTATGGCCTTTGATCTTGCAACTGTTAAGGTTAATGGCCATGTTTGTACATAGATCTTGTAGTCTGACATTAATACTACACATCCAAGCCCTTAGAACAACCAGATCTCTCGCAGATTCAAAGATAAGGTTGGTCAAAATAGCATTGACCATCAGCCGGATGAATAATCTGGAAAACCCAGATTGTTCATGAACCGTTTGTTTTGTCAGACTTTGACCGGCTTATGTTTCTATCAGGGGATATTGTTAGATTGTTATAGTACAAGATATTTGTAGATTAACGTATGGAATACAGGTTTGGACCTTTACATCACATAAACAAGATCTGGAAATCAAAGATTTAAGACTGCAAAGTAGGACCCTTGACACTGTTTGAGTTTCTGGGCAGCCCAGAAACTCAAGAACACGTCTGACAAGATTTTCTGGGGCTTTGATTTTGTTGTTATGATGCAGGATTGGCATGAAACTTGTTAATTCTTATAGTATTACATAAGTACTATAATATTATTGCACTAGACTTCCCAAAAAACATTTCGAACTAAGATCAAACGCTGGTCAAACTAGCTACCTTAATCTCTTGCGATGAAGATCTGGGCAGGCTCAAGAACACCTATAGCGACAGTTTCGTTGCTATAGGGCCCTTTAGCGACAGTCATTTTCTAAAAATAATTATTTTATTTAATAAATGAATTAAAATGGTTTTTAATTATTAAAAATACAAAATAAATTCCTAAAAATTATTTTAAAGTCCGACAATTAGTTTTTAATTATTCTGAATATATTTCATAAATATTTAATATTTTTGGAACAGTAATGGTAATTTATTTATTTAATTATAATATTAAATAAATCATTTAAAAATGATTTTAATACATGAAAAATCATGAAAAATTATATTATGGTATAAGAAAATATTGTAAGTTATTTTTAATGACTTTTAATATTTTATGATGAATTTCATTAATTAATTAATATTAATTATAATTTATTTATTTAATAAATATATTAAATAAATTATAGAAAAATTGAATTAATGATTTAAAAATTATATAAAAATGATTTAAGTGTTATAAAAGATTTGAAGTTATAAAATATAACTTTTAATATTTTGTCATGAAAATATTAATATTTTAATATTAAAAGCAATTATCGGATAATGAATTTAATTGTTTAAAAATTATATAAATGTGATATTAAGGTATTAAAATTACTTTGATATATTATAAATGGGCAAAGGGTCAAAAAGGCCCATGATATTTACCCCGATGTCTCACTTGCACCCTAAACTAATTTTTTTACCAAAAGTACCCTTAACGTTACATTTTTGGTCACTTTAGCGCCCTATAGTTAACGAGAAGACAAGCAGGGGTTAAAATGTGATGACGTGTCAGGCTTAAATATAAAATATATTCTAAATAAAAATAATATATATCATTTAATCAAAGCAAATATTACTAAAATTCTAAATAAAAAAAGCATAACATATTTACATCATTTAATCAAAATAATATAATTCAAATTATTTTGTTAACTAATCAAAACAAGTAATTAAATAAAATAAGTTGTATAACATATTTAGATCATTTTATCAAAATACTAAAATTCAAAACATAACATATTTACATCAAATACTAATTTTAAAAAAAATATACTAAAATACTAATTAAAAAATACTAAAATACTAAAAAAAAATCAAATTAAAAAACATATGAAAATTCAAATTATTTTGTTAATTAATCAAAACAACAAAATTCCAATTACATCATTAAAATACTAAAATCATAATACTTAATACATTATTACATCATCAAATTATTTATATTATTTATAACATATAATGTTATGCATAGATTATTACATAATCAAATTTTATATAGTTTAAAATATTATTTAGTATTATGATTTTAGTAATTTAAAAATTTTATATCAATTAGTATTTAGTATTATGATTTTAGTATTTTAATGATGTAATTTGAATTTTTTGTTATTTTGATTAATTAACAAAATAATTTGAATTTTAGTATTTTTTTAATTTGATTTTTTAGTATTTTGGTATTTTTTTAATTAGTATTTTAGTATTTTTTAAAATTAGTATTTGATGTAAATATGTTATGTTTTGAATTTTTGTATTTTCATTAAATGATGTAAATATGTTATACAACTTATTTTATTTAATTAGTTGTTTTGATTAGTTAATAAAATAATTTGAATTTTATTATTTTGATTAAATGATATAAATATGTTATGCTTTTTTTTATTTTAAATTTTAGTATTTTTTGCTTTGATTAAATGATATATATTGTTTTATTCAAAAAATATTTTATATTTAAGCCAGTCACGCCATCAAATTTTAACCCCGTTTGTCTTCTATTAACGGCAGGGGCACGGACGACCCAAAAATATAACGTTAAGGGTACTTTTGGAAGAAAAAAATTTGTTTAGGGTGCAAGTGGGATATCGGGGTAAACATCAGGGGCTTTTTTGACCCTTTGCCCAATTATAAATATATTATAATATTGTGTTATAATTTTCATTAATATTTAGTATTAAATAAATATTAATGATAAAGGAATTATGTGGTATTTAAATCATATAAATACGATATTAATGATTGAAAATTCATGATAAATGATAATAATTATCTGAAAATTATCACAAACATGTGAAAAATATTTTGACTGATAATAAATTATCTTAGATAATGGTTACGTGTTTAGGCAGTTTAATTGAACTTAAACTTGATATTTATCCGACTAAGCCGTCGGGATGTTAGAATTTTGTCGAATTCAACTCAGACTTAAATAGTTTGACTTGATGCTAAGTCTTACGTGTGTTATATACGGATATGATTATGTGATAATGTGTTTAGGTTATTTAAATATTGTGATGATATTATTCTAATGTGTAGATCGATATTATTTATATTAGGTTTTCAGACAAAGCTAGATAATTTGCGTAACGATAATCAACGGAACATGCAAGTTTTTCTTAACTCGACCTCGAGTTGTATTATTTAATTATACTTGTGGTTAATCATTTCTGAGTGCCATGTCTAAGAATTATTAAATCGCACTCTGTGCATACTGTATGTATTCATCAAGTATGAAAGGCTGATCACCTTCATTACCATTCCATCCAGATATATATATATGTTCAATGTTCGTTCAGCTATATAAAAATTCTTCATGCTAGTTCGCAATTATATTGTAGAACGTTAGCTAGCTTATTGTTCAATTCTTTCTAGCATGATATATCCTAAAATTATTGAACTTAAACTTCCTGGGCAAACCTATTGCTCACCCTTGCTATATCATGATTAACACTGCAGATTAAGACGAATAAGTCGGATACAAGAAAGGACAAAGCCAAGTTCATCTTGGGATAATATGTGCAGATAATTGTAATAGTATAGTTTGATAATAACATTTTATGTTAAATAGTTTATGAATTATGTATAAGTTAAGGTTACTCGACCTTGGAGAATAGTGTGTAAAGTTTATTGTATAAACAATTTATGTTTATATCGTCCGTAATAGTAATGGGGATAGAATGATTGTACCAGATCCGCGATGATTTGGGACCCAGATTTGGGGCTCTCATATTTTCGAAGTAAATTTTCATAAAGATCCACTAGAAATAGACTTGGTTCACTCAAAAGCTATAGAATTTTTGATTTCACTTGAGTATTTACATTTGTTTAATGCTTATCTGCAGTACGTTCAGTTTGGAAGATGATTTGAGTCTTTGAATTGAGTTGAGAAGCCAACCTCCAGTGCGAAGAAGTCTGTCGAGGAACCACTAGTCTAGAAGCTTAAACAATTATTGAATCATTTACTTATCTTGGTGAGTCTTCTACTTTACCAGTTATCATCTCAGCGTCACTTAATGAATCACAAGAGTAAAAATTGTTGAGTGCTACTGATATAAAGGGAATCAGTCCCTTATTTTGTATGCACAAAAATTTGGTAAAAGATGATGTTAGGCCAGTGATAGAACAATAACAAAGATTGAATCCTATAATGAAGGAGGTAGTGAATAAAGAAATTATTAAATGATTGGATGCGGGTATCATTTACACATATCAGATAGTTCATGAATTAGTCTGGTGTAGTGTGTACCAAAGAAGGGAGGTATGATAGTGATAGCCAACAAGAACAATGAATTGATCCCAACAAGGACGGTGACCAGATAGAGGGTTTCCATGGATTATGGGAAGTTGAATAAAGAAACTCGCAAGGATCATTTCCCCTTACCATTTATTGATCAGATTCTTAATAGGTTGGTAGGTCATTAGTTCTATTACTTATTGGATGGCTACTCGGGATTCAATCAGATTGCTATCGCCCTCGAAGATCAAGAAAAGACAACATTTACATGTCCTTATGGGATATTTTCTTTTCGAAGGATGTCTTTTAGGTTATACAACGCACCGACAACTTTTTAACGATGCATAATGGCGATTTTTATGATATGGTGGAACAGAACTTAGAGGTGTTTATAGATGATTTCTCGGTATTCAAAGATAGTTTCAATCTATGCTTAGCAAATCTTATCTTTAGTGCTAAAAAGATGTGTTGAGACTAATTTGGTCCTTAATTGGGAAAATGTCATTTTATGGTGCAAGAGGGTATCATATTGGGTCATAGAGTGTCAGCAAATGGTATAGAGGTCGACAAAGCAAAAATCGAGATAATTGAGCATTTACCACCTCCAACATCTGTAAAAGAAATTCGCAGTTTTTTAGGTCATGCAAGATTCTACTGACGGTTCATTTAGGATTTTTCAAAGATCACTAAGTTGTTGTGTGCTTTACTTGAGAAAGATGTTCCGTTTAAAATTAATTTAGAGTGTCTTGAGGCTTTAGAGGTTCTAAAAAAGAAGCTTATAACAGTTGTGGTAATTATTGCACCTGGTTGGAGTCTTCCATTCAAACTTATGTGTGATGCAAGCGACTACGTTGTGGGAGCAGTTTTAGGCCAGTGGAAGAATAAAGTATTGCATGTTATATATTATGCCAGCAAGACTTTGATAGATGCTTAAGTGAACTACACCACAACGGAAAAAGAGCTACTCGCAGGGGTTTTTGTTGTTAATAAGTTTCGAGCCTACTTGATGGAGCAAAAGTGATTGTGTTCACTAATCACTCGGCTATAAAGTATCTCATCTCTAAGAAGGATGCCAAACCAAGGATTATTCGTTGGATCCTTTTACTACAAGAATTTTATTGGAGATTCGAGATAGGAAAGGGACAAAAAATCAAGTAGCTGATCACATGTCTAGATTGGAGAATTCTCAACAGCAGAAAAAAGATAGAATGATGATCAATGAATCTTTTCTAGACGGCTGTTATTTTATGTGGCAACTAAAACCCCGTGGTACGTTGATTATGTGAATTACATCATTAGTGGGGTATTTCCATATGACATAAGCTATCATTAAAAGAAAATATTCTTACACAAGGTTAAGCAGTACATTTGGGATGACCCTTTCCTCTTCAAATAGTGTACCGATCAGATGGTTCAGAGATACGTGGCTAAAGATGAAATATAAGACAACATTGTTAGTCTTCTCTATATGGCAGACACTATGCGGGTGATAGGACAACTTCAAAGGTTCTCCAATTCAGTTTCTATTAGCCTACAATGTTCAAAAATACTCATGAATTCGTAAAGAGGTGCGATAGATGCCAACGAGTTGGGAACATATCGAAACGTCACAAGATGTTGTTGAATACCATGCTAGAAGTGGAAATATTTGATTTATGGGGCATCGACTTTATTAGACCATTCTTGTCATCCTACAATAATAAATATATCTTGGTTGTTATTGATTACGTCTCTAAATGGGCAGAGGCAATGGCTCTACTGACCAATGATGCCAAGGTTGTTCTAAACTTTCTTTGAAAGAACATTTTACAAGGTTTGGAACACCAAGATCCATAATTAGCGATAAAGGGACCCATTTTTGTAACAAATTCTTCACGGCTCTTCTCGCGAAGTATAGAGTTTGGCATAAGGTTACTGTGGGATACCATCCTCAAATGAATGGACAGGACGAGATCTCGAACAAAGAGGTTAAAAAGGATCCTGGAAAAGATAGTTAATCCAACGATGAAAGATTGGGTGAGTAAGTTTGATAAGGCCTTATGGGCGTATTGTACTGCCTACAAAACCTCAATAGGCTTATATCCTTATTTATTGATTTACGAAAAAGCATGTCACCTCCTAGTCAAATTGGAACATAAAGCATATTGGGCGCTGAATAAGCTTAACTTTGATTTATAGGTAGCGGGGGAGAATCAGTTTTTATAATTGAATGAACTGGATGAATTTCGAGTGAACGCCTATGAAAATGCCATGTTATATAAGGAAAAGACCAAAAAATGGCATGACAAACGAATCATCAAGTGCTCTTTCGAACTAGGTTAATTTGTACTGCTATTCAACTCAAGGCAAAAGCTATTCCCAGGAGAATTAAAGTCAAGATGGTCCGAACCGTTCACAATCACCAAAATTTTCTCGTATGGAGCCATAGAAGTCCAAGACCCAAACACTCAACAAACATTCAAAGTAAATGGACAAAGTTTGAAGCGCTATTTGGGTGAAGATGTGGACCGCCAAAAGACCTCGATCATTCTCGAGGATCCAAATTGAAAATATAAACAAAATCAGGCTGAAAGACTTCTAATCAAATGCTTGATGGGAGGCCACCCATAAGTTCATTTATTTTTATTTAAATTTGTAGTATTTTTCATGAATAAGATTTTTTATTTAAAGCATTTTAGTAGTTATTAATATGTTCTTTATGTTTATATAGGTTTCAATCAATTGGCGAAGTCACAAGATTCAGACAGAAAAAAATTGAAGAAATGTAGAGGCGGTCTTGGCGCGCTTGATTTATCTTGGACCGGGAGACACGACGATTCTTATCATTACAGATTAAAGAAAAAGCGACTTTATATTCAAAGCGCCGATAATGCTCAATTTATTCTATATTTTAGCGTGACTGCGCCGCGTCGAATTATTATTTTTTAAATATACAAACAGTCGACCCCATCCCTACCTCCCTCTCTTTCTTTTTCTCAGTCAACCCATGACCTCCCCTCCTCTTACGCTCCAATTCATAATCAACCTCCCACTCACCCACGGTTAAAATCAATCCCTCACCCCTTTAATCCCAAGCCCTAACACACAACTCTCCCCACTGTCCCCATTCTCCATTAACCCGATTATAAACCATCCCCACATTAACCTCAATTCAATCCTAAACACTACCTCTCTAAACACATTCAAGCCATTTGAAGTGCATTGTCGCAAGGTTTGTAGAGGCACAAAACACAAAGAAGAAACCTAACAGAGAATTGCATTGGCAGGACTTCATCAAAGGTAACCATTCAATTGAAAGAATTTGGGGGATTGGGCATACATTGTGTGTTCAAGTTGGGGAGGTTCTAGGATTCACTAGGGTCTGTAAAAGGTTATTATTGATGTGGTGTGGTTGTACATGGGTGGGTGCTATTACACTGGCTTTGCATATACAAACGAAGATATAATGAGAGCTAGACACAGAGTGCACTTCAGGTGTTTGTGAAAATAGCTGAGAGAAGAAAGGGTGGTTGGTTCGCAAGTTTAGGGGTGGTTGATGTGACGCCCCCAAATTTGGGTTCTCTAACCTCAGGTTTAGTGCTCACGATCCATCATCATCATAAGCATTCTATAAACTATTGGAAAATAATAAACATACATTGTTCATTAAAATAAAGTCTCAAACATAATTCCCAAGGTCTATTTAACCTTAAATTAAACATACCTTTAATATTATAAAAGGTTTACATAAATAATTACATCAAGTTATATAATAAATAAACATTCTCATTAGACTATTCTTGGACTTTTTCATTGCCCTTATCCTTCTTGGACGTCTCTGGCTTAGCTGAAATAAACATCATGTTGGTTTTTGATTTTATGATGTTTGGAATGATGACTAATTTAAGGATATTAGACGTGTGGATGGTTCATGGTTTGTTATTATATTATTAAATATGCATGGATTATGGTTTATAATATTATAATTAATATGCATGGGTTTATAATATTATTAAGGAAGATTTGAATTGGAGCTTATTAAGGAAGATTTGAATTGAAGTTTATTAAGGAAGGTTGGTTTTCTAAGAAATCTGTTTTGGTTTTAAAATGTCCATTTATTAAGGAAACAGGTTTTAACAAATCTTTAACAAAATCATATCAATATCCTTTAATAAAGTTTGGATATATATAGTTTTATGACTCCTAATATTGTGGGATTCTTTATAGAATCCAACTGGACTTATCTTGTATGACAACTTATTTGGACTCTTATTATATCCTTGATTTATCAAATCTGTTAGACTCTTTAATTGCTAATATCATGGGTATACCAACTTTGATATGAGTTTCCTATTCTATCTTATGTTCATAACCGTTGGTCAATATTGTAGCTTTAATTATGGGATTTAAATTATCTGATTTCTTGCTAACAAATATAGCTGTTGGCCTTCATGTTATATAAAGCTTCGTCATGCTCGGTTATGGAGAAGATCCAAAAATTGGAAAGTAGCAATTCATTCTTCTTAATTCTTATAGCTTTCTAATAGTCTTTCTAGCAATCAATGTTCCGTTATCCTTAGGCTAGAAAGTTGATATTCCATTGGAATCACCATCATTGTAATCTGAAAGACAAAACTATTAGCTTTGGTGGTCTAGAGTTTCTAGAGTTTAGTGGGTATGTTCAAAGGATGCTTCAAAGGTCTCAGAGGTGAGAACATGTGCAAAGGTGTACAAGTTGCAGAGGTGCAAAGGGGGCATTGGTGTCCAACATCAGAATTGAAGCTTCTTTGTAACAGGGAGTTCTTTTTATTGTATTTAATTGAATATTAAGTTTAATAAAAAGAGTCTCCAATCCTAGTTGGAATTGGACGTAGATTAGGCCACTAGATTAGAGGATAGGGGCTGAACCACGTAAAAATATTGGTGTGTTTTTTATTTCTGTTTATCTCTTTAACTGCCATTCACGTTCTGCACATTTTTATTCATCACGCCTATCCAAATACTAAAGCAGACAGGTCTAGTTTTCTGATAATCATAAACGAAGAACAGACACTAAAGCAGACAGGCGTAGCTGTCTGAATTAAACCTGTAGCATAAAGTTATAAAAAGTTTTCACCGTTTATCACTTTTAGCTTAAACACCTATTCACCCTCCCTCTAGGTGTGCACATACACACAATTACACATCATGATATAGCAAGAGTAAACAACTAATTTTCTTAGCAAGTTTATACACAAGGGAGATATATCATTATTAGAAAGAAATTTAGCTTTCAATATTCAACAACATAATTCAAATATGTAAGAACAAGAATTAAGAATAAATAATTGGATATTCGAATAATTGAATATTAGATACTGAATGGTCTAGAATAACCATGAACATATACTAAGTTTGTCGATATTTAAATTGGTCCTTTTAGTAAGTTTTGGTAATCGAGGGTATCAGCCTCTTATACCCGGCGAAGTATGCATAAACACTTAATAGTCGAGCAACAATTGTTTTCCAATATAATGCTTTAGTAAAATTGTTCTTTTTCGCAGTCTAGAGTCCTTACCAAATCAATTTGTTAGGAACAACTTTTAAAACATATTTGATTCAATCAAATTTAATCTTGCTTGATCTAGCTGATACAACTAGCATAGATCTATCTCATAAATAGTTCACGAATGAAAGAACTTTAAATAGATTCACAGTTCAATAATAATAAACCGTAATTCAATTGCACAGAGTGCAATTAACAATAATCATTAAGGATGTGAATAATCATTAATAATTATTCACTAACATACTTTGAAAAATATTAACTCAAGTTGAGTTAGGGAACTTGCCTCGTCTGTAGTCTATTGCTAAGCAATTTAATAAAATTTCCTTCGAAAGACCTATCATTGAGTTTTCAATTAGCATCTCATAACTTATAATAAATTATCTAATATTTAATCACATAAATAAATATTAGATATTACATTAAATCCTTAATAGTATTATCATACCTTGATAATATTACTATCAAATAATAATCATCTTAAATTCATTAATAATACTATAATCACTTACTAATATTTTAATTCTTTACTAATATTATTAACCATTTAATACTACTTTCATCTAATATTATTAATCCTTTAATAATATTTTATTTATTTACTAATATTATTAACCATTTGATAATATTTTAATCTTCAACTAATATTATTAATCATTTAATAATATTTTAATTATCTAATAATATCTTAGTCTAATATTATTAACTTTTTTAATAATATTTTAATCTAATATATTATTTATATTAATAATATTTTAATTTAATATTATTAGTTATTTAATAATATTTTAATCATTTATTAATGCTTTAATCTAACATTATTAATCATTTAATAATGTTTTAATTCAACTTTTAATCTAAATATTATTAATTACTTAATAATATCTTAATACAATATTATTAATCTTATAATAATATTTTATTCATTTACTAAATAAATAAATAATTTATTTTAATTGTTTACCCTTTAATAATTCTTTTATTTAATAACCCTAAAATGATATAATTACATCATTTTATCAAAAATGAACAAACTACCCTCTAAAAATCTGATTTCTTCATATCAATGGTATTTGGTCCGAAAATTACCTTTTTACCCTTTTTAACACTACATTACATAATAAACATATTTACACATAAATTAACCATTTACATGAAAAATACCAAAAAAACAGATCCAAAATTGTTTCTTTTTTGGGATTTGACAGATTATAACTCCCTTATTAACATATATTTTTCCTGGAACTTTTAAAAATCATTTACTATTTTTAATTAGCCTAAAACAGCCGGATATTGAAACATTTTTAATAAATCGAAACTATGTCCAAATATTTTGAAACTTTTAGGGTATGTTTTTATCACATATATGTACTCCCTATAAGAATTTCACAATTTTTAGAGTTAACCACAAAGAGTTATTTTAGTTCACTTTTAAGATAATACTTTCTTGTAAAATCCATTATTTTCGTTCTACACACCAAAAAATAGCCATCTTTGAACAAGAACTACATTACTTATCATAGTATCATACCAAAATTTCCAAGAATTTTTAAAGCATAAAAAGTGGACGAAACAACCCCTACAAGAAATTGGACAGAAACTTTGTTTTTAATTTTTCCTATTTCTTTACAATTTGGATAGTTTTACTGAAACAACCACTATGACTTGTAAATTAAATATTTTTGAGTGATACCACTTGGATTTAATAGTTAACTTACATATATAGCACCCCTCTTTGACGGATCACAAAAAAGAATTGTAGAACTCAAATGGTAGTTGATCAAAGTGGACAGAAATTAAGGTTTCTAGTCCCTTAAGGACATAGTTTCCTTTTCTTTCCTTTTGATCCATATTTTAACACTCAAAAATATTTAATTCATACATGAAATACTCATTATCATGTGAATCAAGAGTTTCTGAGGTTAGAACATTACCTCTTTATTTCATCAAAACTTAAACAAAATAAAGCAATTAAGCTAGTTTAAGGGATTATACCTTGTTCTATGAGATGTTCTTCTTCTCCTACCAAAATAGTTGATATAATTTGATCTCATAAGAAAAAGTTCTCTCTCTTCTTCCCCTTTTAGACCCCTGGCCACTCTCTTCCTTTTCTTCTCTCTTGTTTTCTTTTGTTCTTCCTTTTTAAGAGAAAAGTAAAATTGTGAAGTAAACTTCGATTTTTACCAAAGAGAGAAGTATTTGTAGCATCCCCAAATTCGGGTTATAAATCACCGCGGATCTTGGTATGCTAATTCTATAACTATTACTATTTGCGGAAGATATAAACATAAATTGTTTATACATAAAACTTTACACATTATATCCCCAAGGTCGACTAACCTTCAAATAAACATAATTCATAACTTATTTGACTTACAACATTATTATCATACTATACTATTATAATTAAGCTGCACATATAATCCCAAGCTGAACTTGGTCTTGTCCCTTCATTTATTCGACGTATTCGTCTTAATCTACAATGTTAAATCATTATATAGCAAGGGTGAGCAATAAGTTTGCCCAGCAAGTTTAAGTTCAATAAATTAAAGATATATCATGATAGAAAGAATTAAATAAAAGCTGGCTACAGTTCTATAATATAATTGAGAACTAGCATGAACAATTTTTAAATAGCTGAACGAACATTGAACATGAACATATCAATTATATCTGGACCGAATGGTAATGAAGGTGATCAGCCTTTCATACCTGATGAATACATGCATTAGGCATAGAGTGCAAATAAATAATTCATGGACATGGCAATTGGTAATGATTAACCACAAGTATATCTGAATGAAACAACTCGAGGTCGAGTTAAAAAAAACTTGTTTAAACCGTTGAACACTTTTCAACCTTTTTCCAGATTTTTCAAAACTTCTATTTCGTGCATCTAAGTGTTATGGATCCATGATCCAACAACCCAGATCATTAAAAGACACCCTCTAAAATAACTTTAAACAACAAACAATATGGTTTACAGAATTTAGGGTTTATACCTTTTCTAAGCTTTGATCTATGATTCTGACTTTTGAATCTGTTTATGGAAAGCTATAGATCATTTAAGGGACTGAATCACTTCAGAATTTCGTGGGTCTAGAGAGAGAAAGGGTTGATTGAGAGTATGATAACAAATTAGCAAAGCTTATGAACTTTCTCTCTCTTCAATTATTTATAAACTTGATACAATTAATCTATATGATGCAAGGGACTGAGATTTTTATCATGTGGCTGATCTATGGTAGTTGACTTGCCAATATATGGCAAGATTCACTCACTTCCCTCCAATAATGCACAAAGAGCAATTTGGTAATTTGTTTATTTCTAAATTTAATGGCATATTAGTAAATTGTCCAAACCTTAGGGTTTAGGGTTTGACCCTTAGGGTTTAGGGTTTAACCCTAAAATATTTGAAATTTAATTTCTAGGATTTCTGAATTTCGGTTTTCAAAATAGAAAATTAATATTTCAAAATTATAATTAGGATTTTTTAATTATATTAAAATTTAATAATCATTATCCAAGCTTTCTAATTAGGATTAATATTTCCTAATTAAAATTACTAATTTAGCAATTAGGTTTCATGATCATGCATTAGGGTTTATAACCCAAGAATTAGGGTTTCTAAATTATTAGAAAATCTAATTAATCATTAGGGTTATCCCTAATTAGGTTTGTGATTAAAATACTTAAACCTTATACATAGCATTTAAATTCCCAAATTAGGATTTTAATATCCGAATTAGGGTTTGAAATTCCCGGAACTAAAATTAGGGTTTCTAGAACCGGTTTCTAGGGTTTCTTATCAGACATTAGGATTTTTAACTGAACGTTGATGTTCTAAATATATTCTTAGGGGTTGGACACTGATATAGTTATCTGGTCAACCCTTGACCCTTAACCACATACTATACTCATATACAACTATATACACAGAACATATACACTTATATACTTAATCCTTAATAATTCACCACAAAAATATTTTTAAATCTATAAAATTTCTTTTTAGAAATGTCAAATCCATACACTTATTTTCTGTCTAGGTTTATTATTTAACATTTATTCAATAATTTAAGATTTAAATAATTTTCTAAATTCTTGGGTCGTCACATTCACCCCTTCTTCTAAAAATTTCATTTCCGAAATTTACCTTACACCATACACCATTCATGCACAGCATCGCATGCTACCCAATACATTCCTTACAAGAATAACAATTTTGAAATTGTGCTGAGGGGTTATATAGACTATTGGATATCATTTTCGCAAAGGTTATATGGAAATTCATCCGCAAACTGTCATAACTTACGGACATAGTGGGTAATTAGCCTGATATGCCCAATACTTATTAAGTACTGCTGGTCGAATCTGTTTCTCGTCTGTGCCATAGGCACAAAGTTTTACCTCAGTCTTATTAGATTCCGCACCAAAACAATTTGGTTCGGGAAATTTCTTTGAATGAACACTTAGAGTTTTCATAAACATTAGACTAGCTGAATCGAATAGCATAGACTCATATCAATAATTCAATTCAATCGAATTATTTAGGTGTAGCCAAACCCCGTTGGCAAATTAAATTTTTTAAAATTAATTTGAAAATGACGTCATTATGTCGTACTGTATTAAAAACCCGTTTGAAGATGTCGTCATTGTATGACTTTGTCATAACACATCATACAATAGTGGAACAACGATGCATTTACAACTCCATCAACTTTTTATCATCTCTGCACCAGGTTACATGGTACATAAGTGATAAATAAAAATATATTTTGATATTTCAAATCATTATTGTCTAGCCAAAGCAATTAGCATAGACTGTACTTTAAATCGTTCAAAAATCTTTGCAAATCTGTTTTATTACTCAACAGGTAACGACGTGTCGGTGGCCCGAATCCACTAATACACAATGGTCACCCGGAGTTGAGAATAAAAATTCATTTTCAAAAGCACATAGTGCGTATTTAGCTTGATGTCCAAAAAGTTCGAAGTCTAGCATAACTAGGAATTTTGGAAAACCTATGTCTCCACTAATAATCATTTGCTTAAACAGTCTATCTATTTCTATTCTCCTTAATACTCCATTCACACAAAACTATACTCAGTTTGTCAAACTTACCACACTTATGAGTTCAAGAACTTGCCACAATCATATGAGTTTAAGAACTTGTCCTAGACAGACCTTTGGCGTCCATTCGCTGAGGGGTTCATAAACATTTCATATAATTATGAGTCACGAACGTACCATAAGTATGAGTTTTAAGAACTCTTACTTAACCTTATATTCTCTACCTATAACCTATCTATCTGTTATACACATGAGAAAATAATCACCTTCTCAACACGTATATAGCAAATAGCGCGACACAAACATTTCAATGATTATCAGTGCCAGAAAATAAGTGGTGTTTACACCAAGTACAATTCCCCGCCCATAACAAGGAATCATACAACTCAGCTGTTGACATGAGTCCTCAATTGAAATTCCCACCTAATCTTAACACCCTTCTCAATACGAATTTCATTTAATCCATATTCATAATCATTTTCTGAATCTGTACCAATTCATAGTACAACTATCATAGTACAACTATCATACAACTTACGATTTAGGGTTTAACCCTAAAATATTTGAAATTTAATTTTTAGGATTTCCAAATTTCAGTTTTCAAAATAGAAAATTAATATTTCAAAATTATAATTAGGATTTTCTAATTATATTAAAATTTACTAATCATTATTCAAGCTTGCTAATTAGGATTAATATTTCCTAATTAAAATTACTAATTTAGCAATTAGGTTTCATGATCATGCATTAGGGTTTATAACCTAAGAATTAGGGTTTCTAAATTATTAGAAAATCTAATTAATCATTAGGGTTATCCCTAATTAGGTTTGTAATTAAAATACATAAACCTTATACATAACATTTAGATTCCCAAATTAGGATTTTAATATCCGAATTAGGGTTTCAAATTCCCAGAACTAAAATTAGGGTTTCTAGAACCGGTTTCTAGTGTTTCTTATCAGACGTTAGAGTTTTCTAACTAAACGTTGATGTTCTAAATATATACTTAGGGGTTGGACACTGATATAGTTATCTGGTCAACCCTTGACCCTTAACCACATACTATACTCATATACAACTATATACACAGAACATATACACTTATATACTTAATCCAGAATAATTCACCACAAAAATATTTTTAAATCTATAAAATTTCTTTTCAGAAATGTCAAATCCATACATTTATTTTCTGTCCAGGTTTATTATTTAACATTTATTCAATAATTTAATATTTAAATAATTTTATAAATTCTCGGGTCGTCACAGTAATTATACTTGGTAAAAATATATATATATAACCTATATACATATACTAAAACTCCCATCTTACTCTTGCTCTTTCTCTCTCCATATGGCCTTCACATGGTTTTCAAATGGTGAACAAGTGTTTATTAACTAAGTAGCCAAATGAAATGGTGACAACAAATGAGTTTCACATGCTTTCAATCTCCCTTCACATTGACATCACATGCCATTCACATGGCCTAACTTTTGTTTTTTTATTTTTAATGTAATATATAGCTTAGTCAAATGACCAAAATGCCCTTTAAGTAATGGCTTTGCAGTTGGGCTTTTAAAGTAATGTTTGGGCTTTTACATTCTTTGGTTTGGGCCTTGTTTCTAACATGGTCCAATACTTGTAATCTTACCCTAATCATTTAATTAGGGTTTCTACTCCCCTCCATTGGAATTTAAATAAGTACTTATGTACATTTAATCTCATAACCCAATTAGACTTGCTTAAATTAGGTTTTAAATAAATATTAACTTGAGATAATAAAATTAATCTCTTAAGTTGGTATACATTTATATACTAACATTCTTCAATACCATATCCCTTATGTTATTTACTTACCATACCTAATGTGTAATTAGGTTATGTAACTTTCTCTTTAATTATCTTCATACTAAACAAATACACATACATATTTATCAGTGTAGATAAAATAATCATATTATTGACATACTCCCATAATTATTTACTATATGTCAAAAAGATTTCAATATCATTAATATTTAATTAACATATTTATTTACAATGTGACTTAGAATTCTTGGTTATTACAGTTGCAGTCAGAATTTGGTTAATATTGCTAGAGGGAGTTCTCATGGCACCAAAGAGGCACAAGGCAGAGTCGTCCCAAGCACAAGAGCAACGTGAATACGATGCCACACGATTTGTGAGTGTGAATGCTGTGACAACCCGAGAATTTAGAAAATTTTTAAATTTTTAATTAATTAATTTAAGGTTTAATATTAGAACCTAGACAGAAAATAAGTGTATGCGTTTGATATTTTTAAGAAGGAATTTTGAGGATTTCAAAATTCTAGGAAGGATTTAAGTGAATTATTCAGGATTAAGTGAATATGTGAATATAGTTATGTATATGTACAGAATGTGGTTAAGGGTCAAGGGTTGACCAGATAAACGATATCTGTAACAAACCCTAAGTATATATTAAGAACGTCAACGTTCGTTTAGAAAATTCATATGATTAACAAGAAACCCTAAAATCGGTTCTGGAAACCCTAATTTCAGTTCCGAGAATCCGAAACACTAATTTGAAAATTGAAAACCCTAATTTGGGAACTTAACGGAGAATTATAATATTTAAGTACTATTAATTATAATATTAATTAGGGTAAAGCTTAATTAATTAGCAAACCCTAATTTTTAAATTTAGAAAACCCTAATTTCGGGATATGAAACCCTAATTTATAATTAGGGAAAACCTAAGTGTTAATTTAATAATTTTAATATTAATTAGTAAATATTAATCCTAACTTTCAAGTTATAAGTAATTAGAAAACCCTAATCTAATTACGAAATTTAATTTATAAATTAGAAAATTATTTTTCTATTAGAAACCCTAATTCATGGGTTATAAACCCTAATGACCAATTATGACCCTAATTGCTAAATTAGTGATTTTAATTAGGAAATACTAATCTTAATTAGCAAGATTTAATTTGTGATTAAGATATTTTAATATAATTAGAAAATTCTAATTATAATTTAGAAATATTAATTTCTATTTTTTAAAACCTAAATTGGAAACTTTAGAAATTAAATTGAAAGTTAAGGATTAAACCCTAAACCATAAAATGATTCAAACCCTAAACCCCAAGGGTTTGGCTAATTGACAAAAATGTCATTAAAATAAAAATCAAAATGACAAGAATGCCCTTTTTGGATTTTTTATTAGATAACTTGCAATATTTGCTAAAGCTTTAGTTGGTGACCAATTAACTTGACTTTGTGACTCAAGAATCCAACAACTCAACCTAGATCAGCAGCTAGGCAAGCAAAATTCATTGCACCTTGTGATTATAAAAGATCTAGGAGGGAGAAAGTTCTCATAATAAGCTTTTTGGCTAGCTAACACCAACCAACTCTCTCTCTAGTCCAAAGCTCCGAAATTTGCTAAGTGATTCAGTCTCTTATCAAGCCCTAGATCCCCCATGATCAGTTAGGAAGATTAAGATCAAAGATTTTTCAAGAAGGTATAAACCCTAAATTTATTTTTTGATCTTGTATGCTAAGATAGAGTTTGTGTTTATATGTTTAGATGTTTGCTAGAACATGTTTTATGGTGATCTATCATCATAGATCCATAGCATCAAAGTGGAGAAAAATTGAAGTTTAAAAAAAACTGTTCTTGAACCCTAAAGGGGTCTGACAAGCATATGTCAGTCGCTCTAGATTTTATTGAGATTATGATTTTTGTTGTTTTAAAGTTTTAATCGATAGCCTGTCATGTGGTCTTGGATCTAGAAGTCGAATCATAGTCATTACATGGCTAGATTGCATGTTATTCGTGGTCAAAACCCGTTGACCGGGCATGACCGATTGATTTCTAGGTAACCCAGAAATCAAATATTAGCGTCTGACAACTTTTTATAACGCCAATATCTGTCAATAATAATGTTTTTGGTTGATGTGTTTGTAACCAGTTTCTAGCATGTCATTTGTATTTTATATTTGTGGTTTAATATCATATAAACCAACATCATATTATAAGTAATAGGATGGTCAAAGTAGCCATCCGAGGCTGATTCTGGGTTTCTGAAAAACCCAGAAACCGTATGAGCAAGTTGTCTAACATCGTTTGACCAAGCAGAATCTTGAACCTGTGATGTATTCGGACTGATCGGTAGTTGTATTTATGTTATATTACATGAGTGCTATAGATTGAAACCATAAGAACACATTAACCAGGACCAGAACATTAAATTAATTGGGCCGGAAAGTAGGCACTCGAACTGCCTGGGTTTCTGGAAAACCCAGGAACTTTCTGACAGCATGATTGAGAGCTCAGATCTTCATGTTGTTTTGATGTATGATCTATATATTGATTGATAGTTGTAGTGGTGCATACTTACTACAAGATCAAAGTTTAAACAAACCCAGAACATGTTCAGGCTGATAATTAAGCGTGGTCAAACCATGAAGCCTTTAATTGCCGGCTGTTGGTGTTCTTGAGCTCAAGAACACCAACAACGACGCTTTGTGTCGCTAAAGGCCTTTAGCGACGGTTTTATTTATTTTTAATTTCTGATTTTTCTGAAATTATTTAAAAATTGATAAAAATAGTTTTTAATTATTAAAAATACTAAATAAATTTTGAAAAATTATTTTATAGTCTGAAAAATAGTTTTTAATTATTTTGAGTAAATTTCATAAATATTTAATATTTTTAGAATATAAATGGTTTTTAATTTATTTAATTATAATATTAAATAAATGATTTAAAAATGAGTTTAATACATGAAAAATAATATTATGTCATAATGAAATATTTTAAGTTATTTTTAGCGACTTTTAATATTTTAGGATGAATTACATTAATTAATAAATATTAATGATAATTAGTTTATTTAATAAATATATTAAATAAATTATGGAAAATAGAATTAATGCTTTATAGATCATATATAAATGATTTAAGTGTTATAAAAATATTTGAAGTTATAAAATATAACTTTTGATATTTTGTCATGAAAATATTAATATTTTAATATTAATAGCAATTAACGGATAATGAATTTAATTGTTTAAAAATCATATAAAGGTGATTTTAAAGTATTAAAATACTTTGTGATATTATAAATATATTATAATATTATGTCATGTATTTCATTAATATTTGATAAATAAATAAATATTAATTATGTGGTATTTAATTCATTTAAATACGATATTAATGATTAAAAATTCATGATAACTGATAATAATTATCTGAAAATTATTACGAGCTTACGAAAAATATTTTTGACTGTTAATAAATTATCTGAGATAATTGTTAAGTATTTAGACAGAGTTTAATTGAACTTAAACTCGAAATTTTGTCCGACTAGACTGTCGGGATGTTAGAATTTTGTCGGATTCAACTCGGACTTAAATAGTCTGACTTGATGCCGAGTCTTATGTGTATTATAGACTGATAGGGTTATGTGTTATGTGTTTAGGTTATTCTATGTATATATATATATATATATATATATATATATATATATATATATATATATAATAGTGTTATATTGTGATGATATTATTCTAATATTGGAGATCTATATTACTAATATTAGGTTTTCGAGATAAAGCGTTATAAATTATGTAGCGCAGTAATCAATGATTCGAGCAAGTTTGTTTTTACTTAACTCTACTAAGAGTTGTTTCATTCTTGATAAGCTTATGGTTAATCATTGGGTTTGGTTGGCATGAATTGTACTCATACATATTGCATGTATAAGTCGTATATGAAAGGTTGATCACCTTCATTACCAAATTGGTTCGATATATTTGTTCATGTTCAATACTTGTTCGATCAAACTTTTGTTCCTGCTAGTTCACAATTATATTGTTGAATTATAGCCAGCTTATTATTCAGATTCTTTCAATCATGATATATCATTATATTATTGAACTTAAACTTGCTGGGCAACTTTAATGCTCACCCTTGCTATATCATGATAAAACATTGCAGATTAAGGCGAATGCGTCGGATACAAGGAAAGGTTAAAAACAGTTCCAGCTTAAAGTTAATATGCGCGATTAGTTTTGTAATAGTGTAGTTTGATAATAATGTTATATGTTAGATAGTTATGAATTTTGTATTAAGTTAAGGTTACTCGACCTTGGGGACTAGTGTGTAAGTTATTGTATAAATAATTTATGTTTATATCTTCCGTAAAATAGTAATAGTGGTATAAAATGATCGAACCGGATCCGCGGTGATTCGGGACCTCGGATTCGGGGCCCTCACAAATGCAGAGGCATACTTCTTCAATATTCTACAGGTTAAGACCTTTGTACTGGAGAGGGGCCTTTGCCCAGATGATAGAAGTGATGGAGAGATGATGCATATGATCTTAGAAAGAGGTTGGGTTCGATACACGTAACCCCCAATTGCAGCTCTAATAGCTCTTATCTAGGAGTTCTATGCCAAAGAGAAGAAAGCCAGAGATGGGATCACTATAGTGAAGGGTCGTCCTATACCCTACACACGACAGAGCATCAATGCACTATTAAACTTATCAAAAGTCAAAGAGGATGATCCGCAGTGGCTTATGCGCAAAAGAATGATTTAAAGGAGGTGACCCAAAAAAGATCAGTTTTCTCCACACTGCCTTGAGTCTGTATGATATGGCGTGGTACAATTTTATTTGAGTCAATCTGATGTCAAAATGACATCAAAGTGATGTCACCAAGGATAGGGTAATTTTTTTGTATGGTATTGTGATAGGAAAAAAGTTTGACATCGGTCGGATCATCTACGCATCTAATACATGGTACTTGCATGGAGGAACATCTGGGGGAATTCCTCACACCTCTATGATTATACATTTATGTGCAGCGAAGGGAGTAAGATGGGGTGCCTCGAAGCCAATGCAGTTGTCAATGAACACAATCAACCACGCTACAATTCAGAAGTATAAAGTATGGGTGAGTCTCACCCAAGGGGTTCAGGGTTTATCCTTCCTCATCAGCAAGATGAGGCTCTGCAGCCTGTTGAGACCCCGACTATTGATGTCAACAGATGTGTACCAGGAGAGGCTGGATAGGATGGAGAAGCAAATGAATAGAAGAATGAATGCAATTTATAGTAGGGTGGATGAGATACAGACTTTTAATGCTCAGTTTTCAGAGACTCTTTCTCAAGCTTTCACTCAAGTTATCGGTGCACCTATTCAGTTCCCTATATATGGAGCTACCCCAGCTTACCCCCCTCTGGATTCACCCATGAGGATGATGCTTCTGACAAGGGAGTCCTTCTGTCTGATCTTTTCTATCTACTTTTATCCAATGAGGGAATTGTCTTAAATAAGTTTGGGGGGTTTTGTTTGTTTATATGTGTTGTATAATAATTTAGTTTAACATAATAGTTTAATATGATATTTATCTATTAGCACATTGAATCTAGTATATGGTAGTGGTTGCATGATTATATTTGTTTGCATATAGTATGTTGCATGAATTTAAGCAATAGATTGGTATGAATTTAGCTCGACCGATGATAAGATTGGAAACAGTTTAACTTGAACAGTGTTTAAAATTGATGCTTACTTTTAATTTTTATTATGAGGATAATATTAATCTTTGTTGATCTTATGTTAATTGAATAGTACATGATAATTAATCGTTTTGATCAACCTAGTTTAAGTGTTTTATAATTTGTTTCTAGGGGAAATATTTGTTAAAATTTGAGGAAATCAGTGAACTATCAGTAAAGGCTAAAATAAAACAAGAACATAAGTTTGGAAGAATCTTGGGGTATATATGTCAAAAAAATAAAAAAATTGTGAAAAAATGGAAAAATGTGAATAAAAGAGTAGAAAATTAAGAAAAAAAATATATACATATGGCATAAATAAATAACTTAACTAGTTTGGTTCTGTGACATCTGTTACTCGGGTGATTAGGTCGTAGGGTTGTCTTAACACCTAGTGCCCTAAATCTAACTGGTTTGGGAGTCAGTGATCAAAAGTTTGTTATATTGGTAACTTTGAAAAGCCTAAGAGAACCAGACATTGCACATTCAAGTGTAAACACAAGATGGAGCGTAAAACGCACTCGTAGAAGAATAAAAGTTAGAAATAAACCTTGTAGGAACCCTTAGACTTAGTGATTGCTTAGTCTTAGTCAGAATTGTCATGTTCACGAAGATAATTAAATTGGAACCGAAATTTTCCTTCTAAGAAGTTCATTATATGACTTATCTTGAATTGTGGTTGGTTAAAATGGTTAATGAGTCCACACGCACAACATAGGTGATGAGAGGTTTAGATTGACTAATTAACTAGAATTATAAACTTTGCATTATTGAATATATTATTTGAGTACTTTGGGGATACCTTTGAGGCCTGTTGTTAGATAGCGTATTGGTTTATTTCTTGGTTCGTAAGCATGATAGTCAGTAGTTTGCATTTGCATCAGTGCATCATTATATTACATTGTATTGCTTGGGGATAAGCAATTGTTCAAGTTTTGGGGTATTTGATGAGTGGGTTTCATATCTACGAATCGGATATCAATTAAACTTGGATTCTTGTAAATCTCTTTGTTTTGTGTTACATGCATTTTCTTCTATTTATGTAGGTAATGAGCATGGGAACTATATTGGATGCGAGGAATTGAAGCTGCAAGGAAAGGAAACAAAGTGGGTAGAAATCAGCTATAACGCTGCCACGCCAAAATAGTGAAGGAATCAAACACGACCACACCCATTAATAAGGAAAAACTAGTGTGGCCACGCCCAAGCAGGAAATACTAATTTTTGGCTTTCTATTACAATTAAGTTGTAATTTGCTACTTAATTTAGACAGAAGACTATAAAAAGATGTCTAAATTCAGTAGTTAGCGAATCTATCACTCTTAGAACTAAACCCTAGCTTGAGATAAGGAGACTTTAGACTAAAAAGATTGATAACTACTGAAGGAGACTTGGAGATTGGAGTGGGCAATAAGACGAGTCAGAGATTGAAGCTTAAGGAGATTGGAGATTCTTGCTAGAGTTTTTATTCTTCTATTAAATTTCTTTATCTATAACTTTGAATGTTATCTATGTTTGATATGATGCTTTTCTTTAGGATGATGAACTAATTTTCCAATTAGGGATACAATAGAACATTTTGCAATGCATTAATTTAATTATCTTTATTTACACTTATTGATCCGATTTGAGTTGTTAATAATATTTTGTGCTTAATTGATTAAATATCTAGCTAGCAATTAATATGATACCTTCCCCAAAATTAGGTATACATCACCCATCTTGAGTCGCCGGATACATGATACAAATTCAAATACAACTTAATAATACAAGCATAGTAGTGATGTACAATACGACAAAACATAAAGCTGTGAGTTTGAATACAAATATTGTCTACTAGAGATTATACAAACTCAAAAGGAGTCCTCATTACAATTATTATCACACTATTTCACGAGAATAGTGAGGACTACTAATGCACCATCTAGGACCATCACTCTGTTCCCAGACTAGTCCCATTCGTTCTCATTTCACGAAGAAACGGTGAAAGAAAGGTGAGCTCAACTAGCCCGATAAGAAATATTATGACTAAGATAATGCGAGAATAATTTATCGTTAGCCTTGACGATGTTAAAGCGATAAAATATAATAACTATCAAGTTTAAGCTGCGGTGAACAAGCAATCCATTAGAAGAGTCAGTAGAGAATAAAATCTACTATCTTCTATGATTTAAAGGTTTTCATCACTTTTATCATTTGGGACTCGACAATAAATAATCCACATCATCGAATCACCCCCACTTTTCTGACGAGGATATTCTTTAGTATCCGCGACCACGAATTATCCATGCACTTTCGACTTAAGATAATCATGTTTTCATCAACGGTCTGATCATGCCATAAAACAATTCATCTTTGCACTACTGACGAAAGAGAATCCATAGCCATAATCATACAAAAAGCGTCCATCGATAATGCACTACGGGCCAATGAGGACTTTTTCACATCATTTGTAACATTACGGTTATGATTATCTTAGAATAATCCACAGTCATAATCATACCAAGTCCATCTATGCACTCTGAGGCCACAGATGACTTTCAACATAATATAAACATGAGGATGATGACAATGATATAAGAATTCAATAAAACAAGTTCAAAATTAATTTATCCGAGGCGATAACGTTCAAATTGTCGACATGATCTTTGCTTTGTAGAGTAAAATTCAAGAATGCTCGAAGAATATTTCCATGAAAAGATCTTTGGATGAAGCGCAAATATCAAAGATATTCCACTAATTTCATGGGTATAGAAGTCAAAGTTTTAACCAGCTAGTATAATAAAGAATGGAATAACAAAAGAAATCACCATGCATGCGATAGACCTTACATGCGAGTTATTCAACGAGAATAATAAAGGATGGAACCGGTCGGCGCGTAAAAGCATGCAGACGGGATATTCAACGAGAATAATAAATAATGGAACCGGTCGGGTAAAAAGCCTTGCATAGACAGGATATTAAATACGAATAATAAATAATGGAACCGGTCAAAGGTAATAAGCGCGAGACGGGATATTAAGATAATAATAAATAATGGAACCCGGTCCGTAAAGCGCACGAGACGAGGATATTAACGAGAATAATAAAGAATGAAATATTAGAAGAATGTCACCATGTATAGGGTAGCCAGCGTATCTGAGTTATTCAACGAGAATAATAAATAATGGAATAACGAAGTTCTCTTCATGAATACAACAAATAACATCCCTTACCGTAAAAGCTGAATATAAGAGTAGGGAAGTAGCGAATACTTTTCTATAGGTTCTCTTATAATTCTCTCTCTAGAGTTTTAGGTGAATTAAGTAAGAAATAATGAAGGAATGAGCTTATTTATAGGAAAATGGAATGAATAGTAACTAATTCATGAGCGGTCCAGTTGATTTACTATTAAATGGACGGTCCATATTGGTTTACTATTAAAACTTAAAACAACGGTCCATCTTGATTTACTATTAAAACTTTAAACCAACGATCCATATTGATTTACTATTATAACTCCACCGGTGATCCCATATTGACTTACTATTATATATCTTCAACCAGCGATTACGAAAAATTAGCACATCTCCTCATGGAATAATATTGTACCCAAATACCCGAATACAATACTAGAGTGAATAGTAAGTGAAATAGTAACTCGGTGAATAGTAACTCATGAATAGTAACTAGTGAATAGTAACTTCGTGAATAGTAACTCATGAATAGTAACTCATGAATAGTAAATAGTAACTCGTGAATAGTAACTCATGAATAGTACTAGTACGACGACGAAAAGTGTCCGAATACTGGATTGAACAATATATCATATTATCACGGATGATCTTTGTAACAATAATTGAATCAATAATATGAGAGATATGATCACGACAATTCTTGTAGCAATAATTGAGTATAAGCGAGTGACTTCTCACGTAAGCATCAATAATCAATCTGGTGTGTTCTTCTTTATGCGACCACCATAGCGTATTCTTGTACTTTTAACTTAGGGGTGTTTCAGCGATTAACGGTAAAACTTCGTAGTTATTTTCATAAAAATATTTTTGTCGTTTTCTCTGTCAAATGATAATTACATTGTGGGGTCCACCAATGATTGTACCGTCGTCGGATATTCCCCACAAAAGAATATTCCCAGACCAATCGAATATTATACAACCACTTGCTTACTTTGCAAAATTTGTAAATATTACCCACTACTATAACATTACATCAAATCAACACCATAATATAAAAAAAAAAATTATTTAGAAAAATTAAATCTTTATTCATAAAATCTGGGGTCTCACAATCTCCCCTCCTTATGAAATTTAAGCCCTCGAAATTTACGTGCGTACACAGTATCTTAGAAGAGGTGAGAGATACCTTGACTTCATTTGATTCTAATTCTTGAGGTATAACCTTTGAGTGTTGAATACGATCCTTCTTATCCAAGATTTTAACACGTATCTCCTCATCGTTAAATCTTACGCTATCTCGTCCGGTTTCTAAATTAATAATGTGGTTGAATTGTCCACATATTTACGTAACATCGATCGTTAAAAAGCGTTATGAACACGCGACATACTTGGCGGTAAAAGCAGTCTATAAGCCCACGGTTCTATTCGATCAAGGATTTCAAATGGGCCATAAAATCGAGGGTTGAGATTTCCTCTCTTCATCGATTCTTGCTTCTAGAATAACATACTCTTGAACCTTCTTCTTCACATTCATCATTTCTGAGTATGTAGCTTGGCGACTTTAACTTTATCGATTCAAGTCTATTCTAATCGTATATTAGTTATCTTCACGTGGGTCCCTAGAGTCTTTAACTCTATCTCCATCATTTGTAAGTTATCTGAAATGAGTCTTTGTGTTAACAACATCACACTCGTAAGCATACGATCTTCTACTCAATAGCGTCGCTACCACGTTCATTTTCCCGATGATATTGAATGATATGATCGTAATCTTCAACATTTCGAGCCAGCGTCTTTGGCACATTACGTTCGTTTTAGGTGAAGAAAATATTTGAGGTTTTAGAAATGGGTTTTGTACTAGGGTTAATACAAAATTCGATTTCACGCTCTAGGGGTAGGCTAAAAGTCTTCAAGAATCGTCGGAAATTTATTAACAATAGAAATATCATTAAAAGCGTGACTCTCATCCAAGACTTGGATAACACGTCACATTGATACCTATCAACTTGTCATAGTCATTCACGGCGTTGCCTCTGAAAAAATCGGCTTGGTGCATTCCACACAAAAAGTCGACAACGAAAGGATCGGGGCTCTTTATTTATGGCTTGATATAACAATGATTGACTTTAGTGGTTTGGTTACTTTGAATTAGCATAACGGGTTGGTTAGGAGTATGAAAGCTAACAACCTTACAAAAAAGCATGATGAGTAGTTAACCAATCGTTTCAAAAATCACATCAAAGGCAAGTATTTTCAAAGAGATAAGATCGACGAATAGCGTGAAAGTGTTGATTTGAACAAGATTTATAAATAGTGGAGGTAACGAAGGTTTCTCCCAATTGAGTTTAAGCGGATATATCAAAGTCTAACTTCTCGGAGTTAACTTCAAACATTGAACACAACTAGGTGCAATAAAAGAGTGAGTAGAGCCGGTATCTAACACGGTATAGACTTATGAGAGTTTATGACTAACATACAAGTGATAATTTTATTCGGGTTCCTCGTCACGAAAAAAAAATGCTCTCTCTTAAACTCTGGCTTTGGCTTGTTTGGGACATCCTTTGGTGCCTCCATCCTAGTTGAACTTGTCTTGATTGAGCGACAAAATCGGGCTAAGTGACCTTCTCTTCCACAATTATAGCATGCTTTGGGCGGCATCATGCAGATTTGGTGATGTGTCCCTCCCTCGCATTTGAAGCATATGATAGGTGGTCGTTCTCCTTCCTCCTTAACAACGGGTCTTTGGTCTTGGCGTCTTTCCATCATTGTTGAATCTCCTCTTCTTGAAATGTCCATTCTTATTGTTTTGACCATGATTACCACCAAAGTGGTTACCATTTACGGCATGTTGATTCCTCCATGCTTATTATCACCAGCTTTGATGGTATTATCACCGGTATTATCATTTTTTTGGTTGCTCTCTCTTTTGGTTGCTTTGACTTCGTTATCGCGCTCCACTAAGCGAGCCCTATTTACAACATCTGAATACAAACCACGGTTTATGAGAAATAAGATATTGGCGTATCTCGACTTCAAACCTCTTAAAAACATCCGCGTCATTCTCTCTTCATTATCAACCAAGTGGGGCCTTAAATCGGGACAACTTCGGCAAACTTGGCTTCGTCTTTGCGACACGGTCATGTTGTTTTTGCTCTAACTTGATAAATTCCACCTCCTTCATGTATGACCAATGCTTTGGGAAAGTACTTGTCATTGAGCGACTCTTGGAACTTCTCCCAAGACATCTTGAGTCGTCGGGTTGGAGTACGTTTCTGATTCCCACCGGTGATCGCCTCTTCACGCAACATAAAAAAGGTGGCAAGGGAACCTTTTGCTCCTCGGAGCATCCCAAGACATCAAATATCTTGGTGATCTTTAACCACGTCTCTCGCCTTAAGTGGTTACGGCTTTCCCAAAAACTCCGGTGGTCCCGGCTCCTTGAATTGCTTAGCGGTGACCAGCCGTGGGTTGCCATTGTTTCCTCTGCATTATGAGCAGGGCCGCCTTACTTTGATGTTGCATGAATTCTAAAAAGCTCCTAAGCGTCTGCGTCGTTCGTCGATTGATCGGTGTTGTTGTTTACGGGAGGATTATCGCCATCTGTTGCACATTGTCACGATTATTGATGCATGTGGAGAATCAACGGTCTCATGTGCTCCATTGCTATTCTCAACATTCTCGGATGTCATTTTTGATCTTGCCACAAAACAAAGGTTAATTGATGTAACATATTATCCTATATTACGTGAGCCAATTAAATACCAAATAAACTTAGGTAGGTCATACTAGCGAAGAATTCCCGTCTCTCCCTCCTAGTTCTATTCTCACATCTTAGCCGGGATCATATCCTAAGCTTTGATACCAAGCTGTGGCGCCCCCAAATTAGGTATACATCACCCATCTTGAGTCGCTTGGATACATGATGCAAAATTGAAATACAACTTAATAATACAACTATAAATGTACAATACGACAAAACATAAAAACTGTGAGTTTGAATACAAATATTGTCTACTAGAGATTATACAAACTCAAAAGGAGTCCTCATTACAATTATTATCACACTATTTCACGAAATAGTGAGGACTACTAATGCACCATCTAGGACCATCACTCTTGTTCCCCAGAGCTAGTCCCGATTACGTTCTCATTTCACGAAGAAACGGTGAAAGAAAGGGTGAGCTCAACTAGCCCGATAAAATATTATGACTAAGATAATGCGAGAATAATTTATCGTTAGCCTTCAACGATGTTAAATTGATAAAATATAATAACTATCAAGTTTAAGCTGCGATGAAACAAGCAATCCATTAGAAGAGTCAAGTAGAGAATAAAATCTACTATCTTCTATGATTTAAAGGTTTTCATCACTTTTATCGTTTGGGACTCGACAATAAATAATCCACATCATCGAATCACCCACACTTTTCTCGACGAGGATATTCTTTAGTATCACGACCACGAATTATCCATGCTTTACTGACTTAAGATAATCATGTTTTTCATCAATGGTCTGATCATGCCATAAAACAATTCATCTTTGCACTCTGACGAAAGAGAATCCATAGCCATAATCATACCAAAAGCGTCCATCAATGCACTTCTACGGGCCAATGAGGACTTTTTCCACATCATTTGTAACATTACGGTTATGATTATCTTAGAATAATCCTGGGTCATAATCATACCAAGTCCATCTATGCACTACGAGGCCACAGATGACTTTCAACATAATATAAACATGAGGATGATGACAATGATATAAAATTCAATAAAACAAGTTCAAGAATTAATTTATCCGAGGCGATAACGTTCAAATTGTCGACATGATCTTTGCTTTGTAGAGTAAAATTCAAGAATGCTCGGAAGAATATTTCCATGAAAAGATCTTTGGATGAAGCGCAAATATCAAAGATATTCCACTAATTTCATGGGTATAGAAGTCAAAGTTTTAACCAATTGAGTATAATAAAGAATGGAATAACAAAAGAAATCACCATGCATGCGATAGGCCTTGCAGGCGAGTTATTCAACGAGAATAATAAAATGGATGGAACCGGTCCGGTAAAGCGCCTGAGACAAGATATTCCAACGAATAATAAATAATGGAACCGAATTCGGCGTAAGCATTACGACGGGATATTAAACGAGAATAATAAATAATGGAACCCGGTCCGTAAATAAGCGCACGAGACGAGGATATTAAAATAATAAAAATAATGGAACCCGGTCGGCGTAAGCATTGCAGACAGGATATTAAACGAGAATAATAAATAATGGAACCGAATCCGGCGTAAGCGCCTGACGAACGGGATATTAAAGCGAATAATAAAGAATGGAATATTAGAAGAATGTCACCATGTATAGGGTAGCCAGCGTATCTGAGTTATTCAACGAATAATAAATAATGGAATAACGAAGTTCTCTTCATGAATACAACAAATAACATCTTACTGCATAATAAAAAAAAGCTGAATATAAGAGTAGGGAAGTAGCGAGAATACTTTTCTATAGGTTCTCTTATAATTCTCTCTAGAGTTTGGTGAATTAAGTAAGAAATAATGAAGGAATGAGCTTATTTTATAGGAAAATGGAATGAATAGTAACTAATTCATGAGCGGTCCAGTTGATTTACTATTAAGCGGACGATCCATATTGGTTTACTATTAAAACTTAAAACAACGGTCCATCTTGATTTACTATTAAAACTTTAAACCCGGCGATCCATATTGATTTACTATTATAACTCCACCAATGGTCCATATTGACTTACTATTATATCTTCAACCAGCGATTACGAAAAATTAGCACATCTCCTCATGGAATAATATTGTACCCAAATACTGAATGCACAATACTAGAGTGAATAGTAATTTAGTGAATAGTAACTTCGTGAATAGTAACTCATGAATAGTAACTCGTGAATAGTAACTCATGAATAGTAACTTCGTGAATAGTAACTGAATGAATAGTAACTTGTGAATAGTAACTCATGAATAGTACTCACGACGAAAAGTGTCCCTAATACCCGATTGAACAATATATCATATTATGCGAGATGATCTTTGTAACAATAATTGAATCAATAATATGAGAGATATGATCACGACAATTCTTTGTAGCAATAATTGAGTATAAGCGGTGACTTCTCACGTAAGCATCAATAATCAATCTGGTGTCTTTCTTTATGCGACCACAGCGTATTCTTTGTACTTTTAACTTACGATTGTTTCAACGATTAACGGTAAAACTTCCGTAGTTATTTTCATAAAAAGTTTTGTCGTTTTCTGTCAAAATGATAATTTTGTGAATTCCACCAATGATTGTGGGTCCACCAATGATTATTTCCGTCCAATCGGGATATTCTTTGCAAAAAAATATTCCACAGAATATTACATCGAATCAAACCAATATAACAACTTGCTTACTTTGCAAAAATTTGTAAATATTACCCTGACAACTATAACATTACATCAAATCAACACCATAATATAAAAAAAATTATTTTTTTGAGAAAATTAAATCTTTATTCATAAAATCTGGGGTCTCTTTACTCAAAAGTTTATTTATGATTAATGTTGAAATCTATATTATCTGGAAAGTTGTTGATCGCTAAGGAGATTTATCCTTATTGTAGAATAAATGTTATTTAGTTAAATAAATTAATAGTTTAATTTATTTTTTAAAATAACATTAGAATTGTGCTAATTGATTTATTCACAACCGATTTAATATAGAGAACCTAAATGGTCACACCAAAAAGGAAAAATATTTATTTAAGAAGTAAATGAAATAATCGTAATAATAAGTTTAGTGTATTTAATTTAATCTATGGTGATAAAATAAATTAAATAGCTTAATAATTTCAAAATATTAAATATAAATTAATAAGAGAAGTCTTATTATTATCATTACTATTTAATTCCTAAAGAAGTTTGGGAATTAGTTAATAAAAGTTACTCTCATATATTCCTAATAAGATTAGGAGGCTAATTAATTAAAGAGTTTAATTAATTATTCCTAATAAGATTAGGAAGCCTAATTAATTAAAGTAGTTTAATTAATTAAAATAAAACTCTATTTCTAAATTATTTAGGAGGGTTGCCTACATCTATAAATAAGAGGAGTCTTATTTTGATTTGGGTTGCTAAAACTTCCAAGAGTTGGGAGAGTATTGTTGCCTCTTTTTTAGTTCTAACAAAAGAGCTCTAACTCATGCAAGCATACATGTGTCAACAAATAATACAGAGCAAGTAAAGTATCGATCCCACAGAGAAAGTTGTTTAATTTAAATCACTATATTTATATGCTCAAACGAATGACTAAGATTGATTTGTTACTCGAATCGCAAATAACGACTAAAACAATAATAACGACAAAATAAATCAAATCTGGAAGTAATGAAATCCTAACTTCATTTAATAGTTCATTTAATCACCACTATTATGCAAGACTTGTTCACATATCATATGAAAGTAGCCAAGAGCACTAAAAGAGTCATAGCCATTTTTCAATTCACTATGACCTACTTACACAGCATCCACAAATGATAGACTTTATGTAATCATTAATATACCCAAAATCACTATATGTCTATGTGAAATTGCAACTATATTGAATTTAAGTTCAAGCCCTTATTCTAACTCATACGGTGAAACAATTTATGTCTATCTGGTTCACGAAATACACAAGCCATATAAAACAGCCCCATATACGTATACTATCATGATTATAATCCATACTTGCATGTTCATTGTCAATTCCATACAAGTACTAAAACGAATGGTGATCAAGCATTCATACATGCAAAACAATCATGATAGACATCCCATATGATATGTAAAACAATCCAGCATTCAAGCATGCAATCAAACTACATATTAAAATCTGTTAGAATCCCATAATGGAGTTTAGTTCATGACTGAACCAAAAGCCATTATGGGATCAAATTTAAACATGATTAATAAACAAACAATTAAAAGATGAAAGGTAGAAACAATCAAACCCAATTGCTGAATATAATCCACTACTCAAATCCTCATATTAATCTAGCAAATACTAATAAAAATCCACCCTGGTAGAAAATCCCAAGAAGAAATAGAAAAGTAGAGTTTTGGCCTCCTTCTACGTTGGAATCTCCCCTAGAGAGTAAACCCTAGTTACGATGTTAAAAATACGTCAAAACTGAATAATTCTCAATAATCCTCCTCTGACACCAGTCAGAAATCGTTTTACAAACCGAATTACAACCATTTTAATTAAACCTTAAAATAAACAAATTTCGATTAATCAAGATCGCGCGTGGTCGCTGCGTAGCGACTTGCGAAAGATGTCATGATGTCGGCCGTACTTTCATGGCGGCCTGCCGTCTCAAGCTTATCCTGCCAGTGACTTCTCGCATTTCATGATTCCCGGTTCTGCTGCTTCTTCACTATTCTCGTCCCGCTGCTGCTCATTCCTTTGATCATGCCTGCTTAGTCTCCTGCTCCACTTGATCCTCATACCACGCATTCACAGCTTGTGCCTTGCTTCATGCGTTCCTTAGCCTCGTGCCCTCTAATTTCACCAAATTAGGCCTTTTCCTGCACTTTTCCACCGAAAGGAGTTTTAAGTATATGCAATGCAAACTAACATGAAATGCAACTAAAACACACTAAAATGTAGTTGAGATGGGCATAGTTCGCATGAATTGGTACTCAATAAGTAGGAATAATACCTACTTATCAAATACCCCCAAACTTTAACTATTGCTTGCCCTCAAACAATGCCTACTAATAAACAATGAAAATGCAGCTATATCACTATGTTACTAAATTAAAATGCAACTACTCTCACATTGTCCCAACCATCATAGAAATTCAGTCCAAAATGCCTCAACAAATTTTTCTAGATTCAAGAATACAGATTCAAACCAAACTGTCGGCATAATGTCATACACTCAGATAATTCATCAATGTTATCGATATGTTATGTGTTTGTGTTATGTTCACCAGAACTTGATTTAAGCAAAGAATACACATACTAGACTGCTCAAAATAAAAAATTATAGTTTAAAGCAAGAATCATGTATATATATGCAATAAAGACTATTCCAACATATCAAAACAAACTGAGGTTCAACAATGGGCTTAACTGCTTTATTTTTACGCACGAGGGCGATTTTTGCACTTTCCCGCGGTGTTTATTGCTATTTTTCTTTTTCTTTTTTTTCTTTTTAACATGATTGTGCAATGTCTTACTCCATTAGGCAACACTGTTACCCCTTAGCGAGCTTTCAACCAACGACTCCCAGACCATGAAAGACCTTAGGGCGCTAGGTGTAGATGTAATAACCTGAATATTTTCTATATAAATAAATAAGAAATTTTGCATATTAATTTTTTTTTATTTTAAAGATGAGAATATGTGTCAAGTAATGTGTTGTATATATGTAATAAATAAAATTATTCATTTCATGAATAATTTCAAATAATTTTATTTTAGAATTATTGATCATTATATAGTATATACTTATAATAATTAATTTCATAGTAGAAATGTCTTTATTATTTATTTTCCATGAAAACATGATTTTATATTATTTAAATAATATATGAAATGATTATTAGAATTATAATAATAAATATTTTATTATATGAATTTGCTCAGAATATTTAAGTTAATTATTTTAACTTAATTAAAGATAAACCAGATATGGAATCCAACCCATAAATTTGGGTATTGATCAAGGGATGAGAATAATAATATAATATTAATTATATTTTAATTTTTCAGTGTTATAAATATGTATTGTAAATGTGGAGACTAATAATGGTTATTCAATTGTGGTAAATTAGGGCATGACCCTCATATCGTGTTATTAAACCCTAATTGTTAAACTCGGTTATGAGTTCGAGACTGTGTAGTAATTGTGTTATATGATTTTTGCTGTGTATTATATAATTTCTGTAATTAGGAGAAACCCTAATTATTTATTTGAAAACCCTAATTTGCTAATTATGAACCCTAATTGCAAATTTTAGAAATCCTAATTATTATTTTTATGAATTATAATGATAATTAGGAAACCCTAACTGTTAATTTGGGAACCCTAATAGTGTTAAGGAACCCTAATTATTTAAACCCTAATTTTTTTTATTAAAATACCTAATTTCTATTAAAAACCCTAATTTAATTAGTATGTTTAAAATTAAAATTTTATTACACTCTAATTTTTAATTGTCCAAATTCTAGAAATTATTTGGGAAACTTTAAAATATAAAATCTAGTGATTAAACCCTAGATTCAAGCACCTTGGACAAGAATACCCTTGAGATTAAAAGAAATTACAAAAATGCCCTTTTGTCCCATTCTTGAATTATTGTTAGATAAATCCTATCCAAATCTTGCTAGCCACCCTAGTCTACCTAGCTATGAACCTCAAGCTTATAAATCTCAAATGTTTATGATCATCCAATACATTGCATACATGTTATTTGTATAGATCGAGAGAGAAAAATGTCACATTTATGCTAATTTGCACAAACACTCATCCTAGAACTTCTCTCTAAAACCTCTCAAATTTCCTTACTAGATCGGTCCATAAATCATTTACTATCACACTTAACAAATCGAAGCATAGAAATCAGATTTTCCCATAAAAAGGTATGAACCCTATTTTATAATTTGACCGTGATCTTATGTTTGATGTTAAAATTTTTGTGTTAAATATGTAGTATGGAGTCTAACAAAGTGATCTGGGTTGCTAGATGTTAGATCCATAACATCTAGAGGCTCGGATTTGATGTTTTACAAAAACTCAAATTTTTTTTTTAAGGTCTGACAATGAATGTCAGACTATCTAGATCTCATCCTATGTATGTAATTTGTTGTTTAAAGGTTTAATCATGTAGTGTGATATGAGGTCTGTAATCTAGAACTTGTATCAGGACCAGATCATGCTTATAATGTCAGATAATCATAGTCAAAGGTCGTTCACCGACCATGACTTTTCAAATCTGGGTAACCCAGAAACTTACCGAAAATATTCTGACAATAAGTTCTTAAGTACAGATCTCTCGTGTGTTTGTCGATTTGTTTCTGTTGTTGTTAAAATGTTATAGTATGGTATATGTACTACATATTAAAGCTTTTATATAACCTAGATGACTAACAGGATGTATTTGATAGACGGTCAAACCAAGTAGCTCGATCACGTTTCTGTTTTCTGGGTAACCCAGAAAACGTATGACCACCATCTCTGACATGGATTGACCGGCATGGATCTAGAGATTTGTTTGTTGTTATGGTGTATTTATGTAATAGATCTCTTCACCTACATGTTGGTTACAATCTGGAAACCTTAGATCACAAATATCATGCAAGTACAACAAGTTGTGGAAGCCCAAATATGCTTGCACGAACTGTTCTTCATTTCTGGGTAACCCAGAAAATGAAGAACAGTTCTGACAACGTTTTCAATAGCTTAGCTCGGTTTGATTAATTATGTTTAGACTCTACAATGGATTGAAACATGTTCTCTGATAGTTTATCTAGACAGCCCGACGAGCAGAAAACAATTAACATGAACGTATTGACAGATTTAAGGCCACGAAATGCATTGACCGACCATGACTATAGTTTTCTGGGTAGCCCGGAATATGATGAACACGCCTGACAGGAAGTTTAAATGGCTAGATTTTCATGATGTTGTATGTTATGACCTGGATTTTGATTGTTAATTGTAGTGTTACATTAACACTATAAGATCTGACCATTAGGTAGCCCAGAAACATTTCGAGATGAGAATTAGGCTCGGTCAAACAGGGTACCTTGTGCACTGACTTGTCAGTGTTCTTGAGCCTCAAGAACACCTATTGTGATAGAAACTGTCGCTAAAGCTTTTAGTGACGGTTATAATTCTTTTTGTTTTATAAATTCTGAAAAATACATTAAAAATAGAAATAAATTCCTAAAAATTATAAAATCAGTTTTAAAAATTATTTTAAGTTATAAAAAATTAACTTTTAATAATTTGACATATTTTTCATAAATATTAATATTTATTTGGATATTATTGGTATTTAAATTATTTAATAAATGCATTAAATAAATTAATTAAAAATAATTTTATTTTATTAAAAATCATTTTAAATAATAATAATGTATTTAATAATATTTTAAGTTATAAAACATAACTTTTAATATTTTAAGATAAGTTTCATTAATTATTAAATATTAATTAATGAACTAAACCTTATGCACTACTTTTATTTCGTGCAAACAGGTATATCATGTTATGCAAGTTTCCTAAACTTACTCCAATTATTATTGAGCAAGTATCTGATCTATTATTTACATTGTGCAAGTATCCTACCTTTGCAAAGAAAGTTTCAGAATCATATTATTGTGCCAGATTATTAACTCTATTATTATTGATTATGTATCCAATCTTTGTATTCATACAAGTTCTTACATTATCCAATCATTGTATTATTGTATAATTCAGATATTTATTTTGTTCGTTAATTCGTATATAGGGTTAGACAAGTGTCCCCACTTGGATAACCATTGTATTTAATCATATGTTGATACATACTTATCGATTTCAAGTATGTATACGTTGACTTGAAAGCCGTCTAAGCTATTTGATTCAGCTAGACATAAAAATATTGTTGAACAAGATAGAACGTTATTGTATCCAACTAGATTATTTTGGTTCGGATTCCCGACTAAGTATGAACATCCCGAATATAGGAAAATTTTGTGCACCTAAGGTGAATAGAGTGAATGATAATATCGTTCTTGCATGTAGTATTGATCAATACAGGGCACATTGGGCAGATCACCCTCGTGTCCGTAAATTATGACGGTTTGCAGATGAAGTTCTGCTAAACCCTAGCGAAAATGAAAAACAATGTTCGTAGTCTGTCGAATGATCTCAAGTTATAGTCTATACGTAGTTTCAAGGATTACATATGGAAGTGATATGTTGTTATTATTGGTTTAGCTTACTTCACAACTGTTGATTCGTTGTCGAAGTGTCTTTCAAAGAAAACATTTAATTCTTTCAGCTAATATATATTGTTGTTATTACTTACTAGGCAATCCAATGCTCATTCTTGCTTTAAATTTAAATGTTTTCAGTTAAGTATGATCAACTAGAAGGTTAAGGCAAGAACAAGGGGAAAGGAAAGCTGTTCGAATGAGATTTATATTATGTTGTGTAATAGTTATAGTTTATTAAGACAATGATATTTATTATCTATCATGTAATGTATTGTAGTAAAGGTTACGTACTTGGGATTAGACTTTGATATATGTAAATTAAGTTTGAATTTTATATTATTGTTATTATTATTAGTATTATTCAGCTTATAGACATGGTATCGTGAAGCACCGAGTTCGGGTTTCAAGTACCCGGATTTGGGGGCGTCACAGTAGAGACAATCCCCTCGGGCATACTTACTTAAGTAACTAGGGCCCCGAAATAAGACTAGCCACGTTATTGCTATTGGATGTGTGTGTATATATATATATATATATATATATATATATATATATATATATCCATGTTTTCACACAGATTAAAAATCAATGTTCTAAACCGTCTAAGTTCACTTTCCAAATATTTTCCTTTTTAAAACTATATTTTCTATCGAGCAATGCAACACATAATTCTTATACCTACAAGTGATTGTGAACACATTCGTGCAAACCGAAAGCATTTAAACATCATTATGAATTGCATTGTGTACAACATTATATCTCAGCTCATGTCATCCCAAAATACTCAAAAATCATTTAATACAAAAAAAACATTCACTATCATCATTGGCTAGACAAAAATTTTCCTATAGCAAGAACTGTGAGACATGAAAACTAACAATGAATATGAAACTATATGCAAAAATAAACTATATGATGCAAAAATTTAAACTAAACATGCAAAAACTAAAAAAAAACTACAATAATCATGCTCAAGATACATGTAACTACACTAATATCCAAAAATACCCCCAAACTTATACTATTCAATGCCCTATTGAATGAAGGTAAAGGGTAACGAAAAATCCCCTAATGATCGGTGGTAAACACCCTCCTCGGGTGGTGAATCTTGTGGTGGATATGGTACTGTTGTTCCGAATTGAGGCCACTCTAGCGTCGTTCCTTGCTGCGCAAAAGCTTTGGCCAAGGCCCTCGTGAGACCCGTCACAAACTTGCCCAGATTATCGTACATGGCATCAACTTTTCGCTCCAACCTTCGGAGCTGGCGATCCCCATGGGTGGCATGTGTTTGTGTGGACGGGCATGGCTCATCTGTCTGAGGGGGCTGCTGTGATGACTCTGGAAAAGTGGGCAGAATGATGAATCCTAGTCCGCGTGGGTGTGGTACACCACCCGTCCAATCCTTGAACTTTGCAATAGTAGCGTTAGTGATTGCGTGGCTTGGGTGCTGCAGCTGCTCATTATTCCATTGGACTCCTTGTTGGGTATAGAGCATGGCTACCACAGATGCATACGGAATAGTCCCAGTTCTGCTCCCTCGTATATAACGCAGCATGTTTTGATGAATTAAATGGCCTACATCAATGTACTTGCCTTTGATGATTCCCCACAAAATAATAGCACGCTCAGTGGTTATTTCATTGTGGTGAGCTGACGGAACTAGCTTGACACAGATAAACAGGTTCCATGCTTGGGCATATCGATTCAAGGCGGACGATGGAAAAGATTTTGGTTCAGTTGTTCCTGCCTTATACTTCCATTTAGTGCCCGGAATACACAATTTAGTAATCACTCTTTCGCTAGATCCGCTTTCTAATCGTGCAATCCTATCCAATTGGCGGAACGGTGGGTGGTGCGTCATATATGTTAAAATCGCTTTTCGATCGACGGGGCATTCAAAAATCCCCCTGCTCTTCTTGAACCAGTGTTATTCCTGCTATTATCATCTCCTTAGAATTCGCATAGAATTCTCTAACAATCCCCATGGGGATAGGCATAGGAGAAGCAGTCAAGCAAACCCAGCCTTTTTCTCGTATCATATACCAGAGTTGTCCATCCTGCATCTCAGGTAGAAGTCCTCGTTCCTTCACAAAAGATTTGGCCACACTCCGATAATAGTCCTGCTGGGCCTCCAAATTGATAAATTTACTCTCATCCAGGACATCCTCTTCTTGGTTATCAGAGGAAGATGCTGATGAAGAAGAGAAGGAGATTGAGCGTGCTATTTTTGGTCCCATCTGCGGATGATAGAGAGAATGCAGATGAATTGCTTGATGAGCGTACCCCCAAACTTACTGCTACACAACCCAGCCAGAACCCTAGATTTATGCCAGGGGAGAGATTTTTGGGTATGAACTTTTATGAGAGTTGATGAGTCTTATTAATATGGGAGAACAGAAGAATACGCTTCTATTATATCAGCTGAGAGACCCAATTAGACTACGACTCGGATTTTATACTTTTAAAAATATTTCCACGTCGCTTGGCCATGCGTCCTTACTTGATGGTTTTCAGGTAGCGGCGGCGTGAGTGGCATTATTGTCCGAGATGTGTGGCCTTACCGCATATCTTGATTGTTGTCTTGTGCCACACCATGCTTTCAAGCGTTCTGAGTTTACTCCCAAACTGATTACATGAGATTTCACTTTAAGATTCCTGCAACACACCATTTACCCGTATCAATGTGTGAATTCTGGGATAAGCATAAATGAACAAGTAGATTCTATACAATACTAAAACAATGTCCAATGCAGACTCTATTACACACTTACTTATGCTCACATAGCCCTCTATTACGAATGAAATAAAGATGAACTAGCTAAATACACAACTGAATAAATAAAAAGAAAATAGAGATAAAGATAATGGGTTGTCTCCCATCAAGGGCTAAGTTATAGTCAATTAGCTTGACTGTCTCTGATGCTTATGTCGAAGAAAGAATTGAGGCAATTTGTTGTCTGTCTACCTCACCACCAAAGTAATGCTTTAAGCACTGTCCATTCACCTTAAAAAGCTTGTCTGTCAACGTATCGAATATTTCAATTGCGCCATGCAGAAAAACAGTTTTCACTGTAAATGGTCCTAACCACCTCAATTTCAGCTTCCCGGGAAAACGTTTAAGTCAGGAGTTATAAAGCAAAACCCTTTTTCCCAGTTCAAATGCTCTCTCAATGATTTTTCAGTCATGCCATTTCTTCACTTTCTCCTTATACAGCTTCGAATTCTCGTATGCCTGTAATCTGAATTTATCCAACTCATTGAGTTGATGTAGGCATTTCTCCCCGACAGCTTTCAAATTAAAATTTAGCTTTTGAATTGCCCAATATGCTTTATGCTATAGCTCCATAGGAAGGTGGCAGGCTTTTCCATACACGAGCTGAAAAGGTGACATACCCAACGGCGTCTTATATGTCGTCCTATAAGCCCATACTGCATCATCCAACTTCAATGACCAGTCCTTCCTTGTGGGATTCACAACTTTATTCAGGATTCTCTTAACTTCTCGATTTGACACTTCAACTTGGCCATTCGTTTGTGGGTGATACGCTGTAATAATGCGATGGTTCACCCCATATTTAGCCAACAAAGCTTTAAATTGCCTGTTGCAAAAGTGTATGCCTTCGTCACTGATGATAGCCCTTGGAGTCCCAAACCTCGTGCAGATACTTCTGTGTAAAAATCTGAGGACAACCTTGGCATCATTTTTTGGAAGAGCTGCCACTTCTACCCATTTCGAGACATAATCTACAGCGAACAGGATGTAGAGATTTTCGCAGGAAGAAACGAAAGGTCCCATGAAATCAATTCCCCATACTTCAAAAATTTCTACTTCCAAGATTGTATTCAATGGCATTTCATTCCTTTCAGAGATGTTCCCTACGTGCTGACATTTATCACACCGCTGGACAAAACTATAAGCATCCTTGAAAATTGTCGGCCAGTAATGTGACGTCCCCAAATCCGGGTCTCTTCTAACCTGACAAATGGTGCTCCACGGTGCTACAGTTCACATAAACATTCAATTGAAATGCCTCAAAAGAACGACTATGTCTTATATATTCCAAAATAATATTACCATACCCCAGGTTCTTTATAACCGTTACATTTGTTCTTGTCATAATATCAAATATTATCATTACAAACCTATACTATTACATTGGTAATCTACAAGTTCGCCTTAGCCTTCACTTTATCCTTGTTGAATCCTTTGGTCCGTTCGGTCTAAGCTGCATTCATATAGTTCAAGCAAGAGTGAGCATAACAAGCTCAGCAAGTAGAACAATTTCTTTTAAACGACATGCTTGAAACATAGGAATAGTATATCTTCAATGAATCGGATAATAGTTATGAAGTACTATCAATAATTCAAAAGAGCACTTTTTTCCTTCAAAATGTTTTACAATAACAATATTCAAGAAAACATCAATTACAGTCCAAGACCATGAGCATTTCATAATTTCTTTGAAAAGGACAACCCGACACTAAGTCCGTAAGTCCCAGGCGTATCTTACGAGCACTTCTGGGGGATCAGCCTATAGTACTCTATGTTGATCAACACTACATCCATTAAATGTATGTACGTTTAAGTTTTGGCAACCTCGCGTGCCCATCAAATAATCGATGAAAAATACATTTGTTTATTCATAACTAAGCTTACCTTGAATCCATACCAAATAATTGGCGTAAGATAGCATTAGCAATTCTATATTGAAAGACTTGTAAATAAATCAATCAACTCTTCAAGATTAGTCTAGCCGAGGTAAAATTGGCATCGACCTTTTAGTAAAAAATTTCATGCATCTCATAACATGAATTACAAAAAACTTGGCTAACACGAAGGTTAGACAAGCGTTTAAGAAAATTTGCCTTCAGCGTCTGCTACAGTATAATAACTTTTCCTTTGAGTCTTTACAGTCTCTACAATACATAACCACATAACATACCACATTAGGTTATGAATGAACATACATGATTCCTAATGAATCTTTCCCTTCATCTCAATCTAAATCCTGACTTAGATTGTTATTATTGGTTCCGGCTTACCATCGTTCTTTACATTGTTCTTACCAACTTCTTTCCCATAACTGGAATCGTTCATTAGTATAACTCGTTTTGAGTTAATCATCCTCCCTCACGGCTTATTAACGTTATAACATCACTAACCGAGACTCGATTGTTATTGGTCACGTACTCTTATTGCTTACCATTCATGTTCTCATTCGATTATCTTATATTCAACCTTTAATCATCATACATTAAGTGTCTAACAATGCTATAATAATGTTATATTAACACCTTAGTTCATTACTAATGTGTTATCTTACCTTCTATACTTGTAAACATTCATCACTATCCAAACCCTTGGGTTGGCGTCGCGGCGCCAACTCTGTGCCTTAGATAATTTTTGCAGATTTTCAACTTTGCGAAATTCCCGGACGCATAACTTCTTCGTTATAAGTCTGAATTGACTCGTTCAAAAGCCTACGATTCACAAATTACATACTCTATGCGTTCATGCAAGAATTTTATCTATTTGACTTCGTTTGCTCAAAATTCACCTATTAGTCCATTTTTAACGTTCAACGCTCATTTCTTCGTTCTAAGTCGGAATTCGGTCATTCTAGAGTCTGCAACTCTATAATGCCAAATAAGACTTGTCTCCATTGAAAACCAATGTTTACAAGCTCAATATCAAAATTTAACTTCCATTTCGAGGTTTTCACGAATTCGACGATTAACGTCCAATCGTGTGAAATCCGGCATAACTTCATTTATTATGATTTGTTCATTATTTTAACTGGATTCAATCCATCATACCAACATCTTGACATACATACTTCATTTACTTATTTTCATGATAAATTATTACTTGTTCTTCATTAGCCTATAACTTGTAGAAGTATAAACTAGTTATGAATTCACTTTGCATGACTTATCATAGCTTAAATCTTTTAACCATCATCCTTGCTTCTTATTATCATACAACCTTATTATTTCAATATAAAACAAGTTCCTACAAGTTCTTCCTTGTTTCATAACTTATATGATTATGAATAGCTTATTCATAACTTATACGGCTTATTAAGACTTAAGCCCTTTGATTACTCATTCTTATCATTCCTTAGCATACATGTTCTACCACTACCCACTCCTCTAATGATTGAAGAGAAAGAGAATTATGGTTTAAGTTCTTACCTATGAAGATCACTTGCTTAATCCTTGTTCTTCTTCTTGCTTCTTGAATTATAAAGACTAGTTTTCTAGCTTATTCTCACTTATTCTCTCTAACCAATAAGTTATAAGTTATTGGATGAAAGTCTAACAACTAACAAATGAGCTAGCAAGCTTCCTATTTATAGAAATCTCAAAGTGAGGGTATAATGGTCTTAAAGCCACTCCACCTCCTTACTATTCATTACCTAGCTATTAAGTAAACTTGGCCACCAAACTTACTTAGCCATTAAGTATACTTGCTAGTCACCTAGCTTATCCATTACTTGCTCACCAAATAAGTTACTTGGCCATCACAATACTTAGCCATTAAGTTAACTTCTTAATCACATAAAAGCACTTTGCTTACTCATCACACATAAGCATTTTACTTTGCCTTTACGTTACTTAACTTATCCTTTGCTTAATCCTTAAGTCTACTTGCTCATCACACTTAATTCTTGATCACTAATTCACCCATATAATCATGGGTTGCCCCATGGATCCTCCTAATCCATTGGATTCTTACTTTGGGCTTAAGGTTTAATTAAACTAACTTATACATTGGGCTTGCATTAAGTTACTTTGGGCTTCTCATTAATCAACCACTTGGGCTTACACCTTTCTACACTTGGGCCTTATCAATATCTTATTGGACTTTACAATTTCTTACACAATTCTTACAAATTCAATACATATGGCTTAAAGCCTTATAACGTATAATTTATGTATTAATCTCGTATTCTAACTTATATACTTAATCATATACGACATACCATGCTTCATTCATACTCGTATAACACCTTGTATCATACTCGTAATCATTACTTCGTACAATACCCACGTATTATACAATCATTACTTTAATTCATTAATCGCATTTAAATTCCTTCTCGAAATTCATGTTCCCTAATTGTTAAGTTTTAAGTCCGCAGGCGAAAAACTGCGTTTGCCATAGCTGAAATATTATTGGATATTCTATCTCACCTCGATATTCTATCATTATGTATTTCTCGGAAGTTCAAAAATAATTCCCGAGCAAAAATACGTGAATAGTGTTTTTCGGAAAATTTCTCGAAAACTTTAATTTTTGTCTTGGAAATTCAAACACTTTAATTCTACCACGTAGCCAAAATACTACGACGTTTCGACATATCTAGGTCATAGAAAGACCGTCAATTAGCTTACTCCCATAAATAATCAATTAAATTTATTTAATCCATATAATCAAAATAAAAATTTAATTCTCAAAAATCCAAATTTTCTGGGGGCGTTACACTCTTCCCCCCTTATAAGGATTATGTTCCCAGAATCTCGCTAACACTACATCCACTATTGAGGAAACATTTTCCTCTATCTTAATCTTGTGTTCCCACAATGCTTCTACAACATTGAGTTTCATTCAATTCACCTTCACCGAAGGTATTATCTTAAATCACATGACTTGTCACTTCCTATCAATACTCTGAGTTGGAAGTTAAACCTTTACTCACACATCACACTATCTTCCTTTTATTAGTCCTTCTTTTAATACCAAATTATATTAAACTCAAATTCCTCCTTCAAAACAAGATTATACAAGATTTTCTCTTTATCCTGTATCCTCTTCTTCACTCGCTTACATTCCTTGTTACTTAGTGGTATTTAATTAACTCGTTCCATTATCGTGGATTGGGTCTATGTTGTGAATAACATTTCTACCTCTTCATTCCGTAATTTAACCTCTAACTCCGTTTTTGCCATTTCCGTTATTAACTCATTCTGAGTCATTAGCATCAATAGCTTTTCCCTACCCTTCCTACTTAACGCGTCGTTTACTACTTTTACCTTCCATGTATGATATAATATATCACAGTCATAACCTCTTCTCTACTTCATATTCAACTCCTTTTGTGTTAAGACATATTTCAGACTCCTAGAGTCCGTGTATATCTCACACTTCTCACCGTATAAATACTATCTTCAAATTTTTTTAATTCAAAAACTACAGCTGCCAATTATAGATCATAAGTAGGATAAACCTTCTCATAATCCATTAACTGGCGTGATGCATACCTAATGACTTTGCCATTCTACATAAGCACGCAACCTCGTCATCTATGTGAAACATCGAGATACACTACCAAATTCCTTATATCATCTGATAGAGACAATACAGGTACCTCACTTAACTTCCTATTTTATTCCTACAAACAATTTTTTCTCACTTCTCATTTCGATGCCAACCTGTGACGCTAATGGTACTTTTAAACAAAGCACCTCATAAGGGTACCTATCAATTTTCCACCGACTTACTCGGCGCCTCTTACGAAAAAAATCTAGCTTCCGTACATTAGTCCACCCAATTGACATAACCAGAAACTTGTCATAACTGTAACGATCCCTGAATGTCATCTTAAGTACCTTCTCCTTCTTCCTTACTTTCAACCAACTATACCCCGTACGCAAATCTATTTAGAAAAATTATTTGCCCTCTTCAACTGATCAAATAGATCATCGATCCTGGGCCATTGGTATTTATTCTTAACCGCTAACTTACTCCTATTACGATAGTCAATACGTAACAGTAACGACTCATCCTCTTCATTAACATCCTCCTAACTTGCGTTATAGTTAGACAATAAGAGCGTCGCGGTATTCTATTACCGTAAATTACTACCTTGGATTTAGAAAACCGAAGATTCATACTTTTATTCTAACAATTTATTAAAGTTCTATGGTTAATTAACCCATTCATACCGAGAAGTACTTCAAATTCTCTTAATTTTATCGGTACTTATCTACCGATACTTACTTACATTCCTTATTCATGAAGCCATTTCCACGAATATAATTAACGAAAGTTATTTCCCCATTCTCTACCTTAACGTATAAAAGTATTTATAATCCCTTCCGAGAATGAACTTAATCATTTAGCAAACTCTCATACTATAAATGAAAAGTAGCACTCCAATCAAACAGCACATAAGCATTCATTGTGTTGACCAAAGTGATACCTGCTACTAAATTCGCTGATGCAATCGCATTACGGCTAACTTACCACTACTAACACCTTTACTTTTCTCCGACCCCTTCTTTGGGCAATTTCTTTCCATGTGGTCCAACGACCCACATACAAAACAACTATGGTTTTTCTTAGGATTAGGACAATTGGGTAACATATAACCCTCATGTCCACAATTATAACAAACCGATTTCTTTTTTTAGACAGACTTCTATATGAGTCTTTCCACATGCTTTACATACCTCGATACTACGCTTAGGATTCCCTTTGTTCCCCCTCCAGTATTCCTGGAGTTAAAAACTCTTTCTTTTTGTCATATTGCCACTGGCATTCTCTGCCTTAGTTCTTCTTTCTCCCTTACTCTTATCTTTTCTCTCTTTGTGGTATTGGGTTAACGCCTCACTACCACCCTCTGCTATAATTGCTTTCTCTAGAATGGTCCCATAGGATGCACTCTAGAACACAGAAATTTCACTATAGAGCTAGGGTTTCAGGCCCTGCTCAAACCTACAAGCCTTCCTCTCATCCACTGCATACTTGTAGGGAAATAATTCTCGAAGAAAACCTTCTTGAATTGTTCCCATGTTACCACATCTATTCTACTCTCACCCTGGTAAGCCTCCAACCAAAAGTTAGCTTCCCCTTTTATCATGTAAGTTGAAAAAGGAGTCTTTTACGCCTTACCTACGTTTATAATAACAAACGCCTTCTCTATTTCATTTACCCATGTCCGGGCTTCTAATGGGTCCGTCGTTCCTTTGAACTCCGGCGGACCTACGCTTTTAAATTCTTTAAAGGTAGTCATTCTGGCTAACCTAGGTTCAGCGGGTACTCTACCCCCAATTTAGTTAAATGCAACCATTAATAAATTAATGAACTCTTGTATAGGGTTGTATTGACCCCCTTTGATTTTCATTACTTGATTTGGCTTCCTGATTACGTTATCTTCTCCTTGATGGAATTTTCTAATTAAATAAATAGAATTTCATTATTATCTATTTACTTACTTCGTTATTATTCGTCTCATAACAAATCATACCATAACAAAGCATATTAAATGAAAACTTCATTATATTCCTATGCTTTTTCATAGTCAAAACTATTTACAATTTGCATCCATAGCCAAAGGCTATTACATTTCTATCCCGCAATTAAACTTCACAAAAGTTGGGATTTACAAAAAGACTACCCTTTTATGCAAAAGAGGGTTTTACGTCACTACACACATATTTATAACTCTAAACTTCTAATAATGCATAACAACGTCCTCGTGTTTCTCATTCGCAATCGTTATTACAGTATCCCGACTAATAGTATGTCGAGTCTGCCCCAACTCTATAGAATAACAAGCAACTTTAAGGTTGAAATCCTTATGAGCACTCTTATGGATGTAAGACATCCGTGCTATCTTCCGGTCCTTCTCCCCCAATTCTTTACGAAGCTCATCGGCCTCCTTCTTAAAATCCCTAGCCTGCTCTGTCATAAGCACCTGTCTATCGCGTTCTAACTCAAAATCTGCTTCTACAGACACCTTAGCTTCATGGAGATAATTAATCTATTCACTCTGATTATGCACAACTGTACTCAATTGCACATTCCTGTCAAGCACTACCAGATACAATGCTCTCACTGCATCTGGAGGTATTGATTCTAGTGTAGGTACCACCATATTAACCGATGTTACCTCCATTTCCTCCTCCTCATAGACCATCATATTAAGATATGACGCTATATCCATATCTCCTTCGGAGTAGTCCTCCTCAGAAAAGTACTCCACTGTTTCTGACCCCTCTAGAATCACTAATCGTACCTCCGCCACCGGCATAGGTATAGGATCTACTTTGTTCACAACTTCTTCGCTCACCGCGTGTATATCTCTATACATCAAGCTATCGATCGACATCCTACAATAACACATATGTTGATTATAACATACACACAATAGTATAAGCATAAATCACATTTAATTTATTTAGGGTTACTTTCCATCTTTTAAATCTTTTGGTACTGAGTTTCATCAATACCTTATTAACTCATTCGACTGAAGTAAAGCTTGAGTTTACTTCCTTCGGACTTTTCTTCCTTAACGAGGTTATTAGCCTAAGGTTCTTCCCCCCTTAAGTTTTATAACCTAATGCTTTGATACCAACCTGTGATACCCCCAAATCCGGGTCTCTTCCAACCCGACAGATGGTGCTCCACGGTGCTACAGTTCACACAAACATTCAATTGAAATGCCTCAAAAGAACGACTATGTCTTATATATTCCAAAATAATATTACCATACCCCAAGTTCTTTATAACCGTTACATTTGTTCTTGTCATAATATCAAATATTATCATTACAAACCTATACTATTACATAGGTAATCTACAAGTTCGCCTTAGCCTTTACTTTATCCTTGTTGAATCCTTTGGTCCGTTCGGTCTAAGCTGCATTCATATGGTTCAAGCAAGAGTGAGCATAACAAGCTCATCAAGTAGAACAATTTCTTTTAAACGACATGCTTGAAACATAGGAATAGTATATCTTCAGTAACTGGATAATAGTTATGAAGTACTATCAATAATTCAAAAGAGTACTTCTTTTCCTTCAAAATGTTTTACAATAACAATATTCAGTAAAACATCAATTCTGGTCCAAGACCATGAGCATTTCATAATTTCTTTGAAAAGGACAACCCGACACTAAGTCCGTAAGTCCGGCATATCTTACGAGCACTTCTGGGGGATCAGCCCATAGTACTCTATTTTGATCAACACTACATCCATTAAACGTATGTACGTTTAAGTTTTGGCAACCTCGCGTGCCCATCGAATAATCGATGAAAAATACATTTATTTATTCATAACCAAGCTTACCTTGAATCCGTACCAAATAATTGGTGTAGGATAGCGCTAGCAATTCTATATTGAAAGACTTGTAAATAAATCAATCAATTCTTCAAGATTAGTCTAGCTGAGGTAAAACTAGCATTGACCTTTTAGTAAAACATTTCATGCATCTCATAACATGAATTAAAGAAAACTTGGCTAACACGAAGGTTAGACAAGCGTTTAAGAAAAACTTGCCTTCAGCGTCTGCTACAGTATAATAACTTTTCCTTTGAGTCTTTATAGTCTCTACAATATATAACCACATAACATACCACATTAGGTCATGAATGAATATACATGATTCCTAATGAATCTTACCCTTCATCTCAATCTAAATCCTGACTTAGATTGTTATTATTGGTTCTGGCTTACCGTCGTTCTTTACATTGTTCTTACCAACTTCTTTCCCTTAACTGGAATCGTTCATTAGTACAACTTGTTTTGAGTTAATCATCCTCCCTCATGGCTTATTAACGTTATAACATCACTAATCGAGACTCTATCGTTATTGGTCACGTACTCTTATTGCTTACCATTCACGTTCTCATTTGATTGTCTTATATTTAACCTATAATCATCATACATTAAGTGTCTAACAATGCTATAATAATGTTATATTAACACCTTAGTTCATTACTAATGTGTTATCTTTCCTTCTATACTTGTAAACATTCATCACTGTCCACACCCTTGGGTTGGCGCTGCGGCGCCACCCTTCCTTCTTTGTGCCGCGTTACGGCGCGAATTAATAGTGGGTACAGACCGAACTCGGCGCTGCGGCGCGAGTCCTTGCTCATCATGTCGCGCTGTGGCGTGAAAGTTCGATGAGTTTCGGACACTATTATTAGGTCTTTGCGGTGCCATCTTTTGGCCTTGGGTTGGCCATGCATGGCTGAACTCTGTGCCTTAGAAAATTTTTGTAGATTTTCAACATTGCGAAATCCCCGGACGCATAACTTCTTCGTTATAAGTCCGAATTACCTCGTTCAAAAGCCTACGGTTCACAAATTACATACTCTATGCGTTCATGCAAGAATTTTATCTATTTGACTTCGTTTGCTCAAAATTCACCTATTAGTCCATTTTTAACGAAAACGGTAGACGTTCGTGAACGTTCAACACTCGTTTCTTTGTTCTAAGTCAGAATTCGGTCATTCTCGAGTCTGCAACTGTATAATGCCAAATAAGACTTGTCTCCATTGAAAACCAATGTTTCCAAGCTCAATATCAAAATTCGACTTCCATTCCAAGGTTTTCATGAATTCGACGATTAACGTCCAATCGTGTGAATTCCGGCATAACTTCATTTCTTATGATTTGTTCATTGTTTTAACTGGATTCAATCCATCATACCAACATCTTGACATACATACTTCATTTACTTATTTTCATGATAAGTTATTACTTGTTCTTCATTAGCCTATAACTTGTAGAAGTATAAACTAGTTATGAATTCACTTTGCATGACTTATCATAGCTTAAATCTTTTAACCATCATCCTTGCTTCTTATTATCATACAACCTTATTATTTCAATATAAAACAAGTTCCTACAAGTTCTTCCTTGTTTCATAACTTATATGATTATGAATAGCTTATTCATAACTTATACAGCTTATTAAGACTTAAGCCCTTTGATTACTCATTCTTATCATTCCTTAGCATACATGTTCTACCACTACCCACTCCTCTAATGATTGAAGAGAAAGAGAATTATGGTTTAAGTTCTTACCTATGAAGATCACTTGCTTAATCCTTGTTCTTCTTCTTGCTTCTTGAATTATAAAGACTAGCTTTCTAGCCTATTCTCACTTATTCTCTCTAACCAATAAGTTATAAGTTATTGGATGAAAGTCTAACAACTAACAAATGAGCTAGCAAGCTTCCTATTTATAGAAATCTCAAAGTGAGGGTATAATGGTCTTAAAGCCACTCCACCTCCTTACTATTCATTACCTAGCTATTAAGTAAACTTGGCCACCACACTTACTTAGCCATTAAGTATAATTGCTAGTCACCTAGCTTATCCATTACTTGCTCACCAAATAAGTTACTTGGCCATCACAATACTTAGCCATTAAGTTAACTTGTTAATCACATAAAAGCACTTTGCTTACTCATCACACATAAGCACTTTACTTAGCCTTTAAGTTACTTAACTTATCCTTTGCTTAATCCTTAAGTCTACTTGCTCATCACACTTAATTCTTGATCACTAATTCACCCATATAATCATGGGTTGCCCCATGGATCCTCCTAATCCATTGGATTCTTACTTTGGGCTTAAGGTTTAATTAAACTAACTTATACATTGGGCTTGCATTAAGTTACTTTGGGCTTCTCATTAATCAACCACTTGGGCTTACACCTTTCTACACTTGGGCCTTATCAATATCTTATTGAACTTTACAATTTCTTACACAATTCTTACAAATTCAATACATATAGCTTAAAGCCTTATAACGTATAATTTATGTATTAATCTCGTATTCTAACTCATATACTTAATCATATACGACATACCATGCTTCATTCATACTCGTATAACACCTCGTATCATACTCGTATTCATTACTTTGTACAATACCCACGTATTATACAATCATTACTTTAATTCATTAATCGCATTTAAATTCCTTCTCGAAATTCATTTTCCCTAATCGTTAAGTTTTAAGTCCGCAGGCGAAAAACTGCGTTTGCCATAACTGAAATATTATTGGATATTCTATCTCACCTCGATATTCTATCATTACGTATTTCTCGGAAGTTTAAAAATAATTCCCGAGCAAAAATGCGTGAATAGTGTTTTTCGAAAAATTTCTCAAAAACTTTTATTTTCGTCTTGGAATTTCAAACACTTTAATTCTACCACGTAGCCAAAATACTACGACATTCCGACAAATCTAGGTCATAGAAAGACCTTCAATTAGCTTACTCCCATAAATAATCAATTAAATTTATTTAATCCATATAATCAAAATAAAAATTTAATTCTCAAAAATCCAATAAACTGCATAGTGGTTTGGTTATCTTGGAGAAGCCCTTGATGAATCTGGGGTAGAAACCTGCATGTCCCAAAAAGCTGCGAACACCTTTTACCAAAGTAGGTGGTGGCAATTTCTCTATAGTTTCCAGCTTTGCCCTATCTACCTCGAGTCCCTTCTTTGACACTTTGTGTCCCAGTATGATTCCTTCTTATACCATAAAATGGTATTTTCCCAGTTCAGTACTAGATTTGTTTCGACACACCGCTTCAAAACCATCACCAAATTCGCAAGGCATGGATCAAACGTGTCCCCGAAGACTGAGAAGTTATCCATAAATACTTCTACATTCTGTTCCACCATATCTGAAAATATAGCCATCATACATCTCTGAAATGTGGCCGGAGCATTGCACAACCCAAAGGACATCCTTCTGAAGGCGAATGTGTCGTAGGGACATGTGAAAGTTGTCTTTTCCTGGTCTTCTGGAGCTATCATTATTTGATTATAGCCCGAATATCCCTCCAGAAGGCAATAGTACTCATGACCTGCTAATATGTCCAACATCTGATCAAGGAATGGTAGTGGAAAATAATCTTTCTTTGTAGCATTGTTGAGCCCGCGGTAGTCCATGCGTACTCTCCACCCTGTCACTGTTCGTGTTGGAATCAACTCATTATTCTCATTAGTCAATACGGTCCATGCCACCCTTTTCTAATACACATCTGCTGGGCTCACCCATGAGTCATGCGAGATCGGATAAATTATGCCGCATCCGAATGCATTTCGATTACCTCTTTCTTAACCACTTCTTTCATTATCGGATTAAGTCTCATTTGTTGCTCAACCGACTTACTTTCATCTTCCATCGAGTTTTATGCATGCAAAACGAAGGGTGATCCTTTGATATCTACTATGGTCCAACCAATAGTGATTTGAACTCTCAAGCACTCGTAGCGCTTTTTCTTCCCGAAAAGATGTTAATGCAGAAAGAAATAATCACGGTAGCTTTGAATCTTTATTTAAAAATGCGTACGAGATGTTACTGAAGTGGTTTTAATTCAAGTTCTGGAGGTTTCTCAAGAGATGGCTTTAATTTTACTGAGGATTCTCCAGCTTTTGTCAATGGCTCAATAGGTGTTCTGAATTTTCTGACTTGTGGAGCGGCATCCAGATATTTCACAAGTTCGTCAAGTTCCTCGTCCTCCAAATCTGAATTTTCAGCAATTACACTCCTCAAAGGTTCATCATCCACTAGACTCTGTACTTCATCATTTACGACCTGATCCACCAAATCAACCAGGAAACATTCATCTTCATATGCTGGAAAATTCATAGCTTTGAAGACATTAAAGGTGACCTCTTAATCATGAACACGCATAGTGAGTTCCCCCTTCTGCACATCTATCAGAGTCTTTCCTGTGGCTAAGAATGGTCTTCCCAGCATGATTGGTATCTTTTTATCTTCCTCGTAATCCAAAATGATGAAGTCAGCTGGAAAGATAATTCTGTCCACCTTCACTAATACATCTTCAACAATTCCCTATGGATACGTGATGGATCTGTCAGCTAGTTGCAACGAAATGTTTGTTGGCGTTGACTCCGGTAATCCCAATTGGTTGAACAATGACAAGGGCATCAGATTGATACTCGCCCCAAGATCACACAAACATTTTTCAAAATTCATCTTCCCGATTGTGCACGGGATTGTGAAACTGCCCGGATCCTTCAGCTTCAGAGGTAATTTCTGCTGAAGTACTGCATTGCATTCTTCTATCAAGGCTACTGTCTCAAATTCGTCTAATCTCCTCTTTCTTGACAGTATACCCTTCATGAACTTTGCATAGCTTGGCATTTGTTCCAATGCCTCGGCGAAAGGTATATTGATTTGCAGCTTTTTGAATATCTCCAGAAACTTGCTGAATTTCTTATCTTCCCTTTGCTTATTTAATCTTTGTGGATATGGAACTTGAGAGTGAATTGGTGGTACTGAACTCTTAAGCTTCTTCTCTGAACCTGCTTTATCTTTCTCTTCCTGCTGAACCTCAGACTTTTCCAGATTTTCTTTCTCAAGAGTGGCTCCTCCGCTTTCATGCACATGGCCTCCTCTTAGAAAAACACACAAGCATGGTGCGCGACTTACGATGTCTACAATATTCTTCCCAGATCTTAATGTGATTTCTAGACACTATTCTTTCTGTCTCTTCTTGGATTTGTCTCTGTATTACTTGGCAAAGAACCCTGGGGCCTGTTTGTAAGCATGCTCGCCATTTGCCCCATCTGAGTTTCCAGATTCTTAATAGCCACTGCTTGGCTTTTGATCATAACCTATGTATTTGCCATGTATTTCATCATCATCTCCTCCATTTCTGATTTCTTTTCTTGTTGAGGTTCAGCTGGAGTGTGATGTTGCCGTTGTTGAGAAAATCCCAGCGGAAATGGTGGTCTAGGATTAAACTGTGGCTGCGCTGGTTGTGTCTGAAACTGATTATTTGATTAAAACTAATTCTGCTGATTTCCTTAATTATTTGACCAACTAAAGTTTGGATGATTTTGGTTGTTGAGGTGGTATGTGTTCTGAAACTGACCTTTGTCTTTTCTGTAGTTGTTCACATACTGCACTGACTCTGAGCTGATAGCACATTGATCTATCGAGTGTGACCCCGTACAAATCTCATATACAAATGCAACCGTCTTCATTTTACCTTCTGCTAATGTGTCTATTTTCTTTATCATGGCTGCCATCTGTGCTGACAACTGCGTGATAGCATCCACCTCCAACACACCTGCAACCTTGGGCTGTGGCATTCGAGATGTAGGATTCTGAAAATCATTTGATGTCATCGTCTCGATAAGGTTATAGGCTTCCTCATAGCTTTTTGCCCATAATGCCCCTCCTGCAGCTGCATCTACAATCGGACTCGACTGTCATCCCAATCCATTATAAAATGTGTTGATCACCATCCAGTCTAGCATACCGTGATGTGGACACTTTCTAAGCATCTCTTTGTATCTCTCTCATGCTTCATATAAGTACTCGCCCTGTTGTTGCTCAAACTGAGAGATAGTTGTCCTCATCTTTGTAGTCTTAGCCATTGTGAAGAACTTGGCTAAGAATTTATGTGCTAAGTCCTCCCATGTAGTTATAGACCCTGCTGACAAAGAATAAATCCTACTTTTTGCTTTATCCCTCAATGAGAATGGGAATAACCTAAGTCTGATAGCATCCTCCGTCACACCGTTGTATCTGAATGTATCACAAATTTCGATGAAGCTTAACATGTGTTCATTTGGATTGTCTGTAGCGGCACCCCCAAACTGTACTGAATTTTGTACCATTTGAATAGTGCCCATTTTTATCTCGACTGTATTAGCTGCTATCGCTGGTCTGACGATGCTAGACTGTAGTCCATTAATATTGGGCATAGAATATTCCTTCAGAGCCCTATGCTCCTCTCTTTTCTCTTCTCCTTGTACCTCGGCTACCATATTAGTTGTGGTACTTTCTAACTGTGCTTGTAAATTTCTACGAACACTAGCTTTCCAACCTCTCCTGTTTATGTTTTCCTGGATAGGTGTTAAGTCGGGGTTGGATGACCGCGTGCGCATAAAAATTTATCCAAGTTCCTGAAACAAAAACAAAAATGGAAATGAGATAAGAATGGATTTATCTAAGTCATACAATATAGCTTAAAACTAATGATGATAATTTAATTTTAAACGCCTTTCCTCGGCAACGGCGCCAAAAACTTGTTGCCTCTTTTTTAGTTCTAAGAAAAGAGCTCTAACTCATGTAAGCATACATGTGTCAACAAGTAATACAGAGCAAGTAAAGTATCGATCCCACAGAGAAAGTTGTTTAATTTAAATCACTATGCATTAATTAAATCACTATATTTATATGCTCAAACGAATGACTAAGATTGGTTTGTTACTCGAATCACAAATAAAGACTAAAACAATAATAACGACGGAATAAATCAAATTTGGAAGTAATGGGATCCTAACTTCATTTAATAGTTCATTTAATCACCACTATCATGCAAGACTTTTTTACATATCATAGGAAAGTAGCCAAGAGCACTAAAAGAGTCATAGCCATTTTTCAATGCACTATGAACTACTTACATAGCATCCACAAATGATAGACTCTATGTAATCATTAATATACCCAAAATCACTATATGTCTATGAAAAACTGCAACTATATTGAATTTAAGTTCAAGCCCTTATTCTAACTCATACGGTGAAACAGTATATGTCTATCTAGTTCACGAAATACACAAGCAATATAAAACAGCCCCATATACGTATATTATCATGATTACAATCCATACTTGCATGTTCATTGTCAATTCCATACAAGTACTGAATCGAATGGTGATCAAGCATTCATACATGCAAACCACTAATGATAGACATCCCATATGATATGTAAAACAATCCAGCATTCAAGCATGAAATCAAACTACATATTAAAATCCGTTATCCCATAATGGAGTTTAGTTCATGACTGAACCAAAAGCCATTATGGGATCAAATCAAAACATGATTCATAAACAAACAATTAAAAGATGAAAGGTAAAAACAATCAAACCCAATTGCTGAATATAATCCATTACTCAAATCCTCATATGAATCTAGCAAATACTAATAAAAATCCACTCGGGTAGAAAATCCCAAGAAGAAATAGAAAAGTAGAGTTTTGGCCTCCTTCTACGTTGGAATCTCCCCCAGAGAGTAAACCCTAGTTACGATATTAAAAATACGTCAAAATTGAATAATTCTCAATAATCCTCCTCTGACACCAGTCAGAAATAGTTTAAAAACCAAATTACAACCATTTTAATTAAACATTAAAATAAACATTTCGGCATTAATCGAAATCGCATGATGTCGCTCTTCTTCCTAGTGTAATCCTCGGCGGTAGCGGACTTGCAATATGTCATGATGTCGATCGGGTACTTTCATGCGGCCTTGCGTCTCAAGCTTATCCTGCCGCATGCCTTTTGTAAGTGTGATTCTTGGTTCTGCTGCTGCAATTGTTCTGTCATGCTCCTCATTCCTTTGTTCATGCCTGTTTAGTCTCCTACTCCACTTGATCCTCATACCACGCATCCACAGCTTGTGCCTCGCTTCATGCGTTCATTCGCCTCGTGCCCTCTAATTTCACCAAATTAGACCTTTTCCTGCACTTTTCCACCCAAATGAGTTTTAAGTATATGCAATGCAAACTAACATGAAATGCAACTAAAACACACTAAAATATACTTGAGATGGGCATAGTTCGCATGAATTGGTACTCAATAAGTAGGTATAAAACCCACTTATCAAGTACGCCCGAGGGGACTGTCTCTACACCTAGCACCCTAAGGTCTTTCATGGTCTGGGAGTCGTTGGTTGAAAGCTCGCTAAGGGGTAGCAGTGTTGCCTAATGGAGTAAGACATTGCATAGTCATGTGAAAAAAAAGGAAAAGAAAACTAGCAATAAACACCTCGGGAAAGTGCGAAAATCGCCCTCGTGAGTAAAAATAAAGCAGTTAGGCCCAGTGTTGAACCTCAGTTTATTTTGATATGTTGGAATAGTCTTTGTTGCATATATATACATGATTCTTGCTTTAAACTGTAATTTTCTATTTTGCTTGCATGAGTTAGAGCTCTTTTGTTAAGACTAAAAAAGAGGCAACAACAAGCTCTTCACAAGATTCTAACAATTATATAACCTAGAATAAGCTCTCTAGATTTTATATAATAGCAGCATTAAGAACTAGGGAATTAGACTATTCTAAGCAACAAACACATAAGCTCGGACTGTTTAACTTGTCTTCTGATAATCATAGCAATACTCAAAAGCTTGTCCACAATCAGATATTACTAATTACTACTTGTGATTAGAAACAATATCAATTACACGTAATATTATTCCTTGATCTAGCATATGATATTTGTTAACCAACTCAATCTTGCAGAAATCAAATCAATTAAGCCAAATAACATTCAGAAATTAAATCAGATTATCAAGAATGAATTTCTTGTGAGAAGGAATAAATAATGAATACTCAATTAACCATTAATTATAAATAAGGTTCAACATCCCTTAGAACTGAATAAAAAGAACTTAGCTCATGTCTTCAATCCTCCAATGTTGTAGATGAGAGAATGTAGTAGATGATTGAATGAATAAAACCATGACTATCATCCTCTATTTATAGTGCTAGACAAAGTCCTAAATTCTATGGGAAGTAGAAATCCAAATTCTAAAAGGAATTACAAATCATAACTAGTTTCCATAAAGAAATAGAATCTAATTTGGAAATAAATCTTAGTATACAGTAAATCCTAAAGCTAATAGAAATAATAATCCCATTCCATCTTGAAATCTGCCAAAATCTGCATTTAGAAACTTTCCGAAAATCCAAGATTTTCCAATTTTCGAGCTCAAATTCGCTGGGGCGAATTTTCATTTTCTAATGCGACGTCCTTTGATACAATGAGGATACCTTTTGATCTGGAAGGAGTTATGGATTCTTCTACCTATCAAAACGAAGATATCGACGAGATCTACAACTTTCATTCTTTGAGATGTGACAGATTATGGCCGTATCAAGGTCAAAATAAGGCTACAAGTAACTGCTATGCAAATTGCAACTTCCAAACTTTGAGGTTCAACTTCCGTCTGGTAAAAAGATCATAACTTCTTCATACAAACTTCGATTGGGACGATTCAAGATATTTCGAAAATCTATGGAAGAGCTCTAAAATAAAATCCAAGTCCCAAACCAAGACCATGCATCCAACTTAATGCTTAAAACCCTGCAATGTTTCTTTTTTCTCATTTTAGCTCCAATTCTTCCTGAAATCATTAAACACATTAATAAGCTCATATACACATGAAACATGGAATAAAAGTAAACATAAAGGAATCAAAATAAATAAATAATATGTACTCATCAAATTCCCCCACACTTAGCCTTTACACGTCCTCGTGTAAACCAAAAATTTGATTTCCAGAAAAATTCTATTCAACCATTATGTCAAAAGATTTCAAGATACAAATCATGACTTTTAACACTAAACTCACAGAAATCTAATCAATGCCTCGTCAGTTAACTCACAATGACTAACCTTACCATTTCACCAACGAACTTCATTAAACCAACATGTAACCACAAAAGAAATTTTCCTATAGTCCACATATTTACTCAACTTGGTTATTATGGATCAAAAACCGTGCACACTAACTCACAACCAAGAAAAATTTTTCCTTGCTTTTTAATTTTTTCATAGAACCTTTTCTTTATCACATATGAATGTATTTTCATATTTTTCTCGTATATATATTTTTTTCTTGACATGTGCAATGCCTCCTTTTCTTAGGCTTTTCAGAGTTACCCATTAGTGAACTTTCCACAAACGACTCCCAAACCAGATGATCTTAGGGCGCTAGGTGTAGAGACACCCCTAAGGCTTACTTATTCAAGTAACAAAGGCCACAAAAGATGACTAGTAAAGCTGCTTTTATCCATCACACTTTTCAGCGTAAATACCGATGCTTCCCGAGGCTTAGATACCCAGTTATTTCGCATAATGGATATTAAAGCCGATTTTCATTTTTCATTTTTTTCCTCTTTTTTTTCTTTTTTTTCATTCATCATTTTTTTTCACATGGTTCTGCAACAACATAAGCAAGTTAAACAGTTCTAAGTCGTGAAATGACTGCACATAGACAACTCCACAAATAACTTAGCCAAATAAACATGCTTCTCATATTCAAGTACTCATGTATCACAAATTCAATTCAAATCAATTACTATGGATCATGGCTTAGTTGTCATCATTCATTAACAAATGAAGCATCAAACAGATTCTGAATTTTAGCATTAATTTTCAATCTTTGACTTTAACCTTCAAACACATAGGCGAATAGAACCATGGAACCATAATTTTCAAAAAAAATCAAAAGCATTAATTTTTTTTCAAATTTCTCATCAAAATTGGATCAATATCCCCTAATAAAATAAAAACTTAAATCTCCCCCCCCCCCCACACACACTCAAACCTTACATTGTCCCCAATGTAAGAAAATCATGCAAAGAAGAAAATACTACTAGCTAACATGCAATAAAAAAAACTAAAAAGTAAAGGGATAGAAAAATCAAATCTGAGATCTTGGGTTGCCTCCCAAGCAGCTGCCCTTTTTTATTGTCATTGGCTTGACATCATCCTTCTCATCCTATGTAATTGGACTTGTGTACTTCAAGTGGACTGGTAACAGTTTCAATTCATTAGGAACAACCTTCAGATCATGATTTTGCTCCATTCTAGCCCTCAAATCCTTCTTATATATTTGCTCAAGAGATTCCTGCACTATAGACTCAACAACATAATAGAAAAAATAGAATTAACATTACCAAGATACCTTTTAACTTCATATATGCCGAACTGGACATGTGTGTCGTCCAATTCCATGTGTAAGGACCCATAGCGTTTATCATTCTGTGTTGTTGCTAGTACAAGGAAAGTATAATCATCTATGTCATCCTTATAGAAATCTACAGGAATTATTAATTCTTCCATCTCTACCTCATGTTCATCCTTTTCAGACTATGAATACCTGATTTCTTCTTCAAATTTAGCAGTAGTCTCGAGCACTTCCAAATGGTTTCCACTAGTGAACTCCTCATCATCTTTAAGTTCTTGTTCCCTATTCGCCATTTCTTCTAGGAATTTTTTATTAGACTCTCTATACCATGTTGAATTCTTACCAACTTTCCAATTCCTTGTTAGAACTTGGGGAAAAGGTAGTTTCAGTTCATAAGCTAAAAGAGGTGGAAATTTCTTTTTGAGTATATCACTGCTGCTTGTTTCACTATTGTCGGACTTGCTTTGTATTAACTTTCCTTGCTGCTGATCCTCTGCACCACATCTCAATGTTATGGCACTTACATTTTCAATAGTTTGAGAAAGTAACCTTCTTACTGTGGTTGCAAGCTGACCAACTTGGTCCCTCAAATCTTGAACAGAAGTTCATATATGACTCATGAACTGTTGTGTTTGGATCTTGAATGCCTTGAACACATCCTCTATAGATGTACCAGAATTGACAGGTACTTCTTAGTTTTCTGTGTGGTACTGAGGTTGAGCTTGCTGAATAACTTGTGTATTCCTTGCAGCCATTTGTCGAACCAAAACAGTTAAATCAGAAATCTAATGCTCCAAGTCTCTCGTGTTTACCCCCATTTACCCTTTGTGGTGTGTGATCCATCTTAATTCCATACTGCTGTGAGTTAACTGCCATGTTTGCAATTAAGCTCCTTGCCGCTTCTGGAGTCTTGTCTACCAGTGCTTCTCCACTTGCTGCATCAATCAAACTTCTTTCCATTGGTAGCAACCCCTCATAGAAGTACTGGATCAAGTAATGTTCATCAATTCCATGAGGTGGACAGCTGGAACACAACTTCTTGAACCTTTCCCAATACTCATAGAGATTTTCTCCATTAAACTGCCTGATTCCACATATCTCCTTTCTTATATCAGTAACTCTTGATGCAGGAAAATACCTCTCCAAGAATAACCTTTGAATATCAGTCCATGATTGTATTGATCCTGAATGACAAGAATAAGTAGTAGCTTGTCTAGTTTTGTGGCCTTTGTTACTTGAGTAAGTAAGCCCGAGGGGATTGTCTTTACACCTATCGTCCTAAGGTCTTAATGGTCCGGGAGTCGTTTGTCGAAAGCTCGTTAAGGTAATATTGAAAAGCCTAAGGGAATAAGACATTGCATAGCTATGTGTATGTAAACCAAAAGAAAAAAAGTGAATAAAACAGGAAATAAGAGCAAAAAGCCCCCGTAGATGAAAAATAAAGCATATGTATCCCATGTTGACCCTCGATATTGGTAATTGTTTGATTTTAGTTAGATCTAGCTTGTTTTTGGATTTCTTGAGTTTAAATTGTATGATGCCTTCGAAGAGACTTGTTATGTGTTAAATTTGATTTTATATCAGTTAACATTGTTGTGGAGCACACACGAACTATATTAGTGATAACAGTCTAAGATTTGATAATTGATTAAGAAGTTAATGATTTGTTTTGATATGATGTATTATCGTGTTTACTTGATTTTTCTAAGGCCGGTAGAATAGACTTATTTTTGTCATTACTGCTGGATTCGTAGGCATGTGGATTAGTTGCATTGCATAGCATTGTTGTTTTGTGTTTTTGCTTGAGGACAAACAAAGGTTTAAGTTTGGGGGTATTTGATAAGTAGATTTTATACCTACTTATCCGGTATCTGTTACTTGAATTAGTTTCTTAAAATCATGTTTTTTAGTTACCTTTCATGCATTTTGTGTTCATTTTGTAGATTATATGCTTGGGAGCTGTGTAAGCGACTATTGGTATGAAAAAGTAAGGAAAAGAAATACGGACATCATTTGGGCTTTCATGTTTATTTCATGTTCTTGGCTTGGAACTTAGATTATATTTTAGAGCTTCTTCTTAGCTTTCCGGAACATCTTAAATCATTCCAATCGGAGTTCGAATGCATGAGTTATGACATTTGTACCAACAGACGTTGAACTTCACATGTTTTGGGTGATCATTTACATAGCAGCCACTTCAGAGCCAAATTCAAAATTTCTCCACTCCTTATTTCGAAAACCTCAAAGAATTAAAGTTGTAGATCTACGTCTCCTCTTTCTGGAACATCTTGAATCTTCAAAATCGGAGTTCAGAAAAAGATGTTATGGCCATTTTCCCAAAGGTCATCAGAGTAGAAAATTTCCAAAAGGGACCCCCGCCGAGGCGTGTCTATCAATGCAAAAACCCCCGCCGAGGCGGGGGTACGTGCAGAAAAGTCATTTTTTGTCAGAATTTTAGTCCAAGAAGGATTGGTTCGATCCGATTGACTCAATGACTTCTAAGAGGACTTAAAGACATATATAGAGACATATAAAAGGAGGAGAATCACAAGGATTGGAGAGGAGGAGAGGATTCCATTAGATTAGATTAGAGTAGAATAGTAGAAAACCATAGTTATTATGAGATTTGGAGATTGAAGTAACTTGGAGACCATTGAAGATTCAAAGTAGGAGCAAGGAGGGAGCATCAAATCTGCAGACAACAGATTCTATCTTTCTCTCTTCTTCTATTTTTATCTTTTAATGTGTATTCAAGTGTGGATTCTTAGTTTTAATTCAATGAACTAATTCTTTGTTTGAGATTACAATGGATCTTATTGTGTAGTTTATTTTAATATGTTTCGCTATCAATTACCATGATAATCTATATGAACTCGAGAGATGAAGTATAGATTTAGATTTGATCATGATAGCATGTGTTTGTGATTTCTGCAACGATGGAATTTATGATTGGTATTTAGGATAGAGATATGCCTTTACGTCATATATAATCTTATAGAGAACTTGTGTTTTAAATCCTTTTTAATTGTAATTCACATAGATATATAGTGGATTAGTTAATTAGGGTATCTTGCTTAATTCTATCATTTGTGGATTTAAGTATGGGTATTATGCATCGAGAGGTGGTTGTATCTGCTTTAGTGTTCTTGATTAACAATTCAGGATAGAGAATAATTGATGAGAAGTGTGTTAACTTAAATGAAGCAATAAGTGAAGTTGTAATTTTAAATCTTCGTAATCTTAATTTAACTAGTGGTAATTAGAATTAGTTTATTTATAAATTGAAATTCATTTGTTTAAATAAGATTGAGTTGGTTACGGGTTAGTACTTGGTGATTCTTGTTAAATAATTCCTCGTGGGAACGATACTTTACTTTCACTTTATTACTTGTTGATCATGTATACTTGTGTGTTATGCGTAATTAGATTTTACCCATTTTGCCCCCAAAAGTTACTATTCACACCTCCTTACTATTCACGAAGTTTCCCTTGGAAGCTTCGTGCTTCCATCTTTCAGGATTCGTCCGATAGTTCGAAAAACTGCGATTCTCGGAATCCAAATATTTTTGGATATTTCATTTTTCCTTTACAAATTAACTTTTACGCATTCTTCGGAACTCCGAAAAACTGAAAAACACTTTTTGATGGTAAGAGTTTTCCTTCACGTTTTCCCCTAACGTAGTTAACGAATGAAAAGTACATAATATTACTTTTCGTCATTTTTATTTTGTCTAATTTTTGCACGTTTTTCGAGAAAAACTTTTATCGGCTTACTTAACTTTTCACGATATATTATCGTCAAATCTTTTGACGGAATGTCATTTCAACATACCGAATTCTCAGAGAGACTTAGGTTATTCAAACTCTAACCCTTAAGTTTCGTCGGGTTAATAGTGCCTATTTCGTCTTTTTCTCGGAAATATTTTTATTCCTGGGAAAATTTTATTTTTATCTTGAAAACTCTTATTCGCTCAGTAAAACTCGTAGCCTAGAATTCTACCGTATTATAATCATCCTAGGTTAAAGAACGATTAATAAACATATAGCATAAAATATTATTAATAAAAATTCATTTTATTAATAACTAATTCTTTAAACTTAATTTTTGGACAATCCAATTTTTCGAGTTGTCACATTCTTTCCCCCTTATAAAAATTCCATCCTCAGAATTTCTTAAAATCAAACCCATACCCGGGTCATCACATTCACCCCTTCTTCACAGAATTTCATCCTCGAAATTTTAGCTTACTCTTCTTCTCAACTTCTCTTCAAAGAAGTTCTTATCTTTCAAACATTCCCTAACTTTCATAATTTATCAAGAATTATGAAGTAGAATGAATAACGAGGAATATAAGAATTCCTTTTCAAACATTTCATACTTTTGCTGAGGGGTCAAATCGACCATGAACTCTTACTAGGTTTAACAACATTTCACCGGAAACCCTTCTATCACGGTCAGTTTACAATCACCAAGAAAGTAAACTACCTCTTCCATACGTAGGCGATCAACCAATCGTATAACCCTATTTCGGGGTGTGTTCACCTTAGACTTAACCATTAGATTCCGAACCAAAATAATTTGGCTTGGCATAACTTCTTCAAAGAAAGCTCGATTTACTTTTAAACATGACATACCATTTGTCTTAGCCAAATCAAATAGCTTAGACCAGACCAATAAATCGGATATCAACTTGAAACAATCTTCTAGTCAAATCAATTGACATCGACTACTTCTTTAAATTCTTTCAAAATACATCAAAATGTTTTATGGAGTCATGATACCTTTGACACCCCCAAATCTGGGTACTTCATTCCCCTAAGACTTGTTGTTCACTTTCTATACATTCATACTATCTACCCAAAATAAAATAACGTTTAAACCATAAATCCTCCCTTTAAAGGGTTACACCATTAATCCAAAAAGTCTTCACAGTCTTTGAGTACAAGTCCGCATAAAAGAAAGTTTGGTTTGGATAAGCTTTTAAGGTAATTTGAAGTTTAACGATCATCAACTAGATGACTAGTTGAATCAGTAAGGTTTGATAACACAATAGTTGTTTAATAACAACATAATATGGAACAATGAAAAATCGTAAGCGAACTAACTATATATTGAACTCATGCTTAAAAACAACTACAAAGCATAAGTATTGAATGACAATAAACCTTGCTTGAATAGTATAAAGCTAGGGCTACGGATTATTTAATATACATTAAGTAATAACAAGGTGAAAATAAAACTTGCTCATTATGAGAATAACTTGTGTCAAGTAATTGAAATAAGACAATTCGACATTAGAAATTAGAATTCAAAAAAATTGCATTCACAATACATGAATGACAATAAAGAAACTTGTCTAACAATAAACAAGTTAGAATACATCAATAAGTATTGGAATTCAAAGCTTGTTCGAATAAAGTTAAAGTTATAGCTTGCTCAAATAATGATTAGGAATACAAGAATTCGCTTAATGAAAGTTTTAAAGTAAGAAACTTGCTCAATGTAAAAAGATAAGGTTTAGAAACTTGCATCCTTATAAACAAATTAGATACAAGAACTTTCTCAATCATAGGAATAAAGTTGCACAATGTAATAATAGAACTAGCTCAACGAAAGTGTAGAGTTAGAAAACTTGCCTCGAGCGTAAGCTATAATATTAAAACTCACGTTCACCTACACATAGTATTAGAACCACAATATCTATTAGATATACTAACATTCACTTTCCAACATAACACGTATTTCTAGCTAAACTTAATAATTTAGTACAAGTCTTATGCTACTAGGTAAACATCAAAAATTTCAAGTATTAACCTTCACAACACTTGTTTTCATGTTTGCTAACATATTCAACCAATTAGAACAATTTAACAACAACTTAAACTAGTTTAATTTCTCAAATTCCATATTTTCATATGAAAACTCCATTTTTGACATCTTTTACAAAAATCATTACTGTAATTACAATTCTACACCGAATCATTTCGTTCAAACTACGTTCTCTTCGTTTCTTAACGAACTAGCATAATCAAAACTCAATTTACAGTTTACCATACAAATTGGCCACTAAAATTGGTACTTACACAAGACACATGAGAAAATATATACCGTCATTACTTTTCTTCCTTTTTAACTGTAATTAGCATACGAATTCTTTTTTACATACAAACTCAAACATAACCAACACATATAATCATCACAATTCAGTTGTATAGCAACAATTCAACAAAAATCGAATTCACATAACATATAAGTTATGTCGTAAACTCATATATGTACATACGTATATATATAATACTAAGGTTTAGATAAAATACCTTCACTTAGCTTGTAATCCTTGCTAAAATCGCTGGAAATTGCTTTGGAATTGCTTAAGTTCTCTCTCAATTCTCTCAACTCTCTCTGTAATCTTACGCTTAGCAAATGACCAACTAATAATAACCAAGTATGCGTAAACCAACATAAACCGATATAGCCATAACACATATACTAAATATGTCAGTTACAAACTAATAAACGTATAGTTTTAAATATATTACATTTATTATTTATTTTATTTTATTTACTTTATTTAAAATTCAAAAATCAAATATCCCAAAAGTCATAAGGCTCCGTTTGGCAAAACCCTTTAAAATTTAAAGACTTAATATATTTAAGCCTTGTTTGGCAAAACTAAATTAAACTCCTTTAATTTATTTTAATAAACAATTTAGTTTATTAGTTATAATCACACATTATTTATTTGGATTTCCATATCCACATTAATCAAATAAATTAATTATACATACTATATTTTAAATAAATATTCCACTTAAACAAATATCACAAAATTATAATCTCATTATAATTTTATTTAATAATTTAACATACCATCTTAAATTATTAAATCAAAACAACAATATAACATCTCATGTTATATTACAACTCTCTAAATTATAAATTATTTTAATTTAGAATATTATCTAATAAATTTAATCCATAAATATTTACTAATACTAACCACATCAATAAAATATTTATTTCATCAATTTCAACAATAAACACATCAAATAAATATTTATATAATTCAATAAATATTTAATATTACAATTTGAAATTCCGGATTGTTACGTTTCACAGTATGTTGATGACTTCTATAACGCCCCAAAATCCGGTCTATCTTCACACCCGGATTCCGTACGTCACGAGTACATCACACATCCAACATACATCATTATATACTGAAATATAACAACATACACTCTCAAATCCCAGGTTCTGGAAACCTTATAACCTTTTTCATTACAAATAATGATAAATACATTATTTATTTCATCTTACAAGAGTGACTTTTATCTGCCACCAAGGATATATAACAGTTCCTTAAACTAGTCTATAGTTCAATTTCATCTTTCTATATTACAAGTCTTCACTTGATCTTCTCGCTCATTCACATTCCGAATGGTACTTCATCTGGATACCGTCAGCTTGATCTTTACGGGATCCTTAAGTTCTTCTAACCTTGTTCGCCGAAAATTGTTTTTCATTTAAAGCTAGTGTGAGCATTCAATTGCCTAGCAAGTCATAATAGTTTGAACAAACAACTTCAAAATTAAAATATTTCTTTTGAACTTCTATAATCGAACAAAGGTTATGAAGAAGCTTGAATAATAGGAATAGTCTCGATTCCTATCATCTTAAAACATCAGTCACTTTCATTCCTCTACCTTTTTCATATACATCATGTCTGGCTAGAATCATTAGCACAGACTTAACAATAACGGTTCATGTATAAACAGAACATACTTGTGTTGGACAGCTCAATCACAGAACAGTACATATCATAGTAACACCGAAGTGTTCAAATTGTGGCACAAGGCCTCATATATACTACCACCTTGTACAAATATCACATATTCTCACATAGACAGAACTTCTCAAGTTCAACATCTGAGAAATTTAAGAAACTAGCATTCATATAATATGAATGAAGTTAGGAAACTTGCCTTACGCCCAGCTACAGCTTACGTTGAACTGCTCATTCCAATTCCTATATAACACATAAGGAGAAAACATAAACACCAATTAGTCATATATTGAACTTACGCATTGGTTTACTTAACTTTACTTCTTAGGGCGTTCTTGCAATATAAGTTTACGCGACTAACTTCATTTACCAGTTTACGGCTTCATGACATACGGAGATGTCTTACTCAAAACGTTCATCATCTTGGATGATTTATATTCTTATTTTCTTCTTATAACTTCTCTAGGACTCAGAACATCGTGTCTCTGCTAGTAGTCCATATGGTACTCTGAGTGGTTTTCCACAAATAACCAACAAACAAGTTCCCATCTCATCTACACTGCCATCACAATGAGTTAGATCGGTTGCCAGTTTCGTATATACCTTCGCTCTCTGAAGGAATTGTTTAGCCCAGCTCCCATATGTCAACCATCAAAGGTTATAATTATACCACAACCTAACTCATCTAAACTTATCTGAACCATTAACTATAACGTTCATTAAGTTAATTTCTTATTCTTCACGGCTTTCTGGCAACTAAATGCCATACCTCAGGATTCATTCCTTATCGACTCACATTCGACTTTCATTAATCTTATTACCGTTTGTTACGGCTTTCTTGATAATTTCTATCTTATGAATACTTTCGTTATTCATTACATTATTGATCTTTTAATCTCTTTCGATCATTTCATTCAACATGTACTAAAGGTTTAAATTACTTGCTTAAGTGTTATATTACATAAACTACATGTTCATTATCTATCCGTACACTTCCCCTAGGAGTTGAGTAGTTAAACTCTCCTCACTGGCCCTTGCCTTTCAGACTGGCGCTTCTGTTGGCACGGCTCCCCTACCTCCTCTCGAATCGTATGGCTGAAGCCCACGTCCACTCTCTTTCTGATGCAGGCGTTGCTATGGTGCCAAATCCTTCGTTATCTCTCGCATTGCGGTGCCACTCACCAGTATCGGATGGCCGAGCTCGCGCTACGGCGCCACCTCCCAAGGCTCAGCTGGTGCTGCAGCGCCGAGCCTAAACCCTAGAAAAATTCTCTAAGTCTTTTACAAGCTTTAATCGCTTACTTTGAAATTTCGTAACTTATTCGTTATAACTCAGAACGAGGTCGTTCCAAAGCCATTCTCTTCCTTATCTTACATACTTCAATACCCCTCAGACAGAACTTCATTCTGAATCCATTAACATGCCCTTCGATTGTCTTGATCTTCACCCTTCGTTCATTTTTACGTTTTTAACGTTCTTCGTTCGCTCGTTCGTAATTCGATCATCCGAACTCAGAACTCATTCGTTCTTGAGTCCATGACTCACGTTTTCTATGTTTTCTTACTTTCTTATGAAACCCTACACATTCAGGTTCATTTACTAACTTTCTAGTTCTCATTCATCTTTTAAAAAAAATTCGCCATAACTTCGTTATAGCTAAGTTTTAATCCGTTCTTCATAAACGTTTCTACCATTCCTAACCAAGAAATAAGCATCTAACTTATACGAGATGGTTTTAATCTTGTCCATCAACAACAATTATCCTACGATGGTTTTAAATTTGTCCATTAACAACTTTCTTCGTGTTCTTCGTGTGTTCTTCGTTTTCTTCGTTCGTTCTTCATTTTTAATCTATATTTTGGATTACGATTTCACTTTTTATAGGAATTTAATGTTATAGAACATCATTCCTTACTTATTTCACCTACTTATTTATATAATCCACTCAGATCGTTTAATTCATTACGAATCTTATACTTCCTTAAGAAATTTATAAAATAAACTTCTAATTCTTTTTTCTTCATTTTCTTACGATTTCAACCATATGAAATCATTCCTAACATTATTAACTTCTTATTATTATTAAATTACGTTTTATCATAGAAACCTAAAGAAAATCTATTAGAAGCTAGGTTTTAGGTTACCTCTCTTCTTTATTTTTCTTCCGCTAGACAAAGTCGGTGATTCGCATGCTTTTCTATTTCACGATAACTTTCGATCCGATCATTCATGCTCATGTTCTTCCTTCTCCCTCTTCCTCCGAGCTCTCTCTCTCTCTCTCTCTCTCTCTAAGATGTAGGATTTTCAAAATCCCATCAAATGAACATAAGGCTTCCTATTTATAGAAAATCCAAAGCTAGGGAAATTTGGTCATTTCGCCCCCCTTAACCTCCTTACTATTCAAGACTTAAGCCCTAAGTTAACTTGGCCTCCATATTAACTTAGCCATTCGGTCTTCTTAGCCCTTAAGTTTACTTACTCATCACTTATAAGCACTTTACTTAACCATTAAGCATAAGCACTTTACTTAGATATTAAGTTTACTTAGTCATTACATAACTTATCCTTTACTTAGCCATTAAAACTAATCGTATTATACGCATCTCATTCTCGTATTCGCTTCGTATATAGTTCATACGATATTCATATTATATGTCGTAATAATATTCATACTATACACGTATAATAACTAGTATTACACTCGTATTTCTTACGCATAATAACCCTAATTATTATATAAAATCATTAAATTCTAGGTACTCACTTTTCCTAACCCTTAGGTTTTAAGTCCTCAAGCGAAAACTTTATTTTTCCCATAACTGAAATATTATTGAATATTCCATCACGTCTCAAAATTCTATCATTACGTGTTTTTCGGAAATTCAAAATAAATCTCTGAGCAAAAACGGATGAATAGTGCCTATTTCGTCTTATTCCCCGGAAAAATTTTATTCTCGTCTTGAAAATTCTTATTCGCTCAATCTAGCTCATAGCCAGAATACTCCCGACTTATAATCATCCTAGGTTCTAGAACGATTAATAAACACATAGCACAGAATAGTATTAACAAAAATTAGTTTTATTAATAACTAATTTTTTAAACCTAAATTTTGGACGATCCAATTTCTGGGTCGTCACAACTTCGTCACTTTATGACTTCATCATTATACATTATACCATAGCGGGTTGTTGATCCTAAGATCACATTCTACACCAGGTTCAATAGCATTAATAACTCCATCCTTTTACCATCTTTGCAGTAAATGCAGTGATGATATAAAATTCATTTTGATATTTTAAATCAATTTCTATCTAGCCGAAATAATTAGCATAAACATATAAAGACTTGGAATATACTATTTCTCCATCTCCATTCATTGTCTTACTTACCAAAATACTTAATCTTCTCTAGTACCTTCAATGCTAAGCATACTAAAAATACTTCATTTTCAGTCTAAACATTCTTATACCCTCGTATAGTCCATCAACTTACCACACTTCATGTGTTTAGAAACTTTCCACAACCATATGTGTTTAAGAACTTATCTTCGCAATATGTAATCCAAGAACAAATCAAGGACTATACATATGCTTAGGGCTCAATAACATAGCATATAACTACGAGTCACAAAATTTTCATACGTATGAGTTTCAAGAACTCGCACCTATCTTAACATTCTCTACTTATCACACATATACATGAGAAAAGATTCACCTTCTCGTCATATATATATTGATAGTGCGACACTACCATTCTTACTTTCTCTTTATTTAATACGAATTTTCTTTAATTCGTATGATATCCTTTACAACTCAATTTGAGTTTGTCTTCCCTTACTAATTCATAGTACCATTTATTTATAGCATTATCTATAAATCATCCATCGTTTAACAAAATATATGTTAGTACGATTCAATATGACCACGTGGTGATCTTCTTCCTTAATCGTTTAAGTTAACAATTTTTTTATCATTCTCACTCCGATTATAGTCTTAGGTACTCATACTTAAGGTTTATAACCTATCAGCTCTGATACCAACTTGTAACGCCCCAAAATCCGATCTATCTTTACACCCGGATTCTGTACGTCACGATCCCATCTCTTTCCAAACATACATCATTATATAGTGAAATATACATACATTCTCAAATCCCACATTCTATTACCTTATAACCTCGTTCATTACAAATAATGATAATTACATTATTCTTTCCATCTTACAAGAGTGACTTTTATCCGTAACCAAGGATACATAATAGTTCATTAAACTAGTCTATAGTTTAATTAAACTATTCTATATTACAAGTCTTCACTTGATCTTCATGCTCATTCATATACTGAATGTCACTTCTTCTGGATACCAATCAGCTTAATCTTTACGGGATCCTTAAGTTCTTCTACTCATACGGTGAAAATGTTTTTCATTTAAAGCAAGTGTAAGCATTAAATTTCTCAGCAAGTCATAACAGTTGAATAAATAACTTCAAGAATTTAAACGTTCTTTTAATACTTCAATAACCGAATAAAGGTTATAAAGCAACTTGAATAATAGGAATAATCTCGATTCCTATCATCTTAAAACATTAGTCACAATCATTTTTTAATACTTTCATTCTTCTACCTTTTTCATAAACATCATATTCGTCTAGAATCATTAGCACAGACTTAACAATAACGGTTCATGTATAAACAGAACATTCTCATATTGAACAGTTCAATCACAGAACAGTTCAATCACAGAACAGTTCATCTCATAGAAACACCGAAGTGTTCAAATTATGGCACAAGGCCTTATACATTCAACCACCTTGTACAAATATCACATAATTGCACATAGATAAAACTTCTCATGTTCAACATCTAAGAAGTTTAAGAAACTAGCATTCATATAAAATATGAATGAAGTTAGGAAACTTGCCTTACGCACAACTACAGCTTAAAGTTTACGTTGAATTACTCATTCCAAACACTATATAACACATACACCAATTAGTCATATACTTGCCTTACGCATTGGTTAAACTTAACTTTACTTCTTAGGGTTCGTGTTCTTACAATTTTAGTTTACGCGACCTACTTTCTTTACCGGTTTATGGCTTCATGACATACAGAGATGTCTTACTCATAGGATCATCATCTTTGATGATTTACATTCTTATCTTCTTCTTATAACTCTTTTAGGACTCAGCACACATCGTGTCTCTGCTAGTAGTCCATATGGTACTCTTAGTGGTTTTCCACAAATAACCAACAAACAAGTTCCCGTCTCATTTACACTGTCTTTCACAAAGAGCTAGATTGGTTGCCAGTTTCGTATATACCACCGTTCTCTAAAGGAATTATTTAGCCCAACTCCCATATATTAACCATCAAAGATTATGATTGTACCACAACCTAAACTTTATCTTAACTTATCCGAACCATTAAACTATAATGTTTGTTAAGTCAATTTCTTATTCCTTATGGCTTTCTGGAAACTAAATGTCATACCTCAGTATTCATTCCATATCGTCTAAGGCATACAGTCTTTTGTATACTTAGAATGATCATTCAATATTAATTCTACGCATTCATAGCATTAAGCATTTTACATTATCTTATTTGTATCTTAAAATGTCCGGTTCATTCGACTCGGAATGTCATCCAAGTTATAATCAATCTCAGCTTCTTAATGTTATACGTCATTGTCTTTAATTCCATTTCTTTACCGTTCACAGGCTTAATCATTGATCTTCATTATCTCACGGTCAAACCATGCATGATGTGTAGGTTCTGCCCGTTTAATATTCGAGTACACTCAACCCTCACATCGGCTAAAGTGTTTAACGCTTACTTTTTATTCTAATATTCTCTATCTGACTCACATTCAGACTTTCATTAATCTCATTACCCATCACATGAACCCCATGTTCATTATTCTTTCTTAATGTCGAAGTCATACGGTTCGTTGTATGCTAAGACCGATCGTTCATCGCAACTGCGTTGCATTTACAATTTTTGTCTTTTAATACCATTCAATCTTTTCGTTCAACCTTTACTAAAGGTTTAAATCACTTGTTTAAGTGTTACATTACGTGAACTACATGTTCATTATCTTTCCTTACATTTCCCCTAGGAGTTGAGCAATTAAAAGCTCATCATTGGGCTTGCGCTGCGGCGTCGGGTCCTTCCCTCTTCATCGCGCTACAACGCGACTAAGCAGTACTTGGTTGCCCGGGTTAGTGTTGCGGCGCCGCCTCCCAAGGCTTAACTGGCGCTGCGACCCCAGGCTTCAAACCTTGAAAAAAAAATTCTAAGTCTTTTACAAGCTTCAGATGCTTAATTCGCAATTCATAACTTCTTCGTTATAACTCAGAACGAGGTCGTTCCAAAGCTATTCTCTTCTTTATCTTACGGACTTCAACTTCCCTCAGATAGAAATGTATTCTGAATCCATTAACATTCTATTCAATTGGCTTAAATTCCATTCTTTGTTCATTTTACGTTATTAACGTTCTTCGTTCGTTCATCCATAATTCGGTCATCCGAACTCTGAACTCGTTCGTTCTTAAGTCCACGACTCACGTTTTCTACGTTTTCTTATATTCTAATAAAACTACACCTTCAGGTTCATTTACATACTTTCTATTTCTCGTTCATCTTTTAAGATATTTTTGCCATAACTTCGTTATAGCTAAGTTTAATCCGTTCTTCATGAACGTTTCTATCATTCCTAACCAAGAAATAAGCAACTAACTTATACGCGATGGTTTTAAACTTGTCCATCAACAACAATTTATACTACGATGGTTTTAAATTTTTCCATCAACAACATTCTTCATGCTCTTCGCGTGTTCTTCGCGTTCTTCGTTCGTTCTTTATTTTTAATCCATACTTTGATTATGATTTCACTTTTTCTTGGAATTTGGTGTTATAAAACACCATTCCTTACTAATATCACCAAATCATTCATATGATTCATTCGGATCGTTCTGATTCATTACGAAATTCATACTTCCTTAAGAAATTTATAAAATAAACTTCAAATCCTTATTTCTTCTTTTTCTCATGATTTCAACCATATGAAATCATTCTTAACATCTTCTTCTCCTATTTTCATTAATCTATGTATATTGACATAAAAAAACTTAAAGAAATTTTATGTTAGACTAGGTTTTGGATTACCTTTCTTCTTTAATCTTCTCCCGTTGGACAAAGTTTGCACACGGACTAGCTTTTCCTCCTCATTCGAACTCTTTCTCTCTCTCTCTCTCTCTCTCTCAAGTGTTGGTGATTTTCAAAATCACCAACAAATGAGCTAAGGCTCTCCTTTTATAGAAAATCATGGCTAGGGGCAAAATAGTCATTTTGCCCCCAAAGTTACTATTCACGAAGCTTCCCTTGGAAGCTTCGTGTTTCTGTCTTTTGGGATTTGTCTGACAGTTCAAACAACTGCGATTCTCGAAATCCAAATATTTTTGGATATTTCGTCTTTCCTTTACTGATTAACTTTTACGCACTCTTCAGAACTCCGAAAAACTAAAAATCACTTTTTGATGGTAAGCATTTTCGTTCATATTTTCCCCTAACGTAGTTAAACGAATGAAAAGTACATAACAGTACTTTTCGTCATTTTTATTTTGTCTGATTTATGCACGTTTTTTGATAAAAACTTTTATCGACTTACTTAACTTTTCACGATATATTATCGTCAAATCATTCGACAAAATGTCATTTCAACATACCGAACTCTCGGAAAGGCTTAGGTTATTCAAACCCCAACCCTTAGGTTTCGTCGGGTGAATAATGCCTATTTCGTGTTTTTCTCGGAAATATTTTTATTCTCGGAAATTTTTTATTTTCGTCTTGAAAATTCTTATTCGTTCAGTCTAGCTCGTAACCAGAATCCTCTCGTATTATAATCATCCTAGGTTATAGAACAATTAATAAACACATAACACATAATATTATTAATAAAAATTCATTTTATTAATAACTAATTCTTTAAACTTAATTTCTGGACAATCTGATTTTTCGGGTTGTCACATTAGCCGCCATTGTTTCTATTAGCTAATATGCCTCTTCATAACTCTTAGCCATGAACGCTCCACCCGAGGCTGCATCTATGCTGGTTCTAAGATTACCACTCAACCCATTGTAGAATGTGTTCATTTGCAGCCATTTAGGTAGTCCATGATGTGGGCACTTTCAGAGTAGTTCCTTGTATCTTTCTCATGCCTCGTACAATGACTCCCCATGCTTCTGCTCAAACATGGTAATCTCGTTTCTCATCTTAGCATTCTTGGCTGGTGGAAAAGTCTTAGCCAGGAACTTTTGAGCAAGGTCGTCCCATGTAGTAATCGACCCTGGTGGTAGAGAGTGTAACCAACTTTTTGCCTTGTCCCGCAGTATGAACGAAAACAAGCGAAGTCTGATTGCATCATCCAACACCCCATTATATTTGAAAGTGTCACATCTTCCAAAAAGCTAACCAAGTGCTCATTCGGATCGCCGTTCGCTAATCCCCCAAACTGCACCGAGTTATGTATCATCTGTATGGTCCCAGGCTTAATTTCAAAAGTATTTGCAGCAATCGCCAGCCTGGTGATACTCGACTAAAGCTCAGTCACCTTGGGAGCAACATAATCCCTTAGCGCTTTTTGATCTTCTACAGCCATTGTTTCTTCCTATTTCTCAAAGTTCTCCTTAGTGTCCTTAATCCACTTACTCAACCTTTGAAACCTTTTCTCAATGTCGTCCTCGAAAGGAAGCAAGTCAGGCTTCTTAAATCGAGTTTGCATAAACTAACTCAGAGAACCTGAAACACGAAAGAACAAAACAAAAAGAAAATTTTGTTTAAGTAAAACTGAACTAATTAAACTGATATTGAAGAATATTAAAATCAATACTATTCCCCGGCAACGGAGCCAAAAACTTGTTGGTCAAATTCTAAATGCGCTCCATGCAAGTATACGTGGTCAACAAGTAATATAGTAGTAAGAAAAAGTATCGTTCTCATAGAGACTAGTATGAAATTAAACCTAAAAATTACAAGTTTTATATTAACTCAATTTTATTAAACTATTCAAATTAATGATTATAACTAATAAAAACTAGAAACTAAGAATCCCAACTAACCTTCACAATTTAATAACCATAATTTCAAGTAAATAATGGAGAATTAGGCTTACAATATCACCTTAAGTCTCACTCTGATTATCACACCTTATTCCAGTTCAAGTCACTATCTTAGTTTATTAATCAAGAACACTTAAGTAGAAATAGCCATCTCTCGATGCACTAACACTGTATTAACTCAAATCCACAAATTAGATAGAATTAAGCCAAACACCTTAATTAACTAATTCACTATATCTCTATGTGAATTAAAATCAAAGAAGGTTGAAAGTTCAAGTTCTTTACCCGATTACATGCGATGCTAGGTATATCTCTATCCTAACATTCACCGGGATTCAATCAAACACAGAATTCAAGAACACATGCTATAGTGACTAAATCTAGATTCATACATCATCTCTTGAGTCCATATAAATCCACACAGAATTGGTGATCAAGCAATTCATAGATTAAAGTGCAAATCACAATAGATAAATTGAATGATAGATTATTAAACTGAATTCAAGGCATCACAATCATTGTTCAACAATAAAGATCCATTGCAAGCCTAATAAGTACTTTAGTTCATCATCAATGAAATAAAAACTGAAAAGATAAAGAAATTCATCATCCCAATTACAATAATTGAATTAAAAAACAAAGAATAGTTACAAAACCACCCTTATCCTCACTCCAATTTGCAATCTTCATGATCTTGACCTTCAAATCTTCTCTTCCAATGTTCTTCTAAAATTAGGGCTCAAATCTTGCTAAGTTGATTGATTGATGTAATGTGTCTCTCCTCTTCTTGTGTTCTTCCATCATAAGTCATGTATATTCCTCATTAACCAATGCCAATCAAAGTCCCAAGCCATGCCAAATTGATCCTCGTACGCAGCTGCAGAATTCTAATTGAAGTGGAACACTTTCTCTCTCCTCGTGCCCCCGCCCCGGCGAGGGGTACTTATTCTATATAGGCCCTTCCCGGAGCGGGGGGGTCTTCTACAGTTGGGCCATGTACCCCCACCCTGGAGGGGGGTATGTCTTACCATGCTGATTTTTGCCCATTTTAATGCCAAGTCTTGCCACAAAGCCACAAATGTACCACCATGCCACGTAATGCAATCCTAAACACAAAACAAACATAAAATATGTCAAATTAAACAGAAATAAGCAGGATTAACACATTTTAAGTCCAAATTAGAGGCCGATTCGTAGGTATAAAACTGACTCATCAGCGTGTGTGTGAATTATGTGTTGGGGAACATCCGACAGAGCAGTGTACTATCAATCCAGCAGCAGTTCAATTTATAGGTAGTTATAATAGAATACCTCAGAATCCTAATCAGAATACCTACAATCAAGGGGTAAGGAACCATCCAAACTTTTCATGGAGTAAGAACCAAAATCAGCAAGCTCCACGACCATCTTATCCCATTGGTTTCCAAAATCAGCATCAATAGACAGCTCCATAGCATGAGAAAAAGTCAGATTTGGAAGAGTTGTTGAAATATATATATATATATATATATATATATATATATATATATATATATATGTGGTAATGAGGCAGCTATGAAAACACAAGCGGCGATGATTAAGAACTTGGAAAATCAGATGGGGCAGCTTGCGTTGGCATTGAATAACAGACCTCAAGGAACTTTACCGAGTGAGACTGAGAAGAATCCAAGGGGAAATCATGAACAATGTCAAGTAATCACGTTACGAAGTTGAAAACATCTTAAGGGGAAAAGTGCAGAAAATTTACCAAGGAAAGATGTGAAAGAAAGTGACAAAGAGTTGGTTGAAGAGAAATAGGGTGAAGATAGGAAAGTGGAAAAGAATCAGGAAGATGTTGAACCAGTTATCTATCCGCCACTACCCTTTCAGCAGAGAGTTCAAAAGGAGAAGTTAGAAAAACAGTTCTCAAAGTTTTTAGAAATCTTCAAGAAGTTAAAGATTAATATTTCGTTCGCAGAAGCCCCAGAACAGATGTCGAGCTATGTAAAGTTTATGATGGGTATTTTTTTGAGGAAGAAGAAGTTGGAAGATTATGAGATTATTTCTTTGACGGAGGAATGTAGTGTGGTATTGCAGAGGAAGTTGCATCCAAAAATTAAAGGATCTGGGGAGTTTCACCTTTCCTTGTATAATTGGGAACATGGCCTTCAACAAATGTTTGTGCGATTTAGGGGCGAGTGTCAACCTCATGCCATTATTTGTGTACACACAGTTGGGTTTGTCGGCACTGAAACCTACAAACATCTCATTACATTTGGTGGAAAGATCAGTTACTTATCCAAGGGGAATTGTTGAAGATATTCTGGTAAAGGTGGATAAGTTTACATTCCCAGCAGATTTCATCATCCTGGATTACGAAGATGACAAGAACATTCCTATTATCTTAGGGAGGCCATTCTTGGCAACTGAGAGGACTCTTATTGTTGTTCAGAAAGGGGAGTTAACGATGAGAGTGCAAGACCGGGAAGTGAAGATTAATGTTTTGAAAGCTATGAGATTCCCTACAGATGATGAAGAGTGTTTCAGAATGGATGTGATCAAAAAGATGGTTAATGAAGACTTGATTCGAGGTTTGGGTAGGGATCTGTTGGAAAACACTTTGATGGGAGATGTCGACTTAGATGATCTAGAATTTGTGGACTATTTGCATATGTTGGATGCATTACCTAGAGTGAGAAGATTCAACGTGTCATTCGAGCCATTACATACAGAAGAGAAAGCATCGGCACAAATGAAACCCTCACTTGAGGAACCACACACTCTTGAGTTAAAGCCTCTTCATAAACACCTCAGGTATGCATTTTTGGGCAATTCTGATACATTACCTATTATTATTGCATTTGCACTTAACAATTTGCAGAAAAGTAAGTTGTTGAGGGTTCTTAGAGAGTACATATCTGCAATAGGATGGAAAATTGCTGACATCAAGGGAATAAGCCTTTCATTCTGTATGCACAAGATACTCTTGGAAGAGGAGGCAAAACCGATAGTGGAACATCAAAGAAGGCTCAACCCAATTATGAAAGAGGTTGTGAGTAAGAGATTTTGAAATGGCTGGATGTTGGGATAATCTATCCTGTCTTAGAAAGTTCATGGGTGAGCCCAGTGCAGTGTGTGCCGAAGAAAGGTGGGATGACGGTTGTAACTAATGATGATAATAAATTGATACCGACAAGGATAGTGACCGGCTAGAGGGTATGCATGGATTACAAGAAGCTCAATAAGGCAACCCGGAAGGATCACTTTCCTCTACTTTTCATTGATCAGATGTTGGACCATTTAGCTGGGAATGATTACTATTACTTATTAGATGGGTATTCAAGGTATGATCAGATCATCATTGCTCTTGAAGATCAAGAGAAAACTACATTCACGTGCCCATATGGCACCTTTGCTTTCAGGAGGATCTCATTCAGGTTGTGTAATGCATCGGCGAGCTTTCAAAGATGTATGATGGCTATATTTCCAGACATGGTCGAGCGTAATATTAAAGTTTTTATGGATGAATTTTCAGTATATGGAAATATATTTGACAGTTGTCTTGAGAATCTGGTTATGGTATTAAAACGTTGCGTGGAAACCAATCTGGTGCTGAACTGGGAAAAATTCCATTTCATGGTCGAAGAGGAATCATCCTCGGGCACAAAGTCTTTGCAAAAGGGTTGGAAGTTGACCAGGAAAAGTTGGAAACTATTGAGAATCTTCCACCTCCGACCTCAGTTAAAGGAATTCGTAGTTTTCTCGGGCATGCTGGATTCTACCGCCAGTTTATCAAAGATTGCAAAACCACTATGCAGTCTATTAGATAAAGAAGCAATTTTCAGATTTGATGAAGAGTACCTGACTGCTTTTGAACAGTTGAAGAAGAAGTTGACAACAGCTCCCATAATCATAGCACTGGATCGGACAATGGCGTTTGAATTGATGTGTGATGCTAGCGATTACTCGGTAGGGGCTGTTTTGGGATAACACCGAGACAAGATCTTTCATGATATATATTATGCGAGTAAAACCCTCACGGATGCTCAATTGAATTACACAACTACCGAGAAGGAGTTACTTGCGGTCGTGTATGCCTTTGACAAGTTTCGCTCATACTTGATAGAAACAAAAGTTGTGGTATACATGGACCACACAGCGATTCGTTATCTAATTTCCAAGAAAGATGCAAAGCCTAGGCTTATTCGATGGATTCTACTCCTTCAAGAATTTGATTTGGAAATTAAGGATAAGAAAGGGACAAGAAAATCAAGTTGTTGATCATCTTCCGAGGTTGGAAAATCCGGATAAGGATAAGGCAGATAAATGTTTGATCAACGAGTTGTTTCCAGATGAACAATTATTTGGGGTAAATTCAGAATTTCCATGGTATGCGGATTTTCCTAATTACTTGGTGAGCAAGATCCTTCACCTGATTTGACACATCAACAAAAAAAAGAAGTTCCTACATGATGTCAAGTGGTATATATGGGATGAGCCTTATCTATTCAGACAGTGCGCAGATAAGATGATTCGTAGATGTATGACCCATAGTGAAGTGAATAACATCTTGCACGCATGCCATGCATCTGGATATAGGGGACACTATAGAAGTGAGCGAACAGCGGTAAAGGTTCTTCAGGCTGGATTCTATTGGCCAACTACATTTAAAGATGCCCACCGGTTTGTAAAAAGTTGTGATAGATGTCAAAAGGTGGGCAATATTTCAAAAAGGAATGAGATGTCGCTCAACACAATCTTAGAAGTTGAAATTTTCGATGTATGGGGGATTGACTTTATGGGATATTTTCCACATTCATACACCAATCTATACATCATACTAGCTGTGGACTATGTATCGAAGTGGGTTGAAGTTGTGGCACTGTGAAACCCCAAAACCCTAATAAGACTCGGATATGTAAATTCAGTTATATTAATAAAATCTCTCTGTTCTGAAAGTGTTATGAGTTAATATATACCCTGTTTAACAAATTAGGTCCAATAAATTTTTGTCCAAAAAATGACATGCTTGACACCTCGTGCTTAAAAATTTTCATCCAAAAATGGACTTTTTAGTATATTTGTTTTTGACAAGTTGCTTTATTGTGCTTACACTGACAAAACGCTTTGTCGTGCTTGTTAGAATTTGTAGAAAATCTAAGTTAAGAACCCTAGATTACAAACCCTAACCCTAATTTATAAACCCTAACCCTAATTTTCTAGACCAAACCCTAATTAGGTTAAACTAACACCTAATCATGATTTCTAAACTTCAATTAGGTACTAATACACATCATTAAGTAACCCTAATCATAAAAACCAAAACTCTAATCAAGATTAGTGAGGATTAGGGCAGAATTAAGCTACTAATTTGGTCAACTAGCTCTCAAGTAGGTTAAGAGTCATCCACACAAGTTTTAAGACATCGCACGACATGCTTCCAAACTCTCAAGCACCACCATAGTCATAGATCAGATCTTTTAGGAGGCAAATAAATGGAAAAATGACCAAAAAGCCAAGTTGGAAAATTCTATAAAAGGAAACCCTAGCTCAGTGGAAACCCACAAAAATTATAAGCCTATATACTCATATAACCTGCCTATACAAGCCATGGTGATAGCAATAACAGATTCAATAGCCAAAAATCGAAAATTAAGCAAGACAGGTACAAACCGTAATTGGTAGTTAGATCTTTGATGCTATGTTAAAATTGTTGTTTAGATGTTTAGATATATGTTATAACATGTTAGAAAGAATGCTAAGTTGATAGAACAAGTTTTCATAACATCTAGATGCATTAAATTAGTGTTTTAAGAAATCTGGCAATTTTGGAAAAACAGGTCTGGCAGTCGAATGTCAGAGCCTGTAGATCCGTGTATGTTAATAGTTAGGTCTGTTAATTGTATGTTATTTGTAGTATGGCATGAGGCCTTTAATCTGGAAAAGAAAACATGTTCATTGGAGCCATATATTGTAAGATATATGTGGTCAAATATGGTTGACCGATCACGAAGTTCTGTTTTCTGGGTTACCTAGAAAACTCAAGAACATGTTGAACCAACTACTTTGACCAGCCTTTTAATCGCTTTCTATTTGATGTTATAACAACTTATTTTAATGAATTAATACCTTGACATACTTACTACATATCTATGACATTCAATTGCTGAAACAATTCATAGGATTATCAGAATTAATGGTCAAAAGTCGTTGACCGAGCATGACTAAGTTTTTTGGGTTACCAAGAAAACTGATGAACATGAAGAACAGCCTTTGGCTGTACTTTGACCATCATAGATCGAGACCTTAGAATCTTAGTTTGTCCAAATCAGTGATATATATAAGTACCTTGACATATAGACTACCTATTACAACAAACAAAACACGAATCTATCACACAGATTGAAAGATATAGAAGCTACAAAATCGTTGACCGAACATGACCACTAATCTGGTTACCCAGAAACTCAAGAATAGCTCTGACAGTGACTTTGAGCCTCTATAACTTCTTGTTATATGTAGGTTAAAGCATGAAATTGGTCTGATGTTGTACTACTATATGAGTACTATAACATCCATACTTGTCCAAACCCAGAATCATCAAAAGTAACAAATTAGATCAAGGTCAAAGTGGTCTCTTGGCCATGACCAACTAATTCCCAGAAACTCAAGAACACCTATAGCGACACTTCCGGTCACTATAGGGCTTTAGCAATAGACAGAAAATGTTTTCTAAGAAAATAATTAATAAAAATTAAAAATAATTAATAAATAAATATAAAAATAGTTTTAAAAATTATTTTAAGTTAAAAAAATTAACTTTTAATATTTTTACATAAATTTAATAAATATTTTAATTTATTTGGATATTATTAATAATTAAGTTAATAATAAAGTAATTAGAATAATTATTTATATATATTAAATAATTATTTAAAATAATAACTATGATATAAAAATCATAATAAATTATTATAAATTATTTAAAATAATAAACAAAGTTTTTATAATATTCTAAGTAAATATTAAATTATTTAGAAATAGAAATAAATGATTTAAAAATTATTTAAGGGATAAACAAATACTTAAAATTATTATAAAGGATATTTAAATTATCTAAAAATATAATAAAGCTTTTAAATAAACTTTAGTCGAGTTATCCACTTATTAAGTACTCAGTAAAGTTTTTGGACACCGAAACCATATCAAACTTAACCCAAACATATGTAGTTTGTGTATTCAAATATTGTTATCAATACTAATGTGTTAGATTTATATGAATGAACATCTTAGGTGTTTATTAACGAATTAAGTAGCATTACTTGACTGATCTTCGCTCAGGCAATTTTACTAAACCCAAATTATTAATTACGCAAATTTCTCAAACCCTATTTATTTGTTAAACAAGATTTCTATCTTGAATTGCTATTGATGTAGCATCCCCAAATCTGGGTCCCAAATCACCACGGATCTTGGTGTGCTAATTCTATAACTATTACTATTTGTGGAAGATATAAACATAAATTTTTTATACAATACATTACACACTATTTCCCCCAAGGTCGAGTAACCTTCAAATAAACATAATTCATAACCTGTCTAACATACAACATTATTATTATACTATACTATTACAATTAAGCTGCACATAAAATCCCAAGCTGAACTTGGCTTTATCATTTCCTGTATCCGACGTATTCGCCTTAATCTGCAATGTTAAATCATGATATAGCAAGGGTGAGCATAAGATTGCCCAGCAAGTTTAAGTTCAATAATTTAACAATATATCATGATTGAAAGAATCTGAATAATAAGCTGGTTATAATTCAACAATATAATTGTGAACTAGCAGGAACAAACTTTTGACTGAACAAGTATATAACATGAACAAATATATCTTGGCCAGAATGGTAATGAAGGTGATCGACCTTTCATACGACTTATACATGCAATATGTACAGAGTACAATTCTACAATGGCAATTAGCAATGATTAACCATAAGCATATCTGAATGAAACAATTCTTAGTAGAGTTAAGTAAAAACTTGCCTGAACCGTTGATTATCGCTACTCATGATTTATCTAGCTTTGTACGAAAACCTAATATAAATAATACAGATCTACACATTAGAATAATATCATCACAATATTTAAAATAACCTTAATACATTTATCACATAACCTATCGATCTATTTAGCACATAATACTCGATGTCAAGTCAAACTATTATAGTGCGAGGTTGAACTGACACAATTCTATCATCCCGATTACAGTCGAATGATACTCGAGTTTAAGTTCAATTAACTCTGCTTTAAACACTTAAAAATTATCTTAGATAATTTATTATCGATTAAAACTATTTTCATAGGCTCATAATAATTTTCGGATAATTAATATCATTTATCATAAATTTTAATCATTAATATTGTATTTAAATTAATTAAATACCACATAATTCTTTTATCATTAATATTTATTATCAAATATTAATGAAATACATGTCATAATATTATCATATATTTATAATATCATAAAGTATTTTTAATACTTTAAAATAACCTTTATATGATTTTTAAACCGTTAAATTCATTATCCGATAATTACTTTTAATATTAAAATATTAATATTTTCATGACAAAATATCAAAAGTTATATTTTATAACTTAAAATATTTTCTAACCCTTAAATCATTTTTATATGATTTATAAAACATTAATCCTATTTTTCCATAATTTATTTAATATATTTATTAAATAAGTTAACTATCATTAATATTGATTAATTAATGAAATTCATCACAAAATATTAAAAGTTACTAAAATAACTTAAAATATTTTATTATACCATAATATTATTTTCATGATTTTTCATGCATTAAAATCATTTTAAATCATTTATTTAATATTATAATTAAATAAATTAAATACCATTATATTCCAAAAATATTAAATATTTATGAAATATACTCTAAATAATTAAAAACTATTTTTCAAAATTTAAAATAATTTTGCAGAATTTATTTAGTATTTTTAATAATTAATAACCATTTATTTAATTAAAATAATCATTTTCAGAAAATAATAATTAATTTCTGAAATTAAGTGTCGCTATAGGCTCCATAGGTGACGTGTCCGTCGCTAATGGTGTTCTTCGCGTGTTCTTAAGCACCTTGAGATCTTCATATCGAATGACAAGGTGGTGTCGTTTGACCATCATTTAAGCGATGTTCGTGTTGATTTCTAGGAAGATAATGGAACCTAGAATGTAGTATAAGTGTAATACTATAATTATAATCAAGTTTCATGACCATTACACAACATATCAGAGAGATACAAGCCCTTAAAATTGTTGTCAGACCTGTTCTTCAATTTCTGGGTTTTCCAGAATTGAAGAACAGCCGAGGTGTCCATCTACTAATCCTTATAACGTGCAATCTGGGCTTTGTTTGTATGTTGTATTGATTCAGTAATGCACTAAGGATGTCAGGGAAGAATTCGGTAGCAACATATCATAATTTCATCATCACACCAAGAAGATCATGGCTGGTCAAAGTCTGACAAAAAAACTCGAACATGAAGATCTGGGTTTTCCAGAAAAGGATTTCGTGACTGAGCAGTCAACTTTGACCGTTTATTAAATGAATCTTTTTTGTTTTTTTAAGTGAAATAAAGGAACCAATATGTAGTCCCTAGACCATATTACAACATAGATATATTAACACCATCAAAGCATCAAATACAAGCCAGATCTGGGCTCAGGAATATCTTATCGAAGCGATGCGGGAAAAATCTGGGTTACCCAGTTTGTTCTTCAACGATTAATCAACGTAGGTTTGACCAAGATTAATTATCATTACGAATGTCATGATATAAGGAATATAAAAGCATAGATGTGAAGTACTCGTAATCGAGTTTACGAAAAAAAAACAATCACTTAACCAACCTCTTTAAATACTGACAAGATCTAGGGTCATGAATATCAACATCGAAATTGCGAAATGTATGGGTTTTGCCCAAGAATGGTTTCGTGCTTGGTCAACGCCTTTTGATGACCATATCTTGCAATATACCCATGATCTGAAGCTTGATTAAAGTCTCAAATCAAAGACCTAGCAACAAAGAATGGATACATAACATAAAATACATCAAAACATTAACAGATAAAGATCTAAAGCTTCTGACATATTGCTGTCAGGCCCAATTTTTCAAGTTTTTCCAGATTTTTAAAATCTTCAAAATCGTGCATCTAGATGTTATGGATCCATGATCCAACAACCCAGATCTCTAAAAGGCACCTTCTAACACCTATCTAACCAATCATTAACAACTTTTAACATTAAATCAAAGATTTTCGAGATTAGGGTTTTCATACCTTTTTGGCTTTGATCATGGTTACGATTTTGGGATCTGTTTCTTGGCTTGCTATGGATCATACAAAGGACCTGATATCCTCCATATTTTTGTGGGTCTAGAGAGAGAAGTGTGGGTTGAGAGTTTGATATAAAATTAGCAAAGTTTGTGAACTCTCTCTCTTCAATTATTGAAATAATTGAATCTGATGGATATGGCTAATGTAGAGGGCGATCTTAAAGATTTATATCATGTAGTTGATCTATGGTAGTTGACTTGCCAATATATGGCAAGATTCACTCACTTCCCTCCAATAATGCACAAGGGCAAATTAGTCATTTTGATTTTTTTTGTTTTGTTCTTAATGGCATATTAGTAAATTGTCCAAACCTTTAGGGTTTAGGGTTTAACCCTTAAGGTTTAGGGTTTAACCCTAACATATTTGAAATTAAATTTCTAGGATTTCAAAATTTTGATTTTCAAAATAGAAAATTAATATTTCAAAATTATAATTAGGATTTTCTAATTATATTAACATTTACTAATCATTATACAAGCTTGCTAATTAGGATTAATATTTCCTAATTAAAATTACTAATTAACAATTAGGTTTCATAATCATTCATTAGGGTTTATAACACATGAATTAGGGTTTCTGAATTATTAAAAAAAATCTAATTACTCAATAAAGTTATCTTTGATTAGGTTTGTAATTAAAATACATAAACCTTATACATAGCATTTAAATTCCTAAATTAGAATTTTAATATCCGAATTAGGGTTTCAATTTCCCGGAACTAAAATTAGGGTTTCCAGAACCGGTTTCTAGGGTTTCTTATTAGTCGTTAGGGTTTTCTAACTGAACGTTGACGTTCTTAATATAATATTAGGGTTTGCCACTGATATAGTTTATTTATTCAACCATTGACCCTTAACCACATACTGTACACATATACAACCATATACACAGAACATAATCACGTATATCCTTAATCCTGAATAATTCACCACAAAGATTTTTAAATCTAAAAATTCTTTTCAAAAATGTCAAATCTATACACTTATTTTCTGTCTAGGTTTATTATTTAACCTTTATTCAATAATTTAAGATTTAAATAATTTTTCTAAATTCTTGGGTCGTCACAATTGATATGTTGTACCAAACCTAAACTTGAATTGCCAATTAATGCAAAGTTATTGCTATAGCTTCAACATAACTCAAAAATGAATTGTTTATTCATATGATATTGTTTATTGAGAATAAACTGTTGTGTCAAACCAAATTGTTTTGGTAAGACATCCTATATTGAAGTTGTGAATCCCGAAAATGGATCGATGTTTGGTCAATTAAAATATTGATGTTGAGTGCATTTGAGCACTAGTAGGATGAGATGCATACTCCTAGGATATTGAATAAGTTGATCCCCTATCTCATATCTAAACAAAGTTTTTAAGTCTTTGTGACTGACAAAAATAAAAAGTCCAGAAATGGTTGAAATAGAAATTCCATAAATGGTAGCAACTATCAGTTGAGTTTTGAACTGTTATACTTCATCAAATCATATATTGTTATAAATATAAAACATGTTGAGCATGTCATAGCTCACCCTTGGTTATTCCCTTTGTTGTATTAGATGGTAACCCGTCACTTCTGGAGTTAATAAAGGGAATCGTCCCTGCTTAGATTAGTTTATATTACAGTCTAGTTGAATGTAATACTTTGTAATAAGAAATTCTTTATGAAGATTCATGTAATCGAACCTTAATGATATGTATATATATAACATCTTTATTTCCGCAACCGTGTTTTCTTACATATATAAATGTAATTAGAATTTCAAATCTAGTTTGAGATCCTTGGGAACTATTTATCTGAGTGAGGGTATTGACAGCATGGACTGTTCATGTTGTTGTTAATACTCTGGATTTTGGATATATAGGTACTATTGATACGATAGTGTAATTCGCATGACATAGACTATATATCTGAGTGAGGGTATTGGTAATATGGATTGTTCATGTTATTACTAGTACTCTGAATTTTTGATAGATAGATATTATTCATAGATACAGTTCATACATCTAAGTGAGGGTATTCAAACACATCAATAGTTCTCCTGGGAATTGTTATATGTTATGGAATACTGTGAATCTTGGATCTATGGGAATTGCACCTGGTTATAAATTGTATAGTCACTCAATTTGATATAAGCATATAATCAGATACCATGGGCTTATAGATTTAAATGCATTATATACATTGACTTGTAGTAAGCACCATATCGGATACCGTGGGGGAATAGATATGGGGGCGTTACAGTAATGGTATCAGAGCTATTAAGGTTATAGATATAAGGAACAGAAATCTTAGTATATAGTCTTCGTGTTCGTAAAAATATTAAACTACGCATAAAAATAACATTAAAAATATTATGTTTAACTTTCTATACTAGTATTAAAGGAGTTTTATTTTATAGGATGACCAACTCCAGTGCTGAAAAAATGGTGATAGTAAACAATCTACCACAAATTGAGTCACTTATAGCTAGTGATGTTGAGCATGAAGAATTGTTTCATGATCAACAACTGCTAGATGCTGAGGAAGAGGAAGATCCAGTAGCAGGGCAATTGATGAGAATTGATGAACATGATGAAGCAATGGCATCACTAATGAAGACTTCTGAATATGAGAATAATAAAATGAAGTTTAGGGCATATTTAGCTGAAGGAATGTGAGAGCATGAGAGGGGAACCAATAACCGACTGAAAGTACAACTACACCATGCACAAAGGTGTAGAAAAAAATACAGTCAAGGCTTCTCAAATCATCTCTGGGTACTCAAGATGTCTTCAATGATTTGTAGCGCCGAGTAGTTCGATATCTAGTGGAGGAGAAGAAAACTACCTATCTGATAGATCGATTTGTGGTATGCCACATGATCCAGGATTCCTTCGCTGATGTTAACGAATTCGAGAGGGTATTATAGAAGTCTAAATGCTCTATAATAGTAGGAATATAACTGGTAGTATGTGTAAACTACTAAGTTGTTTTGTATGAATCTTGTGCCATATGAATAAAAGATATGTTTGTATTACTCAAATTCTTATGTGGATTTTTGTTATTTTATATAGAATAATGCCACGAACCAGAAGACCTCAACGAGAGATAAATAATGATGATAATCCTACCCAAAATTTAGTAGAACTTTTGTTAGGTGCTATGAATAGACCCCTAACTCAAAACACTTCCTTTAAAAATTTTAAACTAGTTGGTCCACCTTAGTTGTGACACCCCCAAATCCGGGTATCTTCCAACTCGACAGATGGTGCTACACGGTGCTACAGTTCACACAAACATTCAATTGAAATGCCTTAAAAGAACGAATATGTCTTATATATATTCAAAATAATATTAACATTCCCCTAGGTTCTTTATAACCGTTATAATTGTTCTTGTCATAATATAATATATTATCATTACAAAACCTATACTATTACATAGGTAAGTCTACGGGTTCGCCTTAGCCTTCCCTTTATCCTTGCCGAATCCGTCGGTCCGTTCGATCTTAGCTGCATTCATATGGTTCAAGCAAGAGTGAGCCTAACTAGCTCAGCAAGTACAACAATTCTAGTAAAATAGCATGCTTGAGACATAGGAATCGTATATCTTCAATAACTGAACAATAGTTACGAAGTACTATCGATAATTCATAATAGCACCTCTTTTCATTCAAAACATTTTACAACAACAATATTCAGTAAAACATCAATTCTAGTCCAAGACCATGAGCATTTTATAAGTACTTTGAAAAGGACATCCCGACACTAAGTCCGTAAATCTGGCATAGTTTACGAGCACATCTAGGTGATCAGCCTATATTACTTTATGTTGATCAACACTACATTCATTAAACGTGTATACGTTTAAGTTGTGGTAACCTCATGTGCCTGTCGTTTGACGACAAAACAATTTAGCATACTCAGTCTCCTTTTGAAAACCACAACAATATTAGTTCGGTAAATCCTTGTCAATACTTGAAATATTATAAGAAATCCAACATATCGCAAGTCTAGTCGAAAGAATTGGCATTGACTTCCTCAGACATTAACTCATGTGTAAGAATACATGAATCACAAAGCTTGTCCAGATTGAACTGAAACAAGGGTTAGAATACTTGCCTTTAGCGTCTGCTACAGTTTACTACGCGTGAACTTTAAGTCTTTATAGTCTCTACAGTAGAAACCAAAAACTCATAATGACCATAACGACATCAACAGAAACTCGTGCTACAGATTGAACTGGTGCATTAGTCAGTCCAAATGACATCACTAGAAACTCGTAATGACCATAATGAGTCCTGAATGTCATCTTTGGTACGTCTTCATTTCTAACTTTCAGCTGATGATACCCCGTTCTTAAATCTATTTTAGTAAAATACCTTGCCCCTTTCAACTGATCATAAAGATTGTCGATCCTGGGTAATGGGTACTTATTCTTTATCGTTAACTTGTTCAACTCTCGGTAGTCGATACAAAGTCTTAACGATCCGTCCTTCTTCTTGACAAACACTATCGGTGCTCCCCATGGTGAAATACTCGGTTGTATGTACTTTATGTCCAACAGTTCTTGCAACTACACCATCAACTCCTTCATCTCCACTGGCGCAATACGATATGGTGCCCTAGAAACTGGTGTCGCTCCTGGCATAATGTCTATTACGAACACGGTATCCCTATCTGGTGGAAGACCCGACAATTCATTTGGAAATACATCCATGAATTCACTCACTATAGGTATTTGTTCCATGGTCGCCCCCACTCTCTGGGTATCAACATCATGGCACAGATAACCTTCACAACCCTTCCTCAATAATTTCCTAGTTTGTGTCATGGTAAGACAACACGAACGACCCGGCGATTTATTACCGTAAAATACTATCTAAGCTTGTCTTAACGTTCTAATATTTACGCTTTCTTTTGACAATCTATAATTGCTCCATGGTTAACCAACCAATCCATTCCGAGAATTACGTCGAATGCTCCTAACTTTATCAGGATCACTTGGTGCCTACTCAAACCTTAGTGCCTTCCTAACCTCGGTGTCCACTTGGTGTGGAGCGAACCTTGCCAGTTCATTAAACTTGGCGGCGTATTGGGGAACCATCATGTCCCCTTCCTTCAAGTCCAGAAACTGCATCTCCATCCTTCCCTGCATGCTCATGGGAAAGTAGTTCTCGAAGAATATCTCCTTGAACCTCACCCACGTTAGAACGTCTATTCCGGCCCTAGCTTGATTGGCCTCCCACCAAAAGTTGGCCTCTCCCTTCATCATGTAGGTTGCAAAGGCAACCTTTTTGGCCTCGTCGACATTTTCTATCACAAATTCCTTCTCAATTTCCTTCACCCACGTTTGGGCTTCGATAGGGTCCGTAGTTCCTTTGAACTCCGATGGACCCACACCTTTAAAATCCTTAAACATAGTAGCTCATGCTATACCAGGATTTATGGGGATGTTAGCCCCAGTTCTATTAAATGCTGCTGTTAAAAAATTTACAAACTCCTACATAGGATTAACCGGACCTCCCTCCGGTTGATTTGCGTTAGTGCCTTGATTACGTGGTACTCTTCTTGGCGGCATTTTGCTGTTACAATAAACAACACATTTAGTTATTATTCCTTCCCTGTTAGTTAGTTAGTTATTATTCAATTTTAACAATAACGTACACATTCATTACTCAACATGTTCTGAAAAAGAAAACTTATATTGATTCATTATAGTATAATACTACATCAGTTACATTACACAGCCTAAGCTGATTACATTACTTTTCCACAATTACTTTCCAAAAATTGGGATTTACAAAAGACTACCATTAGTTATACAAAAGAGGGTTTTGTGTCACTACTAGAAACATAATATTTAAATATCTAAACTACTCTAGCCACTACTAGATTACATATGCCTTAAGGCATTCTCAAATTCCGTCTTGGCAAGACCTGCAATAATATCACGGCTGATAGTATGTCGCGTATGCCCTATTTCTACGGGATAACCCACTACCTGCTGCTGGAAGTCCGTATGAGAACTCCTATGGATGTAGGACATTTTACCTATCTTCTACTTCTTGGTCTTTAGCTCCCCCCTGAGCTCAAAGACCTCCTGTTTCAGCTCATGGACCTTGTCCTTAGCCAAAACTCTCTCATCGTGTTCCTGTTCCTACATGGACTCCACGTCCGTCTTATCTTCTATGACAGCATGGAGCTCTGCTTTCAGCTCCTTAACCTCCTGACAGTAGTGGTGTGAGACCCCAGATTTTATGAATAAAGATTTAATTTTCTCGAAATAATTTTTTTAATATTATGGTGTGGATTTGATATAATGTTATAGTTGTGGGTAATATTTATAAATTTTGCAAAGTACGCAAGTTGTTATATAATATTCGATTGGTCGGGAAATATTCTTTTTATCGGGGAATATCCGTACGATGGTACAATCATTGGTGGACCCCGCAACGGAATTATTGTCGGATTGAGAAAATGAAAAAAATACTTAATGAAAATAACGGCGGAAGTTTTATTGTTAACTGTTGAAACACCCGGTGTTAAAAGTACAGTAATACGCGTGGTTGCATAGTAGCACACGGTATTGATTATTGATGCTTACGTGATAAGTCACTCAGTTTTATTTTATTGATATTATTAATGTAATAAAATAGAATACTTTTATAAAATTATTCTATAAATAGAATATATTATATTCTATTATGCATAGTGTTGCATAGTGTCTGCATAGTATTTTGCATAGTAAAATCTTTTAAATAAAATGAGAATACTTTTATAAAGTTATTCTATAAATAGAATATATTATATTTTATTATGCATAGTGTTGCATAGTGCTGCGTAGTGTTTTGTATAGTAAAATTTTTTTATATAAAATGAATACTTTTATAAAGTTATCTATTTTATTAGACAATAATTAGAATATATTATATTTTATTATGCATAGTGTTTTGCATAGTACACGCATAGTGTTTGCATAGTAAAATCTTTTATAAAGTTATTCGTTTTATTAGATTATAAATAGAATATATTATATTTTATTTAAAAGATTTTGCTTTAAATATAGACCATCGAGTTAAAGTAAATCAATCTGGATCGTTCATGAGTTAATTACTATATGGATCCATTTTTCTATAAATAGAAGCTCATTCCTTCATTATTTCTTACAATTCACCGAAACTCTAGAGAGAGAAATTATAGAAGCTATAGAAAAGTATTATGCTCCTTCCCTACTCTTATATTCAGTTTCTTTTACGGTAAGGGATATTATTTGTTGTACTCATTAGGGGTATTCCTTCTTTCTTATTGGTGAAATTCTTTTGTTATTCCATTCTTTATTGTTCTGCTGGAATAACTAGTATACGCGGACTACCCTATACTTGGTGACATTCTTCTAATATTCCGTCTTTATTATTATTACATTGGAATATCACATGCATGCGTTACTGTGGGACTGAATTCCGCTTTTTATTATTATTACATTTGGAATATCATATATGCATGCGTTCTGTTGAACACAGTTCCATCTTTATTATTATTCTATTGGAATATCCTCATATGTCATGCGTTCTGGGGGACTGATTTCGTCTTTATTATTTTGTTGGAACATCCATCACAGCCATTAATTTACTTTGACTTCGGTTCCGTTACTTATTAATCTGTTGGAATAACTTTATCTATGCAAAATACCGCATGCATGGTGATTTCTTTTGTTATTCCATTCGTTATTATACTCGATTGGTTAAAGTTTTGATTTCTATACTCCATGAAATTAGTGGAATATCCTTGATATTTGCGCTTCATCCGAAGATCTTTTCATGGAAATATTCTTACGAGCATTCTTGAATTTTACTCTACAAAAAAAGTATCATGTTGACAATTTGACGTTATTAGTTCTGAATAAATTAATTCTTGAACTTGTTTTATTGAATTCTATGCATCATTGTCAGTATCCTCATGTTTATATTATGTTGAAAGTCATATGTGGTCTGTAGTGCATAGATGGACTTGCTATGATTATGACCAGAGATTATTCGGTATAATCATAACCGTAATATTACAAATGATGTGGAAAAAGTTTTCATTGGCCCGTAATGCATTGATGTACAGTTTTTGGTATGATTATGGCTATGGATTCTCTTCGGCCAAGGGTGCAAAGATGAATTATTTTATGGCATGATCAGGACCGTTGATGAAAACACAATTATCTTTGGCCCGTATTGCATGGATAATTGTGGTCATGATACTAAAGAATATCCTTGGTCGTAGTGCAGGGGTGATTCGATGATGTGGATTATTTATTAAAATTTGAGTCCCAATGATAAAAGTTTGAAAAACTTTTAAATCATAAAAGATAGTAGATTTTATTCTCTACTTGACTCTTTTAATGGATTGCTTGTTCATTGCGATTAAACTTGATGTTTGTTATATTGTATCAGTTTAACACTGTTTAAGGCTAATGATAAATTATTCTGAATTATCTTAGTCATAATATTTCTTACTGGGCTAGTTGAGCTCACCCTTTCTTTCACTGTTCTCTTGAGGAAATGAGAACGTAGCTGGGACTAGTCGGGGAACAGAGCGATGGTCCTAGATGGTGCATTAGTAGTCCTCACTATTCTATGAAATAGTGTGATAATAATTGTAATGAGGTCTCCATTGAGTTTGTATACTCTCTAGAGGACAGTATTTGTATTAAAACTCACAGCCTATGTTTTGTCGTATTTTACACGACTGTTGTATAATTAAGTTTGTATTTGAATTCTGTACCATGTATTTGGCGACTCAAGATGGGTGATGTATACCTAATTTTGGGGGCGTCACAGTTGGTATCAAAGCTTAGGGATATGATCCCTGGCTAAGATGTGAGAATAGAACTAGGAGGGGAGAGACGGGAAATTCCTTCGCTAGTATGACCTACCTAAGTTTATTTAGTATTTAATTGGTCGGTCAGAATATAGGGATAATATATTACATGTCAATTAACCTTTGTTTTGTGGCAGTATCTGAAAATGACCTCCGAGAATGTTGAGAATAGCAATGGAGCACAGGAGACTGTTGATTCTCCACAGATCAATAATCAGGACAATGAGCAATATGATGGCGATAATCCTCCTGTAAATAACAACACTGATCAATTGACGAACGACGATATGTTTAGGAGCTTTTTAGAATTCATGCAACATCAGGCGAAGGCGGCTCCTGTTCATAATGCAGGAGGAAACAATGGCAACCCACGGTTGGTCACCGCTAAGCAATTTAAAGAGCTGGGACCACCAGAGTTTTTGGAAAAGCTAGAACCACTTAAGACGGAGACGTGGTTAAAGCAGATCACCAAGATATTTGATGTCTTGGGATGCTCCGAGGAAGCAAAGGTTCCTTTGCCACCTTTATGTTGCGTGAAGAGGCGAGATCACCGGTGGGAATCAGTAAAAGCGTACACCGACTGGCCTTTTCAAGATGTCTTGGGAGAAGTTCCAAGAATTGTTCAACGACAAGTACTTTCAAAGCATTCATAACATGAAGGAGGTGGAATTTATCAAGTTGGAGCAAAACAACATGACTCATTCTTGCGATCTGAAGCCAAGTTTGCCGAGTTGTCCCGATTTAAATCCCACTTGGTGGATAATGAAGAGAATGATCATGAATGTTTTTAAGAGGTTTGAAGCGGGAGATACGTCAATATCTTATCTCTCATAAACTGTGTTTGTATTCAGATGTTGTTAATAGGGCTCAGTTATTGGAGCGCGATAATGAGTCAACCAAACCAAAAGAGATCAAAGACAAAATGATAATCTGGGGTGATACTTGATCATCAAAGCGGTGACGATAAGCATGGAGGAATCAACATGTCGAAAATGGTAACCACTTGATGGTAATCATGGCCAAAACAATAAGAATGGACATTTCAAGAAGAGAAGGTTCAACAATGACGTAAAGATGTCGGCACCAGCACCCGTTTCAAAGGAAAAAGAACGACCACCGGTTGTATGTTTCAAATGCGGACAGGAGGGACATATCCGTCCAAACGTAGCGACAATCAAAAGCGTGTTTTTATGCGGAAGAAGGTCACCTAGCTCGATTTTTGTCGTATGGTGAAGTCAATTCCAGCTGGGATAGTGATGCCAAAGGATGTCCCTGACAAGCCAAAGCCGTTAGTTTAAGAGAGAGCAATTTTTTTTTCGTGATGAGGAACCTGAATAAAATTATCACGGGTATGTTAGTCATAAACTCTTGCGAAGTCTATACCGTGTTAAATACCGGTTCTACTCATTATTTTATTTCACCTAGTTGTGTTCAATGTTTGAAGTTAACTCCGGAGAAGTTAGACTTTGATATATCTGTTGGGAGAAACCTTTGTTACCTCCACTATTTATAAATCTTGTTCAAATCAACACTTTCACGTTACCTGTCGATCGTATCTCTTTGAAAATACTTGCCTTTGATGTGATTTTAGGAATCGATTGTTTAACTACTTATCATGCTTTTTGTAAGGTTGTTAGCTTTCATACTCCTAACCAACCTGTTATGCGAATTCAAAGTAACCAAACCACTAAAGTCAATCATTGTCATATCAAGCCATAAGTAAAGAGCCCGGTCCATTCGTTGTTGACTTCCTTGTGTGAAATGTACCGAAGCCAGACTTTCTGTAGGCGACGTCATGAATAACGGTGACAAGTTAATAGGTATCAATGTGACGTGTTATCCAGTCTTGAACGAGAGTCACAGTTTTCAATGATATTTCTGTTATTAATAAATTTCTGACGTATTCTTGAAGACTTCTTAGCCTACCCCTAGAGCGTGAAATCGAATTTTGTATTGACTCCAGTACAAAACCAATTTCATAAACCCTCAAATATTTCTTCAACAAAAATGAACGTAGCATGCGCCAAAGACGTTGACTTGAGCTGTTAAAGAGAACGATCGTACCATTCAATATCATCGTGGAAATCTGAGCGTGGTAGGTAGACGCGTTGAGTAGAAGATCGTATCTGCGATTACAAGTGCGAATATATGAACCCATGTGAAGATAACGAATATCTGAGTAGAATCGACTTTAATCGATAAAGTTAAAAGCCGATCAAGCTACATACTCGGAAGGCGATGAATGTGAAGAAGAAGGTTCAAGAGGCGTTATTCTAGAAGCAAGAATCGACGAAGAGAAATCTCAACCCTCGATTTAATTGGCCCATTTGAAATCCTCGATGAAGTAGGGCGTGGCCTATAGACTCGTTTGACCGCCAAGTATGTTGCGTGTTCAAAACATTTTTTTACGTGTCGATGTTACGTAAATATGTGGACGACCAACCAACCATTATTAATTTAGAACCAAGGCGAGATAGCGGAAGATTTAGCGTGTGAGGAGATCGTGTTAACATCTTGGATAAGAAGGATCATATTCGATGCTCAAAGGTTATACCTCAAGAGTTAGAATTTGAAGTGAAGTCAAGGTATCCTCACATGTTAAACACGAAGTGCGTCACGTAAATTTCGAGGAGAAATTTCATAAGGAGGGAGATTGTGAGACCCAGATTTTATGAATAAAGATTTAATTTTCTCAAAATATTTTTTAATATTATGGTGTGGATTTGATATAATGTAATAGTTGTGGGTAATATTTATAAATTTTGCAAAGTACGCAAGTTCTTATATAATATTCGATTGGTCGGGGAATATTCTTTTTATCGGGGAAAATCTATTCGACGGTACAATCATTGGTGGACCTCATGGCAATTGTTATTGTCGGATTTAGAAAATGACAAAAATACTTTATGAAAATAACGTTGAAGTTTTACTGATTAACTGTTGAAACACACCGGTGTTAAAATTACGATGTACTGCGTGGTTGCATAGTAGCACACGGTATTGATTATTGATGCTTACGTGATAAGTCACTCAGTTTTGTTTTATTGGTATTTTTAATGTAATAAAAGCAGAATACTTTTATAAAGTTATTCTATAAATAGAATATATTATATTCTATTATGCATAGTGTTGCATTATTATGCATATAGTATTTTGTATAGTAAAATCTTTTTATATAAAATAGAATACTTTTATAAAGTTATTCTATAAATAGAATATATTATATTTTATTATGCATAGTGTTGCATAGTACTGCGTGCATAGTATTTTACATAGTAAAATCTTTTATATAAGCAATGAATACTTTTATAAAGTTATCTATTTTATTAGACAATAATTAGAATATATTATATTTTATTATGCATAGTGTTTGCATAGTGCCTGCATAGTGTTTGCATAGTAAAATCTTTTATAAAGTTATTCATTTTATTAGATTATAAATAGAATATATTATATTTTATTTAAATGATTTTGCTTTAAATATGGACCATCAGATTAAAGTAAATCAATCTGGACCGTTCATGAGTTAGTTACTATGCAGTCCATTTTTCTATAAATAGAAGCTCATTCCTTCATTATTTCTTACGAATTCACTGAAACTCTAGAGAGAGAAATTATAGAGAAGCTATAGAAAAGTATTATGCTCCTTCCCTACTCTTATATTCAGTTTCTTTTACGGTAAGGGATATTATTTGTTGTACTCGTTAGGGGTATTCCTTCTTTCTTAGTAGTGAAATTCTTTTGTTATTCCATTCTTTATTGTTCTGCTAGAATAACCAGTATACGCGGACTACCCTATACTTGGTGACATTCTTCTACTATTCCGTCTTTATTATTATTACATTTGGAATATCCTCATACATGCGTGCGTTTACCATGAACACAGTTCCGTCTTTATTATTATTACATTGGAATATCCTATCTCTGCATTTACGTTGGACATGGTTCCATCTTTATTATTATTACATTGGAATATCACATACAATGCGTTCACTTGGCAAACACAGGTTCCGTCTTTATTATTCTCATTAGAACTTCACGCCGGTGCGAATTTTACCTTACAGTTCCGTTACTTATTAATCTGTTGGAATAACTTTGTCATCTGCAAATACCGCATGCATGGTGATTTCTTTTGTTATTCCATTCGTTATTATACTCAGTCGGTTAAAGTTTTAACTTCTATATTCCATGAAATTAGTGGAATATCCTTGATATTTGCGTTTCATCCAGTATCTTTTCATGAAAATATTCTTCTGAGCATTCTTGAATTTTACTCTACAAAGAAGTATCATGTTGACAATTTGGACGTTATTAGTTCCTGAATAAATTAATTCTTGAACTTGTTTTATTGAATTCCTATATCATTGTCAGCATCCTCATGTTTATATTATGTTGAAAGTCATCTGTGGCCTGTAATGCATAGATGGACTTGGTATGATTATGACTAGGGATTATTCGGTATAATCATGACCGTAATGTTATAAATGATGTGGAAAAAGTCCTCATTGGCCCGTAATGCATTGATGTACAGTTTTTGGTATGATTATGGATGTGGATTCTCTTCGGCCAAGGGTGCAAAGATGAATTGTTTTATGGCATGATCAGGACCGTTGATGAAAACACAATTATCTTTGGCCCGTATTGCATGGATAATTGTGGTTGTGATACTAAAGAATATCCTTGGCCGTAGTGCATGGGTGATTCGATGATGTGGATTATTTATTAAGCTGAGTCCCAGCGATAAAAGTGATGAAAAACCTTTTAAATCATAAAAGATAGTAGATTTTATTCTCTACTTGACTCTTTTAATGGATTGCTTGTTCATTGCTAGTTTAAACTTGATGTTTGTTATATTGTATCGGTTTAACAACATCGCTTAAGGCTAATGATAAATTATTACGCATTATCTTAGTCATAATATTTCTTCTTTGGGCTAGTTGAGCTCACCTTTTCTTTCACTTTATTCTCTTAAGGAAATGAGAACGTAAATTTGGGACTAGTCGAGGAACAGCAGGCGATGGTCCTAGATGGTGCATTAGTAGTCATCACTATTCTGTGAAATATTGTGATAATAATTGTAATGAGGTCTCCATTGAGTTTGTATACTCTCTAGAGGACAATATTTTTATTAAAACTCACAGCCTATGTTTTGTCGTATTTTACATGACTGTTGTATAATTAAGTTTGTATTTGAATTCTGTACCATGTATTTGGTGACTCAAGATGGGTGATGTATACCTAATTTTGGGGGCGTCACAAGTGGATATTTCTATCCAACACTGACATAAAAAGTGACATCATCGACTCCCCCTGAGCCATCTCTGCCGCTATAGCTACTGGGTTAAAGGACACCACCTCCACCTCTTCTTCTAGCATGTCGTCGAACACGAACATGAGATCTAAGCTCTCTGAGTCTCCAGACTCAACCATTACTACCTCGGGATCTGCTGCTATGGGGTTCGGTATAATCTCTATTTGATTAACCGACCCTTCGCTGACTACCTGTACGTCTCTATTTTCTCCTGACATCTACAACAACACAAATAAGTTTTATTAGTACATGTCAGTAGAATAAATAAACACATAACATATATAATGCATTTTTATAAGGTTAGCTTCCATCTTTTATTTCTTTGACTTTTCTTAAGGTTATGACTTAAGGTTTAATTTCCCCCCTTAAGTTTTATAACCTAATACTTTGATACCAACCTGTGACGCCCCCAAATCCAGGTATCTTCTAACCCGACAGATGGTGCTACACGGTGCTACAGTTCACACAAACATTCAATTGAAATGCCTCAAAAGAACGAATATGTCTTAAATATATTCAAAATAATATTAACATTCCCCCAAGTTCTTTATAACCGTTACAATTGTTCTTGTCATAATATAACATATTATCATTATAAAACCTATACTATTACATAGGTAAGTCTACGGGTTCGCCTTAGCCTTCCCTTTATCCTTGCCGAATCCGTCGGTCCGTTCGATCTTAGCTGCATTCATATGGTTCAAGCAAGAGTGAGCCTAACTAGCTCAACAAGTATAATAATTCTAGTAAAATATTATGCTTGAGACATAGGAATCATATATCTTCAATAACTGAACAATAGTTACGAAGTACTATCGATAATTCAAAATAGCACCTCTTTTCATTCAAAATATTTTATAACAACAATATTCAATAAAACATCAATTCCGGTCCAAGACCATGACCATTTCATAAGTACTTTGAAAAGGACATCCCGTCACTAAGTCCGTAAGTCCAACATAGCTTACGAACACGTCTAGGTGATCAGCTTATAGTACTCTATGTTGATCAACACTACATTCATTTAAGTTGTGGCAACCTCACGTGCCTATCGTTTAATGACAAAACAATTTAGCATACTCAGTCTCCTTTTGAAAACCACAACAATATTAGCTTGGTAAATCCTTGTCAATACTTGAAATATTATAAGAAATCCAACATATCACAAGTCTAGCCAAAAGAATTGGCATTGACTTCCTTGGATATTAACTCATTCGTAAGAATACATGAATCACAAAGCTTGTCCAGATTGAACTGGTATAAGGGTTAGAATACTTGCCTTTAGCGACTGCTACAATTTATAACATGTGTACTTTAAGTCTTTATTGTCTCTACAGTAGAAAATAACATCACATAGTACATTAGGTCATGAATAAACATACATGTTTCCTAAGAATCTTACCCTTCTTCTCAATCTAATTATGTATTAGATTTGTTATTATTGGTTCTGGCTTTCCGTTATGTCATTCTTATGTTTACATGAAATTGAGTTTCTTTAACCCTAAGGGATCATACTTAAGGCTTAAATATGTCTTAACAATGTTACATTAAGATCCTTAGTTAATCATTCATCAATTACTATTCATATTCCACATATAAGCTTTCTTTATTGTCTAGATTCTAAAAAATTTGTGACTGTGCTACGACTTTTCTTCTCTGTCTTTGCTTAGCTTGGCATCACATTAGGGCTAGAAGGCCAGGACTCATGACTTATGGTCTGCGAGTCCCTTTATTCTGGTCGTGACTGTGACGTGACACTCCAGGGGTTGTGGGTCATTTTGGCGCTGCGGTGTGGGCTAATTGGCATTGAAATTTGGCTATTGTATTTCTTCAATCTCACAATCCAAAAATTTTTTGACAGATTTTTCATTTTGTGAGATTCCCGGACTCGTAACTTGTTCGTTATAAGTCTGAATTAGCTCGTTGAAGAGCCTACAGTTCACAAATTACATACTCTACATGTTTATGCAAGAATTTTATGTATTTGACTTTGTTAACTAAAAATTCACCTATTAGTACATTTTTAACGAAAACGATAAATGTTCGTGAACGTCCAACGCTCATTTCTTCGTTCTAAGTTAGAACCCGACCATTTTTGAGTCCGCGGCTCTATAATGCCAAATAAGACTTGTCTCCATCAACAACTAACGTTTCCGAGTTCAAACACAAAGTCCGACTTCCATTCCGAGAATTTCACGAATTCGACGATTATCGCCCAATCGTGTGAATTCCGGCAAAACTTCATTACTAACGATTTGTTCATCATTCCACATGGATTCATTTCATTAACTATGCATCTCAACCTACATCTTACAACAACTTATCTTTAAATTAGGTTATGGCTTATTTCTTATAAGTTTATAACTTAACAAATTCTTAAATACCAGATTTCCTTACCTTATGACTTATTATTGATTTAAGTCCTTTAAGAAACATTCTTGCATCTTATCAATCATACTAACTTCTTAAAGTAAACATATGACAATTTCATTATTGTTCTTCATAAGTTCATAAATTATCCAAGTTTGAAATACTTAATCATTACTTATACGGCTTGAGTCCATTGCTTATCCATCTTTATAAGTTCTTAACATAAATGATCATTTAGTTACACTTCTCCTATTACCCTACAATGGTATAGATGGAAGAGATAAAATCATTTACCTTTGAAGACTAACTTCTTCTTCTTTGGACAATCTAACAAAGGATGTTAAGCTTAAAAGTGCTTAATTTCTCTAAAACTGAAGTTGCTTTTGTAAGGAAGTTGTTAGATTATTTGAACAAGAAAAAATGAAATGTGAGCTTGCTATTTATAGAAGTCTCTAAGCTAGGGCAAAATGGTCATTAAGACCTCCCACCTCCTTACTATTCCTTCCTTAATTCCCAAGTATACTTGCTCCCTGCATCAAATACTTGGCCACCACATAAAGGTCTTGGTCACCAAGTTCACCCATTAGTTGCCCCATTGATCCTAATTATCCAATGGATCATAACTTGGGCTTGGGTTAGTTTGTTTAATTTATCTCTGGGCTTTCTTTAAATTAATTTGGGCTTTTCATTAACAACTACTTGAGCTAAACATTACTACATTTTGGGCTTGTCCCATTTCCTATAAAACCCCAATTCCATTCCATTAGAATTTAATATTTAACATTCTCAAATTAAGTCCGCATACAAAATATTGTGTTTTCCATACTTAGATTATTATTACATAATCCATCTCACCTTGATATTATAACGTTACGTATTTCTCGGAAGTTCAAAATTAATTCCCGAGAGGAAAACGATGAATAGTGTTTTTCGAAAAATTTCTCGGAAAGATTTTATTTTCGTCTTGGAAATTCAAACACTTTAATTCCTACATGTAGTTAAAATACTACGACGTTCCGACGTTCCGACGTTTCTAGGTTATAGAATGACATACATCTTACTAATACATAATAATAACAAATAATATTATTTTTATTCATTATTAATAGTATTTACAAAAGGTTCGATTTTTGTTGGTCATTTTACCAATCAATATATGCGTACAAGTATACACGGCCAACAAGTAATAAAGAGTAAGTAAAGTATCGTTCCCACGGAGAATTAACTAATAAAGTTCACCAAGCACTAACCCATAACCATTTCAGTCTTATTTAAATGAATGATTTGATTTTTATATTTAAACTATGAAATTAAATAAACCTACTATTCCTAAAGTGAGACTAGATAATGAAGACCTGAGATCACAATTTCATATATTGACTCATTCAAAACCATACACTTCATGTTAAGCCAAACTACTTGTACCGGTTTGTTAGTCGAGAACACGAAAGTAAAGTATAGCCATCTCTCAATGCACCATACCCATATCACATATAATCCACAATTGATAGAATACACATGAACACCCGCATTACCTAAACCACTATATGTCTATGTGATTTACAAATAATTAGGGTTTAAGCCCAAGTTCTCAATTGACTATGAATGGTGGTTCGGTATATGTCTATCCTAAGCACAAATAATACATCCCATCACAATATAAAATATATCATCACAAACTATTAAGATATTCATATCCAAACCCATACATCGTCTCTCAAGTCCATATGGATTATCATAGTAATTGATGGCCAATCAACTAAGCAAATAGCATGAATCTAAATAGACAATCATATAGCAATCAATAAGGCTAACAATGAAATATGTTAGAATAAACTAATCCATAGAATCCATTGCAATCTCAGAATAGAGTTTAAATCATAGTTGAATCAAATCTATCATCCACATATTAAATAAACATCATAAGATTACAAATAAGAATCAAAGAGAGGATAAAAGTAGAGAATTGAAGTGCAAATGTGTTCTCCTGCTCCAAGATGGAATCTCTGATGCTTCCCAATTGCTTCAAGTCTTCAATCTCATCAACTTTAGAAATCACTACTCTAATATACTCTAATCTAATATCAAAATTGAAGAGAAGAAAGCAAATGATGATAGCTTATTGATACCCCAAGGGGTGGTATCCTCTTTACAACTGATATAAGTCTAATATATAAGCCCTAGTTGACCCCCCCTCGATTCGCTTCAATTTCCAATTTAAAATAAAGTCAAACAACAATGATCGATGGCCTTGTGGCCATGAGTAATAGTTCAAGACAGTGATAAGGCGAGCACAGTAACATTTAAACTTCTTGTTGATGATGGCGCGAACACTTGCGAGTTTAAACTTATGTAAGCATGCAGCCTGCGTCTTACGTGTTTCTCGCTTCCTTGAGTTTTGTTCTTTTCTTTGTACGTGTCCAATTTGTTAATACTTCTTACTTCATCAATGCTTAGTTGTTTATCTCCACTCGACCCTCGTGTCATGTCTTCAATGATCTTATGCCACCTATCAACGCCGAGCTAAGCCATTTCCTGTACTTTTACACTAGAGGGGTTCTCAGTACATGCAATGCAAAATAACACGAAATGCAACTAAAAACACACTAAAATGTACTTGAGATGGGCATAGTTCTCGTGAATTGATATCCAATAAGTAGGTATAAAACATACTTATCAAATACCCCCAAACTTTAACTATTGCTTGCCCTCAAGTAATGCAACATAATGCAATCTACACACTATGCAAGCTACACTACTATGACAATGAATCCCACATTCTCAGCCAAATATGAATTCCAATAAGATGTGCCTCAGAGAAATATCAAGATACAAGAACAAAGCATCAAACTAAGCTAAAGGCATAATGATATTCAATCAGATAATCCTAACCTGCTATAAAGATGTTGTGTGTGTGTGTGTTGTTTTCACAAATAAGCTTGACAAAGGTGAATATTTCACATGCTATACTGCTTAAGAAAGAAAACTGAGGTTCAAATCAAGAGCTATGCATATAAATGAAACAACAACTACTCCAACACATCAGTACAAGCTAAGGTTCCACAATGGGTTTATTCTACTTTAGTTTTACTCACGAGGGCGATTTTCGCACTTTCCCGCGGTATTTATTGATTTTTTTAATTTTATTTTATTTTCATTTTATTTTTTTCATGACTGTGCAATGCCTCATTCTATTAGGCTAACAGTGCTACCCCTTAGCGAGCTTTCAACCAACGATTCCCAGACCATAAAAGACCTTAGGGCGCTAGGTGTAAAGATAATCCCCTAGGGCGTACTTACTCAAGTAATAAAGGCCCCGAAACAAGGCTAGCCACGACAATTATTCAATTTTTTTCTCTTTTTTTTTGTTCTTTTCTTTTTTTTTCTTTTTTTTTATAAAGCAAGCATACCCATGTGTTCCCAAAACTTGAGTTTTAGTGTCTTCATAGTCATCACTCACTTCCTACACAATTCTATCATTAAAAACAACATTTTGCTCTCAGCAGACAAGCATGCTAATCTTAACCAACAAGCAAATAGGACCATTGTCGTGCTACCCGGTAACATCTAAACAACATGCATAGATTACATCATGTATGAAATTATAACTAAGTTTAAGTTATCAACAGAGTTCAAAAATCTATCACATTTCTATTTCATCATTGGCCAAATTAGAATTCAACTAACTAAAAGCCTGGGATTATGCAATGTTATGCAACTAAACACATAATAAGTAAACAAGACAAAAGAAAACTAAAAACAAAAAAATTTCATGTAAAATTTAACTACAAAGATACTAAAATACCCCTACTATGCAACTTAAACATGCAATCAAACTATATGCAACTAACTATATACAACAACTACTCACTACAACCCAATACCCCCAAACTTAAAATAAACAATGCCCTCATTGTAATTAAAACTGAAAGAATACTCCCGTAAGTGGCAATGTCATCTCCATTCACCTCCTCATGATCCGATGGTATATCAGGCGATGGCTAAGTTTGAGATATTCTATAGTTGGAAACTGAGTGTGGGCTTCTAACTGTCCGAATGCTTGAGTCAGAAATTCTAAAAAATTAGCAATTTTTTCTGTGGCTGAGCTATGGCGCGGTCGCGCTGTGTTTGGCTTGTAGTTTGGCGCGACCGCGCTACCCTGTACTCTGGCAGCTTCAGTTTTGTTTGACTTCTGTTTGATCCTGAATGCTATAGCAATTGGATTGAACTTGGGAGGAGAAACAATAAAACTATTATTAAGAATTACCACTATCTACCATCTACTAAATATGGAAATGTAAATAAGAATTAAACAAGGAGGGAGAAAGATTGGATGGGGTGCCTCCCATCTAGCTCTCGGTTTATAGTCAGATAAATTTGGACTCTTTTCTTGACAACTTATCCAATTCCTCTACGATAAGCTAGGAACCCTCCATCCATTAGAACCGCTATGTGCTTTGGTAGGTTCCCCATCATGAGAGTCTGTGAATTGAAACAACCTAGCATATTTCCTGTACATGATGCCCCCAGTTCTATTGCATAGCTAGGTGTGTGACAACCCGAGAATTTTGAATTTTTTAAAAATTTTATTAATTAATTTAAGGTTCAATTAGAACCTTGACAGAAAATAAGTGAATGCGTTTGATATTTTTAAGAAGGAATTTTGAGGATTTCAAAATTACAGCAAAGAGATTTAGGTGAATTATTGAGATTAAGGAATACGTGAATATGTTACTGTGAATATGGTTATGTATGTTATACGATTATGTGGTTAAGGTCAAGGTTGACCGGATAAATGATATCTGTAACAAACCCTAAGTATATATTAAAACGTCAACGTTAGGTTAGAAACCCTAGCGATTAACAAGAAACCCTAGAAACTAGGTTACGAAACCCTAATTTTAGTTAAGAATCAAAACCCTAATTCGGTGCATGAAACCCTAAATTGGGAACTTAATGGCATAAGTGTAAATAATTATAATATTAATTAGGGTAAAGCTTAATTGATTAGAAAACCCTAATTTCAAATTTAGAAAACCCTAAATTTCGGGATTTGAAACCCTAATTTATAATTGGGAAAAAATCTAATTATTAATTTAATAATTTTAGTGTTAATTAGGAAATATTAATCCTAATTTTAAAGTTAAGTAATTAGAAAACCCTAATCTAATTACGAAAAATCTAATTTCTAAATTAGAAAAATTATTATTATTTTAGAAACCCTAATTTTAGGGTTATAAACCCTAATGACCAACTTGACCCTAATTGCTTAATTAGCAATTTTAATTAGGAATTATTAATCCTAATTAGCAAGATTTAAATTATGATTAAGAAATTTTAATATAATTAGAAAATATCCTAATTATAATTTAGAAATATTAATTTTTTATTTTGAAAATCAAAATTCAAAAATCTTGAAAATTAAATTGCAAACTCTAAGGATTTTTCAAACCCTAAACCCTAAGATTTTCCAAACCCTAAACCCTAATCCAAACCATAAACCCTAAGGGTTTGGTCAAATGTCAAGAATGCTATTAAATATAAAATCCAAATGACCATTATGCCCTTTTTACTTTCTTTAATTTGTAACTTGTAGAAAATTACAAAACCTTTAGTTGGTGACCTAACATGTTGACTTGGTAAGCTAAAATCCAGCAATATCAGCCAGCATCATCAGATCTAGAGCTCTATATCATAATATATATAGATTAGGAAAGAGAAAGTGTGACGCCCCCAAAACAGGTTCATTCCATCCAACCCATTCTGAGTCGCCAAATACATGGTACAGAAACAACTACAACTTCATTAATACAATTGTCGTGCAAAATACGACAACACATAAACTGTGAGTTTAAATACAAATATTGTCTTCTAGACAATATCCACACTCAAATAAGTCCTCATTACAATTATTGATCCACTATTTTATAAAATAGTGAGGACTACTAAAACAACTATCTTGAACCATTACTCCACACCCCGACTAGTTCCTGCTATATTCTAGTCTCCTGAGAAGAAAAATGGAACAAAAAGGAAAAGGGTGAGCTCAACTAGCCCAGTAAAGAATATTATGACTAAGATAATGTACAACAAATTATCCTTAGTCTTCAACAGGGAAAAATCTGATAGAATACAATAGACAACAAGTTTTAGATCAACAACTACAGCGGAAACAACAATTCATTAAAAGAGTTAAGTAGAGAATGAAATATACTATCATCTATGAATTTAAAAGTCCATCATTGATATTTTATCCCTGTAACATCAATCAATATACATCATAAACCAAATATTCATCTTTGCACTCTGAGCCAAAGATATTCACCCGATTAATCATGTTCATCTAAACACATGTTCATCTTTGCACTACGGGCCAAAGATATTCACCAGTTAGTCATGTTCATCTAAACACCTGTTCAACTTTGCACTACGGGCCAAAGATATTCATTATAAAATCATTCATCTTTGCACTACGGGTCAAAGATATTCAGTTATATCATCATTTAGGACTGAGGATGATGAAAAATATTTTAAAGAAAATGAATCCATTGAAACAAAAGAACAAATATTAAGGATTCATACTTTAAACAATCCAAGTTCAAAAATACTTCATAAATAACCAGAGTGGAGTAAAATTCAAGAATGAAGACCAAAACATAGATCCAATCAAAGATAGGAATCATAACAGACAATCTTGGACATAGAAAAGAAAATTTAATTTTTCTGTGAATAGTGTCGTGAATAGTTCCGTATACGTGAATAGTAACTCCGACACCAAAAGATAGAAATTTCATAAAAAAACATCATCATGCTTCGTGAATAGTACTCGTGAATAGTAACTCATGAATAGTAACTCATGAATAGTAACTCGTGAATAGTAACTCATGAATAGTAATCCCGACATGAAAAGTTCCAAATTTGATAAAAATTTCCAACCAATATTTCGGCATAATGATATTGAAGAAATAATATCATTTTCGAATAAAATAACATTCATTACCTCAGAAAGAATAGTACTTACGATTTGGAATCTTTGGATATAGTCTTTGAAAGAACTTGCACCGTATAGCAATACTCAAAGTACTAAAATACTCATAAAATACGCTCGATATTATAAAGAGAGAAAGAGAGAGAAATCTTTAGTTTCTGGTGTGTTTTTCAATTCTAACCTAAGCACCCTATTTATAGAAAAATACATAGAACACCAAAGCAGAAAATTGAATATAATAATAATATATTATAAAAAATTCCCTACGCCCACTAAGACTCTGAAATCGGCATGTTTACAACACATGGGGGGGCAACCAAAACAATAAAAATGTTTTTCTTAATAAAAATAATTAAAACTTCAAAAATTAATTATTTGAACTTGAACTTCAATAATTCATAATAAATAGCCCTTTTATCGAAAAAATTTGAATCTCGCAATTTTATAGGAAATTCAATTCTCTACAACTTTGCAGAAGAAAGTTTTTCCAAATTCCAAACAAAAATTAACTGAAATCCACATACGGAAGATTTTACAAGCTATAATCAAATTTCAGTCAAGAAATGGGGTCCACCGACACACAAAACATGTGTTATCATTTAATGCAACAAAAATACTCTTCCTCATATACTCATATATCCCACATTCATTGTAAAAATATCATCATTAATATATTATTAAAATAATATATTTAAATGAATTATTTTATCAAAAAAAGATAAAATATTAATTTTTAACAATTGTCACATTAAAAATTTTCTCCATCTATATCCACATAATATCAATATTTTCCTCATCATATAAATCAATAATTAATTATTCACAAATTCTGAATCACAAGATCTTGGCAACTAAGTAGCTCCGAGGAAAGAGGGGCTTTTGAATAAGAATTTCTCCTTCTTGGCTAGCCGCATTAGGTGACCAAACCTCTCCTTAGACGTAACTTTCTAAACATTGCCAATAATGTTTTCTAATAATATTATTCAGATAATATGAATTATTGCTTCGATAATGGAAAATCTTGTGTAGTGACAATTATTGAAACAACGATAATATAAAATATCAACGCAAAGATTATTGAATCAATAAAATAAAATCTTTGAGCGGTAATTACTGTAACAATTATTGAGTAGTGCCTTCTTACGTAAGAATCAATAATTGGTGCAAATCTGGTATTCTTCTTGTCGCAACAACACGTATTATTCGTGTTTTAACCAAGGTATTCCAACAATATTAATTGGTAATAACTACGCCAGTTATTTATAAACTTATACTTGTCATTTTCTTCATCCAATCGCTTTTACGTTTATGGGGCCCACACAAGGTTACATGTGGTAAATGCGAATATTCCCGAAACAATAAGAATAGTCCACGACCAAATCGAATATTCTCCGAACAACAATGAGTATTTTATAACCACTTGCTTATTTAAAATATTTACGCATTTTACCCATAACTAACCACATTAATCAAATCAACCCCTTAATATTTCAAAATAATAAATAGAGAAAATTAAATCTTCATTTATAAAAAGTTGGGGCCTTATAGAAAGTATACTCATTTTGGTTTATTTTCTATCTTTCTCTCACACAAGACCTCCGAATTTTGCTAAGTTTCTCAGTCCCTAAAACAGCCCCTAGCAACCATAAGATCAGATTGGAGAGCTAGATCAAAGATTTAAACCAAGAAGGTATAAAATCCCTAACCTAATTTGATCCTAAATGCTAAGAATTATTTTTGTGATTATGTGTTTTGATGTTAGTTGTTGGTTAGATATGTGTTATAGAGTGTCATTTGATGATCTGAGTTGTCAAAACTCAGATCCATATCATCTAGATGCTCGAATCTAAAGATTTCTCAAATCTTGAAAACTGGAAAAAAATAGCCTGACAACCGAAAGTTAGAGCCTCTAGATTCTTCTCTGTTAATTGTTTATGTGTTTTAAGCTTTTGTACTTGTAGTATGTTGTATGGTCTTTGATCTGGTACTTGAAGCAAGTCCAGATCATGTCTAGATCGTTAGATATAAAGCGGTTAAAAGCCGATTGACCAAGCCCGAATTTGCTTTTTAGGCGACCCGAAAAGTTCAAGGTAGCTCGACAGGTTGTTCTTGGCTTTTGATCTTGCCACTGTTAAAGTTAATGGCTATGTTTGGGCATAGATCTTGTACTGTGACATTAATACTGCCCATAAAATCCCTTATATGTACCAGATCTTGTATAGACACAAAGTTGTAGCCGGTCAAACATGCGTTGACCATCACGCTGCATGAAGATTCTGGATAACCCAGATCTTCATCAGCCGATTATTGGGGCGAGGTTTGACCAGTATTCAGTGATCATTTGTAAAATCCCAAATTTTACGAATAAAGATTTAATTTTTTCGAAATATTTTTTTCAAAATTATGGTGTGGATTTGAGTTAATGTTATAGTTGTGGGTAATATTTATAAATTTTGCAAATTACGTAAGTTGTTATATAATATTCGATTGGTCGGGGAATATTCGTTTTAACAGGGAATATTAAATGCGGCGACACAATCATTAGTGGACCCTACAACGGAATTATTGTCGGATTGAGAAAACGATAAAATATCTTTTTATGAAAATAACGGCCGAAGTTATCTGGTTAACTATTGAAACACCCGGTGTTAAAAGTAATGATGTCTGGCGTGGTTGCATAGTAGCACACGATATTGATTATTGATGCTTACTTGAGAAGTCACTTAGTTTTGTTCAATTATTGCTATAGTAATTGATGCATAGTATCTCACGTTATTTGATTCAATTATTGTCAATATTTTATATATTATTAAATCAATAATTGAGATGACGAAGTTATTAATATTATTATTTGCAATATTTACGATGTCTAGAAGTTCTACCAAGGAGAGGTTTGGTCACCTAATTGCGCGCCAATAGGGAGAAATCCTTATTGGAAAGCCCCCTCATTCCTGGGAACGACCTGGACGATTAATATTGTGAATTATAATAATGATGATATATGTTGTTAAAAATATTGAGGAGATTTTTATGAGGTCTTTGTTGTAAATTTTGCATATTATTTGGACCCCCCTATTTATCCATTTTTTAAAAACTGTCGGTAGAAGATTATCTTAGTTTTTATTATATATATAATATATAAAAGAATCACGGGGAAACATGCTACTAGCAGACCAAAGGGTATTTTTGGGATGACCTATTTCTTATTTTGAATTAGCCTTAAAAGTTTATTTATGATAGCCAAGTTGGCTAAAATGACTGTTTCCATATTCTCATTACTATCAAGCTTCATTTTGTGATGGGGAGTGTATTTTATTTTATTTTTTATTTTATTTTTTTGGCATGTGGTATCTTTGTTGAATAAAAGCCTTGATGAGACAAAATTTGCTGTTAGACTATTATTAGTCTGAAAAGGAGGGGTGGGAAGTTGCCGTGGGAGGGAGGATTGTATTATTATTATTATTATTATTATTATTATTATTATTATTATTATTATTATATTAATAAGTTTTGTTTTTAAAAAAAATAGAATATATTATATTTTATATAAAGTTATTTGTTTTACTTGAATTTTATAATATTATTTTTTAAAAACGGACGTTTGAGAATTGTAAACATCTTGGCCCGTGAAGTTGTGATGTTTCGTCCGTGATTTTTAAAAAAAAAAATAATTGTTGCGTCCGTTTCTTAACAGTACCCCTTTCATTCTCTTATAATTAGGATGTTTAGTTAGAATTGAAAAACACACCAGAATCAGAGAATTCTTCCTCTATAATATTGAGCGTATTTCTTTAGAGTTTTAGAAAGCTTTGAGCGTAGAAGATAGTAAAAGTTTTCTCCAAGAATATCCCCGTTCTACAAATCGAAATATTTTTTTTTCAAAGTAAAAATTATTATTTATTTCATATTCTAAAAAAAAATTATTTTTCATATTCGTATGAATATTATTCGTTTAATATCGGTCAGAAATATTATTTCTATTCACGAATTTTTCCGTGGATCACTGATGTTTCAGTTTATGTTATACATATAAGGTATGATTACTTTGGTTACTTTGGTTAAGGAAGGAAGGATGTTTCAGTTTATATTAATTTATATGAATATTATATAAATGATTTACATGGTGCACTAAGTATATGATTGCATGCCCACCATGATTATATATATATTATATTATATTAATCTGCATCATAAATTAAATTGCATGTCCGTGATCTGTTGCTTCACGGAATAGTTTGATATTCAACAAATGTAAGAAATTTATTTTTGTTTAATATTCGTAAAGAATAATTATTTTTAATTAATATTTATATGAATATTATATTTGTTCAATATTCGTTGAAATATTATTTTTATTCAACATTTATAAATTTAATACGTGAAAGTATTATATTATTTTGTTGATGTGGTTTAAGTTTATTAATCTTAAGTACTATAAATTTGTTTAGGATGATAATATAATAACTAACGAGTAAATGTGAAAAGTAACTACTGCTATCCTTTGAAACTTCTAATAACGGATGAAGTACTATGTATATAATCTTGTCATGTTGTCTTATATGCATGCATGTTGGAACTTGGAAGTAGTGATACGTACTTATGATTTTTTTTTCAAACAATTGAAAATACATTTGTACAGCCTCATCATAGTTTGATTAGACATAATCATAAACCAATGAATTGTGCTATAATAATAATGTGCATACTAGTATTTATAATAAACTTAATTTATCATGGAGTGAAAATTTATACGCTAATGACAGTTGTTCATTATGTCAATAATATTATTATTACGAATTATTTATGCATGATCTATTATCCTCAAATTCAATGATTGCGGATAACAAAAATAGTACAAAACATATTCGACAAATTATACTATCTTACTCATCATTATATTATAATATAATATAATATAATGTGATAATATTCGAATAATATTACTGCATTATTTTCTCATACTATTATTGGTACGTTGTAATTGGTACGTACTCAAAATTTATAAATATAAAATGATAATTTGAACATTATTGAATTCTGGATAAATTAAATTATAAATTTTTAAAATTTTATCCTTTACTTTTATTTAATTGAATTCTTATATCATTGTCATCATCCTCTTGTTTATATTATGTTGAAAGTCATATGTGGCCTATACTGCATAGATGGACTTGGTATGATTATGACCAGGGATTATTCGGTATAATCATGACCGTAATGTTACAAATGATGTGGTGAAAGTAATCTATGGCCAGTAGTGCATAGATGGACTTGGTATGATTATGATCAGGGATTATTCGGTATAATCATGACCGTAATTGAAAACACGAAAATCTTTGGCCCGTAGTGCATGGATAATTCGTGGTCGTGATAGTAATGAATATCCTTGGCCGTAGTGTAAGGAAGATGTGGATTATTTATTAAGCTGAGTCTTAGCGATAAAAGTGATAAAAAAAACCTTTTTAAATCATAAAAGATAGTAGATTTTATTCTCTACTTGACTCTTTTAATGAATTGCTTGTTCCGCTGCAGTTAAACTTGATGTTTATTATATTTTATCAGTTTAACACTGTTGAAGGCTAACGATAATTTATTCTGCATTATCTTAGTCATAATATTTCTTCTTTGGGCTAGTTGAGCTCACCATTTCTTTCCTTTATTCTCTTGAGAAATGAGAACGTAAAGGGACTAGTCGGGGATCGGAGTGACGGTCCAGATGATAGTATTAGTAGTCCTCACTATTTTGTTAAATACTGTGATAATAAATGTAATGAGGACTCTTTTGAGTGTGGAAATTGTCTAGATGACAATATTCTTATTAAAACTCTCAGTTTACGTATTTTACATGACAGCTGTATTATTAATTTGTATTTAAATTTTGTACCATGTATTTGGCGACTCAAGATGGGTGATGTATACCTATTTTGGGGCGTCACAACAGGTATCAAAGCTTAGGGATATGATCCACAATTGAGATGTGAGATAAAAACTAGGAGGGGAGAGACGGAGAATTCCTTCGCTGGTATGACCTACCTAAGTTTATTTGGTATTTAATTGGTTGGTCAGGGGTATAGGGATAATATGTGATATGTTAATTAACCCTTATTTTGTGGCAGTGTTTGAAAATGGCAGCTGAAAATGTTCACAATAGAATGAATGAGACCGTTGAGACACCTTTAATAACTAATCAGGTTAATGTGGTGTCAGACGAAGAAGAAATTAGAGATATCTACGTGGTAAGTGAAGAACTAATAGTTGCACCCGAGCTAGTTGCAGAGGTAGCAGCAGAGAGTGGGGAAGAAAAGGAAGAAGAGGAACTTGAGGAGAATTGGTTAGAAGAAGTTTATGATCAAAATTTATAATTACAAAATCGTATTCATGAGTTAGAAGAAGCAAATTTGAAGAACGACGGTGATGCGTGGAGGAGCAAAAAGATGCAACAATTCAAAATTGTGTTACCCGATATGTGATGCTTGAATAGAAGCACTCTTTGGCAGAGTGTAAAATATTAAAGTTGGAATCTGAGAATTCAAATATCAAGGGTCAATTTGAAAGAAGAAACAATCGAACAGTGAGAATGAAGGATGCATGGGTAAAAGCCGCACGACATGTTGATATTGTAGAAAGAGACGTCCGATCCAAAAAGGCTAAAATAGATGATATACATTTCTCTTTTTAGACAGCAATATGGAGAACCCAACATCGAGTCTTGAATTACCCTGTACAGAGCGGTCAACCTCAATTCGATATGGATCGAAGATTGATGATTCAGATCATGAATCAGGAGTACGATGAAGCAGTTGAGGGTGGAATATGCCCTATAGAAAAGTTAATTCCAACGGTAGTGATGACACCAAATGCTGCCCCAGACGAGTCAAAGTCGGGTAGTTCAAGGGAGAGCGGTTGTCATGACTTCCCAACAAGTGAGGAACCCAAATGAAGTTATCACGGTAAGCTAATCATAAACTCTTGCGAAGTTTATACCTTATTCGATACCGGTTCTACCCACTCTTTTTTTTCTCCTACTTACGCTCAACGTTTAAATTTGACTCAAGAGAAATTAGACTTTGACTTATCTATTGAAACTCTGTTATGAGAAACCTTCATTACATCCACTGTTTATAAATCTTGTTTGATTCAAATCGACACCCTCACGTTACCTGTCGATCTTATTAATTTCTTTGAAAATACTTGCCTTGGATGTGATTTTAGGGATTGATTGATTAACTACTCATCATGCAACCAAACCATTAAAATCAATCACTGTCATCTCAAGCCATAAAGCTATTCATTTATTGAAAAACGGATGTCAAGCTTTCTTAGCCCATGTCACAAATTTAAACAAAAAATACGTCAAATTTGAATGATATTTCTATTGTTAATAAATTTTCTGACGTATTCTCTGACGAACTTCCTGGCCTACCCCAGAACGTGAAATTAAAATTGGTATCGACCTTGAACCCGATACAAAAATCCTCAAATAATTCTTCACCCAAAATGAACGTAACATGCGCCAAAGACGTTGGCTCGAGCTATTGAAGATTACGATCGTACCATTCAATACCATCATGGAAAAGTAAACGTGGTAGCTGATGCGTTGAGTAGAATATCGTATGCATTTACGAGTGCGATGTTGTTAACACAAAGACCCATTTCGTATAACTTACAAATGATGAAGATAAAGTTAAAGACTCTAGGGACCCACGTGGTGATATCAAATATACGAGTAGAATCGACTTTAATCGATAAAGTTAAAAGCCGCTCAAGCTACACACCCGGAGCTGATAAATGAAGCGTTATTCTAGAAGCAAGAATCGACGAAGAGAAGAAATCTCAACCCTCGATTTAATTGGCCCATTTGAAATACTTGATCAAGTAGGAACTGTGGCCTATAGACTCGTTTTATAGCCAAGTATGTCGCGTGTTCATAACGTTTTTTTTACGTATCGATGTTACGTAAATATATGGACGATCCGAACCGCATTATTAATTTAGAACCGGACGAGATAACGGATAATTTAACGTATGAAGATGTATCTGTTAAAATCTTGAAATATATTTTATGCTCAAAGGTTATACCTCAGGAGTTAGAATCTGACGAAGTGTCCTCATTTGTTCGGCATACCAGATACGTACGTAAGTTTCGAGGGCGAAATTTCATAAGGAGAGGAGATTGTAAAATCCTAAATTTTACGAATAAAGATTTAATTTTCTCGAAATATTTTTTTCAAAATTATGGTGTGGATTTGAGTTAATGTTATAGTTGTGGGTAATATTTATAAATTTTGCAAAGTACGCAAGTTGTTATATAATATTCGATTGGTCGGAGAATATTCGTTTTAACAGGGAATATTCGTACGACGACACAATCATTGGTGGACCCCACAACGGAATTATTGTCGGATTGAGAAAACGATAAAAATATCTTTTTATAAAAATAACGGCGAAAGTTTTACCGTTAACTATTGAAACACCCGGTGTTAAAAGAAATGCTGATGTCTGGCGTGGTTGCATAGTAGCACACGGTATTGATTATTGATGCTTACGTGAGAAGTCACTCAGTTTTGTTCAATTATTGCTATAGTAATTGCTACATAGTATCTCACATTATTTGATTCAATTATTGTCAATATTTTATATATTATTAAATCAATAATTGAGACGACGAAGTTATTAATATTATTATTTGCAATATTAACGATGTCTAGAAGTTCTACCAAGGAGATGTTTGGTCACCTAATTGCGTCTTAGATAGAGAAAATCTTTATTGAAAGCCCCTCTTTCACAGGAGCGACACAGTCGATTAATATTGTGAATTATAATAATGATGATATATGTTGTTAAAAATATTGAGGAGATTTTTATGAGGTCTTTGTTGTAAATTTTGCATATTATTTGGACCCCCCTATTTATCCATTTTTTAAAAACTGTCGGTAGAAGATTATCTTAGTTTTTATTATATATATAATATATAAAAGAATCACGGGGAAACATGCTACTAGCAGACCAAAGGGTATTTTTGGGATGACCTATTTCTTATTTTGAATTAGCCTTGAAAGTTTATTTATGATAGCCAAGTTGGCTAAAATGATTGTTTCCATATTCTCATTACTATCAGGCTTCATTTTGTGATGGGGAGTGTTTTTTTTTTTTTTTTTTTTAATTTTTTTTTTTGCATGTGGTATCTTTATTGAATAAAAGCCTTGATGAGACAAAATTTGCTGTTCGACTATTATTAGTCTGAAAAGGGGTGAAGGGGGGAAGGGGGGAAGGGGGGAAGGGGGAAGTTGCCAGGGGAGAGAGGATTGTATTATTATTATTATTATTATATTTATATTAATAAGTTTTGTTTTTTTAAAAAAATGGAATATATTATATTTTATATAAAGTTATTTGTTTTACTTGAATTTTATAATATTATTTTTTTAAAAACGGACGTTTGAGAATTGTAAAAATCTTAGCCCGTGAAGTTGTGATGTTTCGTTCGTGATTTTTTAAAAAAAATAAATTGTTGCGTCCGTTTCTTAACAGTACCCCTTTCATTCTCTTATAATTAGGATGTTTAGTTAGAATTGAAAAACACACCAGAATCAGAAAATTTTTCCTCTATAATATTGAGCGTATTTCTTTCGAGTTTTAGAAAGCTTTGAACGTAGAAGATAGTAAAAGTTTTTTCTAAGAATATCCTCGCTCTACAAGTCAGAATATTTTTTTTTCAAAATAAAAATTATTATTTATTTCATATTCTAAAGAAAAATTATTTTTCATATTCGCATGAATATTATTCGTTTAATATCCGTCAGAAATATTATTTCTGTTCACGAATTTTTCCGTGGATCACTGATGTTTCAGTTTATGTTATACATATAAGGTATGATTACTTTGGTTACTTTGGTTAAGGAAGGATGTTTAAGTTTATATTAATTTATATTAATTTATATATATGATTTACATGGTGCAGTAAGTATATGATTGCATGCCCACCATGATTATATATATATTATATTATATTAATCTGCATCATATAAATTAAATTGCATGTCCGTGATCTGTTACTTCGCGGAATGATTTTGATATTCAACAAATATAAAAAATTTATTTTCGTTTAATATTCGTAAAGAATAATTATTTTTAATTAATATTTATAAAAATATTATATTTGTTCAATATTTATTAGAATATTATTTTTATTCAAACATTGTAAATTTAATACGTGAAAAGTAACTACTGCTATCCTTTGAAACTTCTAATAACGGGAAGTACTATGTATATAATCTTGTCATGTTGTCTTCTATGCATGCGTGTTGGAACTTGGAAGTAGTGATACGTACTTATGATTTTTTTTTCAAACAATTGAAAATACATTTCTACAGCCTCATCATATTTTGATTAGACATAATCATAAACCAATGAATTGTGCTATAATAATAATGTGCATACTAGGATTTATAATAAACTTAATTTATCATGGAGTGAAAATTTATACGCTAATGACAGTTGTTCATTATGTCAATAATATTATTATTACGAATTATTTATGCATGATATATTATCCTCAAATTCAATGATTGCGGATAACAAAAATAGTACCTAACATATTCGACAAATTATACTATCTTACTCATCATTATATTATAATATAATATAATATAATGTGATAATATTCGAATAATATTACTGCATTATTTTCTCATACTATTATTGGTACGTTGTAATTGGTACGTACTCAAAATTTATAAATATAAGATGACAATTTGAACGTTATTGAATTCTGGATAAATTAAATTATAAATTTTTAAATTTTTATTCTTTATTCTTTATTTAATTGAATTCTTATATTATTGTCATCATCCTCTTGTTTATATTATGTTGAAAGTCATTTGTGGCCTATAGTGCATAGATGAACTTGGTATAATTATGACTAGGGATTATTCGGTATAATCATGACCGTAATTGAAAACACGAATATCCTTGGCCCGTAGTGCATGGATAATTCGTGGTCGTGATACTAATGAATATCCTTGGCCGTAGTGCAAGGAAGATGTGAATTATTTATTAAGCTGAGTCTCAACGATAAAAGTGATGAAAAACCTTTTTAAATTATAAAAGATAGTAGATTTTATTCTCTACTTGACTCTTTTAATGAATTGCTTGTTCCGCTGCAATTAAACTTGATGTTTGTTATATTTTATCAGTTTAACACTGTTGAAGGCTAACGATAATTTATTCTGGATTATCTTAGTCATAATATTTCTTACTGGGCTAGTTGAGCTCACCATTTCTTTCACTGTTCTCTTCAGAAAATGAGAACGTAGCCGGGACTAGTCGGGGATCGGAGTGACGGTCCAGATGATAGTATTAGTAGTCCTCATTATTCTGTTAAATAGTGTTATAATAAATGTAATGAGGACTCTTTTAAGTGTGGATATTGTCTAGATGACAATATTTTTATTAAAACTCTCAGTTTACGTATTTTTTACATGACAATTTGTATTATTAAGTTGTATTTAAATTTTGTACCATGTATTTGATTTACTCAAGATGGGTGATGTAATGATCCAAAATTTCAAATTATAATTTAAATATTTATTGAGTTATATAAATATTATTTAAATATTTATTGTTAATTAAATATTTGTTGATGTGATGGTTGATGAATATAAATGATTGGAGAATTTTCTAAATTAAATTAATTTATAATTTAGAGGTTTGTATTATAACATGAGGTGTTATGTTGTTGTGTTAATTTAATAATTTAGATGGTATGTTAAATTATTAAATAAAGTTATAATGAAAATTATAATTTGGTGATATTTGCTAAATGCTATATTTAATTAAAATATAGTATGTGACTATAATTTTAAACTAAAGTGTTTATTAAAATAAATTAAAAAGGATTTAAATTAGTTTTGTCAAACAAGGCTTAAGTATGATTAATTCTTTAAAATTTAAATGGTTGCCAAACAAGCCTTAGGCTTTTGGGATTTCTAGTTTTTGAAAATCAAATAAAATAAATAATATAAATTAAATAAATTCAATAATATAATTATAATAAATACGTTTATTAGTTGGTAACCGATATATTTAGTATAGGTATTATGGCTATATCAGTTTATTGTTTAGGCTTAAATTAGAGATAGTCTATTGAGAAGGAAAAAGAGAAGAGAAGAGAGTCTGAGAATTGAGAGAGATTAAGAGGAAGCTTGAGGATTTCAAAGCCAATACTAGTGATTTTTAGCAAGAATTATTTTAGTAGTTGAAGGTATGTTCTATAACTTTGATATAATATATGTATATGTATGAGTTCGGCATAATTTACATGTTCTGTGAATTCAAAATTCTAAGTTTACGATTATACAATTGAGTACTTGTAGTTGTATGTGTTTATGATGATTAGAATTTGTGTTTAAACCAGAATAGTATGCTAATTGCGTTTGACAGTAGGAGGAAAGTAATGTCAGTATATGCATTCTTTGTATGGCATAGATAAGTACCAATTTGGATGATCAATTCTTATGAAAAAGCTGTAAAAGTAAAACTTGTATTTGGTATTTCATTGAGATACTGAGCATAAATTAGTTCGAATGAGATGATTTGATCAAGTAATGCATTCACAAAGTGTTGATTTCTAGAATTCATATAAAAAAATGGAGTTTTGGTTTTAAAATATGCTATTCTAGTATTTAACTTTTCTAGAATTATGGTTTAAGTTGTGTTATGTTAGTATTTGTATGCTTGGTGAAGTTTATGTGTAATTTTCATAAGTTATATATGTTAATTAAGTGTTAGAAATTAAGAATAGTAGCTTGGTTTTGTTTACGGTTATGGGTGTTACGTAATTAGGCGTCCAGATTACCAAAGTTCGTGCCCAACGTCAAAAAATGGGCGATGTAGCTCGCTTCTTCATTATTGAAATTATGCCCCGGCCACTGGTACTCATACCGGTGCCAGCGATCCGCGCCGGTAGGAAAAAGTTGTCTGAGTTGGGCAGTTTTGACCTCCTGTAGTAAAATGGCCATAACCTTTGCATACGAACTCTGATTGAGGTAATTTAGGATGATTCGGAAAGAGGACGAATAGGCCTATAACTTTTATTCTTTAAGGTTTTCAATGTGAAATCGTTATGAAGGGTCAAAATGGTCATCTTTAGGACTGTTGTGTATTTGGAGCCAATCAGATGGCGTCGGGATGCGCAAATGCAAGTGCAACCCTTTGTGTATTAGTATAACTTAATGATAACATGTTGGACATGTAATAGGATGTTGTATCAAGTTTTTATGTGTATGTGGTGCAACGACATGATCACTTAAGTAGTTGTAATAAATCTAAAAAGTAATGTTCAGGAAAAGATGTGGTGTTATTTAAACTTTAACTTAGTTAGTAGCTATACTAAAAGTAAGAAAGCAACTCATGAAGGTAATGTTAGTGTAACTAATGTGTATAGTCAATACATATGGTATGTGTAGGACTTGGGGTGAATATGAGTAGTGATTGTTTAACCTCATACGAGACAAGTTCCCTAACCTTAGCTACTTTATTATTCAAAGAGGTTACTTTTCAACATTATGTTATACTTATACAAATTCTCTATTTCTAATCTCTTGTTTAACGATTTATTGTCATGCAAGTTCTTTAACCCTCATTTATTGTTGAGCAAGTTAGTTAATCTTTATCTCTTTATTCAAAGTCTCAGATTATTATTGTAAGAAGTGTGTTTATTCAAATTACTAATAAGCTGTTGTTTGACCTTCGTTCTTCAATATCATTGTACTATATCTTACGTTATTATCTTAGAACTCTAAGTTGCTTAGTAATTCTTTACCAATTCAACTAATCCTTAGTTGATGAATGTTCCAAACTCTAAATTACCCTTGAAGTCTACCCAAACCAAATTTCCTTTGGTTTGTTTATGTACTCACACAACTTTGAAAGCATGTTGTCAATGATAACATTTGTTTAACTTAGAAATTGTTAATACTCTAGCCTTATTGATTCATCGATATACCTTGTTCATGAAGATATTTTAATCAAACCCTTGAATAGTTATTGGTTCCTATCTGATTCAACCAATATTTAGTTGATGAGCGTTCTAAAAATCTAGACTTCCTTTGAAGTTAATTCCCAACCAAACTTCCTTTGGTTCGGAACATGATAATCTAAGCTGAGATGAACAACCCTATATCGGGGATTATTTTGAGAGCTACTGTAATAAGCGTTAAAATGTTTCTTGCAATACATAGTACAAAGGGTTGATCACCGGAGTGTACGAATGATGGTCCATGTAGTCGTTTAGGCTCAAGTTAAAGGTTCTGATGAAAAACACCTCGTGAACCTAGGACATAGATGATGATTATAGTCTTTAGATCGTTAAAGGTTAAAGTAGAAATACTTGAAAACTTAGAATAGAGTTCGTGGTCTTATGACCCTCAGTGTATTCTTTGATGTTGATATCTATTGTTAACTTAACGTTCATTATTCATTTGAACTCATAGCTGTTGAATTAAAGTTTATTGTTCCGGTAAGAATACTTTACCATTGAAAGCTTGGTTAATTGTCATTCATAAAATGTTATTGTATATTATCCTTCTTGTGGGCAATTGTTTGCTCACTCTTGCACAAAACAAAGCAGATGAAGTTACGAAGTTTGAAAAGCTTTCTACAAGTAAGGGCAAGGACAAAGTGCTTGATTAGACAACAACGATTAATTTATATTTTATTTATGAAGCTTATGTAATAGATTTAATTATGATTATGTTTTAGTTTTCCGCTGATGATTGTAATAAAGGTTAGATGACCTGGGATTTATTTGAGATTATGTAACCCTTTGGTGGGAGATTTATTGTTTAAGCTTTTGAGTTTAATTATATCCTTTGTTTATGGGTAGTTAGTTATGATTTAATTGGATAGTGAACACCAAATCTGTGGGATTGAGGTGCCCGAACTTGGGGGTGTCACAAGTTGGTATCAAAGCTTTAGGTTATGAACCTTGGGTGGGAAACCTTAGGCTATAACCTTCTAGGAGATAGAAAATATAGAGGTGATAAACTCTTATCGAGTTCTAAGGAATGAATTGAGGGAAATTTATTGAGTTTAAAACGATAAAAGAATTTATGTGTTTATGTGTTAATAACTTTTGTGCTCGCAAGTACTTAGGAGTAGCAAGTATTATACACATTAAATTGTGGAGTTGTTAAAACTTTGTTTTCGGAATGGCTGATGAAGGAAGATAGGGATTAGGATACCTGAGAAGTTCATACAGTCTGAGTATGGTTTGTATTTGGAAAGCCGTACCTGTTGTTTTTTGTGGTAGCACTTGGGTATGAGCTTGAGTTTGAATGCGAGGATAAATTTGAGGTGATCAAGGTGAAAGATGAGTACGAGGAGGGGGACTTGTGAAATGAAGTGTATAGTCATAACATTGAGTTATAAAACAAGGTCAAGAAATTAGAAGGTCAAGCCGTAAAGCACTAAGCCACGTTGGCGCAAGAAGATGTCGCGACTCAAGACCTTACTATAAAACTTGCAGATGTAGAGCGTATGCTAGCTTAGTCAGAATATTAAAGAGGATAGTTATTAGCTGAGAATGAGATTGCGCAGGAATGACTGGGGAAAGAAGTCGTGAAGTGTCGCGAGGAAAGAAAGACAGCGTGGGTGAAGGCTTCTAAATGCATAGATCGTGTTGAAGACAAGTTGAAGACGACCAAGCGAATGATGAAACTTAGAATTTAGTATTCTACTTTCTGTGTAGGTTGATATTTATTTTTTGTATGTGGTGCATCGTCAATGATTCGTATCATGGAGCAAGAGCGCAATGAAGATTATGCAATATGGAATGTTCTTGTAGATTGCAAGAAAAACATTAAGATTATTTATAAATCACAATGAAAATTAATAAAATGTAAATCCTGACTTTTGAAATAAATAGTGGGATATGATGAAGTAATCCTAAAATTTTATTATTACAAGTATAAATAGCAGTGAGGTTATTTTGTGATGTGGTGATGTAATAAACGAATAAATACATCGTTATTTATTGTCTATAAGTGGTTAAGATAAGTTTGAAAATTTTAATGCGTGTGTGGACAATGATCTAATGGTATAAGTTTTAAACAGTAAGATGCCGCCTAGAAGAAGACAACAACGTCGTAGAGACCCAAGGAATATGCATATAATAGGGAAGCTAACGCAAATCTAGTGCCACAATTGGTGAATTTTACGGGAGAACCTTTGGCAAATCAACCTGAATTTACGCTATACAATCAAATCTCGATGTTTCAACCAAATTCATTTACAACAGAGCTGGAAAGAACGATTGATATAGATGGGGAGGTAATACACTGGCATACAATCAAGAGCAGAGGGGAAGGAAGAGTGCAGATGATAAGGTGGATGATAGTTATACCGGTAATGTTTGGAAAAGAAAGTGGGACAATAATATTAATGTTGAAAATCAGCAAGGGAAGTAAAAGAAGAAGGTGGAGGCGTGTAGCAACTGCGGAAAGAAACATGTAGGTGTTTGTTTGAAGGGAAAAAGGGTGTGCTTTAGTTGTGGTTTGAAGGGCCACATTGCACCAAAGTGTTCAAGACCGAGGAAGGAAGCCTGCTTCACGTGTGGATCGAAGGAGCACTTGGCTCGAGAGTGCCCAAAGAAAGCGGTAAGAAAGGCAAGTGGAAGCAAAGGGGGCAGTGGCAAACTTGTTATTGTAGAATCAGCTCCGCCGAGTCGACCAACCGAACAAACAACCAACATGACGATCCAGGACGTAAGGCAAGGTATGGTTCCGATCAGTTATCTATACGATAACGTGTTATTTAATTCAAGTGCCACTTGTTAATTTATGCCTGATGAATTCATTTAGAAACTAGATTCGCTTCAAGAAAAGTTAGACTATTCCCTAAATATGGAAAGTGTGAATATTGATTCTTTTAAGTTAATGTGTAGAATTTCTGTATTGGAATTAATATGACACATGTGATGTCTCTACCAGATAATACAGGAATGTTGTGTTGTATAGCGACACACCCTATAATATACTAGGCTGTGTGTTTAGGCAGAGCGACAGGGTCATTTCTTATGTATCGCGTCATTTAAATTTTTTTTTATGTGAAAGGGTATTTGACTCACGATTCAGAGTAGAGGTATTACTGATTGCCCTAAGGATTTAACGATGTTATTTTTGAGTAGTAGGGTGAGATATATAAAAAAATAAAAAAATTGCATAAAATATATATGTTGAATCAACTAGGAAGCGCGGAAATATATATATTGCCTTCGATAATACTAATTGTGGCAAGATATGGTGATATAGTTTATAGTATGTGTGACACCCCCAAAATAGGTCTACATCCCCCATTCTGAGTTGTCAATACACTGCATGCGAAACAACTACAACTTTATTATTACAATAGTAAAAGCTGTGAGTTTAAATACGAGATATTGCCATCTGCACAATATCCACATACAAATAAATCCTCATCATAATTATTGGTACATTATTTTACAACAATGGTGAGGACTACTAAACAACTCTCCCTAGAACTTTCATTCCATACCCACAGGCTAAATACTCGCTTATATTCTCGCCTCACGAGAAGAAAAATGGAACAAAAAGGAAAAGGGTGAGCTCGACTAGCCCAATAAAGAATATTATGACTAAGATAATATACAACAAAATTATCGTTAGTCTTCAACGGAAACAATATAATAGAATACAATAGACAACAAGTTTTAAATCAATATTCGCGATTGGAAATAATAATTCATTAGAAGAGTTAAGTAGAGAATGCAAACTACTATCTTCTATATGAATTTTAAAGTTCATCGTCTATTTTTATCCTGTAACATCAATCAATATATATCCGAGATCAAATATTCATCCTTGCACTACAGAAAGCCAAGGACATTCACCGATTGGTCATGTTCATCTAAACACTGCTCATCTTTGCACTACTGGGCCAAAGATATTCATCGAAAATCATTCATCTTTGCACTACGAGGCCAAAGATATTCATCGAAATCATTCATCTTTGCACTACGGGCCAAAGATATTCATCATAAATCATTCATCTTTGCACTACTGGCCCAAAGATATTCAATAATATCAACATTTAAGACCGAGGATGATGAAAATATTTTTTTAAAGAAACGAATCCAAAGGAAACAAAATGACAAGGATTAAGGATTAGTACTTTGTTTTATCCACGTCCAAAAATACCTCAAAAATAATCATAGTGGTGTAAAATTCAAGAATGATCAAAACATGGATACAATCAAAGCTAGTATCCATAATAGATATTTTGACGAAAAGAAAAATTTTCATTTTTCGATGAATAGTCTTAGTATTCGTGAATAGTCAGTATCGTGAATAGTCTTGATATCGTGAATAGTAACTCAGACACCAAATGTTCCAAATTTGATAAAAACTTCGATCAATATTTCACATAATGATATTGAAGAAATAATATCATTACGAAAAAAATAATATCCACTTACCTCGAAAGATCGATTTAAGCGGAATCTTTGGATATAGACTATATCTTGAACTTTCACCGTATAGCAATACTCAAAGTATACTCAAAATACTCACAAGAATACGCTCGATAATATAGAGAGAGAAAACTTCAGTTTCTGGTGTGATTTTCAATTCTAACCTAAGCACCTATTTATAGGAAATTGCTTAGAACACCAAAGCAGAAAATTTAATAAAATATTAATATTTATAAAAATATTATACGTATTCTTTGAAATCTGAATCTCAAAGAATTCACACATGCCAACCTTCTAGAAGAAAATAAAAAAACGTTTTTCTAATTTAAAATAATTTAAACTTCCAAAAATTAATTATTTCGGAGCTTCGGAACTTCAATAATTCACAATAAATAGCCCTTTTATCAGAAAATTCGAATCTCGCGAGTTTTTATAGGAAATCCAATTCTCTACAACTTTGCAGAAGAAAGGTTTTCTAAATTCCCAACAGAAATTGACCGAAATCCATAAACGGGTGATTTTAGAGGCTATAATCAAATTTCAGTCAATAAATGGGGTCCAATGAGCATGTTTAACATGTTTTAAACATTTATTGCAACAAAAATACTCTTCCTCCTCAGATACTCATATATCCCACATTCGTTGTAAAAATATCACCATTATTATATTATTAAAATATAATAATATATATTTAAATGAATTATTTTATCGTAAAAAGATAAAATTTCAATTTTAACAATTGTCACATTAAAAATTTTCTCCATCTATATCCACATAAAATCAATATTTTCCTCATCATATGAATCAATAATTAATTATTCACAAATAATATTACAGAATCACAATATTGACAACCAGGCAGTTCCCAGGAAAGAGGGGCTTTCCAATAAGAATTTCTCCTTCTTTGGTAGCATTGATTAGGTGACCAAACCTCTCCTTAGATGCGAACTTTCTAGACATTGCCAATAATGTTATCTAATAATATTATTCGGATAATATGAATTATTGTTTCGACAATGAAAAATCTTGTGTAATGACAATTATTAAAACAACAACAATATAAAATATCAACGCAAAGAATTATTGAATCAATAAAATAAAACACTTTGAGCAGAATTATCGTAACCATTATTGAGTAGTGCCTTCTTACGTAAGAGTCAATAATTGGTGCAATACCGTGCTACTGCTTCAACAACGCCAGACATCGTGTTTTTAACCACCGGGTATTCCAACAATGTAAATCAGAACAACTACGCCGTTATTTTTAAACAACTTATATTTGTCATTTTCTTCCTCCAATTGCTTTTTGTTATGGGGCCCACACATGGTACGCTACCAATGCATTTAATATTCCCCGACAAGATTTAATATTCCACGACCAAATGAATATTCCCCGACAACAATGAATATTTTATAACCACTTGCATATTTTGAAATATTTGCGTATTTTACCCGTAACTATCCACATTAATCACATCAACCCTTACTATTTCAAAATAATAATTAGAGGAAATTAAATTTCATTTATTAATTATTTGGGATCTTACAGTATGTCAAAGTTAGCATATTACCTATCGATCAGTGTGCAAAGTTATATGTTTACAAAATTATTTCAACACATGGTGTTTTAGTGTCAATTGTGTCGAACCGAGATTCACGATTCACATCGAATTTTCAGAGAGGTTTTCAAGAACGTGTGGAACATAATTAAAATAAGTATGTCATATCGTTTGCAAATCGATTGCCAAACTAAAAGGAAATCTAGACATCGGAAGGCGTGCTAAGCGCACGAGAAGTTTTCGATATCGTCATACGAGGAATCCACATTGAGCAAGTTATGGGGAAGTTAAAAATAATTGAAGAGTAAGGTAATGTTCGGTGGGATTTCAACTGAAGACTCATATGGTGACTAAGTCGTACAAACTTTTGTATGGGCAAAGGTTTTGTGCATATACTTGGTTTATCTCATTGATAATCATTGGAATGTCGGTATCGCGCTATCCATGTATATGTGGTGGAAAGTTGATTCTTTTCTCATGTATATATTTGATAGTTAGATGATATTAGGATTAGGTTCGGTTCTTAAAACTAAAGCATATGGTAAGTTCATGACTCATAATCATATGGTATGTTTTGAACCCCTTAGTGAATGGACGCCTATGGTCTGACTAGGATAAGTTCCTAAACTCATATGATTGTGGCAAGTTCCTGAATTTCCAAAGTGTGGTAAGTTTGATGAACTATAGTGGGTATAAATCGGTTATAGTATAGGAAGCGTGAAAGAGGTGAAAAGATGGTTTTGAGGTAGCCTTACCTCTACAGTTAGAGCGTATTCGTAATGTTTTTCATGTTTCGGTGATATGATCGAACAAGCTTGACTGTAATCGTGTGATCAAGTACGAACCGTTATAGTTGTTCTACGAGGAAATTTCTATTTAGATAAGTTAACAAGAAAGAACAAGTGCTCAGGAATAAAGTTATACCTTCTGTGAAGGTGATATGGAGGAACCACAATGTCGAAGAGGCTACGTGGGAACTTGAATCTGATATGATGAAGAATTATCCTGAGTTATTTGTTTAGTCTGTGTCTTCGATTCTGGGGACAGAATCTTTGTAAGTAGGGGAGAATGTGACGATTTGAATGTTTGAATTGTGATTCTGGGGACAGAATCCTTGTAAGGAGGAAAGGATGTAATGATCCGAAATTTCAAATTGTAATTTAAATATTTATTGAGTTATATAAATTTTATTTGAGGTGTTTATTGTTAAATAAATATTTGTTGATGTGATGGTTGATGAATATAAATGATTGGAGAATTTTCTAAATTAAATTAATTTATAATTTAGAGGTTTGTATTATAACATGAGGTGTTATGTTGTTGTGTTAATTTAATAATTTAGATGGTATGTTAAATTATTAAATAAAATTATAATAAAAATTATAATTTGGTGATATTTGCTAAAATGCTATATTTAATTAAAATATAGTATGTGACTATAATTTTAAACTAAAGTGTTTATTAAAATAAATTAAAAAGGATTTAAATTAGTTTTGTCAAACAAGGCTTAAGTATGATTAATTCTTTAAAATTTAAATGGTTGCCAAACAAGCCTTAGGCTTTTGGGATTTCTAGTTTTTGAAAATCAAATAAAATAAATAATATAAATTAAATAAATTAAATAATATAATTATAATAGATACGTTTATTAGTTGGTAACTGATATATATATATAGTATAGGTATTATGGCTATATCAGTTTATTGTTTATGCTTAAATTAGAGATAGTCTATTGAGAAGGAAAAAGAGAAGAGAAGAGAGTTTAAGAATTGAGAGAGATTAAGAGGAAGCTTGAGGATTTCAAAGCCAATACTAGTGATTTTTAGCAAGAATTATTTTAGTAGTTGAAGGTATGTTCTATAACTTTGATATAATATATGTATATGTATGAGTTCGGCATAATTTACATGTTCTGTGAATTCAAAATTCTAAGTTTACGATTATACAATTGAGTACTTGGTATAATTATGACTAGGGATTATTCGGTATAATCATGACCGTAATTGAAAACACGAATATCCTTGGCCCGTAGTGCATGGATAATTCGTGGTCGTGATACTAATGAATATCCTTGGTAGTAGTGAAAAGGAAGATGTGGATTATTTATTAAGCTGAGTCTCAACGATAAAAGTGATGAAAAACCTTTTTAAATTATAAAAGATAGTAGATTTTATTCTCTACTTGACTCTTTTAATGAATTGCTTGTTCCGCTGCAATTAAACTTGATGTTTGTTATATTTTATCGGTTTAACATCATTGAAGGCTAACGATAATTTATTACGCATTATCTTAGTCATAATATTTCTTCTTCGGGCTAGTTGAGCTCACCTTTTCTTTCACTGTTCTCTTCAGAAAATGAGAACGTAGCCGGGACTAGTCGGGGATCGGAGTGACGGTCCAGATGATAGTATTAGTAGTCCCCATTATTCTGTTAAATAGTGTTATAATAAATGTAATGAGGACTCTTTTAAGTGTGGATATTGTCTAGATGACAATATTTTTATTAAAACTCTCAGTTTACGTATTTTACATGACAGCTGTATTATTAAGTTGTATTTAAATTTTGTACCATGTATTTGACGACTCAAGATGGGTGATGTGTAACGATCCGAAATTTCAAATTATAATTTAAATATTTATTGAGTTATATAAATATTATTTAAATGTTTATTGTTAATTAAATATTTGTTGATGTGATGGTTGATGAATATAAATGATTGGAGAATTTTCTAAATTAAATTAATTTATAATTTAGAGGTTTGTATTATAACATGAGGTGTTATGTTGTTGTGTTAATTTAATAATTTAGATGGTATGTTAAATTATTAAATAAAATTATAATGAAAATTATAATTTGGTGATATTTGCTAAATGCTATATTTAATTAAAATATAGTATGTGACTATAATTTTAAACTAAAGTGTTTATTAAAATAAATTAAAAAGGATTTAAATTAGTTTTGTCAAACAAGGCTTAAGTATGATTAATTCTTTAAAATTTAAATGGTTGCCAAACAAGCCTTAGGCTTTTGGGATTTCTAGTTTTTGAAAATCAAATAAAATAAATAATATAAATTAAATAAATTCAATAATATAATTATAATAAATACGTTTATTAGTTGGTAAACAAATATATTTAGTATAGGTATTATGGCTATATCGGGTTTATTGTTTACGCTTAAATTAGAGATAGTCTATTGAGAAGGAAAAAGAGAAGAGAAGAGAGTCTGAGAATTGAGAGAGATTAAGAGGAAGCTTGAGGATTTCAAAGCCAATACTAGTGATTTTTAGCAAGAATTATTTTAGTAGTTGAAGGTATGTTCTATAACTTTGATATAATATATGTATATGTATGAGTTAAGATAATTTACATGTTACGTGAATTCAAAATTCTAAGTTTACGATTATACAATTGAGTACTTGTAGTTGTATGTGTTTATGATGATTAGAATTTGTGTTTAAACCAGAATAGTATGCTAATTGCGTTTGACAGTAGGAGGAAAGTAATGTCAGTATATGCATTCTTTGTATGGCATAGATAAGTACCAATTTGGATGATCAATTCTTATGAAAAACTGTAAAGTAAAACTTGTATTTGGTATTTCATTGAGATACGAGCATAAATTAGTTCGAATGAGATGATTTGATCAAGTAATGCATTCACAGTGTTGATTTCTAGAATTCATATAAAAAAATGGAGTTTTTGGTTTTAAAATATGCTATTCTAGTATTTAACTTTTCTAGAATTATGGTTTAAGTTGTGTTATGTTAGTATTTGTATGCTTGGTGAAGTTTATGTGTAATTTTCATAAGTTATATATGTTAATTGGTGTTAGAAATTAAGAATAGTAGCTTGGTTTTGTTTCTGGTTATGGGTGTTCTGTAATTCGGCGTCCCAGTGCCAAAGTTCGTGCCCCAGCGTCAAAAATGGGCGATGGCTCGCTCCAAATATTGAAATCGCGCCCATGCTATTGGTACTCAACCTTCCCGGTGCCGATCCGATCCATACGGTAGGAAAAGTTGTCTGAGTTGGGCAGTTTTGACCTCCTGTAGTAAAATGGCCATAACCTTTGCATACGAACTCTGATTGAGGTAATTTAGGATGATTCTTGGAAGAGGACGAATATGCCTATAACTTTTATTCTTTAAGGTTTTCAATGTGAAATCGTTATGAAGGGTCAAAATGGTCATCTTTAGGACTGTTGTGTATTTGGAGCCAATCAGATGGCGTCGGGATGCGCAAATGCAAGTGCAACCCTTTGTGTATTAGTATAACTTAATGATAACATGTTGGACATGTAATAGGATGTTGTATCAAGTTTTTATGTGTATGTGGTGCAACGACATGATCACTTAAGTAGTTGTAATAAATCTAAAAAGTAATGTTCAGGAAAAGATGTGGTGTTATTTAAACTTTAACTTAGTTAGTAGCTATACTAAAAGTAAGAAAGCAACTCATGAAGGTAATGTTAGTGTAACTAATGTGTATAGTCAATACATATGGTATGTGTAGGACTTGGGGTGAATATGAGTAGTGATTGTTTAACCTACGCACGAGACAAGTTCCCTAACCTTAGCTACTTTATTATTCAGCAAGGTTACTTTTCACTGTTATGTTATACTTATACAAATTCTCTATTTCTAATCTCTTGTTTAACGATTTATTGTCATGCAAGTTCTTTAACCCTCATTTATTGTTGAGCAAGTTAGTTAATCTTTATCTCTTTATTCAAAGTCTGTATTATTATTGTAAGAAGTGTGTTTATTCAGCTACTAATAACTGTTGTTTGACCTTCGTTCTTCAATATCATTGTACTATCTTACGTTATTGTACCGAACTCTAAGTTGCTTAGTAATTCTTTACCAATTCAACTAATCCTTAGTTGATGAATGTTCCAAACTCTAAATTACCCTTGAAGTCTACCCAAACCAAATTTCCTTTGGTTTGTTTATGTACTCACACAACTTTGAAAGCATGTTGTCAATGATAACATTTGTTTAACTTAGAAATTGTTAATACTCTAGCCTTATTGATTCATCGATATACCTTGTTCATGAAGATATTTTAATCAAACCCTTGAATAATTATTGGTTCCTATCTGATTCAACCAATACTTAGTTGATGAGCGTTCTAAAAATCTAGACTTCCTTTGAAGTTAATTCCCAACCAAACTTCCTTTGGTTTGGAACCCGATAATCTATGTTGAGATGAACAACCCTATATCGTGGATTATTTTAGAGCTACTGAATAAGCGTTAAAATGTTTACTAATACATAGTACAAAGAGGGTTGATCACCGGAGTGCGGAATGATGGTCCATATAGTCGTTTAGATCATTAAAGGTTCTGATGAAACACTGTGAACCTAGGACATAGATGATGATTATAGTCTTTTATACTATTAAAGGTTAAAGTAGAAATACTTGAAAACCTAGAATAGAGTTCGTGGTCTTGTGACCCTCAGTGTATTCTTTGATGTTGATATCTATTGTTAACTTAGACGTTCATTATTCCTTTGAACTCATAGCTGTTGAATTAAAGTTTATTGTTCCGGTAAGAATACTTTACCATTGAAAGCTCGGTTAATTGTCATTCATAAAATGTTATTGTATATTATCCTTCTTGTGGGCAATTGTTTGCTCACTCTTGCACAAAATAATACAGATGAAGTTACGAAGTTTGAAAAGCTTTCTACAAGTAAGGGCAAGGACAAAGTGCTTGATTAGACAACAACGATTAATTTATATTTTATTTATGAAGCTTATGTAATAGATTTAATTATGATTATGTTTTAGTTTTCCGCTAATGATTGTAATAAAGGTTAGATGACCTGGGATTTATTTGAGATTATGTATCCCTTTGGTGGGAGATTTATTGTTTAAGCTTTTGAGTTTAATTATATTCTTTGTTTATGGGTAGTTAGTTATGATTTAATTGGACAGTGAACACCAAATATGTGGGATTGAGGTGCCCGGACTTGGGGGTCTCACATGATGTATACCTATTTTGGGGGCGTCACATCATTTGTAATGTTATTGTTATGATATGAAGTTATGAAATTGTACCTTGACATTGTTATATAGGATAGGACCTTTATATCCCCCAAAACAGACCAAGATTCCATGTTATGGATCTTCAAAGGAGGCAGTACGAACTGTTCTTCATTTCTGGAAAACCCAAAAATGAAGAACAGCTCTGACAAGATATTCAAAGGCTTAGATCTTGCTGATTTGTTGTTGGATGGCCATGATATTGATTGTTAATCATAATATTAGACTTATACTACATGATAGGTATCATTATCTTCCCAGAACAAATAAGGAACATAGATAAAATTGTTGTCAAACCCGGTAACTTGGTGACTGACAAGTGTTTTCTGGGTTTGAGCAAGAACACCAAGAACACCTATAGCGACGGGTCTATCGCTATAAGGCCCTTTAGCGACGGTTTATATTTATTTTAATTTTTGATTTTCCGGAAATTATTTAAAAATAGATAAAAGTAGTTTTTAATTATTAAAAATACATAATAAATTCCAACCAATTATTTAAAGTCTGAAAAATAGTTTTTAATTATTTAGAGTATATTTCATAAATATTTAATATTTTTGGAATATAAATTTTATTTAATTTATTTAATTACAATATTAAATAAATTATTTAAAAATGGTTTTAATTCATGAAAAATTATATTATTGTATTAAAAAATATTTTAAGTTATTTTTAGAGACTTTTAATATTTTAGGATGAATTTAATTAATTAATTAATATTAATGGTAATTTGTTTATTTAATAACTATATTAAATAAATTGTGGAAAAATAAAATTTATGATTTATAAATCATATAAAATGATTTAAGTGTTATAAAATATTTTAAGTTATAAAATATAACTTTTGATATTTTGCCATAAAAATATTAATATTTTAATATTAATAGTAATTACTTGGATAATGGATTGAAGTGTTTAAAAATCATATAAATATGATCCTTCTTGTGGGCAATTGTTTGCTCACTCTTGCACAAAATAATGCGATGAAGTTCTGAAGTTTGAAAAGCTTTCTACAAGTAAGGGCAAGGACAAAGTGCTTGATTAGACAACAACGATTAATTTATATTTTATTTATGAAGCTTATGTAATAGATTTAATTATGATTATGTTTTAGTTTTCCGCTGATGATTGTAATAAAGGTTAGATGACCTGGGATTTATTTGAGATTATGTAACCCTTTGGTGGGAGATTTATTGTTTAAGCTTTTGAATTTAATTATATCCTTTGTTTATGGGTAGTTAGTTATGATTTAATTGGACAGTGAACACCAAATATGTGGGATTGAGGTGCCCGGACTTGGGGGTCTCACATGATGTATACCTATTTTGGGGGCGTCACATCATTTGTAATGTTATTGTTATGATATGAAGTTATGAAATTGTACCTTGACATTGTTATATAGGATAGGACCTTTATATCCCCCAAAACAGACCAAGATTCCATGTTATGGATCTTCAAAGGAGGCAGTACGAACTGATCGTTCTTCATTTCTGGAAAACCCAAAAATGAAGAACAGCTCTGACAAGATATTCAAAGGCTTAGATCTTGCTGATTTGTTGTTGGATGGCCATGATATTGATTGTTAATCATAATATTAGACTTATACTACATGATAGGTATCATTATCTTCCCAGAACAAATAAGGAACATAGATAAAATTGTTGTCAAACCCAGAACTTGGTGACCAAGTGTTTTCTCGGGTTTGAGCAAGAACACCAAGAACACCTATAGCGACGAATTCTATCGCTATAAGGCCCTTTAATGACGGTTTATATTTATTTTAATTTACGATTTTAGGAAATTATTTAAAAATAGATAAAAGTAGTTTTAATTATTAAAATACATAATAAATTCCAACCAATTATTTAAAGTCCGAAAAATAGTTTTTAATTATTTAGAGTATATTTCATAAATATTTAATATTTTTGGAATATAAATTGTATTTAATTTATTTAATTACAATATTAAATAAATTATTTAAAAATGGTTTTAATTCATGAAAAATTATATTATTGTATTAAAAATATTTTTAAGTTATTTTTAGAGACTTTTAATATTTTAGGATGAATTTAATTAATTAATTAATATTAATGGTAATTTGTTTATTTAATAACTATATTAAATAAATTATGGAAAAATAAAATTTATGATTTATAAATCATATAAAAATGATTTAAGTGTTATAAAAATATTTTAAGTTATAAAATATAACTTTTGATATTTTGCCATGAAAATATTAATATTTTAATATTAATAGTAATTACTTGATAATGGATTGAAGTGTTTAAAATCATATAAATATGATCCTTCTTGTGGGCAATTGTTTGCTCACTCTTGCACAAAAATAATGCGAGATGAAGTTACGAAGTTTGAAAAGCTTTCTACAAGTAAGGGCAAGGACAAAGTGCTTGATTAGACAACAACGATTAATTTATATTTTATTTATGAAGCTTATGTAATAGATTTAATTATGATTATGTTTTAGTTTTCCGTCGATGATTGTAATAAAGGTTAGATGACACGGATTTATTTGAGATTATGTAACCCTTTGGTGGGAGATTTATTGTTTAAGCTTTTGAATTTAATTATATCCTTTGTTTATGGGTAGTTAGTTATGATTTAATTGGACAGTGAACACCAAATATGTGGGATTGAGGTGCGCGGACTTGGGGGTCTCACATGATGTATACCTATTTTGGGGGCGTCACATCATTTGTAATATTATTGTTATGATATGAAGTTATGAAATTGTACCTTGACATTGTTATATAGGGTAGGACCTTTATATCCCCCAAAACAGACCAAGATTCCATGTTATGGATCTTCAAGGAAGCGAAGATTTAATCGCTCTTCATTTCGAAAACCCAAAATGAAGAAATGACTCCGATAAGATATTCAAAGGCTTAGATCTTGCTGATTTGTTGTTGGATGGCCATGATATTGATTGTTAATCATAATATTAGACTTATACTACATGATAGGTATCATTATCTTCCCAGAACAAATAAGGAACATAGATAAAATTGTTGTCAAACCCGGTAACTTGGTGACTGACAAGTGTTTTCTGGGTTTGAGCAAGAACACCAAGAACACCTATAGCGACGGGTCTATCGCTATAAGGCCCTTTAGCGACGGTTTATATTTATTTTAATTTTGATTTTCTAGGAAATTATTTAAAAATAGATAAAAGTAGTTTTTAATTATTAAAAATACATAATAAATTCCAACCAATTATTTAAAGTCTGAAAAATAGTTTTTAATTATTTAGAGTATATTTCATAAATATTTAATATTTTTGGAATATAAATTGTATTTAATTTATTTAATTACAATATTAAATAAATTATTTAAAAATGGTTTTAATTCATGAAAAATTATATTATTGTATTAAAAAATATTTTAAGTTATTTTTAGAGACTTTTAATATTTTAGGATGAATTTAATTAATTAATTAATATTAATGGTAATTTGTTTATTTAATAACTATATTAAATAAATTGTGGAAAAATAAAATTTATGATTTATAAATCATATAAAAATGATTTAAGTGTTATAAAAATATTTTAAGTTATAAAATATAACTTTTGATATTTTGCCATGAAAATATTAATATTTTAATATTAATAGTAATTACCGGATAATGGATTGAAGTGTTTAAAAATCATATAAATATGATCCTTCTTGTGGGCAATTGTTTGCTCACTCTTGCACAAAATAATGCAGATGAAGTTACGAAGTTTGAAAAGCTTTCTACAAGTAAGGGCAAGGACAAAGTGCTTGATTAGACAACAACGATTAATTTATATTTTATTTATGAAGCTTATGTAATAGATTTAATTATGATTATGTTTTAGTTTTCCATCATTGATTGTAATAAAGGTTAGATGACACGGGATTTATTTGAGATTATGTAACCCTTTGGTGGGAGATTTATTGTTTAAGCTTTTGAATTTAATTATATCCTTTGTTTATGGGTAGTTAGTTATGATTTAATTGGACAGTGAACACCAAATATGTGGGATTGAGGTGCCCGGACTTGGGGGTCTCACATGATGTATACCTATTTTGGGGGCGTCACATCATTTGTAATATTATTGTTATGATATGAAGTTATGAAATTGTACCTTGACATTGTTATATAGGGTAGGACCTTTATATCCCCCAAAACAGACCAAGATTCCATGTTATGGATCTTCAAAGGAGGCAGTACGAACTGTTCTTCATTTCTGGAAAACCCAAAAATGAAGAACAGCTCTGACAAGATATTCAAAGGCTTAGATCTTGCTGATTTGTTGTTGGATGGCCATGATATTGATTGTTAATCATAATATTAGACTTATACTACATGATAGGTATCATTATCTTCGCAGAACAAATAAGGAACATAGATAAAATTGTTGTCAAACCTGGTAACTCGGTGACTGACATGGGTTTTCTGGGTTTGAGCAAGAACACCAAGAACACCTATAGCGACGGGTCTATCGCTATAAGGCCCTTTAGCGATGGTTTATATTTATTTTAATTTCTGATTTTCCGGAAATTATTTAAAAATAGATAAAAGTAGTTTTTAATTATTAAAAATACATAATAAATTCCAACCAATTATTTTAAAGTCTGAAAAATAGTTTTTAATTATTTAGAGTATATTTCATAAATATTTAATATTTTTGGAATATAAATTATATTTAATTTATTTAATTACAATATTAAATAAATTATTTAAAAATAGTTTTAATTCATGAAAAATTATATTATGGTATTAAAAAATATTTTAAGTTATTTTTAGAGACTTTTAATATTTTAGGATGAATTTCATTAATTAATTAATATTAATGGTAATTAGTTTATTTAATAACTATATTAAATAAATTGTGGAAAAATAAAATTTATGATTTATAAATCATATAAAAATGATTTAAGTGTTATAAAAATATTTTAAGTTATAAAATATAACTTTTGATATTTTGTCATGAAAATATTAATATTTTAATATTAATAGTAATTACTTGGATAATGGATTGAAGTGTTTAAAATCATATAAATATGATTTAAAGGTATTAAAATACTTTGATATATTATAAATATATTATAATATTAAGTGAGGATTTTTATTAATATTTGATATTAAATAAATATTAATGATAAAGGAATTATGTGGTATTTAATTTATTTAAATATGGTATTAATGATTAAAAATTCAAGATAAATAGTAATAATTATTTAAAAATTATTATGAGCTTAGGAAAATATTTATTTCATTATTAAAATTATCTCGAGATAATTGTTAAGTGTTAGGCAGAGTTTAATTGAACTTAAACTCGAAGAATTATCCAGCTAGACCGTCGGGACATTAGATCTTTGTCGAACTCAAGTCAGACTGAAATAGTTTGATATGATACTGAGTCTTATATGTGTTATAGACTGATAGGGTTATGTGTTATGTGTTATGTGTAATGTGTTTAGGTTATTTTATAAATTGTGATGATATTATTCTAACTTAGCAATCGATATTATTTATATATTAGGTTTAGACAAAGCGTTATAAATTGCGTAGCGGTAATCAACGGTTCAGGCAAGTTTGTATTTACTTAACTCTACTAAGAGTTGTTTCATTCGGATAAGCTTATGGTTAATCATTGCTGGTTGCCATGAATTGTACTCTGTACACATTGCATGTATAAGTCAGGTATGAAAGGATGATCACCTTCATTACCAGTTGGTTCAGATATATTTGTTCATGCATAATAGTTGTTCAGTCATAAATTTGTTCCTACTAGTTCACAATTATATTGTTGAATTATAGCCAACTTATTATTCAGACTCTTTCAATCATGATATATAGTTATATTATTGAACTTAAACTTGCTGGGCAATCCTTATGCTCACCTTTGCTATATCATGATAAAACATTGCAGATTAAGGCGAATGCGTCGGATACAAGGAAAGATTAAAGATAGTTCCAGATTAAAGTTAATGTGCGCGATTAGTTTTGTAATAGTATAGTTTGATAATAATGTTATGTCTTAGTTAAGTTATGAATTATGATTAAGTTAAGGTTACTCGACCTTGGGGAAAAGTATGTAAGTTTAATGTATAAACAATTTATGTTTATATCTTCCGCAAATATAGTAATAATGTTAGAATAATCGAACTGTGTCCGCGGTGATTCGGGACCTCGGATTCGTAAAATCCACGCTTGGTATCAAAGTCATGGGTTATGAACCTTAGGTGGGAATACCTGAGACTAATAATCGCAGTGATTAGGATGAGATCTAACTCAAATAGAGTTAGTTGGTCGGGAAGATTCAAAGACGAATCTCGGCGAGTTATAAGATACAAAGTTCCTTAACTCTGATAATAAAGTTGAACAGTAAGTGGTGAATAGATAGAGTCTAAAAGACTAACAGTACAGTGGTAGAAGATCGTAAAACAAAACGATCAAGACATAGAAATGAATCGTAATATATACGATGAGTTCACTCCGTGATCGGATAAGGTTATAGTATGAAGAAGGATCAAGCGAATGATTGAAAAGTTTACAGCAAGATTGCTGAGTGTCAGTTGTATCTTGTGAATTGAGCATGATTCGGAAAGGATTATGAATACGAGTTAAATGAAATTCGTATTGAGAAGGGTGTTAGTGTTAGGTGAGGATTCAATTGAGGATTCATGTCGGCAGCTGAGTTGTACGATTCCTTGTGTGGGCGGGGAATTGTACTTGGTGTAACAACTACTTAGTTCTGACAATGATAATCATTGAAATGTTTGTGTCACGCTATTTTCTATATGCATGTTAAGAGGGTGATTCCTTTCTCATGTGTAGAACAGATAGATAGGTCATAGGTAGAGGATATAAGGTTAAGTACGAGTTCTTAAAACTCATACTTATGTGACATTCTTGATTCATAGTTATATGAAATGTTTATGAACCCCTCAGTGAATTGATGCCAAAGGTCTGTCTAGGAAAGTTCTTAAACTCATATGATTGTGGTAATTTATGGACTCATAAGTGTGGTTTTATGAACTGGGTATAGTTGTTTGTAAATGGAGTATTGAAGATTATAGGAACAGATAGACTGTTAAGAAAATGATTATTAGTGAAGACATAAGTTTTTCAAAACTCCTAGCTATGCTAGACTTCGAAATGTTGACATCAAGCTAAATACGCACTATGTGCCTTTAAAAAAAAAAAATTAAAAAATATGTAGACTCGTAATCATTTTTGAAACGATTTAAAGTATAGTCTATGCTACTTATTTTAGTTAGACGCAAACGATTTGAAATATCAAAATATCTTTTATTTATCACTTATGTACCATGTAACCTGGTGCAGAGATGATAAAAAGGTGATGGAGTTGTAAATACATGAATACTTAGTGTGAATTTGATCTAAAATCGTTATTCCACTATGGTATGATGTGTTATGACAAATTCATATAATGACGGCATCCTCAAGCGAAATTGCATTAATACGATGCGGCATCATGGCGTCATTCTCGAAAATATTTTCAAAAATTTTAATTTGCCAACAGGGTTTGGCTACACCTAAATAATTCGATTGAATTGAATTATTGATATGAGTTTATGCTATTCGATTCAGCTAGACTAATGGTTATGAAAACTCTAAGTGTTCATTAAAAGAAATTTCTCGAATCAAATTATTTTGGTGCGGAATCCAATAAGACTGAGGTAGAATTTTTGTGCCTATGGCAGAGACGAGAAATAGAGTCGGCTAGTAGTACTTAATAAGTACAGGACATACTGGATTAATTACCCACTATGTATGTAAGTTATGACGGTTTGCGGATGAATTTCCTATAACCTTTGCGAAAATGACAGACAATAGTCTGTAAAACCCCTCAGCACAATTTCGAAAATTTTTACTCTTGTGAATGGTATATTGGGTTGCATGTGATGATGTGTATGTATGGTGTATGGTGTAAGGTAAATTTCGGGGACGAAATTTTTAGAAGAAGGGGTGAATGTGACAACCCGAGAATTTTGAATTTTTTTAAAATTTTTGTTAATTAATTTAAGGTTCAAAATTAGAACCTAGACAGAAAATAAGTGAATGCGTTTGATATTTTTAAGAAGGAATTTTGAGGATTTCAAAATTCTGTAAAGGATTTAGGTGAATTATTCAGGATTAAGGAATACGTGAATATGTTCTTTGAATATGGTTATGTATGTGTACAATATGTGGTTAAGGGTCAAGGGTTGACCAGATAAATGATATCTGTAACAAACCCTAAGTATATATTAAGAACGTCAACGTTCGGTTAGGAAACCCTAGCGATTAACAAGAAACCCTAGAAACCGGTTCTGGAAATCCTAATTTCAGTTCCGGGAATCCGAAATCCTAATTCGGTGAATGAAACCATAATTGGGAACTTAATGGCGTAAGTGTAAATAATTATAATATTAATTAGGGTAAAGCTTAATTGATTAGCAAACCCTAATTTCAAATTTAGAAAATCCTAAATTTCGGGATTTGAAACCCTAGTTTATAATTGGGGGAAAATCTAATTTTTAATTTAATAATTTTAGTGTTAATTAGGAAATATTAATCCTAATTTTAAAGTTAAGTAATTAGAAAACCCTAATGTAATTACGAAAATCTAATTTCTAAATTAGAAAAATTATTATTATTTTAGAAACCCTAATTTTAGGGTTATAAACCCTAATGACCAACTTGACCCTAATTGGTTAATTAGCAATTTTAATTAGGAATTATTAATCCTAATTAGCAATATAAATGGTATTTAATTTAGAATATAAATGGTATTTAATTTATTTAATTATAATATTAAATAAATTATTTAAAATGGTTTTAATTCATGAAAAATTATATTATGGTATTAGAAAATATTTTAAGTTATTTTTAGTATTTATTAATATTTTAGGATGAATTTCATTAATCAATTAATATTAATGGTAATTAGTTTATTTAATAACTATATTAAATAAATTGTGGAAAAATAGAATTTATGATTTATAAATCATATAAAAATGATTTAAGTGTTATAAAAATATTTCAAGTTATAAAATATAACTTTTGATATTTTGTCATGGAAATATTAATATTTTAATATTAATAGTAATTACCGGATAATGGATTTAAGTGTTTAAAAATCATATAAATATGATTTAAAGGTATTAAAAATACTTTGATATATTATAAATATATTATAATATTAAGTGAGGATTTTCATTAATATTTGATATTAAATAAATATTAATGATAAATGAATTATGTGGTATTTAATTTATTTAAATATGGTATTAATGATTGAAAATTCAAGATAAATAGTAATAATTATTTAAAAATTATTACGAGCTTACGAAAAATATTTCGACTGTTATTAAAATTATCTGAGATAATTATTAAGTGTTAGGCAGAGTTTAATTGAACTTAAACTCGAACAATCATCCGGCTAGACCGTCGGCACGTTAGAACTTTGTCGAACTCAAGTCAGACTGAAATAGTTTGACCTGATACTGAGTCTTATATGTGTTATAGACTGATAGGGTTTTGTGTTATGTGTTATGTGTAATGTGTTTAGGTTATTTTATAAATTGTGATGATATTATTCTAACTTAGCAATCGATATTATTTATATATTAGGTTTAGACAAAGCGTTATAAATTGTGTAGCGGTAATCAACGGTTCATACAAGTTTGTATTTACTTAACTCTACTAAGAGTTGTTTCATTCAGATAAGCTTATGGTTAATCATTGCTAGTTGCCATGAATTGTACTTTATACATATGTCATGTATAACTCAGGTATGAATGGCTGATCACCTTCATTACCAGTTTGTTCAGATATATTTGTTCATGTATAATACTTGTTCAGTCATGAATTTTTTCCTGCTAGTTCACAATTATATTGTTGAATTATAGGCAGTTTATTATTCAGACTCTTTCAAGCATGATATATCGTTATATTATTGAACTTAAACTTGTTGGGCAATCCTTATGCTCACCCTTGCTATATCATGGTAAAACATTGTAGATTAAGGCGAATGCGTCAGATATAAGGAAAGATTAAAGATAGTTCCAGATTAAAGTTAATGTGCGCGATTAGTTTTGTAATAGTATAGTTTGATAATAATGTTATGTGTTAGTTAAGTTATGAATTGTGATTAAGTTAAGGTTACTCGACCTTGGGGAAAAGTATGAAATTTTAATGTATAAACAATTTATGTTTATATCTTCCGCAAATATAGTAATAGTGTTAGAATAATCGAACCGAATCCGCAGTGATTCGGGACCTCAGATTCGGGGCCGTCACAAGGTGCCTCGTCCGTTGTATTTGTGAATAAATTTTTGCATTGAGGCATGACAGATACAATGGGCTTTTCCTTTTCTATTTTCTATTCCTTAGCCCACCATGGTTTGTAAGAGGCCTCATAATCGTAGAAATTCTTGCTTTGGATGTAACTAACAAGGGGACATGGGTGTGCAAAATTCATTGAATTTTTTAATTCTAACTGAGAAGGAACTTGAGGTGTTATACAAGTCAGCTCATGATCTTCATTTTCCATACCCCCAGTTGTCCCCTCAATAAAAACTTCTTTGAGCTCATCCAGTGGCATGTACACTTCTGGTTCTCCTTCAGTTTCATCATCCATGACATAGCACCAATCGTTTTGAGGGCGATTATTCAAGGCTTCAAAAATTTGATCCATCTGATTATGAAGATTTCGAATTGACCTCTCTTGCTCAATCATCTTCTCCTCAGTTGACGTTATAAATTTGAACCAGAAATCCTCTAATCTTGAATTATCTTGTTCAGTTTTGAAATCCATGTATTAAGGACCATTCATTGAGGAGTTAATGAGTTGTTCCATTTGTTTATTAAGATTTTGACTTGATAACTCCTGACTCATCATCATCTCTTCATGGTCTGCTATACTTTTTGACATGAATTCCTTCAACTTTGAATTTTCTTCTTGTTACATTGGAGGTGGATATGAGAATTCTGATGGATATGTTGGACTTGGATCACAGTATTGGTCTTGATAGTTATAACTCCATTCATAATCTGGGTGATACCCCCAACCTTGATGATAATTGGAATAAGCATAGTTGTTGAGGTAATCACCCCCAAACTGTACTTGTCCAACACTGATGTTGCACTGATAACTCGAATGCTCCCCAGCACAATATTCACATTTAACTTCTATCTCTCGAGTGCGTTGGGCTACAAGAACCTCCAACCTTTTTGAAAGTGTTGCAATTTGTGCTGACAATGTAGAAAATATATTGAGTCCTTCAGTTCTTGTGTCCCTTGGTTGAGTCATGTTTGCATAAGGCCATTGATAAGCAAAGTCATCCATGGTACCTGAAAAGAGAGAAATATAGGAAGATAATTAAAATAAAATAAAAATGTTTAAATTAAGACCTATTTGATTGAAATTAATGTTGGCAAATATTTATTAAGCTAATTCCCCGGCAACGGCGCCAAAAACTTGTTGGTCGTTTTACCGATCAATATATGCATGCAAGTATACACGGTCAACAAGTAATACAGAGTAAGTAAAGTATCGTTCCCATAGAGAATTAACTAATAAAATTCACCAAGCACTAACCCATAACCATTTCAGTCTTATTTAAACGAATGATTTGATTTTTATATTTAAACTATGAAATTAAATAAACCTAATATTCCTAGAGTGAGACTAGATAATGAAGACATGAGATCACAATTTCATATATTGACTCATTCAAAACCATACACTTTATGTTAAGCCAAACTACTTGTACCGATTTGTTAGTCGAGAACACGAAAGTAAAGTATAGCCATCTCTCAATGCACCATACCCATATCACATATAATCCACAATTGATAGAATACACATGAACACCCACATTACCTAAACCACTAAATATCTATGTGATTTATAAATAATTAAGGTTTAAGCCCAAGTTCTCAATTGACTATGAATGGTGCTTCGGTATATGTCTATCCTAAGCACAAATCATACATCCCATCACAATATAGAATATATTATCACAAACTATTAAGATCTTCAGATCCAAACCCATACATCGTCTCTCAAGTCCATATGGATTATCACAGTAATTGATGGCCAATCAACTAAGCAAATAACATGAATCTAAATAGACAATCCTATAGCAATCCATAAGGCTAACAATGAAATATATCAGAATAAACTAATCCATATAATCCATTGCAATCTCAGAATAGAGTTTAAATCATAGTTGAATCAAATCTATCATCCACATATTGAATAAACATCATAAGATCACAAATAAGAATCAAAGAGAGGATAAAAGTAGAGAATTGAAGTGCAAATCTATTTTTTCTGCTCCAAGATGGAATCTCTGATGCTTCCCAATTGCTTCAAGTCTTCAATCTCATCAACTTTAGAAATCACTACTCTAATCTACTCTAATCTAATATCAAAATTAAAGAGAAAAAAGCAAATAATGATAGCTTATTGATACCCCAAGGGGTGGTATCCTCTTTACAACTGATATAAGTCTAATATATAAGCCCTAGTTGAACCCCCCCACTCAGTTACGCTTCCAATTTCCAATTTAAAATAAAGTCAAACAACAACAATGATCGATGCAAGCGCAGCCACGAGGTTCTAGTTCAAGACAGCAGCGCGCTACCAGAAAAACGCTTTTGCTTCTTACGTTTGATGATGGTGCGGACGCGAAGTTTCAAACTTATGTAGCCGCTGCGCTTACGTGTTCTCGCTTCCTTGAGTTTTGTCATTTGACATCGCTTCGTGTCCAAATTGCTAATACTTCTTCCTTCATCAATGCTCAGTTCCTTATCTCCACTCGACCCTCGTGTCATACCTTCAATGATCTCATGCCACCTATCAACGCCGAGCTAAGCCATTTCCTGCACTTTTACACTAGAGGGGTTCTCAGTACATGCAATGCAAAATAACACAAAATACAACTAAAAACACACTAAAATGTACTTGAGATGGGCATAGTTCTCGTGAATTGATATCCAATAAGTAGGTATAAAACCCACTTATCAAGTTTTCGGGGTGTTACGTGAGTTCAAAGGTACATCTGAACCCATTAATGTACAAATCAAGATTATGGAAATAGAAAATAATTTCTTATTAACCAATGTCAATAACAATCAAAAGATAACTTTTGCAACCTTTTTCTTGAAACGTTAGGCGAATTATTAGTGGGAATCAACTAAGGGTTGGGTAGGAACTCAAATTGTGCCATGGGATAGATTCAAGGAATTGTTCTTTGAAAACTATTTTCCCAATCTCTGAAGGATCGTATGGAAGTACGATTCCTAGAATTAAAACAAAGTGACCTGACTGTATCTCAGTATACAGCCAAGTTTAACGAACTGTCCAGGTTTGCTCCTCACCAAGTCAATATTGAACTTAGAAAGACTCAAAGGTATCAGGAAGGTTTGAAACCTCAGGTACGAAGTAAGTTATCCATATTCCAATTAAAGACTTTTTCAAAAATACTCGAGAAAGCTTCTATAGCTGTGAGTGAAAACGAGAATCTCATTAAATTTCATCAGGAAAAGAAGAGTCAACATGATAAGGGGAAATCTAAGACCGAACCAAGTTCAGGTGGGTTTAATAATAAACCAAAATGGGATACTACTTTTTCTAACAACCCGGGGAAAAAGGTAAGTAATAATAATAACAACTTTAGTAGTAATAACTTTAGTAAGAGGGAATCTTGTCCTACCTGTGGAGGAAAACATAAGGGAGTGTGTTTTAATAGTAATAATAAATGTTATAATTGTGGACAAATGGGACACCTTTCTCCACAATGTCCTCTCCCTAATAAAAATAAATGTTTCAACTGTGGTTCGTCGGAAAAATTTGTAAGGAACTGTTCCAAACCTAAGAACCAAATAGGAAAGGGAAGTAGAGTGCCAGAGAATAACAATAATCAGTCAACAATAGCTTCAATTGGAACTCAGTATCGACCAACTGCGAGAACATTTAATATGTCAGTGAGGGATATTGTTGCTTCACAAGACGTGGTGACAGGTATCATCCCTATCAACACTTTAAATGCATATGTGTTATTCAATTCTAGTGCTACTTGTTCCTTTGTGTCTAACAGTTTTTCTAAAAACCTGAATATACCATGTGAAAATTTAGACAAACCATTCTGTGTAGAAATTGCAAACAATGAAAAGATTTTGGTTAAGACCATATATAGGAATTGTAGTATGGAGATAAAGGGACACAATTTTCTGGTAGATCTTATTCCAATTCAATTGGGAGAATTTGATGTAATCTTAGGAATGGATCGACTAGTTAACCATAACACGATGATCGATTGTCATCAAAAATGTATAAACCTCTTGACTGCGTTAAAGTCAAAGGTAGTGTTCAACGGCAGTTGTTCACCTAAGCACTCTCGATGTTTGACCATAACTCAGGCAGAAAGGTTACTTAGAAAAGGTTGTTCAGGATATTTGGCCTATATAGTTGATACTCGATAAGAAAGAGTAAAACTAGATCAAATACTTATAGTTAAGGATTTTCTTGATGTGTTTCCAGATGACTTACCAGGTTTACCTCTAGATAGGGAAATTGAGTTTGTTATTGATCTTGCATCAGGAACGTCACCAGTTTCTAAGGCACCATATAGGATGGCACCTGTAGAACTAAAAGAGTTACTAGTACAACTGTGACGTCCCCAAATTCTGATCGCCACTTGGTCACCCAAATGTGGTTCATCACGTGCTCAAAGTATTACCATAATAACTAAAATCATATATTTACAACGAAAGATCTAATTTAGAATAATATACAATGTTTTATTATAATTATTCCCCCAAGTCTCGCAACCTACAATGCTTAATAGATTACATAATAATATCGAATAAAGACTTATTACATAATCCTACATAAGCTTAAACATAGTCTGAAAATAGTCTTAATACAACATACTTATTTTAAACATAAAAGGGACAAGCTAATCGGTAGCCTTGCCCTTGCCCTTGTCTTTCTCAGATACATCTCCATGTTCCGCCTTAACTGAAAGGTTTTAAATAAGCAAGAATGAGCACAAATTGCCCATCAAGTAATATACAACAAGGGTAAAGAGTCTTATAACACGAGTTTGAAATATCGAAGTATCATTACTAAGATAGCTCAGGGTTTCAGAATAATATCATGAATAATGAATTATCAACAATTCTTGGAATAAAAATAATAATTTAATATAAATCATTAGATGTATATGAATTTAAAGACTATCAAGGTATCCGACTGGATAATAATTTATACTGAGCAGTCACTAAGGACTATTGAACATCTACTAGAATTATCAATATTAAACTGATAACTCAAAAGAATCAAGTACTACAGAGGATCAGTCTATAATACTCCAAGTTATGCTTAACACCACTATAATAATATACTCATGTGTTGGGGTTTCCAACAACATACATTCCCTTACCTTAAGGGTTGTTCAACTCAGTTTTCAAGATTTCTGCACCAATCAATTGGTTTGGACAGTTTTATAAACATGCATATAATCTAGCTGAATCAAATGGCATAGATACTTTCACAAAATTCAAGAACAATACTAAGTTCACATGAATAATAGTTTTTCTCAAGAGTTTAACAAACAAGCTCAATTGAACGAATAAGTAAGACCATAAGCTTACGATATTTATTGAATAAGTAACGCAAGAGTTAGCATACTTGCACAATGTACTTTGAGTACGGTTAGGAAACTTGCTCAATAATAATTGGAATAAGTTTAGGGAACTTGCCTTACGCGTAGTTTATCCACGTTAAGAAATCAACACTTTCGAATCCTATTTATAACGTATTATATGTTCAAGAGGTTCATTGGCTAACATATTCTTTAATCCAGCTTGACATGATTCAAGTATACACATATGGTACAAAATCAATTTATACGTTATCACAAGTTCAACTCACGTATCGTTGTTTTGATATTTATGCAAACATCCTTTTGGACTTATCATTCAAAAGTTATGAATAACCTTTATTTCTATCACATGGTATGTTTCTTATCACATTACGTAGCATGTTGATCATATATTACATGTTAAAGAAATCATACATTCATGCGTCAAACATCAGTTCAAAAATAGAACCCATATGTGATCTAACGCGTGACGCGCACTGCTCTCTGTCATAGCCTAGGGATGGCGCAATTGTCTTTGTCCCCTCGCCGAACTGGGATCGAAGTTGTTGCCTTGCGCTTCGCTCAATCCTACACATCTATGTACTAGTACTCTATCATATCTACATGTTAGAGGTGCTCATATAATCACATAGTCGTTCTTCGCGTTCATTTGTATAAGTTTGAAATTACATCTTACATGGCATTCAAACCAAACATTACAAGCGGTTATCATGACTCAGTACTTGGCTATATACCCACATAGAGATGTCAAATTTCGCTAATGCATATACTTGTAGCATTCATATTGTGTGTTCATAGCTATTATTGTTTAAGCTTGAAATCATGCTTTAACTCATGTTCATTTTGAAATCATCATGTTCCATACATATAAATCATACTTAGATATATTATAGACATAACATGGCATCTTATCTCATTAACATCTAGATATTCATGTGATGCAACTAGATTTTGAAAATATGTTCAAGTTCGCTTTTGAAACCATTTTAGGCTTGAACTATGAAATCTAACACACATGAGACATCTTCAAAACTATAAGCATATGTAGTCAAGTTATGTTAACATGCTTACTGATAAGTGGGTTTTACACCTACTTATTGGATATTAATTCACGCGAACTAGACCCATCTCAAGTATATTTTAGTGTGTTTTTAGTTGCATTTCATGTTATTTTGCATTGCATATACTTAAAACTCCTTTTGGTGAATAAGTACAGAAATCGGCTTAATTTGGTGGTATTAGAGGGTACGAGGCTAATGAATGTGTGAAGGCGAGGCACAAGCGGGGATATGTATGGCATGAAGGTATAATGGAGCAAGGAGACCAAGCATGGAAGGAATGAGCAGCAGGACAAAGCGATGACGATGCAACAATATTGTAGAATCGAAACTAGAATCTGACAGATTTGTGAGTCGCGTGGCTATCTGAAGAAGCCAACGCCTGCATATGTGTGACACCACCTACCGGACCAGACAGGGCACTGCTTCGCAAGTCAGCGCTGCTGTAAGAATTACTAAGGGGCATCACAGCGCTCACATGACGTTGTTGAAGTTCTTGACTTTATTTTATTTCAAGCGTAACTGAGAAGGGGGTTCAACTAGGGCTTATATATATTAGACGTATATTAGTTGTAAAAGAGGATTCTACCCCTTGGGGGGCTAAAGCTACTTTTGTTTTCTTTTCTTCTCTTTCTTTTTAGATTAGATTAGAACCCTAGATTAGATTAGAGTTGAAGATTGAAGCAATTGAAGAGCATAAGAAATTCAGAATTGGAGCAAGAGGAGAATCTCAGATTTACATTCCTAATTCCCTAACTTCTCTTTACTTCTATCTTTATTTCTCAATGTATAATCAATTATGGATTATGGGTTTTGATTCTATGATGAACTAAACTCTATTTTGAGATTACAATGGATGCTATTGATTAGTTTAATCTGTTATACTTCGTTGTTAACCTTATTAATTGCTATGGGATTGTCTATTAAGATTTATGCTTATTTGCTTAGTTGATTGGCCATCAATTACTGTGATAACTCATATGAACTTGAAAGACGAAGTATGGGTTTAGATTTGATCTTGATAGCTTGTGTTTGTATGTTCTACATTGTGATGGAATGTATGATTCGTGCTTAGGATAGACATATATCGAGGCATCGCTCGTAGTCAATTGAGAATTTGGGCTTAAACCCTAATTATTTGTAAATCACATAGACATATAGTGGTTTAGGTAATGTGGGTGTTTATGTGTATCCTATCAATTGTGGATTATATATGTGATATTGGTATGGTACATTGAGAGATGAATGTACTTTACTTTTGTGTTCTCGACTAACAAACAGGTACAATTAGTTTGGCCTAACATGAAGTGTATGGATTTGAATGAGTCAATAGATGAAATTGTAATCTCAGGTCTTTATTATCTAGTCTCACTCTAGGAATAGTTAGGTTTATTTAATTTAAATAGTTTAAATACAAAATATAATATCATTATTCGTTTAAATAAGACTAAGATGGTTATGGGTTAATGCTTGGTGAACTTTGTTAGTTAATTCTTAGATGGGACGATACTTTACTCACTCTTTTATTACTTGTTGACCAACGTATACTTGCGTGTTGTGCGTAATTCAAAATTTACCCAACAAGTTTTTGGGTAAATTCCTCAAGAATCTGCTACCAAACCTTGTTGGGTAAATTCTAGTTACGCATAACACGCAAGTATACGTGGTCAACAAGTAATAAATAGTAAGTAAAGTATCGTTCCCACGGAGAATTAACTAATAAAGTTCACCAAGCATTAGCCCATAACCATTTCAGTCTTATTTAAACGAATGATATTATATTTTATATTTAAACTATTAAATTAAATAAACCTAACTATTCCTAGAGTGAGACTAGATAATAAAGACCTGAGATTACAATTTCATCTATTGACTCATTCAAATCCACACACTTCATGTTAAGCCAAACTAATTGTACCGGATTGTTAGTCAAGAACACGAAAGTAAAGTACAACCATCTCTCAATGTACCATACCCATATCACATATAATCCACAATTGATAGAATACACATGAACACCCACATTACCTAAACCACTATATGTCTATGTGATTTACAAATAATTAGGGTTTAAGCCCAAATTCTTAATTGACTACGAGCGATGCCGCGGTATATGTCTATCCTAAGCACGAATCATATATTCCATCATAATGTAGAACATACAAACACAAGCTATCAAGATTTAATCTAAACCCATACTTCGCCTTTCAAGTTCATATGAGTTATCACATTAATTGATGGCCAATCAACTAAGCAAATAAGCATAAATATTAATAGACAATCCCATAGCAATCAATAAGGTTAGAAACGAAGTATAACAGATTAAACTAATCAATAACATCCATTGTAATCTCAAAATAGACTTAGTTCATCATAGAATCAAAACCCACAATCCACAATTGATTATACATTGAGACATAAAGATAGAAGTAAAGAGAAGTTAGGGAATTAGGAATGCAAATTTGAGATTCTCCTCTTGCTCCAATTCTGAATTTCCTATGCTCTTCAATTACTTCAATCTTCAACTCTAATCTAATCTAGGGTGGTAATCAAATCTAAAAAGAAAGAGAAGAAAAGAAAACAATAGTAGCTTTAGCCCCCAAGGGGTGGAATCCTCTTTTACAACTGATATATGTCTAATATATATAATCCCTAGTTGAACCCCCCTTCTCTACATACGCTCAAACAAAAAAAAAAAGTCAAGAATCTCAATAACGTTACAAGGGCCATGCTGATGCCCCTTTAGTAATTATGTCGCACGGCGCAAGAATCTTGCAAAGGTGCCTCCTCTGTCCAATGGGTGGTCGCACATGCACGCGTGTCCTCCGCTCAGATAGTCGCTAGCTGCTCACAGTCTATAGATTCTGGTTTTGATTCTGCAATATTGCCGTCATTGCCGCTTTGTCTCGCCGCCATTCCTTCCACGCTTGGTCTCCTTGCTCCATTATACCTTCATGCCATACATATCCCCGCTTGTGCCTCGACTTCACACATTCATTAGCCTCGTACCCTCTAATGCCACAAAATTAGACCGATTTCTGCACTTATTCACCAAAAGGAGTTTTAAGTGTATGCAATACAAAATAACATGAAATGCAACTAAAAACACACTAAAATATACATGAGATGGGCCTAGTTCGCGTGAATTAATATCCCATAAGTAGGTGTAAAACCCACTTTTCACTTACAATGTTAGAATATCAACTATGTAGTAATCATGCATGTTAGCTCACTAGGCTAAGTCTCTTGTTGAAAACATCACCAACACAAAGCTTAATAAGGTATTTATAAACAAAAGAACTATGTACACTCTAGCATGCTCAATTATGTGTAAAGTCAGTCATGTATAGCTTACTAGGTTCAAAATTTGCAGAACATGATCTCTAATATAGTTTGTTTTCCAAACTTAAAGTACAAATCTCCATCTAAACCATATGTCTTCGTTAAACATGTTAAGCTAGTCTAACAAGCTCACCTTAGGTTCATATAGTTATATATACCCCTAAAACATGCTTGCATGCTAGTACATGACATAGTACTATAACAGATTGCAAAATAGAAACTCAAAATCGATTAGAGGGCTAAAGCAGAAATTGCTGTGCTACTCAAGAAAGACCGCATACTTATTACTGTACTTGGTTCGAGCCAGGAATAGTAAACCTCGACAACTGTTTAGCCCAAACACAGAAATTACTCACGAAATTGATTCTAAACATTCATATTACAGTTGAAACATGCTTATATGGTCATATAACAACTATATAACCCATAACCAACCTCATTAACATCCAATTCCATGAAATCAAGAATTGACATTTAAGACTCAAGAACTCTATTTAACAGGAAACTGAAAATGGAAACAAGAAATGGGATTATACATCTGCAAATGTGATAGGAACTTGCTCTGATGAACTCTCAAACTCTTAGAATGTTTGTATGCTCTCAACCCCACCTTCAATGGAATTCTCAGCAATGTAAAAAATGAAGGGAGAGCTTTCATTTATAGACAAATCAATACCTAGATTTTGAAGTTTTCCATTGGATCAAACTCATGGGTTGAAGGATTGCATGAAGGGTAAGAAGAAGTTGTTGGAGGTTAGTTGAATTGCATCATTATACCCACTCCCTCTATGATCATAATCTAGCAAGCTTGGAAGAAAATGAAGAACATATGCCTTAGCCTTTTGTCCAAACACGTGACTGAGATTCAGGAGAAAATGGGACACTCATTTTGGAACAATCCAATAAAACTCAGCACTCTTGTATACTCATACACACTCTCACTCTTATGTTACATTTTAATACACATATCAACCATAAATTATAACCTAATGTCACAATATGACTTAATATTTCAAGGTAGTAGATGTTATGCAACATACATATAATCCATGTACATTCTATTTTAATGTCTACTTACACATTTCATGATATATTTATACTATATAGTTTCAATATGCCTAATCACATTGCTTCATTCATAAAACTTAATATATAGTCACGTGATGTCACACTACACTATATAGTATAGTTGTATTATTGCTTACATGCACATAACTCTCAATACAATATTATTATATTAATAACTTATTTATTTATGTCAATTAAATAAATGATTCCCTTCCATGATTAATTACCACCAATATTAATTAATCCATTTATTGTTGATGAAATTATGGATTTTTATAATCATTAACTATCGATAAAATTCTTATTATAGATATATTTCAAATAATAATAATCATATATTATTAATTAATTACAAAGTAATCAATATTCTACCACAATTAATTAATATTAATTAAAGGTTTAACAATTCCGTTGTTGGATATAACATACTTTAGTTAATTGCAATATACTCCTATCATATGGTTTTATTTATGTCACACATATAACATTAATGTCCTAATACAGTGTTACAGTAGAAAGTAACCAACTCCAACTAACTTCCGCGTGAATCTGCCAGGTTATCTTCTTTGAATCTACCAAGGCAATTCTTGCCGCGCTTCTCGACAGGCTAAACTGGTTTAGCTTCAGCCCGTGCCAATTTTCATCACTAAACTTGTTTTATACGACATGAATTAATGTTCGCAAGTGTTACTACAAGTCTACGAGCGTATTGATTACTTATACGAATTCATATGATCAACACGATTAATCTTCTTAATTCTCGTTTTAATTTGTTTAATGGATTTCCTCGTTTCACAATATGTGACGAACGAGATTTTATAATTTAATTTTAATATTTATTGAATTAAATAAATATTTTCGATGATTCAATTATTAGATTAAATAATTAATTGATGAAGTTGTGGTAGATTAATTTAATTATATGTGTTATATTTATTAAATTAAGGTGGAGAATTTTATTGTTCAAATTATGTAATTATGTGAACTTATTGAATTTAATAAAATATTTAATAAGCATAATATTATTTTAATAATTAATTAGAGATTTAATAATTTGACTTAATTAATAAATGAGAAATTTAATTTTATAACTATGGGAATTAATGAGAAATTATCATATTTTAATTAAATTAAAGTAAATAAGATATTTGATTTATTTTATAAAGGGATGTGACACTATTAAACTATAGTATAAAAGATCTATTAAATTAAATGGTTATAATTCTCTTAAGGTTAGCCAAACAAGGCATTAGGGGAGGTTGAGGGCAGTTAACCCATGATCGGTTAATCCCACCACAATCAAGGCTTCGATTATTTTATACATCGTCTTCTTCTTTCTTTTGGCTAAGTCTGGAAAAATAGTCAGAGAGAATTTGAGAAGGAGATTGAGAGTGAGTGATTAAAGAAACATCTGAGCCTACTAATCTACACTCTACGCTTTAGGTAATTTCTTTAACCCAGTTTTTATTTACGTTGTTTAAGTTTTATAAGAAAATGGCTTTCAAGTTCTGTAAAAACTATGTAATTGGAAAATGGTAGTGATTATGTGTTATATATGTGGTAGGATGTTATTATAACATGTTTTATTGTATTTTGTATATTTCCATATCATCAGTTTCATAAAAATTATGTCGTACATTGTTTCTTCAAAATATAGAGTATGAAAATATGGCCATATGGCCTTACATACCAAATTTAACATGATAATCATAAGTGGTATCATAAATTTATACTTGTATATAATTATGCATGTTAAAACGAAGAAAACAAACTTCAAATGAACAGATTCGGTGTTATAACGAACTCGTGGTGTTAATTTTCATGTTTTGTGTTCAAAGCTTTCAAAAACATGAAGAACAGTAAATTACATATTTTTATTCTGCAAATTATGTGTTTTAACATGTTAAAATCATGCTAGAAGGATTAAGTAGTAGTTATGTGTATAAAATAATGTCTGGGTATGTCTAATTTCATGTATGAATTAAGAAATTGGTAAAAATTGGCATGTTCTGCAATTTTCGTGAATTGCAAGTCCCGAGTGCAGTTTGTCGTTGTGCAATGGCGTCACCGCAGTGCGAAGAAGCGCGTCATAGTATGAGCCACATCACATCACTGAAGGACTGCCATAGCTGCGTGCCGCTGGCGAAAGATCGAGAGTAAGCGTGATGGTGGCACCGCAGCGCCACTGTAGCGCCCCAAAATCCGGGTATCTTCCATCCCGACAGATGGTGCTATACTGTACAACATTCATACATTCATTCAATTGAAAAATCTCAAAGAACGAACATAACTTCTATATATTTAAAGTAATATTTACATTTCCCAAACTCTATTCCCATTACAAAGGTTCTTTGTCATAATATCAGTTACATTACAACAATAGACCTATACTATTACAAGACAACTTAACAATCTGCCTTATTTTATCCCTTTTCGATCCTTCGGGACGTTCAGTCTTAGCTGCATTCATATGGTTCAAGCAAGAGTGAGCATAACTAACTCAGCAAGTATAACAATTTAATAACAACATGCTTGACACATACGAATCGTATATCTTCAATAACTGAACAATAGTTATGAAGTACTATTGATAATTCAAAATAGCACTTCATCTTCCTTTCAAAATGTTTTACAATAATGACATTACTTAGTAAAACATTAACTCCGGTCAAAGACCTCGAGTATTCATTCTTTATTGGAAAAGGACAACCGAAAGTAAGTCCGTAAGCCTAATATTACTTACGAGCACTTCTAGGTGATCAGCCTATTGTACTCTATGTTGATCAACACTACATCCATTAAATGTATGCACGTTTAAGCATTTGGCAACCTCACGTGCCTATCGTTTTACCGACAAAACATTTGTTTATCATTTCAGTCTTCTTTTGAAAACCATATCAAGTAGTTGACAAAAGATAGCAACATTTGATAATAAATGAATAGATTATCAATACATCAAGTCTAGCCAAAGGAATTGGCTTTAACTTCAACATACCTCAATTCATGCGAAAGAATACATGAACTTCAAAAACTTGTTCAGATTGAACTGAGATAAGAGTTAGAATACTTGCCTTTAGCGTCTGCTACGGTATATTAACTTTATGTTCAAGTCATTCAAGTCTCTACAATACATGATCACATAATGCCTTATATTAGGTCTCATATAATCAAGTATGTATATGACTATATTGTATCCTTCATCTCAATCTAAGTGTGTATTAGATTCAGTTACTATTCGTTCTGATTTATCATTATCCTTGCATTTATATTCGACTAGGTTATCTCAACCTTTATACAACATCCTTAAGGTTTAACAAAGTTTAAACAATGTTACATTACATTCCTTAAGTTGTGTTTACTTTTAAATCAATTACCTTTCCTTTCTTTGTACTTAAAAACATTCATTACCAACCTTGTTCTGAGACTGGCACTGGGGCACCAGCTTTATACTTACATCTCACGCTTCGGCGCGAGTTTATAGTAGCATTGTCCCGGACTTGGCGCTGCGGCGTGAGTCCTTACTTAATGGGCCACGCCAACTACGCCACACTCCGAAAGATTTTTAGATTTGCTTCATGGCTGTGGCCGCCATAAATTGTACTATAGTTAAGCCATATTGCATGGATGAACTCTTGCGGTGTGCTCGACACTATTACGCATCGCGGTGCGACTTATTTTGGCTTAGGGTTGGTAGCCATGTGCGCGCCAACTCTCGGCACCGTAAAAACAATTTTAGTTTTTGAATTTTAGAACTTCCTGACGATAACTTCTTCAAGATAAGTCCGAATTGGCTCGCTCAAAAGCCTACGGTTCAAAAATTACGTAATCTACATGTTCATGCAATAATTTTATCTATTTGACTTTGTTTGCTAAAAATTCACCAATTGGTTCATTTTTAACGAAAACGATAAACGTTCGTGAACATTCAACGCTCGTTTCTTCGTTCTAAGTTGGAATCCGGTCATTTTCGAGTCCGCAACTCTTAAATACCAAATATGACTTGTCTCCATTAGAAAACAATGGTTCCGAGTTCAAACAAAAAATTTGACTTCTATTCCAAGAATTTTACGAATTCGACGATTATCGTCCAATCGTACAATTTCTGGCAAATCTTCATTCTTATGATTTGTTTAACATTACAAATGAACTCCATTCATCATGTGAACATCTTAACATACTTATTACAACAACCTATATTTATTGTTGGATTTTAGACTTATTTATTCATGAGCTTATAACTTGTCAAATTATAAACTACTTAAGATTTCATTGTTCATGACTTATGACAATTAAAGTTTCTTAATCATCATACTTTATATGTTCATAACATATAACTTTACTTATGTATTCATGATACATAGGATCATACAAGTTCCTTACATTCATATACTTCTCTTAATAAACTCATTATAAGTTCAAAACTTTCATACTTACATTCAAGGTTAACTTATAATAAGTTTATAACTTTTATAAGTTCAAATGACTTATTGCCAACTTATGTGGCTTAAGTTCATGACTTACACATTCTTCTTGCTTCTTATCATTCATGTTTCTTAATCCATCTTTTCTTATCAACCTATCATGGTAGAGATAAAAGATAATTTAGAGAAGAAGTCTTACTTTTGAATTCTTGGTAAGGTAGCTTTCTTCTTCTTCTTACAAATGAAATGACTTATTTGTAGCTTATTCTCTCTAACACTTAAGCACTTTATAAACTTTGGATTATTTGAACAACTAACAAATGGCTTGTAAGCTTTCTCTATTTATAGAATTTGCAAGGTTAGGGTAGTTTGGTCTTTAAATCATCCCACCTCCTTAAGTCACCTCCTTACTATTCATTACTTGTCTAGCACAACATTTATCTTTGGTTTGACCATTACTCCTAAGTCTTGGTCACCACTTGTAATACTTGATCATTACACATTTAATTTGATTACCAAGTTAAACCATATTAACATGGTTTGCCCCATGGGTCAATTAATTCATTGGACTTTAGCTTGGGCTTGGACCAACTTAATCTTTGGGCTTTGCATTAATAAACCTTAACTTCTTTAACCATTAATTGGGCCTCACCCTTTAATCTACTTGGACTTGAATATAATTGTTAACCAATCTTCCAAGTCCATTACCATTACTTAATACATATACATATAGTTTATGTATTATTTTCGTATTCTAATTCATATAGAAAATATATACGATATTTCATTCTTCATACAAACTCGTATAATACTTCGTATTATACTCGTTTTCATTACCCTTGTACAATACTTAAGTATTATACAATTATTACTTATTCATTACTACTTCGCCTTACTTAAAGTTTATAAATTAAGTTCACAAGCGAATTATTACATTTTCCATAACTAGATTTTTATTACATAATCCATCTTACCTTGTTATTCCATCATTACGTATTTCTCAGAAATTCAAAAATATATCCCGAGCAAAGACCGATGAATAGTGTTTTTCAGAAAATTTCTCGGAAAACTTTTATTTTTGTCTTGGAAATTCAAACACTTTAATTCATCCACATAGTTCAAATACTACGACATTCTAACATCAATAGGTTATACAATGACAACCATCTTGATAACACAGAATATAATTTTATTATTATTTAATTCAATAAAATCATTTTACACTAAGATCCGAATTTCTCGGTTGTTACATTCTTCCCCCCTTATAAAGATTTTGTCCCCAGAATCTCGTCTTACTTTAATCAAATAGATGAGGAAATTTTTTCTTCATCTTTTCTTCTAGTTTCCACGTTGCTTCTTCAGCATCGTGGTTCTTCCATAATACCTTTACTGATGGTATTACCTTGTTCCTCAGAACTTGTTCCTTTCTATCAATGATCTACATCGGTGATTCTTCATATGTTAAGTCTTTCTCGATATGAATTGGCTCATACTCGATTACATGTTTATAGTCTGGCTTATATGGACATAATACATGTACGTGAAATACGTTATGTATTCGTTCTAGGTCTGGAGGTAATGCTATAACATAAGATACCTCTCCCACCCGTTTTAATACCTCAAAAGGTCCTATAAACCTTGGACTTAACTTTCCTTTCTTTCCAAAGCGTATCTTTCCTTTCCAGGGAGATACCTTTAAAAACACATACGAGCCCACCTCAAACTCTCGACTTAGTCTATGTGAGTCCGCATACTTCTTCATCGTCATCTCGAGCTATGCTTGATTTAGACGCATCCGAATTAACTTTACCACATCTGCTGTCTGCTGCACCAATTCTGGTCCTAGCATTCGGCGTTCTCCCACCTCATCCCAACACAATGGTGTTCTGCACTTTCTTCCATACAGAGCTTCATATGGCGGCATACCTATGCTTGCATGATAACTGTTGTTATATGCAAACTCTACTAGTGGTAGGTGATCATCCTAACTACCCTTGAAGTCTATGACGCAAGACCTCAACATGTCTTCTAACGTCTGAATTGTCCTCTCGCTCTGCCCATCGGTTTGTGGATGATAAGTTATGCTTAACTTCAGCTGTGTTCCCAACTGTTCTTGCAAACTCCTCCAAAAATTCGATGTGAATCGTGGATCATGATCTGACACAATTGATACCGGTACTCCATGTCTGGAAATGATTTCCTTAACATAAAGTTTAGCTAACTGGTCTAAGTTATACTTGACCCTAATTGGCAAAAAGTGAGCCGACTTCATCAGCCAGTCCACTATTACCCAAATCGAATAGTACTTTATGCGTCGTCGGAAGTCCCACCACGAAGTCCATTGTGATATGCTCCCACTTCCATTCTGGAATCTCCAATGACTGTAATAAGCCACTAGGTCGTTGATGTTCGGCCTTAACTTTTTAACAAGTCAAGCACCTACTCACATACTCTGCTATTTCTCTCTTCATGTTTGGCCACCAAAAACTCTGTCGAAGGTCTTGATACATCTTTGTGCTTCCAGGATGTATCGAGTACCTCAAACTATGAGCTTCTTGTAACACTTGCTCCTTTAATTCCGTCTCATTCGGAACCCAAATTCTTCCTTCAAATCTTAATAATCCCTCATTATCAAGACTATACTTACTATCTTCCTTCTCGGATAACCGCTTCTTCATTTGGTTACACTCGTCGGTCTTGAGTTGTACCTCCTTGACTCTGTCTACGATGGTAGATTACATCTCCGTCGCAAAGAGTAACTGTCCCGAATCACTTGGCATCTTTACTTCTATTTCCATCCTAGCCATCTCTGTTATTGACTCATTTTGAGCCGTTAACATAGACAATTTTTCTCGACCCTTCTTACTTAAGGCATCGGCAACTACATTGGCCTTTCCAGGGTGATACAGGATTTCACAATCATAATGCTTTATCAACTCTAACCATCTTCTCTGTCTTATATTCAACTCCTTTTGAGTGAAGATATACTTTAGACTTTTATGGTCCGTGTATATCTCACATTTTTCCCCATAAAGATTATGTCTCCATATCTTTAGGGCAAACACTACCGCGGCCAGTTCTAGATCATGAGTAGGATAAACTTTTTCATAATCCTTTAACTGCCGTGATGCATACGCAATGACCTTGCCATGCTGCATAAGCACACAACCAAGTCCTCTATGCGAAGCATCACTCTACACCACAAAATTTCCCGTGTCATCTGGTAATGACAAAACATGCGCTTCACTTAATCTTTTCTTCAGTTCTTGAAAACAATCTTCACATTTATCCGTCCATACATATTTCACCGTCTTCCTTGTTAAATTAGTCAACGATGTAGCTATCTTCGAAAAATCTTGGATAAATCTTCGATAGTACCCTGCTAACCCTAGGAAACTCCGCACCTCAGTCGGCGTTTTCGGTTGTTCCCAATTCATTACTGCTTCCACTTTCGCTGGATCCACTAAAATCCCCTCTTGGTCAATAGCATGACCTAAAAACTGCACCTTTTCCAGCCAAAATTCACATTTGGTGAATTTCGCATATAACTTATCCTTCCTTAGTGTCTCCAACACTAATCTTAAGTGTTCAGCATGATCTTCTGGCGTCTTAGAATAGATTAGAATATCATCGATAAACACCACGATGAACTTGTCCAAATATAGTTTGAACACTCTTCATCATCATATCCATAAATGCAAAGCCGGTGCATTAAATCGACCCAAATGACATCACCGTAAACTCTTAATGACCATAACGAGTCCTGAATGCGCCTTTGGTACATCTTCCTTCCTAAACTTCAACCGATGATACCCCGTCATTAAATCTATTTTAAAAATACTTTGCCCTTTCAATTGATCAAAGAGATCATCGATCTTGGGTAATGGGTATTTATTCTTTATCGTTAACTTGTTCAACTCCAGATAGTCGATACAAAGCCTTAACGATCCGTCTTTTCTTCTTGACAAATAACAACCGTGCCCTACGGAGAAAACACTTGGTTGAATGTACTTTTCATTCCAATAGTTCTTGTAGCTGAACTATTAGTTCTTTCATTTCCACAGGTGCCATACGGTACGGTGCCCTTGAGATTGGTGCCACTCCTGGCACAATGTCTATCATAAATTCGATCTCCCTATCCGTGAGAAACCCTAGAACTCACTTGGAAATACATCCATGAATTCGTTTACTATAGGTATTTGTTCCATGGTTGCTCCCACTCTCTGGGTATCAACAACATGTCATAGGTAACCTACACAACCCTTCCTTAAAAGTTTTCTAGTTTGTGTCATAGTAAGGCAACACGGACGTCCTGGAAATTTACTACCATAAAATACTACAGGAGGTTGCTTCAACGTCCTGATGCTTACACATTTCTTTTGGCAATTTATAATTGCTCCATGGTTAATCAACCAATCCATTCCGAGAATTACGTCGAATTCACCTAACTATATCGGTATTAAATCTACCGATAACTTACGACCACGAACATCTACGCAACAACTCCTATGAATATCTTCAATAGGAATTATCTCTTCATTTGCTACCTTAATGTTCAAAGGTATAGGTAATTTTTCAGGAAATAATTCTAGTCGTCTAGCAAAATCACATGATATAAATGAACAAGTAGCACCCGAATCAAATAGCACGTATGCATTTATATTGTTGATCGGAATAATACCTGCAACTACATCCCCTGATGCCACCGCATCTTGGACCGTCATATTAAAAGTGCGGGCCATTGATTTCCCCGGCTGAGCTGGACCACTAATAGCTAACTTACCGCTATTAGTTCCCTTATTTCCTTTTGTCCCCTTCTTCGGGTAATTCTTCGCTATGTGGTCAGTTGATCCACACACAAAACATCCGTGATTTTTCTTCAGATTTGGACAATTAGGCGAAATGTGCCCTTCCTGTCCACAATTATAACATACTACCTTTCCTTTGAGACAAACTCCTAAGTGAGTCTTCCCGCAGGTTTTATAGGCCTCCATCCTCCTCTTAGAATCCCCTTGTTTTACTCCGGTATTCCCAGAGTTAAAGCCCTTCCTCTTCTGACCATTGCCACTTCCACTGGCTCCCTCGGTCTTGGTTCCTCCATCAACCTTGCCCTTGTTTTTCTTATCCTTGTGGTACTGGCTGAGAGCCTCATTCCCACCTTCGGCAATTATTGCCTTTTCTAGTATGGTTCCAAAGGAAGTACTTTGGAACACAGAGATTCAGCTATAGAGCCAGGGTTTCAAGCCCTGCTCGAATCTTCTAGCCTTTCTCACTTCAGTGTCCACTTGATGTGGAGAAAATCGTGCCAGTTCATTAAACTTGGCAGCATACTGGGGAACTGTCATATCCCCTTGTCTCAATTCAAGAAACCTCATTTCCATCCTCCCTTGCATACTCGTGGGAAAATAGTTCTTGAAGAAAATCTCCTTGAACCTCTCCCATGTTAGGTTTCCTATATCGGCCCTAGCCTGGTTTGTCTCCCACCAGAAGTTGGCTTCTCCTTTCATCAAATAGGTTGCAAAGGAAACCTTTTGACCCTCCTTAACATTTGTTATTACAAATGCTTTCTCGATTTCTTTTACCCAAGTCTGGGCTTCTATAGGGTCCGTAGTTCCTTTGAACTCCGGCGGACCTACACTTTTAAAGTCCTTAAAAGTAGTAGCTCGTACTACTCCAGGAATCACGGGTACATTAGCCCCCATTCTATTAAATGCACTAGTAAAATATTAATGAACTCCCGCATTGGATTAACTAGACCACCCTCCGATTGGTTAACATTAGCGCTACTGATTTTTTGTCTCCTTCTTGGCATTTTTGTTAAGAAAAAACAACACATCATTATTACTTTATTCTTGTTGGTTTGTTATTATTTGTAATAAAACAACAACTCATACTCATTACTCAATATATTCCATAAAAAGACTTATATTGATTCATAACTTGTAGTTTAACACTACATTGTTTACATTACTCAGCCTTAGCTGATTACATTACTATCCTGCAATTATTTTCCAAAAATTAGGATTTACAAAGACTACCCTTTGTTATACAAAATAGGGTTTTACGTCACTACTAGATACATAATATTTACATATCTAATCTACTCTAGCTATTGCTAGATTACATCTGACGTAGGGCATTCTCAAAATCTTTGCTGGCCAGACCGGCAATAACATCTCTACTGATAGTGTGTCGGGTCTGTCCTGCTTCTATCTGATACCCAGCTACCTGCTGCTGGAAATCTACATGAGAACTCCTATGTATATAGGACATCCTCTCCAACTTCCGCTGTTTAGTCTTTAGCTCCTGCTTGAGCTCAAAGACTTCACATTTCAGCTCTCGGACCTTGTCCTTAGCTAAAACTCTATCATCATGCTCCTCTTCCCACATTCCCTTCATGTTAGCCTTGTCCTCACGGACAGCTTGGAGTTCCTCTTTCAACTCCTTACCCTCTTGGCAGTAATGGACATTCCTATCCAATACCGACATAAACAGTGCCTTCATTGATTCCCCAGTAGATAACTCCTCCATGGGTGGAACTCGGTCAAAGGACATCACGTCCACCTCCTCCTCTAGCATGCCATCAAATATAGACATGTAGTCTAAATCGACCGAGTCTCCCGACTCGATTGTCACCAACTCTGGTTCTACTACTACGGGATTTGGTAGTATCTCTACCCGATTAACTGAATCCTCACTCACTACATATATATCTCTATACATATCATTTTCTCTTGATATCTACAATAAAACAATATAGTTTGATTAGTACACGTCAGTAAAATAATAGAAAGACATAACATAATATAATGCATTTTTATAGGGTTACTTTCCATCTTTTACTTCTTTATTCTTTCTTAAGGTTATGACTTAAGGTTCTACTTTCCCTTAAGTTTTATAACCTAGGCTTTGATACCAACTTGTAGCGCCCCAAATCGGGTATCTTCCATCCCGATGATGGTGCTATCTTTGTACAACATTCATACATTCATTCAATTGAAAAATCTCAAAGAACATAACTTCTATATATTTAAATAATATTTACATTTCCGGGTTACATTCCCATTACAAAGGTTCTTTGTCATAATATCGCTTACATTACAACAATAGACCTATACTATTACAAGACGACAACAATCGCCTTAGCTTTTCCTTTATCCCTTTTCGATCCTTCGACGTTTCATGTCTTAGTTGCATTCATATATGGTTCAAGCAAGAATGAGCATAACTAGCTCAGCAAGTATAACAATTTAATAACAACATGCTTGACACATACGAATCGTATATCTTCAATAACTGAACAATAGTTATGAAGTACTATTGATAATTCAAAATAGCATTTCATCTTCCTTTCAAAATGTTTTGCAATAATGACATTACTTAGTAAAACATTAACTCCGGTCAAAGACCTCGAGTATTCATTCTTTATTGGAAAAGGACAACCCGGAAGCAAGTCCGTAAGTCTGATATTACTTATGAGCACTTCTAGGTGATCAGCCTATTGTTCTCTATGTTGATCAACACTATATCCATCAAACGTATGCACGTTTAAGCATTTGGAAACCTCACGTTCTGTGCTTTTCTACCGAAAAAACATTTGTTTAACATTTTAACCTTTCTTTTGAAAACCATATCAAGTAGTTGACAAAAGATAGCAACATTTGATAATAAATGAATAGATTATCAATACATCAAGTCTAGCCAAAGGAATTGGCTTTAACTTCAACATACCTCAATTCATGCGAATGAATACATGAACTTCAAAAACTTGTTCAGATTGAACTGAGACAAGAGTTAGAATACTCGCCTTTAGCGTCTGCTACGGTATATTAACTTTATGTTCAAGTCGTTCAAGTCTCTACAATACATGATCACATAATGCCTTATATTAGGTCTCATATAATCAAGTATGTATATGACTATATTATATCCTTCATCTCAATCTAAGTGTGTATTAGATTCAGTTACTATTCGTTCCGATTTATCATTATCCTTGCATTTATATTCGACTAGGTTATCTCAACCTTTATACAACATCCTTAAGGTTTAACAAAGTTTAAACAATGTTACATTACATTCCTTAAGTTGTGTTTACTTTTAAATCAATTAGCTTTCCTTTCTTTGTACTTAAAAACATTCATTACCATCCTTGTTACGAGGCTGGCGTATGCTTGGCTTTATATACTTACATCTCGTGTTGCTGGCATGAATTATAATAACATTGTCCCGGACTTGGCGTCTGGCGCAGTCCTTACTTAATAGGCCATATTATGCGCTACGGTACACACTCTAGAAGATTTTTCAGATACTTTGTTCATGGCTTGGCGCCTAAATTGTACTACTGTTCGCGATGCGATGAACTCTTGCAAGTGTGCTTTCGGACACTATTACATGCCATGCTGACATGACTAGTTTAGCCCTAGGGTTGGTGTCGCGCATGACTCATCGTGCACTAGAAAACAATTTCAGTTTTTGAATTTTGTGAACTTCCCGGACGCATAACTTCTTCGCTATAAGTCTGAATTGGCTCGTTCAAAAGCCCGCGATTCACAAATTACGTAATCTACATGTTCATGCAAGAATTTTATCAATTTGACTTCGTTTTCTAAAAATTCACCTATTGGTTCATTTTTAATGAAAACGATAAACGTTCGTGAACGTTCAACGCTCGTTTCTTCGTTCTAAGTCAGAATCCGGTCATTTTTGAGTCCACAACTCTTAAATGCCAAATATGACTTGTCTCCATTGGAAAACAATGGTTCCCAATTCAAACACCAAATTTGACTTCTATTCCAAGAATTTTACGAATTCGACGATTATCGTCCAATCATACAATTTTCGGCAAATCTTCATTCTTATGATTTGTTCAACATTACAAATGAACTCCATTCATCATGTGAACATCTTAACATACTTATTAAAACAACCTATATTTATTGTTGGATTTTATACTTATTTCTTCATGAGCTTATAACTTGTCAAATTATAAACTACTTAAGATTTCATTGTTCATGACTTATGACAATTAAAGTTTCTTAATCATCATACTTTATATGTTCATAACATATAACTTTACTTATGTATTCATGATACATAGGATCATACAAGTTCCTTACATTCATATACTTCTCTTAATAAACTCATTATAAGTTCAAAACTTTCATACTTACATTCAAGGTTAACTTATAATAAGTTTATAACTTTTATAAGTTCAAATGACTTATTGCCAACTTATGTGGCTTAAGTTCATGACTTACACATTCTTCTTGCTTCTTATAATTCATGTTTCTTAATCCATCTTTTCTTATCAACCTATCATGGTAGAGATAAAAGATAATTTAGAGAAGAAGTCTTACTTTTGAATTCTTGGTAAGGTAGCTTTCTTCTTCTTCTTATAAATGAAATGACTTATTTGTAGCTTATTCTCTCTAACACTTAAGCACTTTATAAACTTTGGATTATTTGAACAACTAATAAATGGCTTGTAAGCCTTCTCTATTTATAGAATTTGCAAGGTTAGGGTAGTTTGGTCTTTAAATCATCCCACCTCCTTAAGTCACCTCCTTACTATTCATTACTTGTCTAGCACAACACTTATCTTTGGGTTGGCCATTACTCCTAAGTCTTGGTCACCACTTCTAATACTTGATCATCACACATTTAATTTGATTACCAAGTTAAACCATATTAACATGGTTTGCCCCATGGGTCAATTAATTCATTGGACTTTAGCTTGGGCTTGAACCAACTTAATCTTTGGGCTTTGCATTAATAAACCTTAACTTTTTTAACCATTAATTGGGCCTCACCCTTTAATCTACTTGGACTTGAATATAATTGTTAACCAATCTTCCAAGTCCATTAACATTACTTAATGCATATACATATAGTTTATGTATTATTTTCGTATTCTAATTCATATAGAAAATATATACGATATTTCATTCTTCATACAAACTCGTATACTACTTCGTATTATACTCGTTTTCATTACCCTTGTACAATACTTAAGTATTATACAATTATTACTTATTCATTACTACATCGTCTTACTTAAAGTTTATAAATTAAGTCCACAAGTGAATTATTACATTTTCCATAACTAGATTTTTATTACATAATCTATCTTACCTTGTTATTCCACCATTACGTATTTCTCGAAAATTCAAAAATATATCCTGAGCAAATACCGATGAATAGTGTTTTTCAGAAAATTTCTCGAAAAACTTTTATTTTCATCTTGGAAATTCAAACACTTTAATTCATCCACGTAGTTCAAATACTACGACATTCTAACATCAATAGGTTATACCATCTTGATAACAAGAATAGAATTTTTATTATTATTTAATTCAATAAAATTATTTTACAATAAGATCCGAATTTCACGATTAAATTCTGACCACTCTCACGCTTTGTCCAAGAATGAGCATTTTAGTGGTTTTATATTAGGGTTTGTGATAATAACCTAATCTAATGTACATAAAAATATGTTAGACATATAATAAGATGTTAAAATAGATTCTTAACATGTCAATGACGCATTTAAGTATGGATTGAATTATTGAACACATAGTTAACTTATTGTTCGTGAAGTGTAAATTATATGACAATAAGTGTGATAATTCACTGGTATTATGAATAAAAATGATATTTGGATTAATTTAAGGAACTTGTATAATTAACGTGTAATCTACGCACGAGGCAAGTTTCCTAACCCCTACTTGTTATCATTATTCAAGTTTATAATTTACGTCGAGTAAATTCTCATTATTGTTAACCAAGTTCAATTTGTTATATTAAAGATTATTTATCTTTCCAAAGTATGATCCTGTTATACAATACTTGTTCTATTGTATACCTCTTGAAATTGTTATCCAATTTAAATATCATTTATTGTTGAACCTTGTTAGACTAGTGAACCCTTACTGATTCGACTAGTCCATAGTTGATGAACGTTCTAAATTTCAGAACCCTTATTGATTTATCCAAACCAAACTTCCTTTGGTGCGGACTCTAATGTCAAACCGAGATGAACAACCCTGTATAGGGATTACTTATGCTTTAGCATTAAGATATTGTGCATGATGATGGTACTAAGGGTTGATCCCCTAAGTGCAGTAGAAGAGTCCATAGTCTTATGACTGTTAAAGGTTTCAAGTATAACCCTTGATAACCTAGGACATTGTTCAAGGTCTTATAACCCTCATAAATCTTTTGAATTCTTGTTATTCATTCTTGGTTCAAAAGTTGAGTTTTATTCCAGAAGTCTTTGATTCACTCGCATGTTATTATATATTGTTATTTCATTTTTTTACTTGTTGGAAATCATGCTCAATCTTGCGTAATAATAACATTGCAGTTAAGAACAAAATGTCCGACGAGCCTTCTACTAGCAAAGGCAAGGGCAAGATTAACAAGTGATGAAGACTTGTTATTTTATGTGATGATTAATTGTTTAGACTTATGTTAACGATGTGTAAGATGATTAATTGTTTATGTTTCCGCAGTTAAGATTTAAGGTTAGTATGACCTGGGATTTATGTAATTATTCAGATGATGTAACTCCTTAAGGAGAGGATTTATTTCTATCTATTTATGCTTTCATTTATTATGGGTAGATAGACATATGATGTTTGAATAGTGATCACCAAATTATGTGGGAATTTAAGTACCCGGATTTGTGGGTGTCACACAATATGCCATATAAGGCATTTCACCATCCTCATTGTCAATTCACACATCTTAATATGCATTTATCTAATACGCATCAATTGATTTAACCGACTCACAAAATAATAACACTTATATTCATAGAAATATTATTTTCATTAATATATTCATTTAATAATATGTGGAAATTCTCGGGTATTACATCCTCCCCCCCTTATAAAAATTCTATCTCGGAATACTACAAGGTTACACAAATAGATGAGGATAATCCCTCATCATTCTATCTTCTAACTCCCACGTAGCCTCCTCGACATAGTGGTTATGCCAAAGTACTTTTACAGAGGAAATAACTTTATTCCTCAAGGTTTTCTCTTTCCTATCAAGAATTTGGACAGGAATTTCTTCGTACGGTAAATTCTTCTCCACTCGAATGGGTTCATAAGAAATCACGTGCTTGTATTCAGGCTTGTACGGACGCAACACGGATATGTGAAACACGTTATGGATGTGTTCCAACTCCGATGGTAGTGCAACTTTGTATGCTACTTCTCCCACTCGCTTTAGTATCTCGAACGGTCCTATAAATCTTGGACTCAGTTTCCCTTTCTTGCCGAAACGGATATTTCCCTTCCATGGAGATACTTTCAAGAATACAAAACTGTCGATTTCAAAATCTCGGTCTTGCCGATGCAAATCTGCATACTTTTTTGGCGATCTTGAGCTGCCACTAGTCTAGCCCTTATCATTGTCACCACATCCGCGGTTTGTTGTACTAACTCTGGTCTGAGTATTCATCATTTCCCGACTTCGTCCCAGTAGAATGACGTTCTGCACTTCCTCCCGTAAAGAGCTTCGTACGGTGGCATGCCGATACTCGCATGGTAACTATTATTATACGCAAACTCGACTAAGGGTAGGTGGTCATCCCAATTTCCCTTGAAGTCCATCACGCAAGTTCTAAGCATGTCCTCTAGCGTTTGTATTGTTCGCTCACTTTGTCCGTCTATCTGAGGATGATAAGCAGTACTTAACCTTAATTGTGTTCCCATCCTTTCTTGCAAGCTTTTCCAAAATTTTGACGTGAAACGCGGGTCTCGGTAAGAAACAATCGATACCGGCACTCCATGTCGTGAAATAATCTCCTTTACATATAGATTCGCTAATTGATTCAAACTATAGCGGACCTTGATTGGTAGAAAATGTGTGGTCTTTGTAAGTCGAATCCACGATAACCCAAATAGAATCCAATCCTTTCTGCGTGACCTGAAGTCCTACCAAAAAATCCATCGTAATATGTTCCCATTTCCACTCTGGTATTTCCAACGGTTGTAGCAACCCACTCGACCGTTGATGCTCTACTTTTATGCGTTGACAAGTCAAACATCAACTAACACACTCTGCGACTTCCCGTTTCAAATTGGGCCACTAAAAATGTTGCCTCAAGTCTCGGTACGTATTAGTGCCTCCCGGATGAACGGAATATGTCGTATTGTGTGCCTCGTGCAAAATCTCATCTCTCAACTTCGATTCACGGCATACCCACACTCTCCTTCAATCTTCGATCTGAGCCTTTATATATTCGAAATTTTTCTTCCTCATTTTCTGTGTTCCTTCTCCTGATTTTCTCACATTATTCATCTTTCTCATGTGCTTCCTTTACTCTATCCAACAATGTCGGACAAGCTTCCATTACAAATAATTTCTCTTCAGACCTCTCGGGTCCCTTCACTTCTATTTCCAACTTCTCCATATCTCTTATTAACTCCTCCTGAGTTGTTAATTGAAACAATTTCTCCCTTCCTTTCCTGTTCAGAGCGTCGATAACTACATTTGCCTTCCCCGGGTGATAAAGAATCTCACAGTCATAATCTTTGATTAATTATAACCACCTTCTCTGACGCATATTCAACTCCTTCTATGTGAAGATATATTTTAGACTTTTATGGTCCGTGTATATTTCACATTATTCTTCATACAAATAATGTCTCCAGATCTTTAACGCAAAAACTACTGCCGCTAACTCCAAGTCATGAGTAGGGTATCATTTTTTGTAATCCTTCAATTGTCGTGACGCATACACAATAACATTGCCATGCTGCATCAACACATAGTCCAGTCCTCTATGCGATGAATCACTATACACTACAAATCCTCCTGTATCATCTGGTAAGGATAATACAGGCGCCTTGCTTAATCTCTTCTTCAGCTCTTGAAAACTCTCCTCGCATTTGTTTGTCCATACGAATTTTACCGTCTTTCTCGTCAAATTAGTCAACGGGGTTGCTATCTTAGAAAAATCTTGGATGAAACGTCGATAGTACGAAGCTAACCCTAAGAAACTTCTCACCTCCGTCGGTGTTCTTGGTTGTTCCCAACTACTTACTACTTTGACATTTTTGGGGTCTACTGAGATTCCATTCTCAACCACCACGTGGCCTAAGAATTGAACCTTCTTCATCCAAAATTCATATTTTGAAAACTTCGCATACATCTCCTCATTTCGTAGTGCCTCCAAAACAATCTTCAGATGTTTAGCATGTTCTTCCTCTGTCTTCGAGTAGATCAAAATGTCATCGATGAAAACTACCACGAATTTATCCAAGTATGGCTTGAAAACTCAATTCATCAAGTCCATGAATGCTGCCGGAGCATTAGTTAAACCGAATGAAATTACCAAAAACTCGTAATGTCCCTACTTGTTATCATTATTCAAGTTTATAATTTACGTCGAGTAAATTCTCATTATTGTTAACCAAGTTCAATTTGTTATATTAAAGATTATTTATCTTTTCAAAGTATGATCCGGTTATACAATACTTGATCTATTGTATACCTCTTAAAATTGTTATCCAATTTAAATATCATTTATTGTTGAACCTTGTTAGACTAGTGAACCCTTATTGATTCGACTAGTCCATAGTTGATGAAAGTTCTAAATTTCAGAACCCTTATTTATTTATCCAAACCAAACTTCCTTTGGTGCGGACTCTAATGTCAAACTGAGATGAACAACCCTGTATAGGGATTACTTATGCGTTAACATTAAGATATTGTGCACAGTATGGTACTAAGGGTTGATCCCCGTAAGTACGAGTAGAAGAGTCCATAGTCTTATGACTGTTAAAGGTTTTAAGTATAACCCTTGATAACCTAGGACATTGTTCAAGGTCTTATGACCCTCATAAATCTTTTGAATTCTTGTTATTCATTCTTGGTTCAAAAGTTGAGTTTTATTCCAGAAGTCTTTGATTCACTCGCATGTTATTATATATTGTTATTTCATTTTTATACTTGTGGGCAATTATGCTCACTCTTGCGTAATAATAACATTGCAGTTAAGAACAAAAGGTCCGACAAGCCTTCTACTAGTAAAGGCAAGGGCAAGATTAACAAGTGATGAAGACTTGTTGTTTTATGTGATGATGTATTTCTGTTTAGAGTTATGTTAACGATGTGTAAGATGATTAATTGTTTATGTTTCCGCAGTTAAGATATAAGGTTAGTATGACCTGGGATTTATGTAATTATTCAGATGATGTAACTCCTTAAGGAGAGGATTTATTTCTATCTATTTATGCTTTCATTTATTATGGGTAGATAGACATATGATGTTTGAATAGTGAACACTAAATCATGTGGGAATTTTAGTACCTGGATTTGGGGGTGTCACGGGTTGGTAGCAAAGCCGTAGGTTATGAACCTTAGGTGGAGGAACAACCTTAGGTAGTAGCCTTATAGGAAGAACATAGTGATGGAAAACTCTTATCAAGTTCTAAGAAATGAATTTCTTAATTCATTGAAGATAATAAAAGACTTTATGTGTTTATGTGTTAAATTATGTGCTCACTAGTATGACTTAGTAACTAAAACTTGAAACTGTGTTGTCAGGATGTCGGATGTTGGAGGAGCTAGTCGAGCTGGGGAGGAGGAACCCCGAGTACCTACAGGGGAGGAGCCCAGAGACTTTCATGTCGTCAGGGAGCAGTTGGTACAGAGAGAGCCATCTTTATTGATCACTGTTGTTGGTCAGGAGCATGTGCCTGAGACTAATACAGAGGAGGATCTTGAGGAGGAAGAGGAAGAAGAGGAGTTCACACCGAACTCCATTGATGCTGAGATGTACGACGAGCTATATGATCGTAATGTAGAGTTGTGTGACATGGTCCAGGATCTGACTGAACGGGCGATTATTCAGCAGATTACCATCGAGCAGAAGGATAGGGAGGTTGTGACTCTTCACACACGTCTGGGAAACGTGGAGTCGGATTTGGTTCACGAGAAGGGTCAAACCGAGGAGAAGTCCGAAGAAATAGAGAAGTTGAAGAAGGAACTGAAAGAGAGTTCTGAAAGGCTGACCATAGCAGAGGAGGGCTGGGTAAAAGAGTCACGTCGTGCTGATCTTGCAGAAGAGGATAGTCGTGTGAAGAAGGCTAAGCTTGGGGAGACGTACTCTACACTTCAAAATGCAATGGATGAGGCCCAGGATCAAGTTATGAGGTACCCAATCCAGTTCAAAGGACTATCATCGTATATGCTAGATCGCCGGACGATGTCCCGCATCATGGAAGAGGAATATAGCAAGGCTATTCAGCGCCTTAACATGCAGTGATAGGATTTGTTTAATTATGTGAAAAACTTATCTGGTATTTAGATGTAAATTCTGATGTGTTTATAAACAAAAGAATATTTTAATGTTTTAAATCCTGTAGATTCTTTATCTCGGGATAGTTGATGTAAATAGCAGTGATGCTATCATTTGATGTTAAAACTTTTGATTTGAATAATTATATCTAATTGTTAATTTGAGATAATGTGTTAAGTGATTATGTTAAATTGTTGAGTTAAGCCTTAACCATTCAAAGAATTGAATAAAACCTAATAAACATATATTTTTAACAGAAATATGCCACCGAGAAGAAGACAAAACCGTCAAGCAGCTCAAGAAGAATCGACGAATAACAACAACAACGCCAATGCTAACCCCGTTCAACAATTGGTGAACTTACTAGTTGGAGCGATGAATAATCAACCTCAAGCTCCACCGAATACGACGTTAAAAGATTTCAAGGCGGTGGGACCGCCAGAGTTTAAAGGCTCCATGAACCCAATCGAGGCTCAAACGTGGGTTATGGAGATGGAAAAGGTTTTTGATGTCGCAAGAGTAAGAGAGGATTAGAAAACCGCTTTTGCAATGTTCATACTGAAATCCGAAGCCAGCTATTGGTGGCAAGCAAACAAGGTCCGTGGAGGAGAAGGTGTGATTACCTGGGAGAGATTCAAAGAGATGTTTTTCAAGATGTATTTCTGACCGACCAAATTTCGCGAGAAACAAATGGAAGTTCAATTTACGGGTTGAAGCAGGGAATATATCTCATATCGGACTATCGCGGCAAGATTCAATGAGTTGGCTAGGTTTTCCACATATGAAGTGCACACGGATGAGAGGAAAGCAAGAAGGTTCGAACAAGGACTGAAGCCCTGGTTGTATAGTAAAGTTTCGATGTTCCAGTTGAAGACATTTGCGGGAGTACTAGAGAAAGCCATACTCGCTGAAGGTGGAAGCGATGCGGTAACCAAATATATTCAGGATCAGAAGAGAAAGAAGAGTGAAAGTGAAGGAAATAACAAGGCTAGTGGAAGTAATACGGGAGGTGGTAATAATAATCAGAAGAAAAGGTGGTCTGACAACTCGTCAATTGGAAATTAGCAAGGAGGTTAGAAAAAGAGGATCGAAGCGTGCTCGACTTACGGGAAAGCTCATTTGGGAGTGTGTATGAAGGGTAAACGAGTGTGCTACAATTGTGGTCAGGAAGGTCATATAGCACCTAACTGTCCTAACCCAAAGAAGGGTGTTTGCTTCACTTGTGGCTCAAAGGATCATCTGGCAAGAGACTGTCCTAAGAAGAGATCTGGAGGGACATGGTCAGGAGGATATAGAGGAAACAATGGTGTAAGTGCTCTGACTGTCACAGGACCAACCGCAACCAACCAACCGACCGCCAGGACATTCAACATAACGGTGCAAGATGCAATGCAGTCTCGTGATATGGTGTCAGGTATCATTCTGATCAATAAAGTTAATACTAATGTATTATTTGATTCGGGTGCCACTTGCTCATTTATATCCGATGACTTTTCTAAGAACTTAGAATTGCCTAAGGATGAGTTAGAATACCCCATGAACATAGAAATTGCGAATAGATAAATAATCCCCGTTAAGTACGTACACAAGAACTTAATAGTGGATATTAAGGGTAATATCATGAACGTAGATCTTATTCCTATTTGACTTGGGGAATTTGATGTTATCTTGGGAATGGACTGGTTATTCAATTACGGGGATGTAATTGATTGTCAGAAGAAGCGTATTAACCTTATGGCTTCGTTAAAGGTTGTGTTTTATGGTAGCAAGTCGCCTAGAAAAGCGAGTTATGTCGGCGATGATCTGAGCGCTGTAGTTATTAAGACAAGGCTGTGTAGGATACTTAGCTTACATAGTCGACAGTCGAAAAGAGAATCCGAAGGTAGAAGAGATACCGATTGTGAGGGACTTTGCAGACATATTTTCGGACGATTTGCCAAGACTTCAGCCAGATAGAGAGGTTGAATTTGTGATCGATTTGGCACCAGGAACGGCTCCAATATCGAAAGCACCATACCGAATGGCACCGGTAGAGATGAAAGAATTGATTGTATAACTACAAGAATTACTGGACAAGAAGTACATTTAACCGAGCGTATCACCATGGGGAGCGCCAGTGTTATTTGTGAAGAAGAAGGACGGGACGATGCGACTCTGCATTGATTATAGAGAACTGAATAAGGCCACGATTAAGAATAGATATCCATTATCGAGGATCGATGATCTGTTTGATCAATTGAAGGGTACGAAATACTTTTCCAAGATAGATTGAAGGAGTGGGTATCATCAACTGAAGGTGCGACCAGAAGATGTACCAAAGACAGCGTTCAGAACGCGATATGGTCACTATAAATTTTTTGCAATGTCATTTGGTCTAATGAATGCTCCTTTAACATTTATGGGTTTAATAAATGTAGTGTTCAAGCCATTTTTGGACAAATTTGTATTGGTATTTATAGATGAAATTTTGGTATATTCGAAAACCAAGGAGGAACATGATAAGTGGGTTTTATACCTACTTATTGAATATCAATTCACGAGAACTATGCCCATCTCAAGTACATTTTAGTGTGTTTTTAGTTGTATTTCATAATATTTTGCATTGCATGTATTGAGAACTCCTTTGGTGCAAAAGTGCAGGAAACGACATGAGCTCAGCAATGGTAGATGGCATGAGGCTAATGGAAGCTTGACGTAAGGAACAAGTGAGATAAACAACTGAGGATGATGAAGGAAGACTGGCATGTCAAAGATTTAGCAGCATGACAAAGAATCAGTAGCAGCAGCAGATCAGAGAATCCAAATTGTAGAAGCCACGCGGCTACATAGTCTTAAACATGCGCGCCCGCGCGATCACCCAAACTGAACTGAATTTACACACGCCTGCCCGCGTGATGAATGCAAAGGGAACTCGCGCGCCCGCGTGCGACCTCTGCGGCTGCTAATTAATTTTATTTTAATTTTTTAATTGTAAGAGTTTGAGTTGGTTAAAACAATACCGGTTGGCACCAGACGTATTATTCATTAGTTTTTACGTGTTTTTGACGAGAGAACTATGGTTTACACACTTTGAGAGATTTCCATTGGAGAGCCAAGCATATCATCATTATTTTCTACTTTTTCTTTAGAATTCAGTCATTGTGGATGCTTTACTTTTATGTTGTTGGATATTAGTGAGGATTTGAACGTTACGTTGGGATTGTAATCATCAATTGGGTTTGATCGATTCTCTCTTCTCTCTTTTAATTGTTTGTTTATTGTCTATGCGTTGCTTTGATCCCATAATGGCTTTTGGTTCAGTCATGAACTAAACTCCATTATGGGATTCTAACGGAGTTTAATACGTAGTCTAACTCATGGCTTGATTGCTGGACTATTTTGCGTATTATAAGGAATTTCTATCATGGTTGATTTGCATGTATGAATGATTGATCACCATTCGTTTTATGTGTTTGTATGGAATTAAAAAATAACATGCGAGTATGGTTGTAATCATGATAGCATGCGTATATGGGGCTGTTTTGCTTAGCTTTGTATTTCGTGAATCAGATAGAAATATATTGTTCCACCGTATGAGTTAAATAAGGGCTTGTGCTTAAATTTAATATTGCTGCAATCTCATATAGAAATATAGTGCGATTGGTTTTATTGATGATTACATGGTGTCTATTGCATGTGGATGTTATGTAAGTAGGTCATGATACATTGAAAAATGGTTATGTCTACATTAGTGCTCTTGGCTATTTTTTTGTGATACGTGAACAATCTTGCATGATGGTTGTAATTAGATGAACTGTTAAATGAATTTAGGATCCTATTATCTCCAGATTTGATTTATTACATTATTATTCTTATTTTAGTTATTATTTGCATTTAGAGTAATTCACAATTATAAGCATTAGTGTAAGCATATAAAAATAGTGATTTAGTTGATGCATAATAGTTTAATTTAGACAACTTTATCTGTGGATCGATACTCGACTTACTCTGTATTACTTGTTGACACATGTATGCTTGCATGAGTTAGAGCTCTTTTATTAGAACTAAAAAAGAGGCAACAAGTTTTTTGCGCCATTGCCGGGGAAAGGCGTATAAATTTAAATAATTATCATCAGTTTTAAGCTATATTGTATGACTTAGACATATCTAATCTAATCTCATTTCTATTTTTGTTTTTGTTTCAGGTACTTGGATAAATTTTTATGCGCACACGGTCATCCAATCCCGACTTAACACCTGCTCAGGATAACATAAACGGGAGAGGTTGAAAAGCGAGAGTTCGTAGAAATTTACAAGCACAGTTAGAGGGTACTATAGTTAGAGGGTACGAGGGATAAGGAGATGAGAAAAGAGAGGAGCATAGGGCTCTAAGAGAATATTCCATGCATAATATTAATGGATTACAGTCTAGCATAGTCAGACCAGCGATAGTAGCTAATACATTCGAGATAAAAACGGGCACTATTCAGATGGTGTAAAAGTTGGTACAGTTTGGGGGTGCCGCTACAGATGATCAGAATGAACACCTGTTGAGTTTTATTGAGATATGTGACACGTTCAGATATAACGGGGTGACGGAGGATGCTATTAGACTTAGGCTATTTCCATTCTCATTGAGGGATAAAGAGGGAAGTTGGCTTCATTCTTTGCCTGCAGGATCTATAACTACATGGGAGGACCTAGCACAGAAGTTCTTAGCCATATTTTTCCCAATGGCTAAGACTGCGAAAATGAGGACAACAATCTCTCAATTCGAGCAACAACAGGGTGAATCTTTATATGAGGCCTGGGAGAGATACAAAGAGATGCTACAAAAGTGTCCGCACCATGGTATGCCAGATTGGATGGTGATCAACACATTCTATAATGGATTGGGATGGCAGTCTAGGCCGATTGTAGATGCAGCTGTAGGAGGAGCATTATGGGTAAAGAGTTATGAGGAGGCCTATAACCTCATCGAAACAATGACAGCAAATGATTTTCAAAACCCTACATCTCGGATGCGACAGCCCAAGGTTGCAGGTTTATTGGAAGTGGATGCTATTACTCAGTTGTCGGCACAGATGGAAGCTATGGCGAAGAAAATAGATACATTGACAGAGGGCAAAGCGAAGACAGTTGCCTTCGTATGTGAGATTTGTGCAGGGTCACACTCGACAGATCAATGTGCTATCAGCTCAGAGTCGATGCAGTATGTGAGCATTTACAGGATAGACCAAGGTCAGTTTCAGAACACGTACAACTCTAACAACCGCAATCATCCTAACTTCAGTTGGTCAAATAATCAAGGAAATCAACAAAATTAGTTTCAGCCGTGATTTTCTCAACAACAACAACATCACACTCCAGCTGCACCTCAGCAAGAAAAGAAATCAGAAATAGAGGAGATGATGATGAATTACATGGCAAACACGGAGGTTATGATCAAGAGCCAAGCAGTGGCTATTAAGAATCTGGAAACTCAGATGGGGCAAATGGCGAGCATGCTTAACAACAGGCCCCAGGGTTCATTGCCAAGTAAAATAAAAGGAAATCCACGAAGAGAAGGGAAGGAACGGTGTCAGGCTATAACACTCGAGTCCAGGAAGCGGTATGCGAGAAAATTCACCGTGTGGTGGTCGCTTTGATTTACAAGGGTTCTTGCGTCTTTGCTTATACGATGAGGAGCAATTGACTAAGAAGAAAGAAAATCATGACGATTCTAAAATGCAGCGAGTAGAGAAGGATAAAACAGGTTCAGATGAGAAGTCTAAGAGTACAGTACCATTAGTTCACCCTCTGGTTCCGTATCCACAGAGATTGAACAAGCAGAGGGAAGATAAACAGTTCAGCAAGTTTTTGGAGGTCTTTAAAAAGCTGCAGATCTACATACCTTTTGCAGAGGCATTAGAACAGATGCCAAGTTATGCAAAGTTTATGAAGGGTATATTGTCAAGGAAGAGAATATTAGACGAGTTTGAGATAGTGGCTTTGACTGAGGAATGCAGTGTAGTTCTTCAGTGTAAACTACCTCCAAAGCTGAAAGATCCAGGCAGTTTCACAATTCTATGCACGATCAGAAAGATGAACTTCGACAAATGTCTATGTGATCTTGGGGCAAGTATCAATCTGATGCCCTTGTTAGTGTTTAATCAGTTGGGATTGCCGGCTCCAAGGCAAACAAACATTTCTTTGCAGCTAGCTGACAGATCCATCATGTATCCACAGGGGCATAGTTGAGGATGTACTGGTGAAAGTGGACAAATTTATCTTTTCGGTTGACTTCATCATTCTGGATTACGAGGAAGATAAAAGTATTCCAATCATACTAGGGAGACCATTCTTAGACATAGGAAGGACTTTGATAGATGTGCAAAAAGGGGAACTCACGATGCCTGTACATGATCAGGATGTCACTTTTAATGTCTTCAAAGCAATGAAGTTCCCAATAGATGAAGAAGAATGTTTCAGAGTTGATTTGGTGGACCATGTATTAAATGATGAAGTTGAGAGTCTGGTGGATTCTGAACCATTGAGGAGTGTCATTGCTGAAAATTCAGAATTGGAGGATGAGGAATTCACCGAACTTGTGCAATATCTGGATACCACTCCACAATTCAGAAAATTCAGAACACCTGTCGAGCCATTGACGAAAGCTGGAGAGACATCGATAAAATTAAAGCCATCTCTTGAGACACCTCCAGAACTTGAATTAAAACCACTTCCAGATCATCTCAGGTATGCATTTTTAAATAAAGATTCAAAGTTACCTGTGATTATTTCTTCTGCACTAACATCTTTTCAGGAAGAAAAACTGCTACGAGTGCTTAGAGAGTTCAAATCGGCTATTGGATGGACCATAGCAGACATAAAAGGGATCAACCCTTCGTTTTACATGCATAAGATCCTGATGGAAGATGATAGTAAGCCGTCAGTTGAGCAACAAAGAAGACTTAATCTGATAATGAAAGAAGTGGTCAAGAAAGAGGTACTGAAATGGCTGGATGCAGGCATAATCTATTCGATTTCAGACGGCTCATGGGTGAGCCCTATGCAGTGTGTATCAAAGAAGGGTGGTGTGACTGTGGTTTCAAATGAGAATAATGAGCTAATTCCAACACGACGCGATGTGGTGGAGAGTCCATGGACTCTGGCCGCAGCTCAACAAAGCTACAAGGAAAGATCATTTTCCACTACCATTTATTGATCAGATATTGGACAGATTATGATATATCTAGAAGACCAGGAAAAGACTACCTTCACATGTCCATACGACACTTTTGCCTTTAAAAGGATGTCTTTCGAATTGTGAAATGCTCCAGCCACCTTTCAGAGATGCATGATGGCTATATTTTCAGACATGGTGGAACAGAACGTAGAGGTATTTACGAATGATTTCTTAGTCTTCAGGGATTCATTTGATTTATGCCTTGAAAATTTGGTAATGGTTTTGAAGAGGTGCGTTGAGATGAATCTATTGCTGAACTGGGAAAAGTGCCACTTCATGGTATAAGAAGGAATCATACTAGGACACAAGGTTTTGTAGAAGGGACTCGAGGTGGATAGGGCTAAGCTGGAAACTATTGAGAAGTTGCCACCACCTACTTCAATAAAAGGTGTTCACAGTTTTCTGGGACATGCAGGTTTCTACCGCAGATTCATCAAGGACTTCTCCAAGATAACTAAACCACTATGTAGTTTATTGGAGAAGGATGCACAGTTTAATTTTGATGAAGCTTGCGTGTCGGCATTTGAGCACTTAAATGGGAAATTAACATCAGCACCAGTTATTACTGCTCCAGATTGGGATTTGCCATTTGAGCTGATGTGTGATGCTAGTGATTACGCCGTAGGGGCTATTTTGGGGCAGAGGAAAGAGAAGATGTTTCACGTGATTTATTATGCTAGTAAGACCCTTACAGATGCACAGTTGAACTACACCACCACAGAGAAAGAATTATTGGCAATGGTGTATGCCTTTGATAAATCTCAAGCATATCTGATTGGTACAAAGGTGATAGTGTACACGGATCACGCGGCAATTCGACATTTAGTGGCAAAGAAGGATGCAAAGCCCCGGTCGATCAGATAGATTTTATTGTTACAGGAATTTGATTTGGAGATCAAGGACAGAAAGGGCACTGAAAACCAAGTGGCGGACCACTTATCTCGACTAGAGAATCCGGAAAGGGAGGCAGACGACAAAGTTGTGATCAATGAATCCTTTCCAGATGAATAGTTGTTTGTGGTGAAAGGGGAAGTGCCATGGTTTGCAGACTACGCAAACTATTTAGTGAGTAAGATGGTACCTTCTGACTTGGTGGGTTAACAAAAGAAAAAATTTCTGCATGATGTCAAATGGTTTATATGGGATGAGCCATACTTGTTTAAATAGTGTGTTGATCAAAAGATAAGGTGTATCCAGTATAGCAAGACCGAGGGGATTTTGTAGGATTGTCATTCTTCGGTGTATGGAGGTCACTATGGTGGAGAACAAACAACGGCTAGAGTACTACAAGTAGGATTTTTCTAGCCGACAATTTTTAAGGATGCATACAGTTTCGTCCAGAGGTGTGATAGATGTCAGAGAGTGGGAAACATCTCGAAAAGAAATGAAATGCCATTGAATATAATCCTCGAAGTAGAAATTTTTAATGTGTGGGGGATTGATTTCATGGGCCCTTTTGTTTCTTCTTGCGGAAATCTCTACATCTTGCTCACAGTGGATTATGTGTCGAAGTGGGTAGAAGTGGCAGCTCTTCCAACAAATGATGCCAAGGTAGTCCTTAGGTTTTTACACAGAAGTATCTTCACGAGATTTGGGACTCCTAGGGCCATCATTAGTGACGAAGGTAGTCATTTCTGCAACAGGCAGTTTACAGCTTTGTTGGCCAAATATGGGGTGAACCATCGTATTGCTACAACTTATTACCCATAAATGAATGGCCAAGTGGAAGTGTCGAATCGAAAAGTCAAAAGAATCCTTGAAAAAGTTGTGAACCCACGAGGAAGGACTGGTCGTTAAAATTGGATGATGCAGTATGGGCATATAAGACTTCATACAAAACACTGTTTGGTATGTCACCTTTTCAGCTCGTGTATGGAAAAGCTTGTCACCTTCCTATGGAGCTAGAGCATAAGGCATATTGGGAAATTCGAAAGCTCAATTTTGATTTGAAAGGCTGCGGGGGGAAAGCGCTTACTCAACTCAATGAGTTGGATGAATTGATTCTGAGCATATGAGAATTGAAAGCATCTGAGGAGAAGGTGAAGAAATGGCATGATCGCAAGATCATAGAGAGACATTTGAACCGGGACAAAGGGTTTTTCTTTTAACTCCGGACTTAAACTTTTTCCCGAAGTGAAATCAAGATGGTCGAGGCCATTTACGATGAAAACTTGTCTTCCCACATGGTGCGATAGAAGTGTTCGATAAATTCTCGGATCAGTCTTTTAAAGTGAATGGGCAGCGATTAAAGCATTACTTTGGTGGCGAGGTGGACAGACAGACAGTCACTTCAATTCTTTATTCGACATGAGATTCAGAGATAGTCAAGCTAATTGATTATAACTTAGCGCTTGATGGGAGGCAACCCATTATTTCTATCTCTACTTTTTACTTATTCAGTTTAGGTTGTTTTTGTTAGTCATTTGTAATTTTTTTTTAATTATTGTGATAGTCGATTAGCTTTGCATAATTATCATAGTAGCTGAACTGGAATAGGAGTATGTTTGTGCATAGCATCGAAATTTGGGTGGTAAAATAGACACTCATGTTTATTTAGTAAATCATGCCTTGACAGTGTTTATTGATGTCTATGTAGGTATCTTGGACTGAATTCATCACTGATATGAAGTACATGAAATGAAAACTGGAATTGCAGGATTTAGGGTCGCGTGGCCGCGCAATGATAACAACACAAGACCACACACCCGCGCGCATGCCTACCAGACTAAAAAATTACACGCTCGCGCCCGAGCCTGATCTCTATTGATAGGTCGCGCGCGACACCGAAAGTGGACAATTTCTTAAGTTTTAAGAGACGTGTGCTCCCACTAGGCTTATATCAGTTGAAGCGTTTTCATTTGTTCTCCCACAAACTCACGACATCTCTTCTCCAAGCCATTACCAACTGTTCTACTACCCACGAATCTACACACGTTCAACTTCCTACCCACGATAAGTGTCTGCATTATAAAGCTAGGGTTCAGAGAGTGGTGGTGTGAATTCAGTTTAGGGGTTACTCTCTTCATTAATTATTACTCATTCTCAAGCAAAGCTTCATCTTCAACATTCAGAGCAATGGGTCCAAAGAGAGCATGGGAAAGTTCTTCTTCATCATCATCCTCCTTTAGCAGTCAAGGGGAGGATGTGGTGGATCATACCAAATTTCTGAGTCTAGACGCCCAAATGGAATATTACAGAATCGTGGCCAAACACTTTTGTGAAGGAGAGGGGACTTAAGCCTGAGCAACAAGATGGTCAATTATGGAACATGATTCGCGAGAGGGGATGGCTTGGATTGACTGCCATGCCCATGCCTGCCCCCATGGGTATTGTCAGAGAATTCTATGCGAATGCAAAGGAAACGATGAGTCGATTATCTGTGGTTCGTGGAGTTCAAGTGGATTTCAGACCTCCCGCAATCAGGGCAATTTTTAGGTTACTTGACGCACCCCCGACTGGGGCTGCTAATTGGGTAGAAGGTGCACACTTGGAAACAAATTTGGAAATGGTCATTACTGAGTTGTGCGTGCCAGGAACGAAGTGGACTTACAAGGCCGACACGAATCAGCCTCAAATATTCTCAGCATGAGCCATGAATCGATATACCAAGGCGTGAAATTTATTTATATGTGCAAAGCTTGTCCCGTCGTCCCATCAGCATGAAATCACAACGGAGAGGGCAATCATTCTGTGGGGCATAATCACAGGGAAGTAAATTGATGTAACTCACCTGATACATCAAAATATGTTACGGTATATGCGGGGGAGCACGACTGGGAGTATCCCTCATGCATCTGTTGTAGCTGGCATGTGTGCCCAGCAAGGAGTCCAGTGGGATAATGAACAAATGCAGAACCCGAGTCAAGATATTACTCACGCTACCATTGAAAAATTCGAGGATTGGGCAGGAGGCACACCACACCCGTGAGGAAAAGGCTTCATTATCCAGTCCACATTCTCAGAGCCACCACCATAGCCCTCTCAGACAGATGAAGCGGGCCCATCAAATCAAGCACCTGCTACCACTGGGGATCGACAGCTCCGAAGTTTGGAGCAAAAGGTCGACGCAATGTATGACAACTTCGCAGCATTTGCTACGGGGCTCACGAGGTCATTGGCAGAGGCGTTTGCACAGCAAGGGACCATAGTTGAGTGGCCATAGTTCGGGACTGCCATGCCATATCCACCACCGGATTCACCACCACAAGCGAGGGTGGTGCATTTGGCACTGGGGAGTTTTCTCTAACCCTATACCTTCATTCATTGGGGCAATGAATATTATAAGTTTGGGGGTATTGGGGTAGTAGTATAGTTGCATGTTTAGTCTAAAAGTTTGCATGTTTATGTTTTAGTTAACAATTGCATGTTATATTGTTCTATTTTTAGTCATCACTGTTTGTGTTAGTATATGTTTAGTTACATGTCTCACAAATTCTAGCTTTATGGAAATTTTGTCTAGCCTATGATGAATGTGAATTTTGAAGGATTGTTGAATATGTTGGATAACATGAGCTTAGATATAATGTTTTACACGACGTAATTCATAATGCTGTCTAAATGCTTTCGGTTTGCACTGCCGTGTTCACAATTGCTTGTAGGCATAAGAATGATGTGTTGCATTGCTCAATAGAAAATGTGGTTTTAAAAAGAGAAAATGTGGAAAATGGACTTAGACTGTACAAAACATCTATATTCAAACTTTGGGAAAACATGGGTATGCTATGTATAAAAAAAATTAAAAATAAATAAATAAATAGCAGTAACGTGGCTAGTCTTATTTCGGGGCCCTGACTACTTGAGTAAGTACGCCCGTAGGGGTGTCTTCACACCTAGCGCCCTAAGGTCTTTCATGGTCTGGGAGTCGTTGGTTGAAAGCTCGATAAGGGGTAGCAGTGTTTGCCTAATGGAATGAGACATTGTACAGTCATGTGAAAAAAAAAGAGAAAAGAAAAGAAAAATAACAATAAACACCGCGGGAAAGAGCGAAGATTGCCCTCGTGAGTAGCAATAAAGCAGTTAAGCCCATTGTTGAACCTTAGTTTGTTTTGATATGTTGGAACAGTCTTTGTTGCATAAGTATACATGAGTCTTGTTTTAGACTGTAATTTTTTGTTTTGAGCAATTTAGTATGTGTATTCTTTGCTTAAATCAAGTTTTGGTGAACATAATAGACACACACAACATCTTTATAGCATATATGAATTATTTGAGTGTATGATATTATGCCTATAGTTTGGTTTGAATTTGTATTCATGAATCTGGATAATTTGCTGAGGCATTTTAGACTAAAATTCTGTTAGAGCTGGAACAATGTGAGACTAGTTTGCATCATGATTTAGTTGCATTTTTAGTGTTTATTAGTATACATTGCTTGAGGGCAAGCAATAGTTCATGTTTTGGGGTATTTGATAAGTGGGTTTTATACCTACTTATTGAATATCAATTCACGAGAACTATGCTCATCTCAAGTACATTTTAGTGTGTTTTTAGTTGCATTTCATAATATTTTGCATTGCATGTATTGAGAACTCCTTTGGTGCAAAAGTGCAGGAAATGGCATGAGCTCAGCAATGGTAGATGGCATGAGGCTAATGGAAGCATGACGCAAGGAACAAGTGAGATAAGCAACTGAGGATGATGAAGGAAGAGTGGCATGTCAAAGATTGAGCAGCATGACAAAGAATCAGTAGTAGCAGCAGATCAGAGAATCCAAACTACTGAAGCCGCGCGGTCGCGTGGCTACATAGGCTTAAACACACGCGTCCGCGCGATCAGCCAGACTAAACGGAATTTATACACGCGAGCCCGCGCGATGAATGCAAAGGGAACTCGCGCGCGACCTCTGCGGCTACTAATTAATTTTATTTTAATTTTTTAATTATAAGAGTTTGAGTTGGTTAAAACAATACTGGTTGGTACCAAACATATTATTCATTAGTTTTTACGTGTTTTGACGAGAGAACTAGGGTTTACACACTTTAAGAGATTTCCATTGGAGAGCCAAGAATATCATCATTATTTTCTACTTCTTCATTAGAATTCAGTCATTGTGGATGCTTTACTTTTATGTTGTTGGATATTAGTAAGGATTTGAACGTTACGTTGGGATTGTAATCAACAATTGGGTTTGATCAATTCTCTCTTCTCTCTTCTCTCTTTCAATTGTTTGTTTATTGTCCATGTGTTGCTTTGATCCCATAATGGCTTTTGGTTCAGTCATGAACTAAACTCCATTATGGGATTCTAACGTAGTTTAATACGTAGTCTAACTTATGGCCTGATTGCTGGACTATTTTGCGTATTATAAGGAATTTCTATCACGGTTGATTTGCATGTATGAATGATTGATCACCATTCGTTTTATGTGCTTGTATGGAATTGAAAAACAACATGCGAGTATGGTTATAATCATGATAGCATGCGTATATGGGGCTGTTTTGCTTATCTTTATATTTCGTGAATCAGATAGACATATAATGTTTCACCGTATGAGTTAAATAAGGGATTGTGCTTAAATTCAATATTGCTGCAATCTCACATAGAAATATAGTGCGATTGGTTTTATTGATGATTACATGGTGTCTATTGCATGTGGATGTTATGTAAGTAGGTCATGATACATTGAAAAATGGTTATGTCTACATTAGTGCTCTTGGATACTTTTCTATGATACGTGAACAATCTTGCATGATGGTTGTAATTAGATGAACTGTTAAATGAAGTTAGGATCTCATTATCTCCAGATTTGATTTACTACTCTGTATTTAAACAATCTTTCTCCGTGGATCGATACTCGACTTACTCTGTATTGCTTGTTGACACATGTATGCTTGCATGAGTTAGAGCTCTTTTATTAGAACTAAAAAAGAGGCAACAGAACATGAAGAGCATTTGAAATTAACGTTAGAGGCATTGAGAAGGGAGAAGTTGTATGCCAAGTTTTCAAAATGCGAATTTTGGATTGAACGAGTACAATTTCTAGTACACGTGATCGATAAAGACGGAATTTTGGTGGATCCATACAAAGTCGAAGCAGTGATAAAATGGGATCAGCCAAGAACACCGTCGGAAGTATGAAGTTTTCTTGGATTGACAGGATATTACAGAAGATTCATTCAAGACATTTCCAAGATCGCAACTCTGTTAACGAATTTGACTCGAAAAGATGTGAAATTTTTTTGGATGAAGAAGTGTGAGGAAAGCTTTCAAGAATTGAAGAAGAGGTTGAGTACAACACCTGTGTTATCTCTTTCGGATGATACATGAAATTTTGTTGTTTATAGTGATGCATCACATAAAGGACTTGGCTGTGTGCTTATGCAAAACGGCAGAGTTATTGCGTATGCGTCACGACAATTAAAGATTATGAGAAGGGGTATCCGACCCACGACTTAGAGTTAGCTGCATTGGTTTTTGCGTTGAAAATCTGGAGGCATTATCTCTGTGGGGAGAAGTGTGAAATATATACAGACCACAAGAGTCTGAAATATATTTTTACACTGAAAGACTTGAATATGCGACAAAGAAGGTGGTTGGAATTAATTAAGGACTACGACTGTGAAATTTTATACCATCCGGGTAAGGCAATGTGGTTCTTAGGCGCCTTAAAATAAAAAGGGTCGGGAGAAATTGATGATGTTGACCGCTCAGAAGGAGCTAATTTTAGCCATGGAGAAGTTAGAACTGGAAGTGAAGTATTCTATGGAAATTGATGAGAAGCTATTCCAAATGCAATTTGGTACAACTCTACTAGATAAAGTAAAGGAGGCTGAGCTTCAAGACGAAGAATGTAAAAAGGTGACAAAGAAGATATCTGAAGGAACCGAACCGAGATTCAAGATGGATAAGGAAGGAATACTGAGATTCGAGAGCAGAATTTGGGTACCGCCAGTAACAGAGATTAAGGAAGACATTTTGAGCGAGGCTCATAGCTCACAATATTCGATTCACCCTGGTAGTACCAAGATGTACCAAGATCTTCGACAAAATTTCTGGTGGACAAATCTGAAACGAGATGTTGCAGAGTGTGTTGCCAAGTGTCTGACTTGTCAGAAAGCGAAAGTAAAACATCAGAGGCCGGGTGAGTTGCTACAACCGTTGGAGATCCTAGAGTGGAAATGGGAACATATTACGATGGACTTCGTGATTAGCCTTCGGACAACTCAAAAAGGCTATGACGCAGTATGGGTTATCGTTGATCGATTGACGAAATCCGCACATTTCCTTCAGATCAAAATCAAATTCAACTTAGATCAATTGGCAAGGTTATATTTGAAAGAGATTGGTTCGAGGCACGAAGTTCCGGTGTCAATTGTTTTCGATAGGGATCCGCGCTTTACATCAAACTTCTGGAAATGTCTACAGGAATGCATGGGTACGCAATTGCGAATGAGTATGGCATATCACCCTCAGATAGATGGGCAGAGTGAAAAAATGATTTAGACATTGGAAGATATGTTAAGAGCTTATGTAATGGACTTTAAAGGAAATTGGGATGATCACCTACCGCTCGTAGAGTTTGGCTACAACAACAGTTACCACGCTAGTATTGGCATGCCGCCTTATGAAGCATTATCTGACGAAAAGTGCGAGAACTCATTATCTTTGGGATGAAGTTGGTGAAAGACAATTACTAGGCCCAAAATTAGTACAGCAGACGACAGAGATAGTTAAAGTGATTCGAATAAGACTGGTAGCAGCTCAAGATAGACAGAAGAAATACGTTGATTCACACCGTAAAAATGTTGAGTTTGAATCGGGTAGCTATGTGTTCTTTAAGGTCTCTCCCTGGAAGGGAAAGATCAGGTTCGGAACGAAAGGGAAATTAAGCCCAAGATTCATTGGTCCCTTTGAGGTACTGCGAAGAATCGGAGAAGTTGCGTATGAGGTAGCATTACCTCCAGCACTCGAGAATGTCCACAATGTCTTTCATGTTTCAGTTTTACGACACTATAAACCCGATTACAAGCATGTAATTGAATATGAACCCATCCATTTTGACAAAGACTTATCCTATTAAGAAATTCCCGTTTAGATTGTTGACCGAAAAGAACAAGTTCTCAGAAATAAAGTAATACCTTCTGGTAAAGTAATTTGGAGGAACCACAACACTGAAGAAGAAACGTGGGAACTCGAAGAGAATATGATGAAGAATTATCCTCAATTATTTACTTAATTTACGTGTAAGCGATTCTGGGGACAGAATCTTTGTAAGGGGGGGAGAATGTAATGATACGAATTGATTGAGTCGTGATTCTGATGACAGAATCCTTTTAAGGGGGGAAAGATGTGACGAACGAGATTTTGTAATTTAATTTTAATATTTATTGAATTAAATAAATATTTTCGATGATTCAATTATTAGATTAAATAATTAATTGATGAAGTTGTGGTAGATTAATTTAATTATATGTGTTATATTTATTAAATTAATGTGGAGAATTTTATTATTCAAATTATGTAATTATGTGAGCTTATTGAATTAAATAAAATATTTAATAAGCATACTATTATTTTAATAATTAATTAGAGATTTAATAATTTGACTTAATTAATAAATGAGAAATTTAATTTTATGACTATGGGAATTAATGAGAAATTATAATATTTTAATTGAATTAAAGTAAATAAGATATTTGATTTATTTTATAAAGGGGTGTGACACTATTAAACTATAGTATAAAAGATCTATTAAATTAAATGGTTATAATTCTTTTAAGGTTAGCCAAACAAAGCATTAGGGGAGGCTGAGGGCAGTTAACCCATGATCGGTTAACTGACCACAACTGCGCTCAGTTATTTTATACGTCGTCTTCTTCTTTCATTTGGCTAAGTTTGGAAAAATAGTCAGAGAGAATTTGAGAATTTGAGAAGGAGATTGAGAGGAAATGATTAAAGAAACATTTGAGCCTACTAATCTACACTCTACGCTTTGGGTAATTTCTTTAACCCAATTTTTATTTACGTTGTTTAAGTTTTATAAGAAAATGGCTTTCAAGTTCTGTAAAAACCTATGTAATTGGAAAAGGGTAGTGATTATGTGTTATATATGTGGTAGGATGTTATTATAACATGTTTTACTATATATTGTATATTTCCATATCATTAGTTTCATAAAAATTATGTCGTATATTGTTTCTTCAAAATACAGAGTATGAAAATATGGCCATATGACCTTAAATACCAAATTTAACACGATAATCATAAGTGGTATCATAAATTTACACTTGTATATAATTATGCATGTTAAAATAAATAAAACAAACTTCAAATGAACTGATTCGGTGTTATAACGAACCCGTAGTGTTAATTTTCATTTTTATGTTCAAAGCTTTCAAAAACATGAAGAACAGTAAATTACATATTTTGATTCTACAAATTATGCATTTTAACATGTTAAAATCATGCTAGAAGGATTAAGTAGTAGTTATGTGTATAAAATAATGTATGGGTATGTCTAATTTCATGTATGAATTAAACAATTGGTAGAAATTGGCATTTTCTGCAATTTTTTTCTGACTGCATGTCACGAGAGTCTAGTTAAATGCATACTCAAGCATTTGGTCAGCAGTACGAGAACAAAACATGATAGCAAGAGCAGCCACCAAAGACCTGGCCATGAAAGACCGAGAGTAAAGCGTGATGGTGGCGCTTATGACACCACTCTGCAGTTTGTCCAAGAATGAGCATTTGAGTGGTTTTATTTTAGGGTTTATGATAGTAACCTAATCTAGTGTACATAAAAATATGTTAGACATATAATAAGATGTTAAAATAGATTCTTAACATGTCAATAACGCATTTAAGTATTGATTGAATTATTGAACGCATAGTTAACTTATTGTTCGTGAAGTGTAAATTATGTGACAATAAGTGTGATAATTTGACTAAGTATAGTCATAACCAAGGTTTAGACAAAAGAATGAACTTGTGATGACTAGTTACATTATAATTGACTGGTATTATGAATGAAAATGATATGTAGGATTAATTTAAGGAATGTGTATAATTAACGTGTAATCTACGCACGAGGCAAGTTTCCTAACCCTACTTGTTATCATTATTCAAGTTTATAATTTACGTTGAGTAAATTCTCATTATTGTTAACCAAGTTCAATTTATTATATTAAAGATTATTTATCTTTTCAAAGTATGATCCTATTATACAATACTTGTTCTATTGTATATGTGACGCCCCCAAATCCGGGTATCTTCCAACCCGACAGATGGTGCTCCACGATACTACATTTCATACAATCATTCCATTGAAATAACAACAAAATGAGTGTAATTACTATCTTTATATTACATCTATAATAAATCCTTTCTCAGGTTCATAACCGAATACATTCGTTGTTCTTCATAAGTATATTACATACAAATATACTAGTCTATTACAGGATGATTAGTTATCCATCTTAGCCTTGCCTTTATCTCTCATAGAACTCTCAGTTCGTTCGACTTTAGCTGCAAACGTATGGTTCAAGCAAGAATGAGCATAACTAGCTCAGCAAGTCTTAACAACGAAACATATGAATATCACATCAATAAGTACATGCTTTATATCAATATCAGAACAATTATTTACGAAGCATTCTGAATCATTTGACTAATACTTCTACTACAACAATTCTAGAGCATATATAATAGCTTAGGAATGATGAACCGGTCAATAGACCATGAACATACTCTTTTCATTTTCATACTTGAAAAGGATATCTGGCACTAAGGCCATCCACCCGTCTTTACTTACGAGCACTTCTAGGTGATTAGCCTATTATACTCTATGTTGATCAACACTCTTACGTTAAACGTATTTACGTTTAACATTTGGCAACCTCGCGTGCCCATCGAATAATCGATGAAAATACGTTTGTTTGTTCATAGAAAAACTTACCTTCTCATCCGTACCAAATACTTGGCATATGATAGCGTTAACATTTCTATATCAATAGACTTGTAAACAATTCAATCTATCCTTCAATACTTGTCTAGCCCGGATAAAACAGGCATCGACTCTTTTTCTATTTACCATTCATGCATTGTATATCATGCATCACGTAAAAACTTGGCTAACACGAAGGTCAGACAAGAGTTAAGAAAGACTTGCCTTTAAGCGTCTTCGAACTTACAATTCAACTATTCTCGGTCTTTACAGGATCTACATGATACATTCACATAGCACACTGTAATTAGTTATCACATAAACTATCTTTACGGTTCTAACCAACTTCTTTCTCTTCTATATCTTACTTGTTTTAACTTCGTTATTAAAGTCGATTTGACTTTCTATACTTCGTTACGTTTCATTAACGTTCTTACGTCCTTAGCTGACATTCGATCATAAATGGTTACTTACCAACGTTGAATGTCATTTACGGTTCACTCATTATGTCTTTGTGTTCTTCGTTTAATTACTATGAAACCTTACTAGGTCTTTCTTACATTAACACCTTACAAGTGAGTTAAGGTAAGTCTTATAATGTACCTTAAGTACATTCAATGTCTTACTTTAAGTCTATATCCAAAATGGAACAAAATCTAACTTGGTCAACTTTTTTTTCCCGCTACTTGGTATTTGTGACAAGCATCCTTTATATTTTAGTGGCGCTTCTGGCGAGAGTTAGCGGTGTACTCTAGAGTCCGTCAAGCGCTTCTGGCGCCACCACTTTATATACTAGTTTTGGCTATTGCAACACTTTAGTCCAGTACACCAGATTAGCCAAAACAGATTTGGTTTCTTAACGAAACTCCCGGCTTCCTAATTTGTTCGTTTTACATCCGAATTGACCCATTCGAATTCCTACAATTCAGGAATTACATCCTTTACGTGTTCATATAAGAATTTCATATTTTTGAATCTGTTAACTCGGAATTCACCTTTAAGTTCATTTTTAAGCGTTCGTTTAACGTTTTCGTCCGTTCAATACTCGTTTTCTTCGTTATAAGTCGGAATGCGACGATTCTTTCGCCAACGAATCTTAATTACCTTATCTCACGTGTTGACATTGGAAACCAATGTTTTCAAGTCCCACGACAACTTTTGACCTTTAATCCGGACATTATGCGTTTTCGACGTTTAACATCTATTTCCGCAAAATCCGTCATAACTTCGTTACTAATGTTCTCTAAGCCAAATCACATGGAATACTCCATGGACTTCATATTTACTTCCTAACCAAGCAATAGGCACATTCCTTAGATATATCGATTCTTAAACGTTCATTCACAACTAAGTTCACGTTCAAGACTTTTTTATTGTTTTAACTCACGTAAACACTTACGATTTCTATTTGGTCATGACCTATCAATGATTTGGTCATTAATAGGCATTCTTATTTCTTCCCTATAAACATTCTCCACTCATCTAGGATTCTTCTATGAGAAAGAAATAAAAAAGGATGAAGATTACGGTTTATAGGAATTTACCTTCGAAGTAGTTAACGTTCTTGATAAACGTCTTTTGGTTTTCTTGGAAGTAGAAGGATTATAGGATTCTAGCTCTTTTCTCTCTCTCAATATGTTGAAAAAACTTTGTAAAACCACAAAAGCTCAACCTAAGCCTTGTATTTATAAAAAATACAATGAGGGGCAAAATGGTCCAATTTAGCACCTCCTCACTTATTTACAACTTTGTCACCAAGCAAAATACTTGGTGACCAAGTGATTCACTTGCCTTGCACACCAAGTGGCCGACCCATCTTTCCCATGGGTTATCCCCATGGGTTTCCCCATGGGTTTTACCCACCCCTTGACCCATGGTTTAATTCTTTGGATTGGGCTAGACATTAATTAACATTGGGCTTTAACCAATCTAATATTGGGCCTTGACTTGGGCTTGTATACTTAATTCATTGGGCTTGTTTATTAATCCAAGTCCAATTGGATTGGATAAAATCCTAAACTCATACTCTAATAATACAACTCATATTCTACGCGTATTACTCACGTATTCTCTTTGTATAATACTCATATAATAATCGTATTATACGTCGTACTATTCTTCATACCATACTCGTATACATACTAGTATAATACTCATATTCCTTACGTATAATAATCGAAATGACTATACGCATTACATTTCCTTTTCGAAAACCTCTTTCACAAACCCTAAGGTTTTAAGTCCGCAGGCGAAAACTTAGTTTGCCATAATGGTAATATTATTGAATTTTCCATAATATCGTCATATTCTAATGTTACGCGTTTCTCAGAATTTCAAACCCTAGCTCCGAATGTGACGAACGAGATTTTTGTAATTTGATTCTTAATATTTATTGAAGTAAATAAATATTTTCGATGATTTAATTATTTGATTAAATAATTAATTGATGCAGTTGTGGTAGATTAATTTAATTATATGTGTTACATTTATTAAATTAATATAGAGAATAATAATTATTTAAATATGTAATTATGTGAGCTTATTGAATTAAATGAAATATTTAATTAAGCATGATGTTATTTAATTAATTTAATTATTAATTAGAGAATTAATAATTTGACATTATTTATTAATGAGGAAATTAATTATGTGACTATATGAATTTATGAGAATTTATTATATTTTATTTAAAATAAATTAAATAAGATATTGATTTATTTTATGAAGGAGTGTGACATTAATTAAACTATATGATAAAGCTTTATTAAATTAAATGGTTTTTAAAACCTATTCTAGCTAGACAAACATGGCACTAAGGGATGTTGGGAGCAGTTACCCATGTTAGGTAACTGACCTCCATCATGCGCATCAGTTCACTTTATTTATTACGACGTCTTCTCTTTATTCCTTCATTATTACTAAGTCTAAGAAATATTCAGAGAGAGAGTTGAGAATTTTCAGAGAGAATTAAGATATTGTGAAAGAGATTGAAAGAGGAGAATTTAAGAAAAACATCTGAGTCTTCTAATCTATACCTTACACTCAGGGTAATCTCATCCTTCCCAAATTTTTAAAGTTACGTTGTTTAAGTTTTATGAAAATGGCTTTCAAGTTTTCTGTAAAGTCTTTGTATTTATAAAGGGTGTGGAGTATGTGTTGTATATGTGTTAAATGTTACTATATTGTATTTAATTATATATATTTCACAAACCATATCATCATTTTTCATTAAAATACATATGGTATCGTTTTTCAAAATTACGAGTTTGGGTTTTGGCCATATGGCCTTATACGTGATATTTCATGTGTTGATCGTATATTATCCCTAAATTTTACATTCGTATGTTGTTATGCACATTGATACGAAGAGACTAAAGTTTAAATAAACGGATTCGGTGTTATAACGAATCCGTAGTGACAATTTTCATGTTTTATTTTCAAAACCTTCAAGAACATCAAAGTCAGTGAAATTGCATGCTTAAACTCTGTGATTATGTGTTTTAATGGGTTAAAATCACTTTATAAATGTTGGGTAATGATTATATACAAATTTTAACATGTGGGTATGATTAAATTCGTGTAGTGATAATTTAATTGGAAATTTTTGGCTGTGTTCTGCAATTTTTGCGAATTGCGAATCAGCTTCTGATTCAGCCATGCCCATGCTTTCAACAACATAAAGCCACATATAACGCGAGATGTCCAACCAAATTAGCGGTATGCCAATAGCCCTTGACGTGAAGACTTAGTACAAAAGTGGTAATAATGGCTACTCTGCGAAATATCCAAAAATGAAATATTTTTAATATTCAAGTCTAGCAACGTGATAGCAACTTGATTTAATGAACATAAAATTATATTATAAGTATAATGAGATGTTAAAATAGATACTTAGAATGTAAATAACATAATTACATGTGGATTGAATTATTGAATACATAATTAGCTTGTTATTCATGATGTGTAAATTATGTGACAAAGTGGTAAATTAACTAAGTATAGTTAATAATCTAAGTAGACAAAGAGAATGAGTTTTGATGATTAGTTAAGTTATAATTAACTGGTATTGTGAATGTGAATGGTATGTAGGATTAAATTCAAAGAACGTGCTTAGTTAAAAAGTGTAATCTACGCACGAGGCAAGTTTCCTAACCCTTTGTCATCATTATTGTTCAAGTTTATTATTTACCTCGAGTAAACTATCATTGCTATTATTCAAGTTCAAATGTTATATTAAAGATTGATTATCTTTTCAAAGCATGATTCAGTTATACAATAATTGTCCTATTGTATACTTCTTGAGATTATTATTCAGATTGAATATCATTACTGTTGAACCTTGATAGACTAGTGAACCTTATTGATTCAACTAGTCCATAGTTGATGAACGTTCTAAATTTCAGAACCCTTGATGAATTATCCAAACCGAACTTCCTTTGGTGCGGACTCGAATGTCAAACTGAGATGAACAACCCTGTAAAGGGATTTACTTATGCGTTAGCGTTAAGATATTGTGCACAGTAAATTACTAAGGGCTGATCCCCCTAAGTACGAGTAGAAAGTTCCATAGTCTTATGACTGTTAAAGGTTTCAAGTATAACCCTTGATAACCTAGGACATAGTTCAAGGTCTTATGACCCTCAGAATTCTTTTGATTCTTGTTATTCATTATTGATTCAAAAGTTGAGCTTTTATTCAGATGTCTGTGATTTACTCGCATGTTATTATATTGTTATTTCATTATTATACTTGTGGGCAATAGTGCTCACTCTTGCTTAATAATAACATTGCAGTTAAGAACAAAAGAACGATGAACCTTCCACTAGTAACTAGCAAGGGCAAAGTCGAAGAAGTGATGAAGACTTGTTGTTTATATGATGATGTATTTTGTTTAAGACTTGATTTAATGATGTTGTTTAAGACTTATTTGTTTATGATTCCGCATAGATGTTTAAGGTTAGTTTAACCTGGGATTGTATTATTAATTATTCGGATGTTGTAACCCTTAAGGGGAAGATTTTTATACTATCTATTGCATGGCTTACATTTATTATGTGTAGATAGATAGATGATATTTGTACAGTGAACACCAAATCCCATGGAATCGAAGTACCCAGATTTGGGGGTTTCACAAGTTGGTATCAGAGCCGTAGGTTATGAACCTTAGGTGGGGGAATAACCTTAGGTAGTAGCCTTATAGAAAGAAGATAGTGATGGAAAACTCTTATCGAGTTATAAGAAATGAATGTATGTAATTCATTGAAGATAATAAAAGACCTTATGTGTTTATGTGTTAAAGTATGCATTAGATGATACGACTTAGTAACTAAAACTTCAAATTTTGTTGACAGGATGTCGAATGTTGGAGAAGCTAGTCAAGCTGGGGAGGAAGAACCCCGTGTACCTATAATACTTACTGAGGAGGAACCCCGTGTACCTATAGTACCGATAGAGGAGGAGCCCCGAGACATTCATGTCGTTAGGGAGCAGCTTGTGCAGAGGGAATCATCTCCATTGATCACCGTTGTTGGTCAGTAGCATGAACCCGAGACTGATCCTGAGGAGGAATTTGTTGAGGAAGAGGAAGAGGAAGAAGAGGAGTTACCATGGTACACCGTTGATCTTTGAGATGTATGAAGCGTTATATCTGTAGTAACGTGGAGAGTTACGAGGCGAGGTCCGAGTTTGGTTGAAAGCGGCGGTTATTCAAAGATATTACTCTAGAACAAAAGGAGAGGGAGATTTCGACTCTTCACTCATGACTGGGAAATGTAGAATGGGATTTGGTCCATAAAAAGGGTCAAACCAAAGATAAGACCGAGGAGATAGAGAAACTAAAGAAGGAACTGAAGGAAACCTCCGATAGACTAAAAATAGCAGAGGAAGGGTGGGTAAGAGAATCACGTCGAGCTGATCATGCAGAAGATGATGGTCGTGCAAAGAAGGCAAAGATTAGGGAAACATATTCTACACTTAACAAGGCAATGAATGAGACCCAAGATCGAGTTTTGAGGTGCCCAATCCAGTTCGAAGGACTACCATTGTACATGATGGATCGCAGGACGATGTATCACATCTTAGAAGAGGAGCGTAGCAAGGCTAATCAGTACCTCGACCGACAGTGATATGATTTATTTAATTATGTGAAGAACTTAATTAGTTTTAGATGTTAATTCTGACGTGTTTATGAACGAAGGATTATTTTAAATGTTTTAATCATGTGAATTCTTTATTCCAGGATAGTTGATGTAAATAGCAGTGTTGCTATAGTTTGATGTTAAAACTTTGATTTGAATGTAAATATATTAAGTTGTTTGAGATGATGTGTTAAATGAGTATGTTAAATTGTTAAGTAATGCCTTAACTATTTAGAGAAATAAATAAAGTTCTAATAAGCGTTTATTTAACAAAAAAATGCCGCCAAGGAGAAGACAACAACATCAATCGGCTCAGGAAGAGTCTACCAATAATAACAATAACGCCAATGTTAATCCCGTTCAGCAGTTGGTGAACTTACTGACTGGAGCCATGAATAATCAACCTCAAGCTCCATCAAACACAACGTTTAAGGATTTCAAAGCGGTGGGACCGCCAGAGTTCAAAGGTTCCATGAACCCAATCGAGGCTCAAACGTGGGTTATGGAAATGGAGAAAGTTTTCGATGTTGCTAGGGTTAGAGAAGACCAGAAGACCGCTTTTGCAATGTTTATGTTGAAGTTTGAGGCTAGTTATTGGTGGTAAGCAAACAAAGTGCGAGGAGGTGAAGGTGTAATTACGTGGGAGAGATTTAAAGAGATGTTTTTCGAAATGTATTTCCCAACTAGTTTGCAGAATCAGATGGAGGTTCAATTTCTGGAATTGAAGCAGGGAAACATGAGTGTACCTGACTACGCGGCTAAATTTAACGAGTTGGCAAGGTTCGCCCCGTACCAAGTACACACTGACGAGAGAAAAGCCAGAAGATTCAAACAAGGACTAAAGCCTTGGGTATACAGTAAAGTTTCAATGTTTCAGTTAAACACATTTGTCGGAGTACTGGAAAAGGCCATCCTCGAAGAAGGAGGAAGCGATGCGGTGACCAAGTACAATCAAGATCAGAAGAAGAAGAAGAAGAAGAGTGAAGGTGAAATTAATAACAAGGCCAGTGGAAGTGGCACGGGAGGTGGAAATTTCAATCAGAAGAAAAGGTGGAACGACAGCTCATCATCGAGAAATCAGCAAGGTAATCAGAAGAAAAGAATCGAAGCATGCCCAACTTGCGGGAAAGCCCATCTGGGAGTTTGTATGAAAGGAAAAAGAGTGTGCTACAATTATGGTCAGGAAGGCCACATAGCGCCAAACTGTCCAAACCCAAAGAAGGGTGCTTGTTTTACTTGTGGTTCGAAAGACCATCTGGCAAGAGACTGTCCCAAGAAGGGATCGGGAGGGTTAGGATCAGGAGGAAATCGGGAAATAACAGTGGAAATGCCTTAACCATCACCAGACCAACCGCAACAAACCGACCGACCGCCCGGACGTTCAACATGAAGGTGCAAGATGCAGTTCAATCCCGTGATGTGGTGTCAGATATCATTCCGATCAATAAAATTAATGCTTATGATTTATTTGATTCGGGTGCTACTTGTTCCTTTATATCCGATGCTTTTGCCAAGAATTTAGATTTGCCTAAGAATGAATTGGATTACCCCATGAACATAGAAATTGCGAATAGAGAAATAATCCCTGTTAAGTACGTGCATAAGAATTGTAGAGTGGATATTAAGGGTAATATCATGAACGTAGATCTTATCCCTATTCGACTTGGGGAATTTGATGTTATTTTGGGAATGGACTGGTTATTCAATTGCGGGGCTGTAATTGATTGCCAAAAGAAGCGTATTAACCTTATGACCCCGTCAAAGGTTGTGTTTTATGGTAGCAAGTCGACTAGAAAAGTGAGTTGTCTGATGATGATGCAGGCCAGGAAGTTATTAAGACAAGGCTGTGTAGGATACTTAGCTTACATAGTCGACAGTCGAAAAGAGAATCCAAAGGTAGAAGAGATACCGATTGTGAGGGACTTCGTCGAAGTATTTCCAGACGATTTGCCAGGACTTCCACCGGATAGAGAGGTAGATTTTGTGATCGATTTGGCGCCAGGAACTGCTCTAATATCGAAGGCACCATATCAAATGGCACCAGTAGAGATGAAAGAACTAATGGTACAACTATAAGAATTGTTGGACAAGAAGTACATTCAACCGAGCGTATCGTCGTGGGGAGCGCCAGTGTTGTTTATGAAAAAGAAGGACGGATCGATGCGGCTCTGTATTGATTACAGAGAACTGAATAAGGTTATGATTAAAAATAGATATCCATTACCGAGGATCGATGACCTGTTTGATCAATTAAAGGGAGCGAGATACTTTTCCAAGATAGACTTGAGAAGGGGTTATCATCAACTGAAGGTGAGGCCAGAGGATGTACTAAAGACAGCGTTTAGAACGCGATATGGTCACTACAAATTTTTAGTAATGTCGTTTGGTCTTACGAATGCTCCTGCAGCATTTATCGGACTAATGAATGGTGTGCTCAAGCCGTTTTTGGACAAGTTCTTAGTGGTATTTATAGATGACATTTTGGTTTATTCGAAAACCAAAGAAGAACACGAAGAGCATTTGAGATTAACGTTGGAAGTATTGAGAAGGGAGAAGTTGTACGCCAAGTTTTCGAAATACGAATTTTGGATTGAACGAGTACAATTTCTTGGTCACGTGATCGATAAAAACAGAATTTTGGTAGATCCATCTAAAGTCGAAGCCGTGATTAAGCGGGATCAATAGAAACGCCGTCGGAGTAAGAAGTTTTCTTGGATTAGCGAGGATATTATAGAAGATTCATACAAGACTTTTCCAAGATCGCATGACTCCGTTAACAAATTTAACTCGTAAAGCTGTGAAATTTGTTTGGACGGAGAAGTGTGAGGAGAGCTTTCATGAATTGAAGAAGATATTGAGTATGACACCTGTGTTATCCATTCCAGATGATACATGAAATCTTGTTATTTTTAGCGATGCGTCACATAAAGGACTTGGTTGTGTGCTTATGCAAAACGGCAGAGTCATTGCGTATGCATCACGACAGTTGAAGGATTACGAGACGGGATACCCGACCCATGACTTGGAGTTAGCTGCAGTTGTTTTTGCTTTGAAAATTTGGAGGCACTATCTCTACGTGGAGAAGTGTGAGATATATACGGACCACAAGAGTCTCAAATATATTTTCACGCAGAAGATTTGAATATCGTCAAAGAAGATGGTTGGAATTAATTAAGGATTACGTTGTGAGATTTTATACCATTCGAAAAAGCAAATGTGGTTCTTACGCTTAAGTAGAAAGGGTCGTGAGAAATTGATGATGTTAAGCGCTTCAGGAGGAGCTAATTTGAAAATGGAGAAACCGGAGTTAGAAGTGAAGTATCCTATGGAGATTGATGAGAAGTTATTTGAGGATACAATGCAGTACAACTCTACTAGATAAAGTAAAGGAGGCTCAGCTTCAGGACGAATAATGTAAAAAGGTGACAAAGAAGATATCTGAAGGAACTGAACCGAGATTTAATATGGACAAGGAAGGAATACTAAGATTTGAGAGTAGAATTTGGGTACCGCTAGTACAAGAGATTAAGGAAGATATTTTGAGCGAGGCTCATAGTTCACGATATTCGATTCACCCTGGTAGTACCAAGATGTATCAAGATCTTCGACAACATTTCTAGTGGCCGAATTTAAAACGTGATGTTGTAGAATGTGGTGCCAAGTGCCTAACCTATCAGAAAGTGAAGGCATAACATCAGAGACCGAGTGGATTGCTACAACCGTTAAAGATCCCAGAATGGAAATGGGAACATATTACAATGGACTTCGTGGTTGGTCTTCCAATGACTCAGAAAGTTTACGACGCAGTATGGGTTATCGTTAATGGTAGCGAAAATCCACACTTCCTTCCGATCAAAATCAGATTCAACTTAGATCAGTTGGCGAGGCTATATGTAAAAGAAATTTTTTTGAGGCACGGAGTTCCGGTGTCAATTGTTTCTGATAGAGATCTGCGCTTTACATCAAATTTCTGGAAATGTCTTAAGGAATGCATGGGTACGCAATTGCGAATGAGTATAGCTTATCACCCTCAAACAGACGGACAGAGTGATCGAACAATTCAGACATTAGAAGATATGCTAAGAGCCTATGTGATGGACTTTAAAGAAAATTGGGATGATCACCTACCATTAGTAGAGTTCGGCTACAACAACAGTTACCACGCTAGTATAGGCATGCCACCTTACGAAGCGTTATCTGACGAAAGTGCGAACTCCACTTTTATCGGGATGAAGTTGGCGAAAGACAATTGCTAGGGCGTAATTGGTACAATGAATGCGAAATAGTCAAAGTTATCCGAGCACCTGACACGGCCAGTGGCGGCTCAAGATCGACAGAAGAAATACGTTGATCCACATCATAAAAATATTGAGTTTGAATCAGGTAGTTATGTTTTCTTGAAGGTCTCTCCCTGGAAGGGGAGATCAGGTTAGGAAAGAAAGGGAAATTGAGCCCAAGATTCATTGGACCCTTTGAAGTACTTCGAAGAATCGAGAAGTCGCGTATGAGGTAGCTTTACCTCCATCACTCGAGAATGTCCACAACGTCTTCCATGTTTTACGTATTACGACCCTACAAAGCCGATTACAAGCATGTAATTGAATACGAACCCTGCATTTTGAAAAAGACTTATCTTACAAAGAAATTCTGTTCAAATTGTCGACGAGAAAAGAACAAGTTCTCGAAATAAAGTAATACCTTCATTAAGGTAATTTGGAGGAACCACAACGTGAAGAAGCTACGTGGGAACTCAAGAGAATATGGTGAAGAATTACCCTCATTTATTTACTTAATTATGTGTAGCGATTAGGGGATGTAATCTTTTTGTAAGGGGGAGAGAATGTAATTCAGGTGAATTTATTGAGTCGTGATTACGGGGACAGAAATCTTTTAAGGGGGAAAGATGTAACGAACGAGATTTTTGTAATTTAATTCTTAATATTTATTGAAGTAAATAAATATTTTCGATGGTTTAATTATTAGATTAAATAATTAATTGATGCGATTGTGGTAGATTAATTTAATTATATGTGTTACATTTATTAAATTAATTTAGAGAATAATTATTATTCAAATATGTAATTATGTGAGCTTATTGAATTAAATAAAATATTTAATTAAGCATGATGTTATTTAATTAATTTAATTATTAATTAGAGAATTAAAAATTTGACATTATTTATTAATGAGGAAATTAATTATGTGACTATATGAATTTATGAGAATTTATTATATTTTATTTAAAATAAATTAAATAAGATATTGATTTATTTTATGAAGGAGTGTGACATTAATTAAACTATATGATAAAGCTATATTAAATTAAATGGTTTTTAAAACCTATTCTAGCTAGACAAACATGGCACTAAGGGAGGTTGGGAGGAGTTATCCATGTTAGGTAACTGACCTCCATTATGCGCATCAGTTCAATTTATTTATTACGACATCTTCTCTTTATTCCTTCATTATTACTAAGTCTAAGAAATATTCAGTGAGAGAGTTTAGAATTGTCAGAGAGAATTAAGATATTGTGAAAGAGATTGAAAGAGGAGAATTTAAGAAAAACATCCGAGTCATCTAATCTATACCTTACACTCAGGATAATCTCCTCCTTCCCAAATTTTTAAAGTTACGTTGTTTAAGTTTTATGAAAATGGCTTTCAAGTTTTCTGTAAAGTCTCTGTATTTATAAAGGGTGTGGAGTATGTGTTGTATATGTGTTAAATGTTACTATATTGTATTTAATTATATATATTTCACAAACCATATCATCTGTTTCATTAAAATACATGTCGTATATGTTTTTCAAAATTACAGAGTTTGGGTTTTGGCCATATGGCCTTATACGTGATATTTCATGTGTTAATCGTATATTATCCGTAAATTTTACATTCGTATGTTGTTATGCACGTTGATACGAAGAGACCAAAGTTTAAATAAACGGATTCAGTTTTATAACGAATCCGTAGTGACAATTTTCATGTTTTATTTTCAAAACCTTCAAGAACATCAAAGTCAGTGAAATTGCATGCTTAAACTCTGTGATTATGTATTTTAATGGGTTAAAATCACTTTATAAATGTTGGGTAATGATTATATACGAATTTTAACATGTGGGTATGATTAAATTAGTAGTGATAGTTTAATTGAAATTTTTGGTATGTTGTTCGCAATTTTTGCTAATTGCGAGCAGATTTCTGTTCATTGCACCATGCTTCAGATCTAATACCTTAAGAAGCGCTACATCGCCGCCAGATGTCCAGCCTATGACGCCATATTACAAAGCGAAGACTTAGTACAAAAAGTGGCGCGCATGGCTACCTCTGCGAATGTCCAAAAATGAAATATTTTTAATATTCAAGTCTAGCAACGTGATAGCAACTTGATTTAATGAACATAAAATTATGTTATAAGTATAATGAGATGTTAAAATAGATACTTAGCATGTAAATAACATAATTACATGTGGATTGAATTATTGAATACATAATTAGCTTGTTATTCATGATGTGTAAATTATGTGACAAAGTGGTAAATTAACTAAGTATAGTTAATAATCTAAGTAGACAAAGAGAATGAGTTTTGATGATTAGTTAAGTTATAATTAACTAGTATTGTGAATGTGAATGGTATGTAGGATTAAATTCAAAGAACGTGCTTAGTTAAAGTGTAATCTACGCACGAGACAAGTTTCCTAACCCTACTTGTCATTATTGTTCAAGTTTATTATTTACCTCGAGTAAACTATCATTGCTATTATTCAAATTCAAATGTTATATTAAAGATTGATTATCTTTTCAAAGCATGATTCAGTTATACAATAATTGTCCTATTGTATACTTCTTGAGATTATTATTCAGATTGAATATCATTACTGTTGAACCTTGATAGACTAGTGAACCTTATTGATTCAACTAGTCCATAGTTGATGAACGTTCTAAATTTCGAACCCTTGATGAATTATCCAAACCAACTTCCTTTAGTGCGGACTCAAATGTCAAATGAGATGAACAACCTCAGTAAAGGATTTACTTATCGTTAGCGTTAAGATATTGTGCCGCGATGAAATTACTAAGGGCCGATCCCCTAAGTACGAGTAGAAAGTTCCATAGTCTTATGATCAAAGGTTTCAAGTATAACCCTTGATAACCTAGGACATAGTTCAAGGTCTTATGACCCTCAGAATTCTTTTGAATCTTGTTATTCATTCTTGATTCAAAATTTGAGCTTTTATTCAGATGTCTGTGATTTACTCGCATGTTATTATACTGTTATTTCATTATTATACTTGTGGGCAATAGTGCTCACTCTTGCTTAATAATAACATTGCAGTTAAGAACGAAAGAACTGATGAACCTTCTACTAGTAAGGGCAAGGGCAAAGTCAGCAAGTGATGAAGACTTGTTGTTTATATGATGATGTATTTTGTTTAAGACTTGATTTAATGATGTTGTTTAAGACTTATTTGTTTATGATTCCGCATAGATGTTTAAGGTTAGTTTAACCTGGGATTGTATTATTAATTATTCGGATGTTGTAACCCTTAAGGGGAAGATTTTTATTCTATCTATTGCATGGCATACATTTATTATGGGTAGATAAATAGATGATATTTGTACACTGAACACCAAATCCCGTGGAATCGAAGTACCCGGATTTGGGGGTGTCACACCGAACGTCATCGGTTGAATAGTGTTTTTACACAAACAATCTTAGAAAACCTTCGTTCTCATCATAATAATTCACAACAATTAATTCTAGCACAAAGCCAGAATACTAATCACATCTACACATTCTAGGTCATAGAATGACCTTCGAACATCGTACTCACATAATAACTTAATTAAATTCATTTAATCCATATAATCAAATAAAAATTTAATTCCTTGAAAATTCGAAATTCTCGGGCGTTACATTCTTCCCTCCTTATAAGGATTCTGTCCCCAGAATCTCGTTATTCTTACATAAACAAATGAGGAAACTTTTCCTTCATTTTACTTTCGAGCTCCCACGTTGCTTCTTCAGCATCGTGGTTACTCCAAATTACCTTTACGGAAGTTATTACTTTATTTCTCAAGACTTGTTCCTTCCTATCAATAATCTGAATCGGAAGTTCTTCATACGTTAAGTCTTTTTCTACTTGAATAGACTCATACTCTATTACATGCTTATAGTCCGGTTTATAAGAACGCAACACAGACACGTGAAACACATTGTGTATTCTTTCCATTTCTGGATGTAAGGCTACTTCATAAGCTACCTCTCCTATCCTTCTTAAAATCTCAAAAAGGTCCTACAAACCTCGGACTTAACTTCCCTTTCTTTCCAAAACGTATCTTCCCTTTCCAAGGCGATACTTTTAGAAAGACATAAGACCCTACTTCAAACTCCCTCTTCTCTCGATGAGGATCTACATACTTCCGTTGTCTATCTTGAGCCGCTACTAATCGAGCTCTTATTAGTTTTACCATGTCTGCCATTTGTTGTACCATCTCAGGTCCCAACATTCGACGTTCACCTACTTCATCCCAACAAAGTGGTGTTCTACACTTCCTTCCATACAACACTTCGTAAGGCGGCATGCCTATACTAGCATGAAAACTATTGTTGTAAGCGAATTCTACCAACGGTAGATGTTCGTCCCAACTCCCCTTGAAATCCATAACGCAAGATCTTAATATATCTTCTAGCGTTTGAATTATCTGTTCGCTTTGCACATCCGTCTGTGGATGATACTCCGTACTGTGTTCCCATTTGCTATTGCAAACTCCTCCAAAAGTTCGACGTGAATCGTGGATCACGATCGGACACAATCGAAACAGGTACTCCAAGTCTAGAAATGATTTCTTTGACATAAAGCTTAGCTAACTGCTCTAAATTATACCTAACTCCTATTGGTAGAAAATGAGCAAATTTAGTTAACCGATCCACTATTACCCAAATAGCATCGTATCCTTTTCTTGTTGTTGGAAGTCCCACCACAAAGTCCATGGTGATATGCTCCAATTTTCACTCTATAATCTCCAGTGGTTATATCAGTCCACTCGGTCTTTGGTGTTCAGCCTTAACTTTTGACAAGTTAAGCACTTACTAACATATTCTGCAATCTCCCTCTTCATGTTTGGCCACCAAAAGTTCTGACGAAGGTCTTGATACATCTTAGTACTACCAGGATGTATCGAGTACCTCGAACTGTGGGCCTCACACATAACCTCTTCCTTCAACTCGGAATTATTTGGAACCCAAATTCTTTCCTCAAAACGAAGTAAACCTTCTTTATCAAGGTTATACTTAGTCTTCACATCATCCTTCATTATCTTCTTCATCCGCTCGCATTCTTCAGTCCTCAACTGTACTTCCTTAACCCGTTCCACTATCGTTGGTCGAGTTTCTATTGCAAATAACTTCTCCCTCATCTCCCTTGGTAACTTAACTTCTAATTCCATCCTCGCCATCTCTGTTATTAACTCATTCCATCCTCGCCATTCTGCTACTACATTCGTCTTTCCCGGATGATATAAGATATCACAATTATAATCTTTTATTAATTCTAACCACCTTCTCTGCCTCATGTTCAACTCCTTCTGTGTGAAGATATATTTCAGACTTTTATGGTCCGTGTATATCTCACACTTTTCCACGTATAAGTAATGTCTCCATATTTTTAAAGCAAACACCACAGCTGCCAGTTCTAGGTCATGAGTAGGATAGACCTTCTCATAATCCTTTAAGCGGCGTGGCCGACATCGTAATGGCCTTTTGCCATCTTTGCATAAGCACGTAACCTAGTCCTCTATGCGAAGCATCACTATAAACTACAAAATTCCCCGTATCATCTGGTAAAGATAATACAGGTGCCTCACTTAACCTCCGTTTTAGTTCTTGAAAACTATGCTCACACTTTTCTGTCCACTCATACTTCACCGACTTCCTTGTCAGATTTGTCAGCAGAGTAGCTAATTTAGAAAAGTCTTGAATGAACCTTCTATAGTATCCCGCTAACCCCAGAAAACTCCTAACCTCGGTTGGCATTTTTGGTTGCTCCCACTCATTCACCGCTTCTACCTTCGCTGGATCTACGGATATGCCATCTTTGTCTATAACATGTCCTAGAAACTACACTTTTTCGAGCCAAAATTCACACTTAGTGAATTTCGCATACAACTTCTCCCTCCGTAGGGTTTCCAACACTATTCTTAGATGTTCAGCATGATCTTCTGGCATCTTAGAATAGACTAGAATATCATCAATGAACACTACGACCAACTGGTCCAAATACTGTTTGAACACTCTGTTCATCATATCCATGAATGCGGCTGGCGCATTTGTCAACCCCAGCGACATAACCAAAAACTCGTAATGCCCATAACGAGTTCTGAACGTCGTCTTAGGTATATCTTCCTTCTTCAACTTCAGTTGATGATACCCCGTGCGCAAATCTATCTTAGAAAAATACTTTGCCCCTTTCAATTAATCAAATAGATCATCGATCCTGGGCAACGGGTAACTATTCTTAATCGTTAACTTGTTCAACTCTCGATAGTCGATACAAAGTCGTAACGATCCGTCCTTTTTCTTTACAAAAAACATCGGTGCTCCCCACGATGACATACTTGGTTGAATGTACTTTCTATCTAATAGTTCTTGTAACTGAACCATTAACTCCTTCATCTCAACTGGTGCCATCCTATATGGTGCCTTTGAAACTGGTGTCGTTCCCGGCAACAAATCAATTACAAATTCTACATCCCTATTTGGAGGAATACCAGGTAACTCCTCCGAAAATACATCCGCAAATTCTTGAACCACCGTTATCTGTTCCCACTCTCTGGGTATCCACCACGTGACACAGATAACCCTTACACCCCTTCTTCAGCATCTTCCTAGCTTGTGTCATGGTTAGACAACAAGAACGTCCCGGTGATTTATTTCCATAAAATACCACCTCAGGTTTCTTAGAAAGCCTTAGGTTTCCACTCTTTCTATGACAATCTATTATTGCTTTATGGTTAATTAACCAATCCATACCGAGAATTACATCGAATTCCTTTAACCTTATCAGTAAAAGATCTACCGATAATCTATTACCCTTGATATCTACGAAATAATTCCTATGAATATGTTCAATGGGAACTATCTCCTCGTTTGCTACCTTAACGTCTAAAGGTATTTCTAACTTTTCAGGATTTAATCCCAATTGTTGAGCAAATCCACATGCTATAAAAGAACAAGTAGCACCCGAGTCAAATAACACGTAAGCATTTATTTCGTTGACTGGAATGATACCTGCTACTACATCCGTTGATGCAACCGCATCTTGGACAGTCATATTAAACGTTCGAGTTGAGGGTCTACCCACTGATGGTGTTGGTCCAGTAATGGCCAAAGTACCACTACCAGAACCCTTATTACCCTCCGCCCCTTTCTTCGGGCAATATCTTGCCATGTGGTCTACCGACCCACAAACAAAACATCCCCGGCTTTTCTTAGGATTAGGACAGTTGGGAGATATATAACCATCCTGCCCACAGTTATAACAACCAGTCTTCCCTCTCAGGCAGACTCCCAGATGAGTCTTACTGCATGTCTTACATGCCTCTATCCTCCGTTTAGGATCCCCTTATTTTGCCCCAGTATTCCCAGGGTTAAAATTCTTCCTTTTAGGCATATTGCCACTTCCACTGGCAACCTCTGCCTTATTTCCTCCCTCTCCCTTACTTTTTTTCTTCCTATCCATGTGGTACTGGGTCAATGCCTCGCTACCACCTTCCGCTATTATCGCCTTTTCCAGAATGGTCCTGTAGGAAGCACTCTGAAAAACCGATATCCTACTATAGAGTCAGGGTTTTAGGCCCTGCTCAAAATTACAAGCCTTCCTCTCCTGCATGTCCACTTGGTGTGGAGCGAACCTTGCCAATTCATTGAATTTGGTCGCATATTGGGGAACAATCATGTCCCCCTACTTAAGTTCTAAGAACTTAATCTCCATCCTTCCTTGCATGCTAGTAGGGAAATAGTTCTCGAAGAATACCTTCTTAAACTGTTCCCATTTAACATCTTCCGCTCCAGCCCCACCCTGGTGAGCCTCCCACCAGTAGTTGGCTTCCCCCTTCATCATATAGGTCGCAAAAGAGGTCTTTTGCTCCTCAGTTACGTTTGTAATAACAAACGCCTTCTCTATTTCCTTGACCCATGTCTGGGCCTCCATTGGGTCCGTTGTTCCCTTAAATTCGGGTGGACCTACACTTTTAAATTCCTTAAAAGTAGTCGTTTCGCTACTTAGGTATCATGGGTGGTTTCTACCCCGGCTTGGTTAAATGCAGCCGTTAATAAATTAACGAACTCCTGCATTGGGTTATTAGGGCCCCCCTCATTATCATTATGCGATTCCGCCTCTTGGTTACGTTGTCTTCTTCTTGGCGGCATTTCTAATTAAATAAATAAAGTTCCATTATTACTTATTTGATTACTTTGTTATTAGTCGACAAACAACCGAACAATAACTCATACTCAACAAAGCAATTCAAAATAAAAACTTCCTTATATTAAAATGCTTCATCATAGTTCAAAACTATTTACAAGTTGCTTTACATAGCCCAAAAGCTATTACATATACATCCCGCGATTGATTTCCACAAAAATCGGGATTTACAAAAAGACTACCCTTTAATTATACAAAAGAGGGTTTTACGTCACTACACAAAAGTATTCATTATACTACTCCTAATATTTCTTAACAGTATTCTCATGCTTCTGGTTTGCCAGAATCGATACAATATCCCGACTTATAGTATGTCGAGTCTGCCCGACTCAATAGAATAACAAGCTATCTTAAGCTTGAAATCCTCGTGCGCACTATTATTTATATATGTCATTCGTGTTATCTTCTGGTCTTTTTCAACCAGTTTCTTGCGAATTTCTATGACCTCGTTCTTATAGTCCTGGTCCTTGTCAGTCATGAGCACTTTCACATCATGCTCTATCTCATAGTCTGACTCTGCAGACTCTTTCGCCCCATAGAGATCACTGATCTCTTCCTTCTGGTGCTGCACCATATTATGCAGTTGCACATTACGGTCAAGCACTGAGAGGTACATTGCCCTCATAGTCTCGGTAGGTGTAGACTCTAGGGCAGGCATCACCGTATTAATTGATGTTACCTCCATGTCATCCTCCACATCAATCATCATATTCAAATATGATGCTATCCCCATGGTCTCCTCCGAATAATCCTCCTCCGAGTAATATTCCTCGGGCTCTGACTCCTCTAGAATCACTATAGGTATGTCTGCTATAGGCATGAGTCTTGTCCTCAACTCGGTTCACGGACTCCTCACTGATCACATGTATATCCCTATACATCAAGCTATCAACCGACATCTACAATAACACATAACAAATTGATTAGTACATAATACACAATAATATAAGCACAAATCACATTTAATCCATTTAGGGTTACTTTCCATCTTTTAAATCTTTTGGTACTGAGTTTCCTCAATACCTTATTAACTCATTTGACTCAAGTTAGTTTTCTTCAGACTCTTCCTTTCCTACGAGGTTATTAGCCTAAGGTTCCTCCCCCCTTAAGTTTTATAACCTAATGCTTTGATACCAACCTGTGACGCCCCCAAATCTGGGTATCTTCTAACCCGACAGATGGTGCTCCACGATACTACATTTCATACAATCATTCCATTGAAATAATAACAAAATGAGTGTAATTTCTATCTTTGTATTACATCTGTAATAAATCCTTTCCTAGGTTCATAACCGAATACATTCGTTGTTCTTCATAAGTATATTACATACAAATATACTAGTCTATTACAGGACGATTAATTATCCATCTTAGCCTTGCCTTTATCTCTCATAGAACTCTCGGTTCGTTTGACTTTAGCTGCAAACATATGGTTCAAGCAAGAATGAGCATAACTAGCTCAGCAAGTCTTAACAATGAAACATATGAATATCACATCAATAAGTACATGATTTATATCAATATCAGAACAATTATTTACGAAGCATTCTGAATCATTTGACTAGTACTTCTACTACAACAATTCCAAAGCATATATAATAGCTTAGGAATGATGAACCGGTCAATAGACCATGAACATACTCTTTTCATTTTCATACTTGAAAAGGATATCCGGCACTAAGGCCATCCACTCGTCTTTACTTATGAGCACTTCTAGGTGATCAGCCTATTGTACTCTATGTTGATCAACACTCTTACGTTAAACGTATTTACGTTTAACATTTGGCAACCTCGCGTGCCCATCGAATAATCGATGAAAATACTTTTTTTTGTTCATAGACAAACTTACCTTCTCATCTGTACCAAATACTTGGCATAGGATAGAGTTAACAGTTCTATATAAACAGACTTGTAAACAATTCAATCTATCCTTCAATACTTGTCTAGCCCGGATAAAACAGGCATCGACTCTTTTTCTATTTACCATTCATGCATTGTATATCATACATCACGTAAAAACTTGGCTAACACGAAGGTCAGACAAGAGTTAAGAAAGACTTGCCTTTAAGTGTCTTCGAACTTACAATTCAACTATTCTCGGTCTTTATAGGATATACATGATACATTCACATAGCACACTGTAATTAGTTATCACATAAACTATCTTTACGGTTCTAACCAACTTCTTTCTCTTCTATATCTTACTTGTTTTAACTTCGTTATTAAAGTAGATTTGACTTTCAATACTTCGTTACATTTCATTAACGTTCTTACGTCCTTAGCCGACATTCGATCACAAATGGTTACTTACCAACGTTGAATGTCATTTATGGTTCACTCATTACGTCTTTGTATTCCTCGTTTAATTACTACGAAACCTTACTAGGTCTTTCTTACATTAACACCATACAAGTGAGTTAAGGTAAGTCTTATAATGTACCTTAAGTACATTCAATGTCTTACTTTAAGTCTATATCCAAAATGGAACAACATCTAACTTGGTCAACTTTTTCCCTCATCGGTATTACATGCAGTTGGCATCCTTTTGTATTTTAGTGGTATTTGCACATTGAGTTAGTTAGTGGTACTTGGCGAGATCGGCATTGCGGCGCCACCACTTTGTACTAGTTTTTGCCATATGCATTTAGTCTCAGTGCACCAGTTAGCCAAAACAGATTTGGTTTCTTAACGAAACTCCCGGCTTCCTAATTTGTTCGTTTTACATCCGAATTGACCCATTCAAATTCCTACAAGTCATGAATTACATCCTTTACGTGTTCATATAAGAATGTCATTTTTTCGAATCTGTTAACTCAGAATTCACCTTTAAGTTCATTTTTAAGCGTTCGTTTAAAGTTTTCGTCTGTTTAATACTTGTTTTCTTCGTTATAAGTTGGAATGTGACGATTCTTTCGCCAACGACTCTTAATTACCTTATCTCACGTGTTGACATTGGAAACCAACGTTTTCAAGTCCCATGACAACTTTTGACCTTTAATTCGGACTTTATGCGTTTTCGACGTTTAACGTCTATTTCTGCAAAATTCGTCATAACTTTGTTACTAATGTTCTCTAAGCCAAATCACATGGAATACTCCATATTGATTTCATATTTACTTCCTAACCAAGCAATAGGCACATTCCTTAGCTATATCGATTCTTAAACGTTCATTCATAACTAAGTTCACGTTCAAGTATTTTTTTATGGTTTTAACTCACGTAAACACTTACGATTTCTATTTGGTCATTATGAGGCATTCTTATTTCTTCTCTATAAACATTCTCCACTCATCTACGATTCTTCTATGAGAAAGAAATCGAAAAGGATGAAGATTACGGTTTATTCCTATTTACCTTCGAAGTAGTTAACGTTCTTGATAAACGTCTTTTGGTTTGCTTGGAAGTAGAAGGATTGTAGGATTCTAGCTCTTTTCTCTTTCTCAATATGTTGAACAAACTTTGTAAAACCACAAAAGCTCAACCTAAGCCTTGTATTTATAGAAAATACAATGAGGGGCAAAATGGTCCAATTTAACACCTCCTCACTTATTTACTACTTTGTCACCAAGCAAAATACTTGGTGACCAAGTGATTCACTTGCCTTGCACACCAAGTGGCCGGCCCACCTTGTCCATGGTTTATCCCCATGGGTTGCCCCATGGGTTTTACCGACCCCTTGATCCACCGGTTCGACCCACAGTTTAATTATTTGGATTGGGTTTGACATTAATTAACTTTGGGCTTTAACCAATCTAATATTGGGCCTTGACTTGGGCTTGTATACATAATTCATTGGGCTTGTTTATTAATCCAAGTCCAATTGGATTGGATAAAATCCTTAACTCATACTCTAATAATACAACTCGTATTCTACGCGTATTACTCACGTATTCTCTTTGTATAATACTCATATAATAATCGTATTATACGTCGTACTATTCTTCATACCATACTCGTATATATACTAGTATAATACTCATATTCCTTACGTATAATAATCGAAACGACTATACGCATTACATTTCCTTTTCGGAAACCTCTTTCACAAACCCTTAGGTTTTAAGTCATGAGCAAAAACTTCGTTTGCCATAACGGTAATATTATTGGATTTTCCATAATATCGCCATATTCTAACGTTACACATTTCTCGAAATTTCAAACCCTAGCTCTCAACGAGCGTCATCAATTTGAATAGTGTTTTTACACAAACAATCTCTGAAAACCTTCGTTCTCGTCTTGATAATTCACAGCAATTAATTCTAGCACAAAGCCAGAATACTAATCACATCTACACATTCTAGGTCATATAATGACCTTTTAACATCTTACTCACATAATAACTCAATTAAATTCATTTAATCCACATAATCAAATAAAAATTTAATTCCTTGAAAATTCGAAATTCCCGGGCGTTACAGTATACCTCTTAAGATTGTTATCCAATTTAAATATCATTTATTGTTGAACCTTGTTAGACTAGTGAACCCTTATTGATTCGACTAGTCCATAGTTGATGAACGTTCTAAATTTCAAAACCCTTATTGATTTATCCAAACCAAACTTCCTTTGGTGCGGACTCTAATGCCAAACTGCGATGAACAACCCTGTATAGGGATTACTTATGCGTTAGCGTTAAGATATTGTGCACAGTATGGTACTAAGGGCTGATCCCCCTAAGTACGAGTAGAAGAGTCCATAGTCTTATGACTGTTAAAGGTTTCAAGTATAACCCTTGATAACCTAGGACATAGTTCAAGGTCTTATGACCCTCAGAAATCTTTTAAATTCTTGTTATTCATTCTTGGTTCAAAAGTTGAGTTTTATTCTAGAAGTCTTTGATTCATTCGCATTTTATTATTTATTGTTATTTCATTTTTATACTTGTGGGTAATCATGCTCACTCTTGTGTAATAATAATATTGCAGTTAAGAACGAAAGGTCCGACGAGCCTTCTACTAGCAAAGGCAAGGGCAAGATTAACAAGTGATGAAGACTTGTTATTTTATGTGATGATGTATTTCTGTTTAGACTTATGTTAATGATGTGTAAGATGATTAATTGTTTATGTTTCCGCAGTTAAGATTTAAGGTTAGTATGACCTGGGATTTATGTAATTATTCAGATGATGTAACTCCTTAAGGAGAGGATTTATTTCTATCTATTTATGCTTTCATTTATTATGGGTAGATAGACATATGATGTTTGAATAGTGGACACCAAATTATGTGAGAATTTAAGTACCCGAATTTGGGGGTGTCACACAATATGCCACACAAGGCATTTCATCATCCTCATTGTTAATTCACACATCTTAATATGCATTTATCTAATACGCATCAATTAATTTAACCGACTCACAAAATAATAACACTTATATTCATAGAAATATTATTTTCATTAATATATTCATTTAATATTATGTGGAAATTCTATCTTCTAACTCCCACGTAGCCTCCTCGACATAGTGGTTACGCCAAAGTACTTTTACAGAGGAAATAACTTTATTTCTCAAGGTTTGCTCTTTCCTATCAAGAATTTGGATAGGAATTTCTTTGTACGCTAAATTCTTCTCCACTTGACTGGGTTCATAAGAAATCACATGCTTGTAGTCAGGCTTGTACGGACGTAACACGGATGTGAAACACGTTATGGATGTGCTCCAACTCAGATGGTAGTGCAACTTTGTATACTACTTCGCCCACTTGCTTTAGTATCTCGAACGGTCCTATGAATCTTGGACTCAGTTTCCCTTTCTTCCCAAAACGGATCTTTCCCTTCCATGGAGATACTTTCAAGAATACAAAACTGCCGATTTCAAAATCTCGGTCTTGCCGATGCAAATCTGCATACTTTTCTGGCGATCTTGAGCTGCCACTAGTCTAGCCCTTATCACTGTCACCACATCCGCGGTTTGTTGTACTAACTCTGGTTCGAGTATTCGTCGTTCCTTGACTTCGTCCCAATATAATGGCATTATGCACTTCCTCCCATAAAGAGCTTCGTACGGTGGCATGCCGATACTCGCATGGTAACTATTATTATACGCAAACTCGACTAAGGGTAGGTGGTCGTCCCAATTTCCCTTGAAGTCCATCACGCAAGTTCTAAGTATGTCCTCTAGCATTTGTATTGTTTGATCACTTTGTCCGTCTGTCTGAGGATGATAAGCAGTACTTAACCTAAACTGTGTTCCCATCCACTCTTGCAAGCTTTTCTAAAATTTTGACATGAAACGCGAGTCTCGGTCAGAAACAATCGATACCGGCACTCCATGTTGTGAAACAATCTCCTTTACGTACAGATTCGCTAATTGATTCAAACTGTAGCGGATCTTGATCGATAGAAAATGACCGAAAGTCCTACCACGAAATCCATCGTAATATATTCCCATTTCCACTCTGGTATTTCCAACTTTTGTAGCAACCCACTCGGCTGCTGATGCTCTTCTTTTACGCGTTGACAACTCAAACATCTACTAACACACTCTGCGACTTCCCGTTTCAAATTAGGCCACTAAAAATGTTGCCTCAAGTCTCAGTACGTCTTAGTGCCTCCCGGATGAACGGAATATGTCGTATTGTGTGCCTCATATAAAATCTCCTCTCTCAACTCGCTATTCTGCATTGCAGTACCCACTCTCCTTCAATCTTGAGATCTCAGTCTTTTATTTATTCGAAATTTTTCTTCCTCATTTTCCGTGATCCTTCTCCTGATTTTCTCACATTCTTCATCTTTCTCATGTGCTTCCTTTACTCTATCCAACAATGTCGGACAAGCTTCCATTACAAATAATTTCTCTTCAGACCTCTCGGGTCCCTTCACTTCTATTTCCAACTTCTCCATATCTCTTATTAACTCCTCCTGAGTTGTCAATTGAAACAATTTCTCCCTTCCTTTCCTGCTCAGAGCGTCGGCAACTATGTTTGCCTTCCCTGGGTGATAAAGAATCTCACAGTCATAATCTTTGATTAATTATAACCACCTTCTCGGACGCATATTCAACTCCTTCTGTGTGAAGATATATTTCAGACTTTTATGGTCAGTGTATATCTCATATTTCTCTTCGTATAAATAATGTCTCCAGATCTTTAACGCAAAAACTACTGTCGCTAACTCCAAGTCATGAGTAGGGTATCATTTTTTGTAATCCTTCAATTGTCGTGATGCATACGCAATAACTTTGCCATGCTGCATCAACACACAGCCCAGTCCTCTATACGATGCATCACTATACACTACAAATCCTCCTGTATCATCTAGTAAGGATAATACAGGCGCCTCGCTTAATCTCTTCTTCAGCTCTTGAAAACTCTCCTCGCATTTGTCTGTCCATACAAATTTTACCGTCTTTCTCGTTAGATTAGTCAACGGGGTTGCTATCTTAGAAAAATCTTGGATGAATCTTCGATAGTACCCAGCTAACCCTAAGAAACTTATCACCTCCGTCGGTGTTCTCGGTTGTTCCCAACTACTTATTGCATCGACCTTTTTGGGGTCTACTGAGATTCCATTCTCATCCACCACGTGGCCTAAGAATTGAACCTTCTTCATCCAAAATTCATATTTTGAAAACTTCGCATACATCTCCTTTCGTAGTGCCTCCAAAATAATCTTCAGATGTTTAGCATGTTCTTTCTCTGTCTTCGAGTAGATCAAAATGTCGTCGATGAAAACTACCACGTATTTATCCAAGTATGGCTTGAAAACTCGATTCATCAAATCCATGAATGCTGCTAGAGCATTAGTTAAACTTAATGACATTACCAAAAACTCGTAATGTCCATAACGGGTTCGAAACGCAGTCTTTGGTATATCTTTATCCCGCACTTTCAGTTGATGATACCCCGTCCGTAAGTCGATCTTCGAGAAACATTTTGCTACTTTCAGTTAATCAAACAAGTCGTTTATCCTTGGTAATAGATATATGTTCTTGATCGTTATTTTGTTCAATTCTCGATAATTGATACAGAGCCTCATTGATCCATCCTTTTTCTTCACGAATAACACTAGTGCTCCCCAAGGAGACACACTCGGTCGAATGTATCCCTTATCCAATAGCTCCTGGAGTTGTATCATCAATTCCTTCATTCCTACTGGCGCCATACGGTATGGAGCTTTCGAAATCGGTGTCGTTCCCGGTGCTAAGTCTATTACGAATTCGATTTCTCTGTCCGGTGGAAGACCAGGAAGATCATCCGGAAACACGTCTTGAAATTCATTCACTACGGGTATATTTTTAATTTTTACTCCCTTTTTTCGAGTATCTACGATGTAAGCTAAATAACCTACACATCTTTCCTTAACAACTTCTTGGCCTGCATCATTGTAACGCAACACGATTGCTTAAGCGATGAGCTACCATGAAACACTACCTTAGACTTACTCGGAGTCTGAAGGTTCACACACTTGTTCTAACAATCAATTATCATTGCATGGGTATATAATTAATCCATTCCCAGTATTACGTCAAATTCTCCCAGTCTAATAGGAATCAAGTCTGCGCCTAGTTTATGATCTCTAATGTTTGCTCGAAAATTTCAATAAACGTATTCTAAAGGGATTGTTTCCTTATTCGCAACTTCTATGTTCAAGGAATCTTCTAAACGTTCTCGGGGTGTACTAAATTTACTAGCAAATTCTTCAGATACAAAAGAACAGGTGGCACCCGAATCAAATAATACATAAGCATTTATACTATTGATTGGGATTATACCTGATACCCCGTCCTTCGTAGCTACTGCGTCCTGGATGGTCATGTTAAAGGTTCGGACGGTCGATCGGTTAGGTTACGCAGGTGCACCAATCATTAACTTGCTTCCTCCACGCTAGCCTCCGCCAGCTCCACCGCTTCCTTTCTTCGGGCAGTCCTTTATCTGGTGCTCTGTCGATCCATAAGAAAAACATCCTCTGATCTTCTTTGGCTTTGGGAAATTTGGCGAGATGTGCCCCTCTTGGCCGCAATTATAGCAAGTGGTCTTCCCCTTCCAACATTCCCCCTGATGACTTCTTCCACACTTGTTGCAAGCTTTGGTCCTCTTCTTGAAGTTTCCCTGGTGACTTCCACCTTGGTTATTATTTTGGTTGTTGTTGTTGTTTTCCCATTTCCTATTTCCAGAATTACTCCCTGCGCTGCTGCTTCCTCCACGATGCTCATTACCAGTGTTCTTGCTCTTTTTCTCCTTATGATATACACTTAAGGCCTCACTGCCACCTTCCACAATGACTTCCTTCTCTAACAAGGTTATAAAGGAATCAATCTGGAAGACTAATACCTTATTATACAACAACGGCTTCAATCCTTACTCGAAGCGTCTCGCCTTCCTTTCTTCATCCCCAACTTGGTGCTCTGCAAATCGCGCTAGTTCATTAAACTTAGCAGCGTATTGCGCCACCGTCATGTCTCCTTATTTTAATTCTAGAAACTTCACTTCCATCCTACTCTTCATACTCTTCGGAAAATAATTCTCGAAAAACAAAGTCGTAAACCTCTCCCATGTTATCGTTCCTTCCCCCGCTCTCTGCTGATTAGTTTCCCACCAATTGTTGGCTTCGCCCCTCATCATGTATGTTGCAAATACTGTCTTCTGGTCTTCACCCACGTAAGCTATAGTAAAGGCCTTCTCGATCTCCTTGATCCAGGTTTACGCAACTATCTGAATTCGAGAGTTCCGTGAACTCAAAGTCCTACACTCTTAAAGTCTTTGAAGGTTGTTACTGGGACAGCTTGGGGAACGGGTGGTACGGTTTCGTTTCTTCCCCTCAAAGCTTCTCCCAATAAATCTACTAGTCGCTGTATAGGATCTACAGGTCCTCTCTCATCATTAATTGACTCTTCTTGGACAGTTATTCTACATCTGGGCGGCATTTTCTGCATCACAAAATTTTTCATCTTATTATCTAACTATCATATTTAGACATTTCTAAAATGAAAAGAACTAAAAGTTTATAACACGTTTCTGAAATAAGATCATTTATATTCATATGCCAAATGGTTACAATACACGTTCTTTTCTAGCATACTACTATAAATGAAAACACATATCCCCTAACATCACAAAAGACGGGGACAACACTAGCTTACTACCCCTCTAACATTTTTCAAAAGTTGGGGTTACCATCATTGTGACGCCCCCAAAATAGGTATACATCACCCATTCTGAGTCGCCAAATACATGGTACAGAAACAGATACAACTTCAGTAATACAATTGTCGTGCAAAATACGACAACACATATGTTGTGAGTTTTAATACAAATAGATACCAACGGTGACTCTCATCCATTTATCTGGATATCACCTCACAATGGTACCTTACATGAAGGTACAGTCAATAATTATTTTAGAAATTAAAATCTTTGGAAAATACTCAAGGAAACCTTCATACATGGGAGGCCATGCGTCTAGGTTATGATAGATATCATATGCCCACAGAATTATCCTTGGTTGACCCAATAGACCCAAAGAAAAACGAGAAGATTGTTATCATGTTCTTTCCAATGGTGAGTCTTCTCTTGACATATAATTATCTCCATTGTCTCCAATTGAGAATTATATTTCAACCAAACTCCAAGATTATATAGGTAGTGCTCGTAGATATACTCAGCAAGTGGATGTGCACAACCGTGTCTTATGATAACACGAAGTTGTAGGTCATTAGACATCTGTATGATAGTGGCAAAACATCCTTCCAACGTTGGGTTTGCCTCACCCTATTTGATTCACCAAATATAACTACTAAATGATGTATAAAATACAACACACTTTTCTATATTGTTTAGGGAGAACCTCCACAGCTAGAGACCACCATTCTATTCTTCTGTTACCCCGTTCGACCCAGCTACACTCTTATTACCTAAAAGGAATTGTGAAGCAGAAGAGTGAGCACAACTAACCCAATAAAGAATATCATGACTAAAGATAATTAGATTATCAATAGCCTTCTTCAGTAATGAATCAGAGATTTAGAACATATGGTAGATGATAAAAATTTTCAACCATAGTTGTAGCGGAACGAGCAATCCATTAGAAGAGTCAAATAGACCATAAAGTCTATTATCTTCTCAATGTTAAAAGTCCACCAACAATGTTTTATCCATGTAACATCAATCAGCAGCTTACGGTCCACAATCATATGAATAACTCATAATCATAATTGTGGTTCTAAATTCTCTTCTCATCCAGACGAAGATAATTTTCATCACATGTCTTTACCTCAAAACATCAAAGATCATGGTTATACCAAATCACAGTTCCTGTTCATAATCATACTAATAAATTCATATTTGCACTACGGGCCAAAGATATTCGTCAATAGTTCATCTTTGCACTACTGACCAAAGATATTCAACAACAGGTCATTTTTGCACTACAGACCAAAGGTATTCAACAATAGATCATCTTTGCACTACAGGTTAAAGATATTCAACAACAAATCATCTTTGCACTACAGGCCAAAGATATTAATATCTCAAAAAAATATATAATCATTTAAGAATTTATATAAACAATAATTATAACCATGTTGATCAATTCACCTTTGCACTTAAGCTAAAGATATTCAATTATAAATTCAATGGTCATGATCATACCAGTCAACAAATCAACTTTTCACTACTGGCCAAAGAGAACCCATTGTCACGATCATACCAATTATCTACCCATCTTTACACTTAAGTCAAAGAGAAATTTCATCACCAGGATTATAAAAATGTTATATATGATAATAAAAACAATATGATCAACAACTACATTTAATTTCAAGAGTAAGATTCATAAATCAACGATAATTTGGTCAGAAAAAGAAACCAATTTTGTCGTGAATAGTACCAATGAATAGTAACTCATGAATAGTACTCTGTATTCGTACATAGTACCGTATACATAAATAATGTCATATACGTAAATAGTGTTATGTACATGAATAGTGTCGTATATGTGAATAGTGTCGTATACATGAATAGTAACCCCGACATGAAAAAGGTAGAAATTCCACAATAAAATCCATACCAATATTTCAGTATAATGATATTGAAAGAATAACATCATTATGAAGAAAATATCATCCCTTAGTACCCCTTACCTCAAAAGAATAGTACTTCTGACTGGAATTTCGGATGTAATGCCGAAAAAAACTTGCACTGAATAACAATTCTCAAAGTATATAAATACTCACAAAATACGCTCGATAATATATATAGAGAGAGAGAACTTGATTCTGGTGTGATTTTTAATTCTAACTAAGCACCCTATTTATAGGAAAATGCTTAAAACGCCATAGCATACTACCCTGCTACCTGATGGCTTTACCTGCTACTATTCAAGCCCAACACTTTTGAAAATAAATTCCACCACATTTCATTTCTCACCAACCAAAAGTGGGGCCCACCATATTTTTAATAAAAACATTTATTTTCGAAACTTCAACAATTCATAATAAATAGCCCTTTTATCAAAAAAAAAAAATACGAATTTTATGTCCATTCCATAGGAAATTGAATTCTCTACAACTTTGTAAGTTTAAGATTTTCCAAATTCGAAACGAAAAATTACCGAAATCCATATACGGAATATTTTCAACACCTCCACACCGACAAAATACTGTTAAAATACCTCAGCATTAATTCCTTCATTTATATCCACACAAAATAAATATTTCCTCATCATATAAATCAATCATTAATTATTCACAAATAATATTACAGAATCACAATTATGACAACCGTGTCGTTCTTCTAAGAAAGGGGGCTTTCAGATAAGGATTTCTCCTTATTGGCAAGCGCAAACAAGGTGACCAAACCCCTTCTGATGTAACTTCCTTAGACATTGCCAATAATGCTATCTAAGAATATTATTCAAATAATATGAATTATTGATCCGATAATGGAGGTATCAGATGTTGACAATTATTGAAACAACAATAATATAAAATATCAACGTAGCAATTATTGAATCAATAAAATAAAATATTGAATAAAGAATTACATCGTAATAATTATTGAGCGATGGCCTTCTTACGTAAGAATCAATAATTCTAAAATCTTGTAATACAATCTGGTGTGCTACTATGCAACGACGCCGTACATCAGTATTTTAACCACCGGGTATTCAACGATTGTTAACGCAGTGAATAACTACTGCTGGTTATTTATAAAAACTCAAACTTGTCGTTATCTTCATCCAATGAATATTCATTATGGGCCCCACAAATGGTTGTGCCATCGTACGAATATTCCCCGACAACAAGAATATTTCACGACCAAACAAATATGAATTCCCCGACAACAATGAATATTTTATAGTCATTTGCTTATTTTGAAAAAAATTCATATATCACCCTTAACTTTAACTTTTTATCAATCTAACCATTTACTGAATAGTAATTATAAGAAAATTGAATACTTTTATTTCATAAAATTCGGGGTCTTACAATCTCCCTTCCTTATGAAATTTCACCCCCGAAATTTACGTACCTGGTATTTCGAAGAGTTGAGAATACCTTGCTTTCATTTCAGATTGTATTTCCCCGGTCATCATGATTTCTCCATTGCTCATCTCCTGTATTTCAAATATCATTCTAAAATACAGCTTCAAAACAAAGGTTAATTGACATATCACAATTTGTCAACTTAAGTAAGAAAATTTAGCTTAGGTAGGACACACACTAGCGAAGGATATTACTCGTCTCTCCCCTCCTAGTTCTATTCCTTGATCTCCGTCAGAGACCATATCCCTAAGCTCTGATACCAACTGTGACGCCCCTAAAATAGGTATACATCACCCATTCTGAGTCGCCAAATACATGGTACAGAAAAAAATACAACTTCAGTAATACAATTATCATGCAAAATATGACAACACATATGTTGTGAGTTTTAATACAAATAGATACCAACGGTGACTCTCATCCCTTTACCTGGATATCACCTCACAATGGTACCTTACATAAAGGTACAGTCAATAATTGTTTTAGAAATTAAAATCTTTGGAAAATACTCAAAAAAACCTTCATACATGGGAGGCCATGCGTCTAGGTTATGATAGATATCAAATGCCCACAAAATTATCCTTGGTTGACCCAATAGACCCTAAAGAAAAACGAGAAGATTGTTATCATGTTCTTTCCAATGGTGAGTCTTCTCTTGACATATAATTATCTCTATTGTCTCTAATTAAGAATTATATTTCAACCAAACTCCAAGATTATATAGGTAGTGCTCGTAGATATACTCGAAAGAGTGGATGTGCACAACCCCTCCCTTCTTATGATAACACGAAGTCGTAGGTCATTAGACATCTTGTATGATAGTGGCAAAACACCCTTCCAACGTTGGGTTCGCTTCACCCTATTTGATTCACCAAATATAACTACTAAATGATGTATAAAATACAACACACTTTTCTATACTGTTTAGGGAGAACCTCCACAGCTGGAGACCACCGTTCTATTCTCTTGTTACCCCCGCTCGACCCAGCTACACTCTTATTACCTAAAAGGAATTGTGAAGCAGAAGGGTGAGCACAACTAGCCTAGTAAGAATATCATGACTAAAGATAATTAAATTATCAATAGCCTTCGTCAGTAATGAATCAAAGATTTAGAACATATGGTAGATGATAAAACTTTTTAACCATAGTTGCAGCGGAACGAGCAATCCATTAGAAGAGTCAAACAGACCATAAAGTCTATTATCTTCTCCATGTTAAAAGTCCACCAACATTATTTTATCCCTGTAACATCAATCAACAGTTCTGGTCCACAATCATATGAATAACTCATAATCATAATTGTCGTTCTAAATTCCTCTTCTTATCCACGACGAAGATAATTTTCATCACCTGTCTTTACCTGAAACATCAAAGATCATTGTTATACCAAATCACAGTTCATGTTTGTAATCATACTAATAAATTCATCTTTGCACTACGGGCCAAAGATATTCGTCAACAGTTCATCTTTGTACTACTGGCCAAAGATATTCAACAACAGGTCATCTTTTGTAATAACCCGGTATTTTCTATATAAATAAATCAAAAAATTTTACGTATAATTTTTTTTTTTTAAAGGTGGAAATATGTGCCAAGGTAATGTGTATATATATGTATGTGATAAACAAAAATTTATGTATTACATTAATTATTGTGAATATTTTTATTTTAAATTATAGATTATTATAAATTATATTCTTATAATAATTAATTTTATAGTAAAATGTTTTTATTAATTATTTTCCATGAAAATATAAGTATATATTATTTAAATAATATATGAAATGATTTTTGGAATTATTATAACAATTATTTAATTATATGAATTTATGCTAGATTAATTAAGTTAATTATTTTAACTTAATTAATAATGTTAAATATGACAGATAAATCAGATATGGAATCCAAACCCTAATTTTGGATATGGAACAAGGGATGAGAATAATAATATAATATTAATTATATTTTGATTTTTCAATGCTATAAATATGTACTGTATGTATTGGTAATGATCGGCCAATTATTGTATATCAGTGGAAAACCTAGTAGTATTATTATTTGAACTCAAACCAGAGTTTAAGATCAGACAAAAATTGTGTTAATGTGATTATAATAAGTATTAGAATTAGAATCCAAGTTAGTAAACCCTATTTGCTAAATTAGGAACCCTAACTTTGAAATTATAAACCCTAATTATTAAATATAAACCCTAATTGCTAGTTTGGCACGCTTACCGATAATTAATAAATTGTTTAACCTAATGTGTAAGTTGAATTAATTAGGAAAAACCTGATTATTGTTAGAAACCCTAATCATGAAATTAGAAACCCTAATTTCTATATTTGGTAACCCTAATTAGTAATTATAAAACCTAATTACTAATTGTAAACCCTAATTGCTAAATTAGCAAGGTTAACTATAATTAGTAAATAATACCCTAATGTTCATGTATAATGTAATTAGAAACCAAATCTAATTAAGGAAACCCTAATTACAAATTTTAGAAACTAAAATTTTATTTTTGTACAAACCCTAATTAGAAATCTTATAAATTCTATATGCTAAACCTTAGGGTTAAACCCTAAGGGTTTTCCAAATTTACATTTATACCATTAAATTCTCAAGCCAAAGGACTAAATTACCCTTTTGTACATTATTGAAGCTAACATGTAGGTTTTGACTTTAGGTGAGTTGTTCACCAAATCTAACTACTCCATGTGCCTTAAAGCAACACATATCAGCCAATTGCCAGCCATATACATTGTATACTAGTATTATATAAGGATCAAAGAGAGAGAAAGTCACATGTTTGCTCATTTTGCTCAAACACCCAACCAATCTTCTCTCTCACTAAAACCCACTAAAATTATAAGTTTTGCAGTCACAAAATCAAGCCCCACAAACTTCATAACAGATCTAGAACCCTAGAATCAAAAAAATTCCAAAGTGACGTATAAACCCTAACTAAAAATTTGACCTTTGATATGTTGCTAGATGTTAGGTTTTTTGTGTTAAACATGTTATATATAGTGTATATTTGGGTTGATAGATGTTAGATCCATAACATCTATAGGCTCGAATTTGATGTTATTCAAAATCTGGAAAAATATTTTTTTTTTGTCTGACAATGAATGTCAGACCTTGTAGATGTCAGTCTGTTATGTGTTTTTGTTGTTTAAAGCTTAAATCTTGTAGTATGCTATGAGCTCTTTAAGCTGGAACTTGAATCAAGTTCATATCATAAACAGATTGCAAAATAATCGAGGTCAAAAGTCGTTGACCAGCCATGACTGGGAGTTTCTAGGTAACCCAGAAACTGCCCAGAAACGGTCTGACAATGTTTGCTAACGCCCTGATCTTTCTGTTGTTAGTCGTTTTGTTATTGTTGATGTATCTAAGTTATAGTATATAGGTTACACTATATGTTTATGCCTTAAAATCTCCTAATCATTAAATAGGTGGATCGTAGTGGACGGTCAAACCAAGCCGGACGAACATGAAAATTGTTTTCTAGGTAACCTAGAAAACGCTTGAACATGTCATCTGACATGGTTTAACTAGCTTATATTTGTTTGATCTGATGTTGTTTTGGTGATATAATGTATTAGATCTCTTCCTTGTCATGTTGGCTACACACTGAAGGCATTAAATCACTAAAACATTGCACGAGCAACACATTGTGGAAGCCCAAAGTAGGCCTCACGAACTGTTCTTCTTTCGTTACATGTTGTATGATCATGTTTGTTGCTGGGTCATGTAGTCCTACATTTGCACTACACGATCTGACCAACAACATGCCCAGAAACACAATACACGCTAAATTAAACCTGGTCAAACTTGGTCACTCGGTAACTGACATGATTTTATGGGTTTAATGAACACCTATAGCGACGGTTATATCGTATAAAGCGATCTTTAAACGACAAATTTATTTCTAAAATTAATTATTTTTATTAAATAAATAGAAAAATTAGTTTTAATTATTAAAATACCAAATAAATTATTAAAAATTATTTTAAAGTCCGAAAATTGGTTTTCATAATTTTAATATATTTCATAAATAATTAATATTTTTGAAATATTAAAGGTATTTAATTTATTTAATTATTATATTAAATAAATTATTTTAAAATGATTTTAATTCATGAAAATCATTTAAAATTATATTATGATATAAGAAAATATTTTTAAGTTATTTTTAATGACTTTTAATATTTGGTGATGAATTTCATTAATTAGTTAATATTAATGATATTTAAGTTGTTTAATAAATGTATTATGTAAATTATGAAAAATAGAATTAATGATTTAAAAATCATATTAAAATGATTTAAAGATTATAAAAACAATTTAAGTTATAAAATATAACTTTTAATATTTAAAGGATAATTTCATTAATAAATTAATATTAATGATATTAATGATTTTAAATTTATTTAATAATTATATTAAATAAATAGTTTTAAAATGGTTTTATTAATTTAAAAATCATTTAAAAGGATATGAATAAAATAAAAATATTTTAAGTTATAATTAATGACTTTAATATTTCAATAAATGATACATTAATATTTAAATATTAATGGTAATTATTTAAAATGATTTTAAATGTTTTACAAATCATTTAAGGGTAATATTAGTACTTTAAAAATGTTTTGAGTTATTATAAATACCTTTAATATTTTGGCAATTGTTTTATTAATAGTTTAATATTAATTAAATATTAATGATAATAGAATTATTTAATATTTAGATCATTTAATAATGATTCCGGTGCTTGAAAATTCATGATAAATTATAATAAATGTTTAAAAATTATTATAAGTCATTTAAAAATAATATAACTGATAATTACTGTTATTGAGCTACAAGATAGAGTCTTAGACTCGATAATTATCCGATAAAGTCGTCGGTACACCTGCATGTTTCAAAAATTGATTTGGACTTAGATATTTTTGACTGTATCAATGTTTGTTTGTGATTCAATGACTGTTGAGTATGTGTGACAATGTGATTAGGTTATATGCTGACTGCAATAAACAGTATTATGTGATAAGATATGTTATTCTAATCGAACGAATGATCTTATTACTGATAGGTCGATATACAAAAGATAAAAACTAAGTTGCGTATTGTTAGCAACAGACCAGGCAAGTATCCTACCTTTGCATTCTCTTTATGCAATGGACATGAGTAAGAAAGTTTCAGAATTATATTATTATTGTACCAAATTATTAACCCTATTGTTATATATATTATATCTGATCATTGATTATCAACATGGTATTATATTATTATTCAGATATTTATTCTGTTCGTTAATTTTTATATATGATTATACAAGTGTCCCCACTGGATAATCATTATATTTAATCACATGTTGATACACATTTATTAATTTTAAATATATATATATATATATATATATATATATATATATATGTTGACTTATAAGTTATTGTTGAACAAGATAAAACCTTACTTATATATATCCAACCGAATTATTTTGGTTTGGATTCTCGACTAAGTATGAACATCCCATACATGGGAAAACTTTTTCTGCGCCAAAGGCGAATAGATGAATGATAATATCGTTCTTGCATGTAGTATTGATCAATATAGGGCATAACGGGCAGATCACCCCCCGTGCCCGTAAGTTATGACGGTTTGCGGATGAAGTTCTGCTAAACCTATTCAAAAATTGAAAACAATGTTCATAGTATGTCACCTTAACCCTATGTGTAGTCAGTACGTAATTTCAAAAATTTGATAGAGAGTTGTTATGCTATTATTACCGGTTCAGATTACTTCACAACTATTGATTGGTTGTAGAAGGATAGTACAAAGAAAACATTTAATCCTTTCAGCTAATATTTATAATTGTTATTACTTGATGGGCACTCAAATGCTCATCCTTTCTTAATTTAAATGTTTCGAGTTAAGTGTGAACAACCTGAAGGCTCTGCTAAGAACAAGGGAAAAGGAAAGGTTGTCGAATGAATGCAATGCTATCTTATATAATAGTTTGATATTATTAAGACAATGATATATATTATCTATCATGTTATGTAATGACTGTATTAAATGTTACGTACTTGGGAATAGACTCTGATATTTATGTAAATTAAGTTGGGTATTTATATTATTGTTATTATTATTAGTATTATTCCGTTCATAAAAATGGTATCGTGAAGCACCGAGTTCGGATTTCAAGTACCTGAATTTGGGGGCTTTACATCTTTGTACTACAGGCCAAAGATATTCAACAACAGATCATCTTTGCACTACAAGCCAAAGATATTCAACATCAGATCATCTTTGCACTGCATGCCAAAGATATTAATATGTCAAAGAAATATATAATCATTTAAGAATTTATATAAACAATAATTATAACCATGTTGATCAATTCACCTTTGCACTTAAGCTAAAGATATTCAATTATAAATTCAATGGTCATGATCATACCAGTCAATAATTCAACTTTGCACTACTGGCCAAAGAGAACCCATAGTCACGATCATACCAATTATCTACCCATCTTTACACTCAAATCAAAGAGAAATTTCTTCACCAGAATTATAAAAATGTTATATATGATAATAAAAACAATATGATCAACAACTGCATTTAATTTCAAGAGTAAGATTCATAAATCAACGATAATTTGGTCAGAAAAAGAAACCAATTTTGTTGTGAATAGTACCCATGAATAGTAACTCGTGAATAGTACTCCGTATTCATACATAGTACCATATACGTAAATAATGTCATATATGTAAATAGTGTCATATACATGAATAATGCTATATACATGAATAGTGTCGTATACGTGAATAGTAACCTCGACATGAAAAAGGTAGAAATTCCACAATAAAATCCATACCAATATTTCAGTATAATGATATTGAAATAAAAACATCATTATAAAGAAAATAACATCCTTTACTATCCCTTACCTCAAAAGAATAGTACTTCTGGCTGGAATTTCGGATGTAATGCCCAAGAAAACTTGCACTGAATAACAACTCTCAAAGTATCTAAATACTCACAAAATACGCTCGATAATATAGAGAGAGAGAAAACTTGTTTCTGGTGTGATTTTCAATTCTAACTAAGCACCCTATATTTAGGAAAATGCTTAGAACGCCATAGCAGACTAACCTGCTACTTGATGGCTTTACCTGCTACTATTCAAGCCCACCACTTTTGAAAAAAAAATCCAACACATTTCATTTCTCACCAACCAAAAGTGGGGCCCACTATACTTTTAATAAAAACATTTATTTCTGAAACTTCAAAAATTCATAATAAATAGCCCTTTTATCAAAAAAATACGAATTTTATGTCCACTCCATAGGAAATTGAATTCTCTACAACTTTGTAAGTTTAAGTTTTTCTAAATTCCAAACGAAAAATGACCGAAATCCATATACAGACGACTTTCAACACCTCCATACCGACAAAATACTGTTAAAACACCTCAACATTAATTCCTTCATTTATATCCACACAAAATAAATATTTCCTCATCATATAAATCAATAATTAATTATTCACAAATAATATTACAGAATCACAATTATGACAACCAGGTCGTTCTAAGGAAAGAGGGGGCTTTCCGATAAGGATTTCTCCTTATTGGCGCGCAACAAGGTGACCAAACCCCTTTCCTAGACAGAACTTCCTTAGACATTGCCAATAATGCTATCTAAGAATATTATTCAAATAATATGAATTATTGATCTGATAATGGAGATCTTTGCGTGCGTTGATAATTATTGAAACAACAATAATATAAAATATCAACGTAGCAATTATTGAATCAATAAAATAAAATATTGAGCGATAATTATCGTAACAATTATTGAGTAGTGTCTTCTTACGTAAGAATCAATAATTCAAAAAATATTGTGCAATACCGCAAAGCTATCTCTTGTGCAACGATGCATATTACTGTATTTTAACCACCGGGTATTCCAACAGTGTTAACGGTAACAACTACGCCATTATTTATAAAAACTCAAACTTATCGTTATCTTCATCCGACAGTTATTCTGTTATGGAGCCCACAAATGGTTGCGCCATCGTACGGATATTCCCCGACAACAGGAATATTCCACGACCAAATAAATATTCCCCGACAACAATGAATATTTTATAGTCTGTAGACACTCGAAATTTTCTGTACTACTGTTACTAACATTGCAAGAGACAGATTCGTCTTTTAAGAGAGAACCCTGAAAGACAATTCAAATCCATACCGGATACTACCGGAAGTTCAAAGATCAAACCGGATCGCGATGCAGGGAGTAACCAAATCCAACCTTGGAGATAACCCCAGACACGGAGATACAATAATGAACACACACCGGAGAAGACCGATTAATCTTTGAGATAACCCCGAGGTATCCGGTCTCATCCCAACCATGGAATAGCCACCAACCTTGGTGATAACCCCAAGGAATGCAGTTTCGGCGACAACCCTGAAAATGCTTGTTTTAAATGCAACCAGCTTCAATCTCGGCGCTCATAACGAGATGCATTGTACCAACCCGACAATAACATCGGGAAGACAGGCACACCTCAAAGATGACAATGAGGACCTTCAACAATTACAAAGTGGTCAATCTCAAATAAGTCTCGAGCACGCCTCATTTATCATTTAATCCGGCGATAACACCGGTGAGGGGTAACATCGTAATCTCGTCAAACACGATGCCACGTCACGTCTCTACACAACGATGTCTCATAAGGCTAACCAATCCCGAGTGACTATTGTGTGGGGTAATGGATGAAAGTTGAAGCTTGAAGACCGGAGGGCATTGTCCCATCTTCAATGACTTCGCACAAACTCAAATCCCATGCCATCGTCTGACTCTCAACAACGGCGGTCCAAAATAGGTCCCAGATACCTCAAACGGATGCGGATTGCACTTCACGAAAGTTCGAGTGGACATTACAAAGGTTCGAGTGCACGTGACTTGAGAGACGACTGACCCGACAAACCCGGCCAACCCGGGTTTCCTCTGGTACACTCAGGCTCGGCCACCAAGCAGTACACCTAATGACTAAAATGCCTATAAATAGAGGGCTTGGGGTGCATTTTCTAAGAGAAAAGACGGGGAAACCTCGCACACCCGCTCCGCACTTGCCCCTACAATGTATTTTTCCACTTTTAAACACCTATGAGCTCATATATAGCCTCTTTTGTACCCACAAAAGCCAGTGTTTACCCACTCTAAAGATATAGAAGCCTTATTTTTAGCAGTCAGCTGTAAGCCTTCTCACACACTTTAGAGTTCTTCTCTTCATCTTTGCACACACCTTCTACACGTTGAGAGTCGTGTTACTTGCTTTTACCCGAACTTGATTCAGTGGTTTCATTCCATCTGTATATATATATATATATATATATATATATATATATATATATATATATATATATATATATATATATTGACTAACATTATCGAGTTATGCCTCGATTGAGCCTGAGACTTTAGTGCAGGCGTTTCTTTGCTTTAATATATATATATATATATATATATATATATTAATCGTATGTAGAACTCAACTACTCGATGAGACTGATTTTATATCCGGTGCATTTATTCACTTTTATATAGATATTTATACTTATATATATATAAACGTGGTTGAACTCATTCGATGAGCCTGGATTTTACATCCTAATGCGTTTAATGCTTATATATATATATATATATATATATATATATATATATATATATATATATATATATATATATATATATATATATATATATATATATATATATATATTTATTTATTTATTTTTAAATCACCTGAGTTTCCTTCGTGGCGATTGATCGCTTCTTACTACTTTATTTACATTTACGATCCCCCATGGAGGTGCTTCGTGGTTGGTGATCATGTCCGTATATATATATATATATATATATATTTTACTCTTTTCATACAAATTGCAGCATTCTGTGCGCCTAGAAATCATGTGATCACAGATTCATCCCATTGGATCTAGATTCGGTTCCCGTGATGGACATTTTCAGCTGTAAGAAGCTTGTAAATTATTCTGCGGTGTCTGAATTTCCTCAGATGGTTTCCATACCCACAAGGAAGTCACATTATTTTTGTATATTATTTTCGTACGGATGCCTCGCATCCGTCAAATAAAATCAACCAAGCCGATCACTTAATAAAGTGGGAGTGTAAAAAGTCTCAATTCCTATTGAGCACCAGGGTTTGAAAAAACTTCTTTTATAAAACATCACTGCCATATCTTGCTACAAATTGAATTTTTACATAAATTCAAACTCTGTGTATATAGGTTCGAACGAGGCCTCGCACAACTTCCATATAATAGCACATTGACCCACACACACACACACACTCAGATAATAGTTTCTTGAAAAGAGGCGGTCACCGTGGTAACACGGATGTCGAGGGGTGCCTAACACCTTCCCCCCGCATAACCAAGTCCCCGGACCCTAAACGAATCTCGGTTTCACCAACCCGTATATCAGTGTCACATCATTGGGTCAATGTGCAAACCTTTTCTCGGTTGTGTTGGTACAACCATTTAAAAAACCAACTGGCGACTCTTAACAGTCCCATCGTCGACATCATACATGTCGGACCTTTTTCACTTGTTTTTTCAAACAAATCTCACCTAAAATGAGAACACCAAAGAATAAGTAACGAAAAAGGACACCCAAAAATCCCGACGTCGACAGGTGGCGACTCTGCTGGGGATCCCAGTAAGAGGACTTAAGCCGCTATTGCAATCTTTTCAAAAATGGTTATCTGCTTGTGTGTGGATGTTGCATTTATATTTGATGAATGTGTATGAATGTATTTCCTTATTGCACTTAGTGCTTTACACCATAACTTCTTGTGATATTAGTGCTTCGCACCATATCTGCTTATGATATTAGTGCTTCGCACATGTCATCATTATCATACGGTGAGACGCGATGTATGTGAATGTATGTTGAGTGGTCCCTCCACCAGGACGCTATCCCGTCGGTGTTTGATTACTGGACTCGTGAGAAGACTGATTCTCCGAGGCTCAGGAAAGGCACCACCCAAATTCGCTCCAGTTGAAAGACCGGATTAACCTCCCGTCAAGTAGATTGCGATAATTTGGGAACCTTCATGCCAAAAAGCCGCAAGAGTAACCTAAGATAGGCCAGCCTCTGATAAACCCAAAACGGAGGAAAGTCTCTTCATGCTCTCATTTCAAATTACTTGTAAACACAATTACTTGTAAAATTCATTCCATATCTATCTCCATGTAATGAGAAATATGAAGAAATGTGTACACATACATATTTTACATGCTACAAACAGCTGACACCCGTTATGCAGGATAAAAATTCCTAAAATGGACACATCACATAGCATGTTATTGCATACATTCCCTAAAGACTAAACTATGCAAGTCTTTCGCAGGGAATCAATCGGACCTACTACCCGTTCAAAGTCCAAAAAAGTAACAGGCCTACAGTCAATCATGTCATCATCCGACCAGACTGAACTTAATCCAGTTTCTCACAAAGAATTCGACGGATTAAGCAAGAAAATTACAGATTTGGTTGTTCTACTAAAAGAATTACACCACCTGCAAAGGTCGGAAAATACCGTACATGCTGAATCCTCCACACAAGGAGGAATCCCAGTCATTACCATACCTGAACTACAGTTGGATACGACCAACAAAACTCATGATGCTGCCCATCCCACTGGAGATCCAGACAATGGTGATATCAAAAAGAAAGTCCTCCAAATGGAAGAGACCCTTCGCGCTATCAAAGAAATTGGAACACACGAGAGTGTTTCATATGCTGATCTGTGTATTTTTCCTGGTGTTCATTACCCAAAAAATTTAAAACTCCTGACTTTGAAAAATATGACGGGTTAGGAGATCCTTATACACATTTAAAAGTATTTATTGGAGAACTTGGATCCTATGCAGAGGATGAAAAATTCAAAATGCAATTATTCCAAAAGGGTCTAACTGGAGAAGCCAGTTCGTGGTACACAAGATTGAACAACTCCAAAATCCATAGCTGGGAAGAGCTAGCATATGCCTTCCTCACTTAATACAGTTTTCAAACTCAGATGGCTCCTGATCGGTATCAAATTACCAAGATCAAGAAACAGTCTAACGAGTCTTTTAGAGAGTATGCTCAGAGGTGGAGACGCCTGGCTGCCCAAGTTAGTCCTTCCATGACAGAATTAAAAATGGTCATGACTTTCATAGACATACAAGAAGCTCCCTTCTATGAGAGAGTTTTAATCGGCATCGGCAAAACATTTTCTGAAATGGTCAAGCATGGGGAGATGGCTGAGATGGGATTGAAGTCAGGAAAGATTCAAGACCTAGCTGCACTCAAAGCTATTGCTGATCACATCCAATCTGGAAATTATGGGAACAACCCCCGGAGGGTCCATAAAAAGAAAGAGGAAGATGTTTCCCTGATACTACAGGGGCAAAAAGGCAATCAAAACATGCCTATTCAAAGGAGAAACTACACTCCCTTTCCAGCACAGTCTACAAACCCTCCAATACCAAAAGGTGGAGAAGTCAAACGGCCTCGAGTGTTTACACCCTTAGGGGATACCCTCGACTACATTCTTAATCTTCTGACAATACAGAAGAAAATTACGTATCTTCTTCCACCATCCAGCCCTAATGGACGGGGTTTCAATGCTGCTAGGAAATGTGCTTATCATGTCGGGGCATCTGGACATGATACCCAGGATTGTTGGGCCTTGAAACACAAGATCCAGGACCTGATAGAAAACGGGGAGATCGTAGTCACCAAACCCGATCAGCCTCATGTTCAAGACAACCCTCTTCCTCAACACAAAGAAGAAGAGGTCAACATGATCAATTGGAGCAATGGACATAGTTCCAACTTCAGCTGTGAATCTTCTCAGACCCTCAAAGACGGTGATGACAGATGGGATTATGCCAAGTTCCAATTCACAATGGAACGAAAGATGAAAGCTCTCTGCAGACAAATTGAGCAATTGGCGGAACTGGTGACTTATCAGCATCAAGTGACTCGTCAGTTAATCATCCAGGAGCATGCCAGTCTCCTACCTATTGTCATGAATATTTCCCTCGTCACTTTCAGAAAATGAAATGCTGGAAGACAAAGTGACAAAGAGAGAAAATGCCAAAGCTTGTCGGGATTTCGCCAACACAAAGGAATTCACCTATTTGGGCCAACCTATGGAGGAAATTCTTCATATGTTAATCAATAAAGGAAGGATCGGTTCCTTCTACCTCCAATCAACCCCGTTAAGACGGTGACAACTCGATGGAGTATGTCAATATCATTCCCGATCCTCGCGATCATAGCATACGAAAGAATGTTGGGCACTCATACCACCTTATTCAAAATCTAATCGACAAAGGGTGTCTCATGCCTAGCGATGATTTAACCGTATTACGTAAGTAAGAATGCAGGCCCTACCAAGTGGGAAAATGTGGTAGCAGTCATATCCACTAAAACTAATGGGATTAATACCTTACTCACAACGCTAACAATTCAACTCAAGGGAGGAAACAATCCTTTGAAAGTGGCCGCTCCCGAGCCAATCAACTTGTCATGCAGAGCACAATATCCTATTGTTAGCTTGCGCAAGGTTCTGTGGAATTATGGAGAAGGTGAAGGATCCACCTCACATACAACTGTTGCAGTGTTGAAGGAAAATCCACTATATCTCCCCCATCGGGTGATGAAGTCTACCACCAAATCGAAGGGGAAAATACCCATGGAGAAGATTGAAAAATTCCTCCGCGCTGTGAGTCATATTGAAGCTACGGTGGTTTTAAGCTTGAAAGAAGCTCCACAACAAATATCAATTTTGGACTTGGTCCTAACTTCCGAGAATCACCGGAAGGTCTTGTTAAAGGTTTTGGAAGAAGCCTATCTCCCGACATCAGTGGATACAGAAAAGTTTCAACATTTGGTTGATCACATTTTCAACAACAATGTGATATCCTTCACTGATGATGACATACCGCCCGAAGGTACCGATCATTGCAAATCGTTGCACATTACGGTCTTGTCCTCCGGATATATGGTAGCTGGAGTCTTAATAGATGGAGGTTCCTCTCTGAATATCTGCCCATACGCTACCTTGGTGAAGATGAATATCAATCTCAACAGAATTTGGAGTAGCCATACTATCATCAAAGCTTTTGATGGAGCCCGTCTTAACTCGGTCGAAGTAATTGAGCTGCCAATCGAAATTGGTCCTCATACATTATGTATATCCTTCCATGTGCTCAAGATAGATTCGGGATACAACCTACTCTTGGGACGACCATGGATTCTAATGGCAGGGGCAGTCCCCTCCACTCTTCATCAACAGTTGAAATACATCATCAACAATAGCTTTCATCACGATCAATGAACCTGAGATTCCTCAAAGACGGACATGTCGTTCATCAATGCCAATGAGGATGTTGAGCCAATTAGTTTTCATACTTTGGAAATAAGCAATATCCAATACCATGCTATTGGAACACCACTGCCCGAACTCCAGATTTCTGGCAAGGTGATGTCAGCCACTCAAGAAATGATGTCGTTGGGCCATAAGCCGGGACAAGGGTTGGGTAAAGATTGCCAGGGTATTAGGTACCCTATTCGCTTAACCAAGCAAGCTGGAACTGCTGGACTAGGCTATTCTGCCAGCTATAGTCACAAGAATCCTCATAAGCATCAGCAGATTCCTTCAGCTTCAACCATGTGGCGTTTAGCTTCGCCTTCAAACTCTTAGTCCGCACAACCTCCTGTAAAGGTACCAGCCAATGTAATGGCTATGTTATTTTCCAAGACGATACCAGTGAAGGGGAAAGAAGTCTTTGTTCCAAATCCCGCAGTGGAAGAAGAGGAATGAAGAATCAAGCAAGACGTCATACGGATGATGTCCAGTATATGCATCATCATTCATGATGAACATACCAACAGATACACCCTAGACGATGATTTCCCAGATGTAATGGCCATCATTCGGGACAGGGAGGATGATGACAATCCCTCCATCACTGCGGTCCACCCGGACTTTACCCTTGCCAATTGGAACAACATTCCTTGCTTTGGTCGACGAGGGTAAAATGGGCGTAAACTCTTTACGCTTCTGACATATAATAACCGCTTACTTTTATATGCGATATTAGCGAGTTTATTTTGCCAAGATATGCTAACACTGTGTATGATCAACGCATTTCATATATACTAAGTGAAAGCATATTTTGTTTCAAGACTCTGAATTTAGATGTGCCTGTACTTGCGGATACGATGCCTCTCCTACACAAGGATTGTACCTTTGATGTAGAGATGAATTCAGCCTTGATGGAAATACAGGATGACATTGAGGTGCCTCCAGAAATTCAAGAATGGGTCAAAGACAAACCCAAACCCAACCTTGATCAAATCACTTCTTTCAATCTCGGAACCTTAGAAATCCCTAAGTTAATCCAGATTGGTTCAGACCTTACCCCAAACCAACGGAATGACATGGTTATGCTATTAACCCAATTCCAGTATGTGTTTGCATGGTCTCATAAAGACATGGTGGGTTTGTCCACTGACATTGTCCTTCATCGCCTTCCGATTAAAGAGGGATTTAAGCCAGTCAAGCAGAAACTCAGGCAATTGAAACCGGAGTGGAGTTTAAAGGTGAAAGAAGAAATTGTGAAACAATTTCAAGCTGGTATCATCATGGTGTCTACATATTCTGAGTGGATATCCAACATCGTTCCCATACCTAAACCTGGAGGGAAGGTGCGAGTTTGCGTAGATTACCGGGACTTGAATAAAGCTTGCTTAAAAGACAGCTTTCCCGTGCCATTTATCCACATTCTCATTGACAATAGTGCGCAATACGACATGTACTCCTTTGTTGATTGCTTTGCGGGTTACCATCAGATCATGGTTGCCGAGGAAGATCGTGAGAAGACTGCTTTCATCACTCCTTGGGGAACTTTTTGCTATAGACAGTTGTCATTCGGCCTCATCAACGCCGAAGCTACCTATCAACGAGCTATGATGGCTCTTTTCCATGACTTAATGCATAAAGAGATTGAGATCTATATGGATGACATCATTTTCAAGTCCCGGAAGGAGGATGACCATATAGACCATCTTAGTAAGTTGTTCAACAGGTTGTGTAAGTACAACTTGAAGTTGAATCCAGCTAAGTGCGCCTTTGGCGTTAATCGAAAAGTTGCTAGGATTTTAGTCGACCACAAAGGGATAGAGCTGGATCCTACCAAAATCCAAGCCATCACTGAAATGCCCATTCCTCAGATAGAGAAGGAAATATGGGGATTTTTGGGAAGAATCAACTTCATCAGCAGGTTTATCTCCCAACTCACAGCAACCTGTGAGACAATCTTCAAGCTATTAAGGAAGAACTCCTCCATGAAATGGAATGATGAGTGCTAGAATGCCTTCCTTACAATCAAGAAACAGCTAGTCAAAGCTCCCGTCTTGGTATTACCCAGGGATAATATTCCCTTGTTCATGTATCTGTCCGTAAGTGACAATGCCATGGGCTGCATGCTGGGACAGAAAGACGATAGAGGCCAAGAACGAGCTATCTATTACCTCAACAAAAGGTTTAGCAGCAGTGAACACAAGTACACTTTGATCGAAAAGATGTGTTGTGCTTTGGCATGGGCCTCCATAAGGTTACAACATTACCTCCTTGGTCACACAACCTATTTCATATCCCGCGTGGATCCTCTCAAGTACGTGTTCAATAAACCCATGTTAAATTGTCGGTACCGTCCGGATGGCGATTGATCCTACAACGATTAGACATCGTATATGTGACTCAAAAGTCCATCGAGGTCAAGGAATCATGGATCAATGGCCGCGCATCTTCGAGGATTTCAAACCATTGGAAACATATTTCCCTGATGAAGGAGTAATGACAGTACAGCAACACCATCAGTACGATTCACGCCAATCATGGAAGATGTATTTTGATGGAGCTATCAATATGGAAGGTTCTGGAGCTGGAGCGCCTAGTATCCGTGCGGGGAGCGATATCTCGTCGCCAAATCAATTTAGGTTTATCGGCACCAACAATATGGTTGAGTATGAAGGCTGTCTCATGGGGCTAAAACTTTCCCATTCAATGGGCATCAGGCGATTGACTGTCTTTGGAGATTCGAAGTTGGTAATCAAACAATCCACCGGAATCTATCAAACCAAGGAACTACATTTGCTGCCTTACCATCAACAGGTTTTGAAGATGGCGTTGGAGTTCGAAGAAATCTCATTTCTACATGTTCCTCGTAATAGGAATGATTTCGCGGATGCATTAGCAACTTTGACCTCCTTGATTCGCATATCAGACAAGGAACACTTGCCAAGCGTCACAATTTCCCTGAACAAGGCCCCAGCCTATGGGAGTTACGTTGGAGAAGTATCGGATGAGCTACCTCCCATCCAACATCCTTGGTATCAGCATATCAAGGAATATCTACAAGATGGATCTACACCCGCTGAGGCGAGCCCAACTGAGAAAAGGAGGATCCATCGAATTGCAATGAAATTCTACCTGAGTGGAGATGCACTTTACAAAAGAGATGCAGGATTAGGTCTCCTCAGATGGTTAGACAAAGATCAAGCCCAAAGGCTTATGGATGAAATCAATGGTGGAGTCTGTGGCCCCCACATGAGTGGCTCCCTCCTTGTCAAGAAAGTCCTCAGGACGGGACATTATTGGCTATCTCTCAAAGCTAATTGCAAAGACCACATCAAAAGATGCTATTAGTGCCAGATTCATGGGAATGCTATACACGCCCCTCCACAGGAACTCCACAATATGAGTTCGCCTTGGCCCTTCTCAATGTGGGGAATGGACGTTATCGGGCCCATCGAGCCTAAAGCCAGTAATGGTCACCGATTTATCTTCACCATGATCGACTACTTCACCAAGTGGGTAAAGCGACCTCCTTCCCTGTGGTTACTAAAGAAGTCATCATTTCTTTCATCGAAACAATGTCGTTTTTGTCGATATGGACAACCCGAGGTGATTATGTCGACAATGCCAAAAACCTCAAACAACAAAATGATGGAGGAATTATGCGATGAAATTCCACATCAAACATCTTAACTCACATCTATCGTCCAAAGATGAACGGTGTTGTTGAAGCGGCTAACAAAACATCAAGAAGATTATGCAAAAGATGTCCGCCAACCACAAAGATTGGCACGACCTATTGCCTCGACTACTATGTTAGCCTACGAAACCTCAATGCGCACTTCAATCAAGCGACCCCTACACTTTAACCTATGGGATGGAAGCAGATTCTCCTATAGAAGTTGAGATGGAATCTCTTAGAGTGTTGATCGGCGCCTGCTTTGGATGAAAACCAATGGGTACAAGATAGGTATCACCAATTGTCTCTAATAGATGAAATGCGAGCCGCGGCTATCTTCCATGGTCAGTTATATCAGCAAAGGATCACCAGATCCTACAACAAAAAAGTACGGCTACGGCAGTTTAAACAACATGACTTGGTTTTGAAGAAGATTCATGACAACCAAGATCAGGTTAAAGGAAAATTCGTTCCTAACTGGGAAGGCCCGTTTATTGTCAAGGAAGTATTGACAGGAGGCGCTCTCAGATTGCATGAAATGGACGGCGATGAATTTTTGCAACTCATTAACTCAGACACCGTGAAACGGTATTATGTCTGAAGTAACCAGCAAACACCCTGGTGTATAATCATCAGGTCACCAGTCATTCCGGTTCTTTAACCCTTTACCACATACAACTTATCTACACTTTGCCCCTTAGGGAAACGTACTCTTCAAGCTAGCAGCCTGGCTTTCTCCTTTGCGCTCATACAATTCAGGTCATCCCACCGCGGATTGAACCTCTTGCGTTTGCAGTTTGGCTACCCATACCTGGGATCAAACTTCTCGTGCCTACAGTTTATCCTCAACCTAGGATTAAACTTTCTCCTCCCCGTACTCTGACCTACACATGGGATTACGCTTTTCGTCTCGCCCTAAGGGGCGAACTACGTCGACCAGATCTCCTCCTCAATAGGAGTACGTGGGCAACCATGTTACATGGTCCGGTCTCAATAAAACAAAAACAACAAAAACATTTCTACCCTCTTCTCCTCACAAAAACAACAAAAACATTCCTACACCATTTCTGCCACATACAGCGTTGAACCTCTTACACCAGGTTCGAACTACGCAGACCTGATCTCCTCTTCAATAGGAGTACGTAGGCAACCATTCATGGTGCGGTCTCACCCCCTACCAAAACACAAACCCTTGTCAGTTGGTACTGGGATCAAACTTCAATCCACTACATTTCATTTGGCTTCAGACCAAAGGGATGGAATTACCTGAACTCCTCCCAAATAGGAGATTCAACGACCATCTAAGCCGCGGTCATACCTTGAAGAGCAGCACCAATCCATAAGAAGTGGAATTAACTAGGCTTCTCCTAAATAGAAGTACTGGCGACCATCTGTGGTGCGGTCAATCTCAAAGAGGAAAGCCACACTCCTCTCCACATTTACATCCAGAAACCAGTCCCAAGACACCAAAGATGGTAGGGATACACATAGATCAATGATCCATTCTGAACTATCCAGAGACAACTCAATGTCCATCCACCCAGGAGGAATTCAGAATACATCAAGATCACAAGCCCTGAAGCAGCAAACAAAATATCAAGCAAATAGTAGGACATAACTAAAAGGGAAGTGATCCAAAAATATATTTCCCTGTCATATATAATGCTGTTTGATATATACAATGTAAGCTGTACATGACAAAATGGCTAAGCTAGTCTGTGCAGGTAAATACAAGCTCATCTACGAGTCAGGGTATATACGAGCTAGAAAGACCAACATGGCATCCCTCTCAGATGAAGGAGGTAAAGCTGTAGTCTCCTGGGTGAGAATATCCACACGACCCAACAGGTTTGCAGCCATCTTCTTGATGACTATATGCTCATAAATATAAGCGACCATCTCTGCGATCATACCAGTGGTAAGGGACCTCACTGCAGTACTATCTGTGACGGCTACATCCCGGGCAGATATGGCGATATCTCGCTCAACTATCGTTGCGTCTATGGCTGACCTGGCCTCATCACGCTCAGCAACGGCGGTATCTCTACGAGCAAATGCCTCGTCTTTCTCTAATAGAGCCGCGTCCCTCACATCAAGAGCAGTCGACATCATAGATTGAATCTGATCTCTCTGAAAGGTCATCAGATGAAGACTCTTGCTCTAAATCTTTGTCTTAAGTCTTTGAATCACAACAAATCTTCGGTACTAGGAGAATCTGGAAGAAATACTGACAACCCAGCAGCGGGCTCCTCCTCGATGTAGGTATCAATGTCCTCCATAGGCTCTACATCATCTAACTCGCTCTCTGGTACTGCGAATACTGCTGCAGCCGATAAAATCTCTGTCTCCATCCATGCGGAGTACTCTGCAGAATAACTGGGATAACTGACAGAAAAAGCAGCTATCTCACGCTGATCCCAGCAAGCGTATACACGAGATCGGTCCTCTGCTGAGAGGTATCAAGAAGCTGAACATTGACCTGTCGCCCCACTCGAAAGGATGAAAATCCTGGAACTGGTCGAACTGCGACATCACGGCCAGTGGGTTATAAGTAGTCACGCCCCTCAAGCCAGCGAGAGGGAGGAAATCCATGCCCGGAGCGTGAGTAATGAAGCTGTATGGTGAGCAAAGCCCCGAGCACAGCAATATGCTAAATGGATCTCTGATATCTGCCAAAAATGCGGACCAAGATAGAGCATCTATACACTCCGATGGCTGAAAGGAGTATGACATAGCTACATCATGGGTGAACCAATACACATGCCGTCTAAGAGTGCCAATCGGTCTCAAGTGTGACATAAACCACACATACAGCATGACCAAACTCCTAGTGAACACTCCTGACGGGTAAGTACAACAAGTGGGATTACGTATGAGAGTCTCTTTACAATCATCATAGGCACAATGGTACGACCCTCCCGAGAGCTCTCACGACCATGATAACGCCTCTATCTATCTCATCCATATACTGCGGCATATACACATATGACAGTACACATAGCATCAGTACATCAACTCTGGCCAAACGCCAATGATCCTCCAACGCGGTGAAATCCCCGGAATATCGTGAGTAGCTATCCTCCGCGCCAAATCATCATCTGAAAAATCTTTGGGATATCACGTGGCGGATGTCGACTCATCACGCACTACTACTCTTGCACTGCAATCCTGTGAGAGTCATGAACCATCTACTCATATGCGCGCCAAGCCCATGTGCACGCAAGGTCTGTCTAAGGCGGATCGTCAATCGTCGTCATACTCCTCTGGGTAGAGTCAACTCATGGGTGCCAAATCGAAATACCTACCTATCTCGGTAGCCAATGCTCTAACATCCGTCTATAAAACTCATGGAACTGAAAAAGCCAATAGGGTCATGGTATCTTTGCGAAAGAATCTCTGATCACCACAATAAAGCAAGCGTGACATACTATTGTACCACGATCGCGATACCCAATGCCACCACCGACGGTGGGGTATGATCTATACTGACTAATCGTCAAGAAGACATCTGTGTGGTAGCCGTAATAAGAAGACCATCCGAGGGTCATCGCTTAGAATATCTCCGGACATACATACATATGCATAACATGATACATACATAACAGATAATGGATGGCAATATGATATAGGGAATGGAAAAAACGGTGCATACATTCCTAAATATATCATCATCTAATACATCACCAGACAAATTATAAATCTGAGGAAATGGGGCACAACCGCCCTACTACTTAAAGAGGCCTATCAAAAGATATAGCGAGAATGGGGAACATCCACCCAACATCTAACAGAGGCCTATCAAAAGATATAACGAGAATATACATCAGAAGAAGACCAGGGTCTCGATGTCCACGTCCTCAATCATATCCACCTGATGTAACTCCTCCTGAGTCACTGGATCTCTATCAACAGGGATGTCGGTCCTATAAAGAGGAGGATCTGTGCAAGAAAACCAAATGGGTCGTTCGAGGGGCCAACACCAGTTGGAAGGAACAAATGACTCACTCTCTGCTGGATCTCTCCCAATGCCGAATAAATACATGTGCTCGTCCAACCGCCGGTCAAACTATCAATCTGGGTCATATGAGTTTGAGTTTCGGACACAAGCTACCCAATCATTCATCATCAAAGATCTTGGAACCATGTCCCCATAAATCGTGTGGCGATGCGGGCCCCAATATTGCGAGGGAACCACCAACGTTGGAATATCTCCTGAGTACATGGACCCTCTGATAATGCAAAACCGTCAACTCCCAACAATGGAATATCAGTGACGGGTGTCTGTGATACGGGCCAATGATGCCTGGCAGGAGGCAAGATTGGTATACGGATCTCCCCTGTGGTGCTCCTAATAGCACGCTCTCCTAAATAGAGCTCCCAGCCTCCATCAGTGAAAAGAGAAACTCTTCTGGTGGAAATCAAATACTCGACTCCGGTCGGGTGTCCATCCTCAAAGCCGATGGTCAAATGCTCCCCTGAATAGGGAATCCATGTAATGGTACCCGTCGTCAGCAACTCCAAATGCATACTGAGTGAGTGAATCCCTCGAGATCTGGGGACCTCGGCAAAAATAGAATGGTGCCATCGTCGTCCTCGTGGATAGGTATCTAAACCTAACACACTCACAGGACGCAAACATGGGAGCCTCTCATAGGCCCAGAACTGCCAAAATAATGGCAAAACATCTGCTATCAGTAAACACTCTTAACCTATGAATGGGAAAAAACAAGAGAAATACTCACCAGCAGAAATGGGTAAAATCCTAGCCAAGCCTCAGTCAAACCCTGTGAGCGCATGTGCATGCCCTGGAAGAAATAGGCAAAGGTGTAAGATCCCCAATCGTACTCTCCAATACGGTCCACATCGCGTGTGGCGCTAACCAAAGCGAAAGATACCGTGGAAGAGTTATCTGCTATGAAGCAGCCTCGAATGATCATTAGGAACAATCGCCGCAGAACGCGATCCCTGATCCTGACATCATCAGGCATGGGCTCACTCAATAGCCCACTCATAACATCTACACTCAAAGGACCTGAACGGACAGTCCTGCCTTTGAGCGCCTCCACTGGAACTCCTAATAAGGATCTGACGGCAGTAGGGGTAATATTCGCCATGCAAGGCACTGGCTCCCCTCCAAACTCCATACCTATGATAAATCGCCAATCCATAGGCGTCATCATCACCTCGCAATCCAGCTGGTGGAGTGACTGAGTCTGATGAAACCATCGCTTAGACAATGCCATGAGGTAACCCCAAGGACAACGACGGGGGAAGATGGAGAAGAATGCCTCAAACCCCCACTCATGCACTATCTTGCTTATAGTCGTCGATGAAGCGCCGATACATGGAGTGAATCTTTGAACCGATTCCTCGAGGTCATGTAAAACCAGGAACCTACATAAAATGCAGATCAATATCAGAACCCTTTAATCCTCATCAATAGGAAAGAAGGAAGATCAAAGTCTAACGACATACCTCGTTAGCATGCAAATACATCGATGGATGTTCCGCCCAAATCACCCAAAAATTCCGGGTTCACCACCGAATGCTCTCTAAGCTCCTGCGAGGGATATGTGCAGCAGGAGCAGGATCCTCAATCAGAATATTCGCCTCCTCGTCCTCAACGTCTGGCACATCTACTTGGACAGGACGTATCACAGCCTCCACCAACCGGCGAGAGGCATGCGTGAAACGAGGATGAGGCACTTCGAAGCCCTCCGTCAATGCGCCAAGCGGTCCTATAAGAATCGCTTTCATTGATCCAGATCCATAATATCTGGACAACAAGTCTCCAAATTACCTCAGAAAGGGTGTGGTATTTCCTTACTTGGAGCTTTTTAAAATGCATTTATGACTATATGCATGCATACATTTACTTTAACATATAATAGAGTTAAAATGCATGACTACCCAATGCCTACATTTGGAAAAATTTTACCATAGTCCCCTTTGAAAATAGGACTATCCACATGCACATAGGCATGTCTAGGTGGCCATTCAGTAGCACACCTGCCCCAAAGTCATATACACAATATATGCATTAAAAATAAAAATCATCATGCATAAGGTCAACCTCAATGCTAGGATTACTTTGCCTTTCTACCTCTCAGTGGACCTCAAATAGGACAAAAAATAGCAGAAAAAGGTGCCAATTTGACTGTCTCAAAAGTGAAATTTTTTCACATCATTATGTTCAGCATGGTTTAATACTAACATTTACTATGTTGAATATTTTTTATCAAGTAATTTGTGCATACATAATCACTACTATGTGTTTAGATGCATTTCGTGCGATAACTCACAATCCAACGGATAGAAACTGGAAAAAATACATGCATACGTTACCAGGATAGTGTAAAACACTTGTACTGTGGCGAAATTTGCGAAAGCGCCTTAAACTCAAAGCAGATCCAAAGATGGCTCATGCGGTTTTCTCTATCAAAGTGAGTTGAAAATGACAGAAAGACCAACTATAGGATTTATGATTCACACTGTCATGCGAGCCCACCTATGGTCAGCAGCGGCGTGTGCCTGCGGCTCCCATATGGGGGTCCCACCCCTCCGGCTCGGTCCAGTTCGAGTTAAAACAGAGTTCTTACGGACTAGAAAGGCCAAATCGAGAATAAAAACGCCACGCGATTGAGCAAAACTGCATACAATCCTGGTCTTCTCAGATGAGACTTTGAATTTGTACAGCACTCATTGGTAGTCACCTAAATACAAGGTATACCCTACCAATGATCCCAGTTGTCACAAGTCATATACGGCAATACCTTATACAGTGCGATCACGCCAACTCCGGTCATTACCTACGTAGCTCCCGACGGGGATTCTGACGTAGATCTCGACGGGGTTACAACGTAGATCCCCGATGGGGGTTACAACGTAAATCCCCGGTGGGGGTTACAACACGTTCATCCGTTGACATGTCTATCAACGAAGGTCAAGCAACCTTGACGTTATTTCAGCCGATGGCAAGTAAACCCATCGAAGCATTGAGGACTGTTTGATAGTTGCATACGTACTCATGAGTCCTGATGAATGGGTAGTATACCCATAATTCGGATATATTTAGACTTAAATTATTGCATTCTTAAGTTATTTAGTAGCATTTTTATTGTGTTTATATCTTGTTTGGCAGATTTGGAAGTTGGAAGGCAATTATGGAATTTCAAGCATTGAATGGCAATTTGGTAATTTCAATGAAGTCCAAATATCGGGCGCTGAAATTGTACTATCCTCGTTGCCACGGGCGCCGAGCCTCTACTGGCGTTGATGGGATTAAGCGTTGACGTCTGGTTGGACTTAATTTGTCTATTAAGGGCTAATAATAAAACCTAATTGGAGAAGGATTGTGGGGGACTATAAAAAGAAACTAATTGCTGAATTAAAAGGAGGATTGGATTTTTTTGGTAGAGAGTATTGAAGGAGCTTTTCCATTGAAGATTACAGGAGATTACTTGGAGCTTCAAGATTGGCTACAGAGTTTCTTCTTTTTCTCCTTATTTTTAATTTGTAATTCTTTAAGGATGATTTGTCAACAATTAATGATTCTTATTTCCGTGATGAACTAATTCTTTAATTAAGATTTTAATTGAACCTTTTATGATTATAACTTAGTTATTCTGTCATTATAATTATTTATGTTGAAGTGGATTGTTTATCATGTTTTGATTTTAGTGATTAATTATTTGGCCAATAATTAGTGTGTTTCTCTAGAAGGAATTGGGAGAGGAATTCTAGGGTTAAAACTAGACATGATGACATGTGACTCAGTTATTTACACGGTAAATAATTAGGTTTGTGAATTGAATGGAAATATATGTTCACCGCATGTAACATATAAGGAATTGGAATTTGAAAGAGTTTAATCCAATTGTTTTGCATAGGAATATAGCAAGGTTAATCTGGGTTAAATAAAGTCAATTGATCACTTGGAAGAGGGCTTTTGGCATTTGAAAATTCATGTTAACAATCCATGAGACATAGTAATTGGTATGATTAGATAACTGATTTATAATTCATAATTGGGGATATTGAAGTCTTAATATTTACCTACCGGAAGTCATTCACTCAAGTAATAGCTTAGTTAATTGTTTATCTTAGTACAGTATCTTTAAGTGTTTAATTTTGAGTTAATAATTCAGAAACCCGCAATTTCTCGTTGTTTGAATAAAATTGAATTGATATAGTATTAGTAGTTGAAATTTATTAATTAGAATTCCCTGTGGGAACGATACTCAACTTATCACTTTATTACTTGTTGACCACGTATACTTGCGTGCTGTGTGTAACTAGATTTTACTCAACAAGTTTTTGGCGCCGTTGCCGGGGAATTTCTTTTATTAATATTAATTTCATATTAGTTATAATCAATTCGATTTTAATTTTAATACTACTTAATCTTTCTTCTTGGATTGGCAGGAATTCGTGTATGCACACTAGATCGAAAGCTAGAAAGGAACTTCTTACGATATCTGATAACCTTGAGAAGGAGTTCCGAGACGGTCTTGATCGAATAGTGAGGTGATACATTTGGAAGAAGAACCGACAACCCAAGAATTACTTCGTGAACATGGCGGAAAATCTAATGAAATCACTTAGGGATTACGCCACGCCAAATGTTACTGATTTACGGTCAGTATTAAGAGACCGCAAATCAATGCGAATAGCTTGAGATAAAACCGGATCAATTCGGATCTTCTGAGAATACGTGCGGTTTGGGGGTAATTCGATGACGATCCTAATGAACATATCTTGAGTTTCTTGGAAGTTTGCGATACCTTCAAATTTAACAATGTATCGGAAGACACTATAAGGTTGAGGATGTTCCCGTTTACTTTAAAAGATAAAGCACGAAGCTAGCTACACTCCTTGCCTCCTGGTTCAATCACCACATGGGATGACTTAGCTCAAAAAATTTTAGCTAAGTTCTTCCCACCAGCGAAGTCGGCAAAACTACGGAACGACATTCATACTTTCGCACAACTTGAGTCAGAATCATTATATGAGGCGTGGGAAAGGTTTAAGGATATGCTCCGTAAGTGCCCTCATCATGGAATTCCGCAGTGGATGCAATTAGGGATATTTTGTGATGGTTTGCACGCATCCACGAGGTCTAGTATTGATGCAAAGACGGGAGGAGGAGCGATTATGTCCAAAAATTTTGATGAGGCATATCAATTGTTAGAAACAATGGCCACCAACAACTATCGATGGCCCATGACGAGGACCAACCATCCAAAAGCATCGAGAAAATATGAAGTGGGCGCTTAACAAAGATTAATGCAAAGACAAGTGATCGCAATAGCTAAGCATATAGAAATATGGCATCCACAAGCCACACGGCGGTAGCGATGGTTTGTGAGTTGTGTCTTTGAAGGTCATGCTACGGATTAATGTGCCATAAATTCGGAATCAAAGACAATTCGAGAAATTATAATCGTTCAACCCAACCGTATCCTACCCAAAATGCCTATAATCCGAGTTGGAAGAATCATCCGAGGTTCTCATGGAGTAACAATCAAGTCATGACTCAACCACCTGACAACAACACACCTCCGGATTCCAAAATCAACCTCAACAACCGAGAGCGGTATCAAGGGGAAGCGACCTTGGAAAAGTTTATTAGAGCCTCGACAAAAAGAACGAGGAACAAGACAAGAAATTGAATCAAGTAGATATGACGTTGCAAAGCCATGGGGGCATCGTTAAAGAATCTGGAAAATCAATTGGGACAAATAGCACATGCATTGAATACCCGGCCCACCGAACGCTTGAGTGATACGAAAATAAATCCGGCAGAAATGAGCACCGCAAAGCGGTAATCTTCTGAAGTGGGAAGGAGCCGCAAAAAGATTAAGGATAAGGACAAGGGGATAACGCAACAAATCAAAACGAGAAGAAGTTGTGGAAACCGGGAAAGATAAAGAGGAAATAGGAGAGGAAAATGCACGGGGTCATCTACAACAATGCCACCCATACCATATCCATGAGATTTCGAAATCCAAGTTAGATAAGCAGTTTTTAAGATTTTTGGATATTTTAAAAATTGCATATCAACATCCCATTCGCCCAAAGCTTTAGAACACATGCCGAGTTACGCTAAGTTCATGAAGGATGTGCTATCAAAGAAAAGGAAACTGGGGGATTTTGAAACAGTGGGCGCGCTAACCGAAGAATGTAGCGCAATTATTCAGAACAAGTTACCTCCTAAGTTGAAAGATCCAGGTAGCTTTTCTATTCCATGCGACATTGGTAATCACTTTTCGGGGAAAGCTCTGTGTGATTTGGGGGCCAGTATTAATTTGATGCCATTATCGGTCACCAATCAATTCGGGCTCCAAGCACCAAAACCAACAAATATCGGTTTCATCAAGAGCGACCGATCGATTACATATCCACGGGTATCGTTGAAGACGTATTAGTAAGGGTGGATAAATTCATCTTTCCAAAGAGACTTCGTTATCTTGGATTGTGAAGAATACAGAACTTCCCATCATTCTCGGACGACCATTCTTAGCAACGGGGAGAACGTTAATCGACGTGCAAAAAGGAGAATTGACGATGAGAGTTGACGATCAACAGGTCACTTTCAATGTGTTTAAAGCAATGTCGTATCCAAAGGAAAAAGGTGAGTGTTTGCGGGTGGATGTAATGGAGGAGATAGTGAATCACAAGATTTCTTTGCAATTACTCGAGAGGATCCGATAGCATCCATGATGGTTAGAACAGACAACGATAGTGCGGATGCAGATAATGAGCAGGTCAAATGGCTAGACACACCATCATTCTACCGGAAAAATAATCAACCATTCGACACCCTTGAAAGGCCTAAAACGGAAGAAAAAAAGTGCAAACCCTCGATAGAAATGCCACCCCATTTGGAATTAAAGCCACTCCCTCTCATCTTGAATATGCTTACTTAGGGAAAGACTAGACTCTACCAGGTTATTGTTTCGACAACGTTAACTGACACCCAAAAAGAAAAATTGCTACGAGTTCTGCGCGAGTTCAAAAGCAATGATTGGGTGGACTATAGCGGACATTCGAGGTATTAGCCCCTCTTTACTCGTATGCACAAGATTTTAATGGAAGAGGATCAAAACCAACCATTGAGATGCAACGAAGGTTAAATCCCATTATGAAAGAGGTGGTGAAGAAGGAAATTATAAAATGGTTGGATCTTTAGTATTATCTACCCAATCTCGAGCATATTCATGGGTAAGTCCTGTATAAAGTGTGTAATGCAAAAAAGGGGGCATAACTGTGGTAAAAATGAAGCGCATGAGCTTATCCCGACTAGAACTATTACAATTTTTGGAGAGTATGTATGGATTACCGCAAGTTGAATAAAGCCACACGCAAGGATCACTTTCCTTGCCGCTTCATTGATCGAGATGTTGACAAAGTTAGCGGGACATCAATTCTCTTGTCTGTTAGATGGATATTCGGGTACAATCAAATTGCCATAGCACCTAAGATCAAGAAAAGACCACGCTCACATGTCCATACGATGACGCTTTGCATTCCGGCGTATGTCCTTTGGTTTATGTAATGCGCCGCGACCTTTCAACGGCTGTATGATGGCAATCTTTTCCGATATGGTCGAGCAGAATTTAGAGGTGTTCATGGATGATTTCTCCGTGTTCGGCGATAGTTTTGACTCGTGTTTGAATAATCGATCTTGGTGTTAAAAAGATGTGTGGAGACTAACCTGGTACTTAATTGGGAAAAATGTCATTTTATGGTACAAGAAGGGGTTATTCTGGGACATAAGGTTTCCGCATCCGGATTGGAGGTGGATAGAGCGAAGATTGATACAATTGAGAAACTGCCTCCTCCTTCATCTGTAAAAGGCATTCGGAGTTTCTTGGGACATGCAGGGTTCTATAGACGCTTTATTAAAGATTTTCAAAATCTCAAAACCCCTATGCTCACTCTTGGAGAAAGATGTACCGTTTAAGATGGATCATGCATGCATCGAGGCATTTGAGGTATTAAAGAAGAAATTGGTCTCTGCACCAGTCATTGTAGCGCCCGATTGGTCTTTACCGTTTGAATTGATGTCGACGCCTTGATGATTACGCTTGGGAGCCGTATTGGGACAACGTCATGATAAGATTTTTCATACTATCTATTACTCTAGTAAGACATTGACAGATGCCCAAATTTGAACTACACAACAACCGAAAAGGAATTACTTGCGGTGGTGTTTGCTTTGACAAATTCGTAGCTTATCTCCTCGGTACTAAGGTAATTGTCTACACTGATCATTCAGCTATTAAATATCTGATTGAGAAGAAAGATGCTAAACCACGATTAATACGGTGGGTACTGTTGTTACAAGAATTTGATCTGGAGATCCGGATGTAAAAGGTACGAAAATCAAGTGGCGGATCATCATCTCTTGCATTGGAAAATAAAAAGGAACAGAAAGAAGACAACTCAGTGATTAATGAAGAATTTCCGGATGAGCAACTGTTCCGGGTAACTACCATATTGCCTTGGTATGCTGACTATGTCAACTATGTGGTTGCCAAGGTGTTACCGCCGGATTTGACATCACAACAACGGAAGAAGTTTCTCCACGATGCGAAACAATACTTTTGGGATGAACCATTTCTGTTTAAAGCATGTGCAGATCAAATGATAAGACGTTGTGTACCTCACGAAGAAATGGATAGTATATTAGGCCACTGTCACTCCTCAGATTACGGAGGTCATTATTCCCAGTGATCGTACAGCAGCCAAAGTACTACAATCGGGATTCTTCTGGCCCTCTTTATTCAAAGATGCTTATCTCTTTGTGCTAAAATGCGATCGATGCCAACGCTGTGGTAATAATATCTCCAAGCGCAATGAAATGCCACTTAACACAATTTTAGAGGTGGAACTATTCGACGTGTGGGGGGGTATCGACTTTATGGGACCATTCCCATCTTCATTTGAATAATCGTTATATCTTATTAGCGATGATTATGTTTCCAAATGGGTAGAAGCCGCGACGTACCCACGAATGATGCCAACATTGTCACCCGATTTTTAAAGAAAAACATTTTACCAGATTTGGGACACCAAGGGCTATAATAAGTGATGAGGAACGACTTTTGTAACAAGCGCTCACTAAATTGCTTGTAAAATATGAAGTTCGTCACAAAATTGCAACCAAGATATCACCCACAAACCAATGGCCAAGAGGTGTCGAATCGGAAATTAAGAGGATCCCGGAAAAAGTAGTCAATCCATCACGAAAAAGATTGGGCGTTGCGTCTTGACGACGCCTATGGGCTTATCGAGCAAATGTATAAAAACCCGACTCGGCATGTCCCCTGCATGAATGGTCTTTGGAAAGGCGTGTCATCTGCACGGTCGAGCTAGAACACAAAGGCACAATCGGGCCATTCGGAAATTAAACTTTGATCTAGAAGCAATAGGTGAAAAGCAGTTCTCGCAGGTTGAACGAGATGGATGAATTCGGGTTCAACGCCACGAAAACGCTTAAGCTATACAAGGAGAAAGTCAAATCTTGGCACGATAAAAAATTCTCGATAGAACATTCGCACCGGGCCACCAAGTACTACTGTTCAACTCACGCTTGCGTCTATTTCCAGGAAAATTGAAATCCGTGGTCTCGGACCATTTGTAGTCATATCTGTCACCCACACGGAAACATTGAGGTTGAGGAACCGAATTCAAAGCGTACATTCAAGGTCAACGGTCAACGTCTCAAACACTATTGAGCGGACCAATCGAACGCCAAGCTACGGTCCAAGACCTCTCGAGACCCGTGGACAACCCGACCAACACCGCAAAGTCGGGCCGACAAATTGTAAACCAAGCGCTTCTTGGGAGGCAACCCATGCAGTTCCATAACTTTTTCGTTTTATTTGATTTTATGCCTCTTAGAGTTAAACTTTTCTTATTTTCACTGTTATTCTGTAGTAGAGAAGACTCCAAGTTTACTAAATTAATTCCTACCCTGGTCCAGGTATGCACGTACACAGGTGAATTACCAGCGCCCCGGCGCCCACATCACTAAGGCCCAGCGCCCCGGCGCTGGATTCTAGTTCAATCACAGCGCCCCGGCGCTAGGCTCAGGCGAAAACAAAGGCCCAGCGCCCCGCCATTGCCTCTTCCGATTCAAACCAGCGCCCGGCGCTGGGGCATCCCACTCGATTCTGCGCCTTGACTCCGGCGCTCCTCAAGAAAGTTATAACTCAGTCGCTTCCGTACCTGGGTCAGTTAACCTTGTACTTTAAAACCTTTACTGTGCCCTTCTACCCCAAATTCCTTCCACACGCCGCAGATAGCAGTGTCACCACCCTCTCTCCATCTTCATAGCACAAAGTTATTAAACTTTGGATAATTGTCTTCCACTCATCCACCACGCATCAATCCTTCCTTTCATATTGGTCGTCCCGCATCTTGTGTGCCGAATTCTACCTCCAACTTCTTTAGAAGTAACAAAGGTATGATTTGATGTGTTTTTCAATTATTGCGAATTAAGATGCTCTTCATTTGTTATTCTTGTCATCCGGAAATCTAATGGAGCATATAGATAACGCATTCTTTGTGACGACTCCTACACACGCAGATTCATGCACGCTTCATGCATGGCATGAATAGGCAGAATTATTAATGGATTGAACAAGTTCTCGATTCTTTGCCTAGGTGTTTGACAAATTGTCTGACTCAATAATCCTGTGTAACTTACATACTCGCCAGTTTCATGCCTCACCCCCACCTGCGTTCTCACACTACCAGTATTTTATACAATTTCTATGTACTGCTAGGCGCACATTTATCCAACCGTACATTCTTTTAAAGCTAAACTATGAATATGTTTTATTTGCAGAATTCTCGACATGGCATCCAAACGTCATCGCAGCTCAGGGTCCGGGGCCGCTTCAACTTCCCCGCCAAAATTTGACAGCAGGCGTTTTGTTAGTGTTGCGGCTCAAGAACGCTACAGCCGCATGGCCACCCGCTCACTAGTCCTCGACGAAGTCTCCATCCCGATCAAAACAAGGATGGAGACATAGCGATGATGATTGGCGAAAGCGTGAATCGGGTTCGCCCTCACCGAATGTACCCATATAGCGATGATTGCAGTGGTCAAAGAATTCTATGCCAACTTGCCTGAGCATGACCATTATGGGGTGTTTGTCAGAGGTAAGACCGTGGAATTTGGCGAGGAGGATATCAATGGGTGCTATCAACTACCCTTAGAGGGCCTTCATGATGAATATGCTCGCCTAGTGAGTGATGGGCCGGACTATGAAAAGATTATTCGGGAGCTGTGTCAACCGGGCACTACTTGGTCCATCCATGAGCGTGGCAGCATGACCTTCCCATTGTCTCACCTCAGTCTATATGGAAAGGCATGGTATGCCTTCATATGCGCGAAATTGATGCCCTGCACACATGTGAGTCACGTCACCAAAGAAAGGGTTGTGCTATTATACTCCATCATACAAGGCCTACGAATCGATGTCGGCCATCTTATTCAGCAATCGATGCTCAGCGCATCTCTCGGCCGGACCACAGGAGGGTTACCACATCCGTCCCTGATCTGCGTCTTATGTGCTAAGTTTGGGGTCAAATGGAAATCAGACGAGATGATTCAAACTCCTATGCCCGTGTTGGACCACAACTTGATCCGTCGTTATAAAGTGTGGTCCGGTGGCGCTAATCACCCTAGGGGACTGGGTTTCATTATCCCCCACGTTACGTCTCCACGAGCATCACCACCTCAGGCTCCCCCTCCTTACGGACCATCGACAGCTGCTCATCGAGGTGTGGTCCCCGAAGCTGTCCAGCGGGAGATAGACGGCTGGTTTTACAACATTGAGTCCCAGAATGTGCGCTTATCGGAACGTCAAGACGTGATTTTCAAGTATTTAGTTGACCAATTTGTTTTGCTGTAATGCATCGACCATCCGTACCCATCCGGGGCGCTCCACTTAGCCATTTCCCTCGGCTCCCGCTTCGCGATTTCCCCGTCCGATCAAGAGATGAGCGAGGACGATGATGCTCACTCAGAAGAATAAATTCGCCGTGAAGTCCTCTGCTTTATTTTGACTTATTTTTTTTCGCATGAGGACATTGCTCTAGCTTTAGTTTGGGGGTGGTTACATTTTATTTTCACCAACCAGTAGTGTGTTATTAGTTTGTGGATTGATTATTAGTAAAGTTGCATTTAGGATTGCATGTTAATTCCAGTTTTTGAGAGTGCGTATATCTGGGGCCAATGATGAAAGTAGAATTGTATGAACACGTCTAGTAAGGATTGTTGATTCAGTGATATGATTTTCGTGACTTGAATTGGATCTTTATCTGTTTGACATTGATATTATAAGAAGGCACTTTGAAATAAAACGACCATGTTAGCTATGATAGTTTAAATGGTTAGAGAATAGAGTTCTAAAGGGGGATTGCTAGTGATATGGAAGAACAATTTGAATAACTAGATGAGACTGAATTCATGCATTTAGGATTGCATGTTAATTCTAGTTTTTAAGAGTGCGTATATCTGGGGCCAATGATAAAAGTAGAATTGCATGAACACGTCTAGTAAGGATTGTTGATTCAGTGATATGATTTTCGTGACTTGAATTGGATCTTTTTCTGTTTGACATTGATATTATAAGAAGGCACTTTGAAATAAAACGACCATGTTAGCTATGATAGTTTAAATGGTTAGAGAATAGAGTTCTAAAGGGGGATTGCTAGTGATATGGAAGAACAATTTGAATAACTAGATGAGACTGAATTCATGCATAAACTCGAGTTTGGGGGGAAACATGTGGAATATAAAAAAAAAATGTTGAGTCTTGTGGTGGGTTGAGGGGAACCACTCCCCATAAACACAAGCGTGAGATGGAGCGTAAAACGCACTCACCAACCATCTATAAAAATTATATATATATATATATAAATAATAATGATAATATACAGGGTGACTAGTCTTGTTTGGGGCTCGTGTTATTTGAGCAAGTACGCTGAAGGGGTATCTTAAAACCTAGCGCCCTAAGGTCTTAAATGGTGCAGGAGTCGTTGGTGAAAGCTTCGCTAAGGGTAACATCATGTGCTTTGATGGGATGAGGCATTACGCATACATCTATGTAGAACTTAAAAAAAAAATATATATATATATATATATATATATATATATATATATATATATATATATTCTAGTTTGGTTTATTGAATTCGGTAAGTGTTTTTGAGTTCGGTTGAAACAAGTTTATTTGATGAGTTCTCAAGTTCACACTGTATGATGCCTACTAAGAAAGTTATTATCTCTCATATTTTTGTCTTTCATGGGTTCGCATGGTCGTGGACACACACGCACAATATCAGTAATAACAGATTTAGATCCGTTGATTGTTGGGATATTGTTGATCTGTTTTTACATGATGAATTAGCATGTTTACGTGATTTTCTGAGGCATATGGATCTACGTGAGCTCTTGGATTGCTGGAATTACAAACATATAAATATAAATAGTTTGCATGTGCATGATGTTTAGTTTTGTTTGGTGATCTTAGGCTTTGTCGCATGAGGACACGCAACGATTTAAGTTTGGGGGTATTTGATGAATGGGTAGTATACCCATAATTCGGATATATTTAGACTTAAATTATTGCATTCTTAAGTTATTTAGTAGCATTTTTATTGTGTTTATATCTTGTTTGGCAGATTTGGAAGCTGGAAGGGCAATTATGGGAATTTCAAGCATTGAATGGCAATTTGGTAATTTCAATGAAGTCCAGTATTTGTATTTGAAATTGTACTATCCTCGGTAGGTATTGAGCCTCACCTTTGGCGTTGACCGGATTAGCGCGTTGACGTCTGGTTGGACTTAATTTGTCTATTAAGGGCTAATAATAAAACCTAATTGGAGAAGGATTGTGGGGGACTATAAAAAGAAACTAATTGCTGAATTAAAAGGAGGATTGGATTTATTTGGCAGAGAGTATTGAAGGAGCTTTTCCATTGAAGATTACAGAGATTACTTGGAGCTTCAAGATTGGCTCTGAGTTTCTTCTTTTCTCCTTATTTTTAATTTGTAATTCTTTAAGGATGATTTGTCAACAATTAATGATTCTTATTTCCGTGATGAACTAATTCTTTAATTAAGATTTCAATTGAACCTTTTATGATTATAACTTAGTTATACGTCATTATAATTATTTATGTTGAAGTGGATTGTTTATCATGTTTTGATTTTAGTGATTAATTATTTGGCCAATAATTAGTGTGTTACTCTAGAAGGAATTGGGAGAGGAATTCTAGGGTTAGAACTGACATAATGACATGTGACTCAGTTATTTACGGTAAATAATTAGGTTTGTGAATTGAATGGAAATATCTGTTCACCGCATGTAACATATAAGGAATTGGGACTGGAAAGAGTTTAATCCAATTGTTTTGCATAGGAATATAGCAAGGTTAATCTGGGTTAAATAGAAGTCAATTGATCACTTGGAAGAGGGCTTTTGGCATTTGAAAATTCCTGTTAACAATCCATGAGACATAGTAATTGGTATGATTAGATAACTGATTTATAATTCATAATTGGGGATATTGAAGTCTTAATATTTACCTACCGGAAGTCATTCACTCAAGTAATAGCTTAGTTAATTGTTTATCTTAGTACAGTATCTTTAAGTGTTTAATTTTGAGTTAATAATTCAGAAACCCGCAATTTCTCGTTGTTTGAATAAAATTGAATTGATATAGTATTAGTAGTTGAAATTTATTAATTAGAATTCCCTGTGGGAACGATACTCAACTTATCACTTTATTACTTGTTGACCACGTATACTTGCGTGCTGTGTGTAACTAGATTTTACTCAACAAGTCCCCAGTAGATCCCCGACGGGGGTTACAATGTGATATCACGGCAGGGGATTACAACGTACATTCAAGCCATTGACACACATATCAATTGAGGTCAAGCAGCCTTGACATTATTTCAGTCGATAGTGATTAAACCTATCAGGGCTCTAGAGCTATCCGAGGTTTTCACACCCGACTTCTCGTAACCAGCATATCCCCGGCGGGGGTCACAACGCAATGCTCTGTTGATCTACACGTCAACAAAGGTCAAGCAGCCTTAACAGTATATCCCACAGGATTTTTCAACCGTTGATTCACATGTCGGTGAAGTACACGTCAACGAAGGTTAGGCACCCCTGACAACATTTGCTGTTGGCAGTAAATCAAGCAGGATCTTGACATGTTCCGGTGATACCAACCAGAAAAGGTCAATGTTATCAAAGAGGATAGATGATGGAATATAGTATACACATCCTCAAACAGATCAAGCTTTATCCCCACAGATCTCTTACACATAAGAGGTACATCTTCAGGATCAAATCGTTATCAAAGACACAAAAATTTGGTGATAACTCTAACATCAACATCCTAACAGATTCAGATTATACATCAAATCTGGTCATCATCGTCAATCCCCAGTTGAAGCAATAGGGAATCAGCAATCATCCCGAGCGTGTTGGACTACAACCCCATACACATGCATCAGACATTGGCATCATGTTGTTATCCATAGTACCATGTTCGTCTTATTACGTTTCAAGTGTCTAGGATTCTTTATCCTACCCATGCATCGCCATGCATGAGTATGATAAAGAGGGGCATCTGTAGACACTCGAAATTTTTTGTACTACTGTTACTAACATTATAGGAGGACAGATTTGTCTTTTAAGAGAGAACCCTGAAAGACAATCCAAATCCATCCCCTGATACTCTTTGGAAGTTCAAACATCAAACCCCGGATCGCGATGCGGAGTAACCAAATCCAACCTCGGAGATAACCCCGAGACCTGCAGATACAATACCGGAACACACACCAGAGAAGACCGATTAATCTCGGAGACAACCCCGAGGTATCCAGTCTCTGTCCCAACCATGAGAATAGCCACCAACCTTGGTGATAACCCAAGGAATGCAGTTTCGGCGACAACCCCGGAAATGCTTGTTTCAAATGCAACCAGCTTCAATCTCGGCGCTCATAACGAGATGCACTATACCAACCCGGCAATAACATCGGGAAGACAGGCACACCTCAAAGATGACAATGAGGACCTTCAACAATTGCAGCAGTCCAATCTCAGCGAAGTCTGAGCAACGTCTGCTTTATCAGCCCAATCCAGCGATAACACCGGTGAGGGGCAACATCGTCATCTCGTCAAACACGATGCCATGTCAGGTCTCTACACAATGATGTCCCACAAGGCTTACCAATCCCGAGTGAATATTGTGTGGGGTAACAAATGAAAGTTGAAGCTTGAAGATCGGAGGGCATCGTCCAATCTTCAATGACTTCGCACAAACTCTAATCTCATGCCATCGTACAACTCTCAACAACGGCGGTCTAAAATAGGTCTTGTATACCTCAAACGGATGTCCGGATTGCACTTCTGAAAGTTCGAGTGGACATTACAGTGCTTAAGTGCACGTACTTCGAGACAACCCGACCCGACAACCCTGGGCCAACTCGGGTTGCCTCTGATACACCTGCGGCTCAGCCGTAGGTACACCTGTGGCTAAAATGCCTATAAATAGAGGGCTTGGGTGCTGATTTTCTAAGAGAAAAAGACGGGGAAACCCTGCACAATTCGCTCCGCACTCGCCCCTACAGTGTATTTTCCCACTTTTAAACACCTGTGAGCTCATATATAGCCTCTTTTGTACCCACAAAAGCCAGTGTTTATCCACTCTAAAGATATAGAAGCCTTTTTTTAACAGTCAGCTTTAAGCCTTCTCACACACTTTAGAGTTCTTCTCTTCATCTTTGCACACACCCTTCTACACATTGAGAGTCGTGTTGCTTACTTTTGCCCGGACTTCGGTCCGTGGTTTCATTCCATTCTGTATCTATATATATTATATATATATATATATATATATACTTATATATATATTGACTAACATTATCGAGTTATGCCTCGATTGAGCCTGAACTTGATGCAAGCGTTGATTTGCTTTATATATATATATATATATATATATATATATATATATAATCGTAATGTCGAACTTTGTTCGATGAGCCTGAACTTCGGCCTAGAAGCGCTTACTACTTTAATATATATATATATATATATATATATATATATATATATATATATATATATATATATTAATCGTATGTGTCGAACTCGCTCGATGAGCCCGGATTTTATATCCTAAGTGCATTTATTCGCTTATATATATATTTATACTTATATATATATATATATATGATATGAATCGTGGTTTAACTACATTCGATGAGCACAGATTTTACATCCTAAGTGCGTTTAATGCTTTTATATATATATATATATATATATATATATATATATATATATATATATATATATATATATTATCGCCTCACCTGGAGTTTCCTTCGTGGCGATTGATCGCTTCTTACGGCTTTATTTACATTTCGATCCCCCCATGGAGGTGCTTCGTGGTTGGTGATCATGTCTGTATATATATATTTACAGCTTTTATATATATATATATATATGTTTACTTCTTTCATACAAATTGCAGCATTCTGTACGCCTAGGAATCATGTGATCACAGATTCATCCCATTGGATCTAGATTCGGTTCCCGTGATGGACATTTTCAGCTGTAAGAAGCTTGTAAATTATTCTGCGGTGTCTGAATTTCCTCAAATGGTTTCCATACCAACGAGGAAGTCGGCATTATTTTTGTATATTATTTTCGTACGGATGCCTCACATCCGTCAAATAAAATCAATCAAGCCGATCACTTAATAAAGTGGGAGTGTAAAAGGTCTCAATTCCTATTGAGCATCAGGGTTTGAAAAAACCTCTTTTATAAAACATCACTTCCATATCTTGCTACAAATTGAATTTTTACATAAATTCAAACCCTGTGTATATAGGTTCGAACGAGGCCTCGCACAACTTCCATATAACAGCACATTGACTCACACACACAAACACTCAGATAATAGTTTCTTGAAAAGAGGTGGTCACCGTGGTAACACGGATGTCGGGGGGGTGCCTAACACCTTCCCCCTGCATAACCAAGTCCCCAAACCCTAAACGAATCTCGGTTTCATCGACCCGTATATCAGTGTCACACCACTGGGTCAATGTGCAAACCTTTTCTCGGTTGTATTGGTACAACCAATTAAAAAACCAACTGGCGACTCTTAACAGTCCCATCGTCGACATCATACATGTCGGACCTTTTTCACTTATTTTTTCAAACAAATCTCACCTAAAATTAGAACACCAAAGAACAAGTAACGGAAAGGGACACCCAAAAATCCCGACGTCGACATAGTCACTTGCTTATTTTGAAAAAAATTCATATATCACCCTTAACTTTAACTTTTTATCAATTTAACCATTTACTGAATAGTAATTATAAGAAAATTGAATACTTTTATTTCATAAAATTTGGGATCTTACAATCATCTCGTATCTTAAACAAAAGATTGAGATTACAACAACATATTAAAACACATAAATAAAACTACTATACTACTGAGCTTTCCCCTCTAGACTCAATCTAACATTCCACGCTCCACGGCGCTCTAATACTCCTTCTGTGTGATGTGTGCCACCATATCCCGACTTATGGTATGTTGGGTCTGTCCTTGCTCAGCTGGGTAGTGATTTACCCCATCGATCAACCTCTCCATAACCGTGCATAGAGCATAGCCCATCTTGTTCATCTTCCTCCTCTTGCACCGCACCTCATCTTCTAGATCACCCACTCTGTCATTAGAATCCTCCCACTTCTCCTCAAAGTGGATCATATCCATCACTTCATCTCTAACTGAGTTCAGAGAGTCTTCTTCTCTGTCCTCTCACTCAAAATCTTCTACTCCATTTCTTCTAGCTTCCCTGCCAACTCAACGTTCCTCGCCACCGATCGATGAAACAAGCCACCTATATGGATCCCTGCCTCCTTACAGTAAGCAATTTCTACTTCCATCTCCTGCATCACTAGTTGCCTCTCAAGAGTCTCAGTTTCTAACTCCTCGACTCTACATCCTAATTCTAAAATTTGTTCTTCATACTCTCCTAACATTCGATCCTCAAAAGTAGACTCGTCAGAGTCCTCCATGGGCTCGGGTTCTTCCTCCATGGGTTCCTCCTCCATAGTCTTTTCCTCCGGATCCGACTCCTCAGGTAGAGGCTCCATCTCCTCCTCCTTATCATCATCATCAATAGGGGCAACTACCGATATAGGCTCCGCTATCAAGGGTGTCTCACAGAATACGTGGATATCACGCGGCTCCTCCTCTACTACTCGGCTAGGTCCTCCCATGTCAGTCATCCTACAATCACCAACATAAGAAAAGACAAATAACAACTCCATTAGAATGTTAAATAACATAAGTTCATTATATAGAATGAAGTTACATTTTATAACACACTAAGTCTCTCAAGGAAAACTCTACATGAGTTTTATCCCCTTTCCTAACTTCTAAGTTTTCTTAAGTTATAATCTAAGGACTCTCGTTCCTAAGGTTTATAACTATAGCTTTGATACCAACCTGTGACGCCTCCAAATTCTGACCGCCACTTGGTCACCCAAATTCGGTTCATCACGTGCTCAAAGTATTACCATAATAACTAAAATCATATATTTACAATGAAAGATCTAATTTAGAATAATATACAATGTTTTATTATAATTATTCCCCCAAGTCTCGCAACCTACAGTGCTTAATAGATTACATAATAATATCGAATAAAGACTTATTACATAATCCTACATAAGCTTAAACATAGTCTGGAAATAGTCTTAATACAACATAATTAATTTAAACATAAAAGGGACAAGTTAATCGGTAGCCTTGCCCTTGTCTTTCCCAGATACACCTCTATGTTCCGCCTTAACTGAAAGGTTTTAAATAAGCAAGAATGAGCACAAATTGCCCAGCAAGTAATATACAACAAGGATAAAGAGTCTTATAACGCGAGTTTGAAATATCAAAGTATCATTACTAAGATAGCTCAGGGTTTCAGAATAATATCATGAATAATGAATTATCAATAATTCTTGGAATAAGAACAATAATTCAATATAAATCAATAGATGTATATGAATTTAAAGACTATCAAGGTATCTGACCGGATAATAATTTATACTGAGCAGTCACTAAGGACTATTGAACATCTACTAGAATTACCAATATTAAACTGATAACCCAAAAGAATCGAGTACTATAGAGGATCAGTCTACAATACTCTAAGTTGTGCATAACACCATAGTAATAATATACTCATGTGCTGGGGTTTCCAACAACATACATTCCCTTACCTTAAGGGTTGTTCAACTCGGCCAAGATTTCTGCATTCAATCAATTGGTGCGGGCGGTTTTATAAACATGTATATAATCTAGCCGAATCAAATGGCATAGATACGTTCACAACATTCAAGAACAATACGAAGTTCACATGAATAATAGTTTTTCTCAAGAGTTTAATAAACGAGCTCAATTGAACGAATAAGTAGGACCATAAGCTTACAATATTTATTGAATAGGTAATGCAAGAGTTAGCATACTTTCACAATGTACTTTGAGTACGGTTAGGAAACTTTCTCAATAATAATTAGAGTAAGTTTAGGGAACTTGCCTTACACGTAGTTTATCCACGTTAAGAAATCAACATTTTCGAATCCTATTTATAATGTATTATATGTTCAAGAGGTTCATTAGCTAACATAGTCTTTAATCCAGCTTGATATGATTCAAGTATACATATATGGTACAAAATCAGTTTATACGTTATCACAAGTTCAACTCACGTATCGTTGTTTTGATATTTATGCAAACATCCTTTTGGACTTATCATTCGAAAGTTATGAATAACCTTTATTTCTATCACATGGCATGTTCCTTATCACATTACGTAGCATGTTGATCATATATTACACGTTAAAGAAATCATACAGGCATGTGTCAAACATCAGTTCAAAAATAGAACCCATATGTTCTTTGTTGCCTGTGGCAAATTGTGTACTGTCTGCCCAAACCTAGGGATGGTGATGAGTGGAGTTTTATACCCTGAATTGGATAAATTCCGGGCTTAATTTATTGTTGTTCTTAAGTCTTTTAGGATGTTTTTATGTGTTTGTGTCTATTCAAGCATGTTTTATATTGTTTTGTAGGATTTGGGACAAAAGTTACATGGATCGATGTTTGGGGTGGCTAGATTCGCGTTTTCGACTTGCCATTTACACAAAGAGTCACTTCAGAGCCAATTTGACTATAGCTCCTGACATTATTTCGAAAAACTCAAAGACTGAAAGTTGTAGATCTACTTCTCCTCTTTCCGGAACATCTTGAATCATCGAAATCGGAGTTCGATTTAAGACGTTATGGCTATTTTCCCAAAGGACGTCGGAGCAGAAAATGTCGGATTTTGGGCCAAGCAAGGCGCCCATTTTAGTTTATGCCCAGCGCCGGGCGCCGGGAGCAGAGTTTGAGCGCCATGCCCAGCGCCAATGGCCTGAAGGAAGGCTTGGTGATGGCTTGACGCGCGTTTGGGCGAATTTTGACACCTTTTGACTCCAAATAGGATTGGGTTTGTTCTAAGCTAAAAATTGGACTTGTAACCTATAAATACATGATGTAAGGCATAAAATAAGGGGAGATTACATAGCTTAGCCTAGATTAAACACTCCTTTAGATTAGAAAATAACCCTAGTTCTTATTAGTTTTGGAGATTGAAGCAACTTGGAGACCATTGAAGATCAAGAGCAAGAGCAAGAGGGGGAGCATCGATTTGTTGACAGCAGATTCTATTCTCTTTCTCATCTTACTTTTATCTTTTGATGTCTATTCATTTGTGGATTCTTGATTTTAATTCATTAATTATGAACTAACTATTTTGAGATTTCAATTGAACTTTTTATGGCTATGAATTAGTTATTCATTATATTCTAATTATTTATGTTAAAGTGAGTTGTTTATCTTGTCTTGTGCTTATTGCTTAATTATTTGATCAGTAATTACTTTGTTACTCTAGAAGGAATTGGAAGAGGAATTCTAGGGTTAGAACTGGGCATGATATCATGTGATTTAGTTATTTGCACAGTGAATAATTAGGTTTGTGAATAGAATGGAAATATCTTTTCGCCGCATGTAACACATAAGGAATTGGGATTGTAATGAGTTTAATTCAATTATTTTGCATAGGAATATAGCAAGATTAATCTGGATTAAATAGAAGGCAATTGATCACTTGGAAAAGGACTTTTGGCATTTGAGAATTCTTGTTAACAATTCAATAGGCATAATAATTGGGATAATTGGATAATTGATTTATAATTCATAATTGGGGATATTGAAGTCTTAATCTTTATTTATTTGAATTCATTTGTTAAAATCTTGGTTTTAATTAGTTAATTTAGTTTTCTTAATTAGAAAAAACTCGATTTGAGATTGTCTAAATAAAATTAGTTTGGTTAAGAATTAGTACTTGGTGATTTTTATTAAATAATTCCTCGTGGAACGATACTCTACTTTCACTTTATTACTTGTTGAATCGTGTATACTTGCATATTCATTGATCATGCAAATCGATCAACAAGTTTTTGGCACCGCTTCTTGGGGAATTAATTTAATAATTATTTACCAATATTAATTTCAATCAAATTAGTCTTAATTTAAACATTTTATTTTTATTTTTAATTCTCTTTCTATATTTCTCTCTTTTCCTAAATTTTACCATGGATGACTTTGTGTATCAATGGCCATACACGAACATGACTCAACCAAGGGAGTGGAGATTGAAAGACTCGAGAAACTTTCTCGCATTGTCGTAGACAGATTGAGACACTTTCGAGGATGTTTGAAGCTTTTGAAGCTCAAATACGTCAAAGTATGGTGGTTACTTGTGATTATTGTGCTTTGAAATCATATGAGTCATCAATGCACCATCGGGCTTTGAGCCTAAGACAAGATAGTGGTGATTACCCCAATAATTATGTTTATCCCAACAACTATCATCGAGATTGGGGTATCACCCGATTTTTCATGGAGTAACAATCAAGATCAATTTTATGCTCCAAGTCCAACATACCCACAGATTTCTTGTGTCCACCTCCACTACAACAGAAGAACATTCAAATTGGGAGGAAGCCTTGAAAAATTTATTAAAGCTTCAAAAAAGGAATGAGGAACAAGACAAGAAAATGAATCAAGTAGAGTTGAATTTGCAAAGCCAAGGGGCGTTGATCAAGAATTTGGAAAATCAAGTGGAACAGATAAAGCACATGCGTTGAACAACCGCCCTCAATACACCCTGCCCTATGACATGGATTCCGAGCCCGATGGTGAGCCCGGCCAAATCTACAACTAGATGAGCCACGAGATGAAAAAGAGGAGACAAGTGGGGATAATGACAACAAGGTTTGGTGAAGAACTAATTGTGAGAACCAATGATGATGAGCCAATGTTATTTATGCCTCAAGTGCCTTCTCCTCCACAGCTTCAAGAGTCCCAAGTTAGATTTGCAAAACCTTGTCCGATTGGTAGTCATGTTGTCGTCGCAATACTCTCTGTGATGTAAAAGCAAGTACACCTTCAAAACCATGGTGCGATGAGCTAGAGAAGATAGAAGAAGAAATTGTTGTGTCTGACAAGCCTCTATGCCAGAATATATTCGCAGACATTAATGGAGAAACCACCTAGATGTTTGGACGTTCTTGAATGTGATCTTATCTCAAGAAAGCATTCTAGGTGACTTTAATACAATGGCTATTACAAATGGGAACCTACCAAAAGCTATATTATTTCCGATGGATGGAGGGTTCCTTAACTTTCGTAGGGGGAATTGGATAGAGAATTGAAGAAGTCAAATGAGACTATAAAACAAGCGCTTATTGGGAGGCAACCCAAGTTTAATTTTTATTTTTAGTTTTATTAAGTTTTATATTAGTAGTTTTGAATTTGCATTTATTTAGGATTTAATAAAATTGCTTCTATCATGGTTTTACAAAGTTATTCAAGTCAAATTCAAGTGTGGTGCCCAATTTGTTCCATGTGCTTAGCCTATTCTCCAAACTTAGCGGGCAAGGAGGAAGAATGCTATATTTTCGTGGAAGTCCTCTCGCTTTAATTTTTTTCTATTTCACCATTGAGGACAATGTCTAGTTTAAGTTTGGGGGCATTTTAGTGTCGTATTGCATATAGTTAGTTATTTACATTGTAGTTCGTTATGTTTTCAAGTTATTTACATTTAGTTGTTGCATTCGTTTTTTTTTTTTTAAAAAAATTTAAAAATCGCAAAAATAGTAGTTAGTTTACTATGTTTGTTGCAGCTAGTTTATATTTGCATGATTCCAACTGTTAGATAGTAAAAGTCTATTTGGCCAATGATGAGACCGGAGTTAAGTAGATAAGTATAGTATTGAATATTCAGCTTTGATGTGATTTCTTGTTATGAATTGAATCTTTTCCTGTTTGGCCCGGTATAATCAAGGTTAGCACATTAATAACAAATGACTATGTTAATCGATTAAGTTTAAATTGATACATAATGGATTTCTTAAGTATAATACTAGTGTGAAGGAATAAAAGACATGAATAGGCGGAGATGGCTAAATTTTGATAAAACTTAAGTTTGGGGGAAATTTTGGGGTATATAAGCTTAAAAAAAAAAAAAACATGTTGAGTCTTGTGGTGGGTTGAGGAGAAACACTCCCCATAAACACAAGCGTGAGATGGAGCGTAAAACGCACTCACCAACCATCTATAAAAAAAGAGAAAAAGAAAAAAAAAATTACCGTGGCTAGTTTTGTTTCGGGGCCTTTGTTACTTGAGTAAGTACGCCCGAAGGGGTATCTTAAAACCTAGTGCCCTAAGGTCTTATATGGTCTGGGAGTCGTTGGTCGAAAGCTCGCTAAGGGTGACATCATTAGCCTAATGGAATGAGACATTGCACGCTTATGGTTAAAAAAAAAAACAATAAAACGGAAAAAGCAAAAAGCCCCGTAATGAAAAGTAAAGCATAAGTATCCCAGTTGGACTCTTGAACTTGGTGGATGTTTGACTTTAGTTGGATATAGCTTGTTCGTGAATTTTGTGAATTTGCAATTGTATGATGCCTTCAAAGATATCTATTATGTCTTAAATTTGATTTTATATCGCTTAACATTGTTGTGGAGCACACACTCACTATATCAGTGATAACAGTCTAAGATTTGATGATTGATTGGGAAATTACAGATTTGTTTTAATATGATGTATTATCATGTTTACTTGATTTCTCTAAGGCCTATTGAATAGACTTGTTTCATTCTTCTTTCTTTGGATTCGTAGGGCATATAGATTAGTTTCATTACATTGCATTGCATAACATTTTGTGTTTTTTTCTTGAGGACAAAGCAGATTTAAGTTTGGGGGTATTTGATGAGTGAGTTTTATACCCATGAATTGGATACATTCGGGCTTAATTTATTGTTGTTCTTAAGTCTTTTAGGATGTTTTTATGTGTTTGTGTCTATTCAAGCATGTTTTATATTGTTTTGTAGGATTTGGGACAAAAGTTACATGGATCGATGTTTGGGGTGGCTAGATTCGCGTTTCTGGCTTGCCATTTTTACAAAGAGTCACTTCAGAGCCAATTTGACTATAGCTCCTGACATTATTTCGAAAAACTCAAAGAATAAAAGTTGTAGATCTACTTCTTCTCTTTCCGAAACATCTTGAATCATCGAAATCAGAGTTTGGACGAAGAAGTTATGGCCATTTTCCCAAAGGACGTCGGAGTAGAAAATGTCGGATTTTGGGCCAGATTGTCAGGCGCCCATTTTAGTTTATGCCCAGCCGGCAAGGCGGGGGAGCAGAAGTTTGAGGCCGTGCCCAGCACTGAGGCAATGGGAAGGGCTTGGTGATGGCCTGGACGCTGCGTTTTGGCGAATTTTGACACCTTTTGACTCCAAATATGATTGGGTTTGTTCCTAAGCTAAAAATTGGACTTGTAACCTATAAATACATGATGTAAGGCATAAAATAAGGGAGATTACATAGCTTAGCCTAGATTAAACACTCCTTTAGATTAGAAAATAACCCTAGTTCTTATTAGTTTTGGAGATTGAAGCAACTTGGAGACCATTGAAGATCAAGAGCAAGAGCAAGAGGGAGCATCGATTTCTTCGACAACAGATTCTATTCTCTTCTCTCATCTTACTTTTATCTTTTGATGTCTATTCAACAGGGATTCTTGATTTTAATTCATTAATTATGAACTAACTATTTTTGAGATTTCAATTGAACTTTTTATGGCTATGAATTAGTTATTCATTATATTCTAATTATTTATGTTAAAGTGAGTTGTTTATCTTGTCTTGTGCTTATTGCTTAATTATTTGATCAATGAATTACTTTGTTACTCTAGAAGGAATTGGAAGAGGAATTCTAGGGTTAGAACTGGGCATGATATCATGTGACTTAGTTATTTGCACAGTGAATAATTAGGTTTGTGAATAGAATGGAAATATCTTTTCGCCGCATGTAACACATAAGGAATTGGGATTGTAACGAGTTTAATTCAATTGTTTTGCATAGGAATATAGCAAGATTAATCTGGATTAAATAGAAGGCAATTGATCACTTGGAAAAGGACTTTTGGCATTTGAGAATTCTTGTTAACAATTCAGTAGGCATAATAATTGGGATAATTGGATAATTGATTTATAATTCATAATTGGGGATATTGAAGTCTTAATCTTTATTTATTTGAATTCACTCGTTAAAATCTTGGTTTTAATTAGTTAATTTAGTTTTCTTAATTAGAAAAAACACGATTTGAGATTGTCTAAATAAAATTAGTTTGGTTAAGAATTAGTACTTGGTGATTTTTATTAAATAATTCCTCGTGGGAACGATACTCTACTTTCACTTTATTACTTGTTGACCGTGTATACTTGCACGTATTCATTGATTGCGAAATCGATCAAACAACTACCTTGAATTGCTTATCCTCCCTCGGCCGAACTCAGATCGAAATATTGCCATGTAGTTTATGCCCAATCCCTATACATCTATGTACTAGTACTCTATCATATCTACATGTTAGAGGTGCTCATATAATCACATAGTCGTTCTTCATGTTCATTTGTATAAGTTTGAACTTACATCTTACATGGCATTCAAATGAAACATTAACAAGTGGTTATCATGACTCAGTACTTGGGTATATACCTACATAGAGATGTCAAATTCCGCTAATGAATATACTTGTAGCATTCATGTTGCGTGTTTATAGCTATTATTGTTTAAGCTTGAAATCATACTTTAACTCAATTTCATTTTGAAATCATTATGTTCCATACATATAAATCATATTTAGAGATATTATAGACATAACATGTCATCTTATGTCATTAACATCTAGATATTCATGTGATGCAACTAGATTTTGAAAATATGTTCAAGTTCGCTTTTGAAACCATTTTAGGCTTGAACTATGAAATCTAACACACATAAGACATCTTCAAAACTCTAAGCATAGGTAGTCAAGTTATGTTAACATGCTCGCAATGTCAGAATATCAACTATGTAGTAATCATGCATGTTAGCTTACTAGGCTAAGCCTCTTCTTGAAAACATCACCAACACAAAGCTTAATAAGGTAGTTATGAACAAAAGAACTATGTACACTCTAGCATGCTCAGTTATGTGTAAAGTCAGTCATGTATAGCTTACTAGGTTCAAAATTTGCAGAACATGATCTCTAACATAGTTTGTTTTCCAAACTTAAAGTACAAATCTCCATCTAAACCATATGCATTCGTTAAACATGTTAAGCTAGTCTAACATGCTCACATTAGGTTCATATAGCTATATATACCCCTAAAACATGCTTGCATGCTAGTACATGACATAGTATTATAACAGATTACAAAACAGAAACTCAAAACTAATTTCAGAGGTAAGGCAACAATTGCTGCTGCTCTCAAGTGTTAATCTAGCGCATTGTATTGCACTGTCTTCGAGTTCGAGCAGAATAGTAAACCTCGGCAACTATTTAGCCCAAACACAAAAATTACTCACGAAATTGATTCTAAACATTCATATTACAGTTGAAACATGCTTATATGGTCATATAACAACTATATAACCCATACCCAACCTCATTAACATCCAATTCCATGAAATCAAGAATTGACATTTAAGACTCAAGAACTCTGTTTAACAGGAAACCGAAAACGGAAACAAGAAATGGGATTATACCTCTACAAATGTGATAAGAACTTTCTCCAATGAACTCTCAAAGTCTTAGAATGTTTGTATGCTCTCAACCCCACCTTCAATGGAATTCTCAGCAATGTAAAAAATGAAGGGAGAGCTCTCATTTATAGACAAATCAATACCTAGATTTTGAAGTTTTCCATTGGATCAAACTCATGGGCTGAAGGATTGCATGAAGGGTAAGAAGAAGTTGTTGGAGGTTAGTTGGATTGCCTCATTATGCCCACTCCTTCCATGATCATAATCTAGCAAGCTTGGAAGAAAATGAAGAACATAGGCCTTAGCCTTTTGTCCAAACACGTGACTAAGATTTAGGAGAAAATGGGACACTCATTTTGGGACAATCCAATAAAACTCAGCACTCTTGTATACTCCTACACACTCTCACTCTTATGTTACATTTTAATACACATATCAACCATATATTATAACCCAATGTCACAACATGACTTAACATTTCAAGGTAGTAGATGTTATGCAACATACATATAATCCATGTACATTTTATTTTAATGTCTACTCACATTTATATGGTTACTTACACATTTCATGATATATTTATACTATATAGTTTCAATATGCCTAATCACATTGCTTCATTCATAAAACTTAATATATAGTCACGTGATGTCACACTACACTATATAGTATAGTTGTATTATTTCTTATATACACATAACATTAATATAATATTATTATAACTTATTTATTTATGTCAATTAAATAAATGATTCCCTTTCTTGATTAATTACCACCAATATTAATTAATCCATTTTTTGTTGATGAAATTATGGATTTTTGTAATCATTAACTATCGATAAAATTCTTATTATAGATATATTGCAAATAATAATAATCATATATTATTAATTAATTACAAAGTAATCAATATTCTACCATAATTAATTAATATTAATTAATGGTTTAACAATTCCGTTGTTGGACATAACATACTTTAGTTAATTGCAATATACTCCTATCATATGGTTTTATTTATGTCACACATACAACATTAATGTCCCAATACAATTGTTACAAAGAGAAAGTAACCAACTCAATCGACTTCCGCAAGCGATATCGCCTAATTTGTCTTCTTTGGAGCAGTGCGGTTGCACAAGGTTCCTGACAGTACCAAGACTTGTTTAGCTTCAGCTCGTGCCAATTTTCATCGCTAAACTTGTTTTATACGACATGAATTAATGTTCGCAAGAGTGTTATTACAAGTCTACAAGCGTATTGATTACTTATATGAATTCACATGATCAACACAATTAATCTTCTTAATTCTAGTTTTAATTTGTTTAATGGATTTCCCCGTTTCACAATATGCCACACAAGGCATTTCACCATCCTCATTGTCAATTCACACATCTTAATATGCATTGATCTAATACGCATCAATTGATTTAACCGACTCACAAAATAATAACACTTATATTCATAGAAATATTATTTCCATTAATATATTCATTTAATAATACGTGGAAATTCTCGGGTATTACATCAACTACAGGAACTCTTAGATAAAAAGTACATATAACCTAGTGTTTTACCTTGGGGAGCGCCAGTATTATTTGTAAAGAAGAAGGATGGAACCCTGAGGTTATGTATAGATTATAGTGAATTAAATAAATTAACCATTAAGAATAAAAATCCTTTACCAAGAATTGATGATTTGTTTGACCAACTAAAAGGGGTCGAACACTTTTCAAAGATTGGCCTTAGGACAGGTTATCATCAGTTAAAGGTAAGAAAGGAAGATGTGTCGAAGACAGCGTTTAGGACACGCTATGGACATTATGAGTTCCTTGTAATGTCTTTTGGGTTGATAAATGCACCGGCAGCATTTATGGACTTGATGAATCGAGTGTTTAAACCATGCTTAGACAAATTTGTTGTAGTGTTTATCGATGATATTCTGGTATACTCAAAAACACGGGAAGAGCATGTTTAACACTTGAGAGTCGTTTTGGAGATATTACGAAAGGAATAACTTTATGCAAAGTTTTCCAAGTGTGAATTCTGGTTAAAGAGATTTCAATTTTTAGGTCATGTAATTGACAAAAATGGAATATCAGTAGATCCAACTAAGATCAAAACGGTTGTGAATTGGGAACAACCAACAACTCCAACAGTAGTAAGAAGTTTTCTCGGTTTAGTGGGTTATTATTAACGGTTCATAAAAGATTTTTCAAAAATATCAACCCCATTAACCAATTTAACTCGAAAGACAGTGAAATACATCTGGACAGATAAATGTGAAGAGAGCTTCCAAGAGTTGAAGAAGCGACTGAGCATGGCTCTAGTATTGTCCTTACCATATAATACATGAGGCCTTGTAGTTTTTAGTGATGCGTGACACAGAGGTTTAGGGTGTGTGTTGATGCAACATGGGAAAGTGATCGTTTATGCATCATGATAACTCAAAGATTATGAGAAGAGGTGTCCTACTCATGACCTAGAGTTAGCCGCGGTAGTTTTTGCCCTTAAAATTTGGAGGCATTACTTGTACGGGGAGAAGTGCGAGATATATTCAGATCATAAAAATCTGAAATATATTTTTACACAAAAGGAGTTAAATCTAAGGCAGAGGAGATGGTTAGAACTGATAAAGGATTTTAATTGTGAAATCTTATATCATCCCGGTAATTGTAAAGCCAATGTCGTAGCGGATGCGTTAAGTAGAAAGAATCAAGAAAAGTTAAACGCAATAACCAACAATGATAAGTCAATAAAAGATTTTGAAAAATTAGAAATTTAGGTGATGTCCAACTACCTTTAACAATCCAAGTTTTTTTTTTGTAATTTAAAATATTTATTAAATTAAATAAATATTTTATTGATGAAGTTGTTGTTTTGTAATTTAAAATATTTCTTAAATTAAATGAATATGTGATTTTTGTTAGTAAATTTATAAATTATATTTATTAGATAATATTCTAAATTAATTTAGTTTATAGTTATATTGTTGTAAGATAACATGAGATGTTATATTGTTGTTGTGATGATGAAAAATTAAGATGGTATATTAAATTATTAAATAAAATATAATAAAGTTATAATTACGTGATGTTTGTTTAAGTGGAGTATTTATTTAAAATATTGTATGTATAATTATTTTATTTAATTAATGTTGGATATGAAAATCCAAATAAGTCATATGTGGTTATAAATTATAAACTAAGTTGTTTATTAAAACAAATTAAAGTAGTTTAATTTAGTTTTACCCAAACAAGGCTTTAATGTATTAAGTCTTTAATTTTTAAATGGTTTTGCCAAACAAAGCCCTATGGCTTTTGGAATTCTTTTTTTATTTTGAATCATATAAATAAAATAAATAAATTAAATAATAAATATAATATAATTATATCATATACGTTAATAGTTTGTAACTGGTATTATATTAAGTATGCGTATTAAGCCATATCGATTTATTTTAGTTCACGTATACTTTTATTTGCTAAGTGTAAGAATTACAGAGACTGAGAGAAAATTGATAGAGATTGAGAGAAAACCTAAGAGTTTCAAGCGATTTCCACCGATTTTAGCAAGGATTACAAGCTAGTTGAAAGTAATTTTCCATAATCTCCATATATACATATATAGGTATATCTATATATGAGTTTATGGCATAATTTCTAAGTTCCTGTGAATTTAATTTCCTTGAATCGTTGTTATATTAACTAAGTTGTTGCCTTTGTGAGTAATTGGGATGTTAGAGATGGTATTTAGGCAAGAATTATTATGTTAATTGTGTTTAAAAGGAAGAAAACTAATTACAGTGTGTGTGTGTGTGTGTGTGTGTACATATGGTTTGTGAAAGTACAAAATTCGATGGTCAATTTGTATATTAAACTGCAAATTGAAGCTTGATTATGTTAATTCATTAAGAAACGAGCATGACGTAATTGGAATGAAGTGATTTGGCCAAGTATTGAAATCACAGTGTTGATTTTTGGGATGAATATCAAAAATGGACTTTTATATGAAAAACATGGAATTTGAGAAATTAATATAGTTTTAGTTGTTGATAAATTATGCTAAGTGGTTGAATATGTTAGCAATCATGTCTATGATAGTTGTATATTTATTTTACGTTTTATTATCACTGTTTGGTGGGTGAAATTCGTGTTAGTTGGCTTAAGAAAAGTGTTGAAGATCCGCTCGCAAAAAGCGAAGTTATGTACGTCATAGCGTCACAGAGAGCCCTTAAGCGCGGTAGCCTTGAATTTGCCAGTGTGCGCCGCAGATCCTAGTATAAAATTAGGCGGCCGCCATCAAAGGCCCATTTTCAGATTAATCAAGTCTCGCTAATTCTGCAGACTTTGGTCGTTCTTTATAGCTTAACTAAAGGTTATGGTAATGTATCCAACATGTAACAACAAGGCTAAAACAGAGTTGTGTTATATGGATTATAAATTCAAAGTTGTAAAAATGATTTATAAGTCATGAACGTGTTGTGTTAAAACTTAGCTTATACAATGAATAGTGAATAAGTCTTGTGATGTTAACACTTGTGATTTCTGAAATGAACACTAAGATATGGAAGGTGATTAATATAAAACCATTAAATCCTAGGAAGACTTAAATACTTGGTTGAAATTCAAGTTCGATTAAAGAGACGTGTAGTATTGATTAATAAGAGTTAAAATGTGAGTTGGATTTTAAAAGTCTTATGTACGTGTTAGTGAGTTTTCAGATTCGTGTTATGTGGTTTAGTATTGTGGATAGACCTTAAACTAAAGGTTATAACGTAACTAAGATGAGAAATGAATCTATGAGGTTAATGTGTATGTGGCTAATTGATGTGATGATCCTAATGGTATGTGTAGGATATTGGAGTACGTGAGTTGTAATTGTATAGCTTACACAAGAGGCAAGTTCCCTAACCTTTGTTACTTTATTATTCAGCAAGGTTACTTTTCACTATTACGTTATACTTATGCAGATTCTCTAACTCTAACCTCTTGTTTAACGATTTATTGTCATGCGAATTCTTTAACTCTCATTTAATTGTTGAACAAGTTAGTTAATCTTTATTTCTTTATTCAAAGTCAGTAATGTTGTTTATTCAGCTACTAATAACTGTTGTTTGATCTTCATTCTCCAATATCATTGTACTATCTTACATTATTGTACCGAACTCTAAGTTGTCTAGCGATTCTTTACCAATTCAACTAATCCTTAGTTGATGAATGTTCTAAACTCTAAATTTCCCTTGAAGTCAACCCAAACCAAACTTCCTTTGGTTTGCTTATGTTCTCACACAATTTTGAAAGCATGTTGTCGATGATAACGTTTGTTCAATTTAGAAATTGTTAATACTCTAGTTCTTATTGATTCATCGACATAACTTGTTCATGAAGATATTATAATCAAACTCTTGAATAGTTATTTGTTTCTATCTGATTCAACCAGTACTTGGTTGATGAGCATTCTAAAGATCTAGAATTCCTTGGAAGCTAATTCCCAACCAAACTTCATTTGGTTCGGAACCTGATGATCTAAGCTGAGATGAACAACCCTATTATTAGGGGATTATTTTAGAAATATGCAATAGTGTTAAAATGTTTGCGCAATACATAGTACAAAGGGTTGATCACCTGGAGTACGGAATGATGGTCCATATAGTCGTTTAGACTATTAAAGGTTACAGTAGAAACACCTGTTAACCTAGGACATAGATGATGATTATAGTCTTTTAGACTGCTAAAGGTTAAAGTAGAAATACTTGAAACCTAGAGTATAGTTCATGGTCATGTGACCCTCACTGTATTCTTTGATGTGTATATCTATTGTGAATTTAATGTTCATTATTCCTTTGAACTCATAGTTGTTGAATTAAATTTTATTGTTCCGGTAAGAATACTTTACCATTGAAAACTCAGTGAATTAACATTCATAAACCGTTATTGTATATTATCCTTCTTATGGGCAATTGTTTGCTCACTCTTGCACAAAATAATGCAGATGAAGTTAAGAAGTTTGAAGAGTTTTCTACAAGCAAGGGCAAGGATAGAGTGCTTGATTAGACAACATCGTTTAACTTATCTTTTATTTATGAAGCTTATGTAATAGATTTAATTATGATCATGTTTTAATTTCCGCTGATGATTGTATTAAAGGTTAGATGACCTGGGATTTATCTTGAGATTATGTAACCCTTGATGGGAGATTTATTATTTAAGCTTTTGAGTTTAATTATATATTTGTATGGGTAGTTAGTTATAATTTATTTGGACAGTGAACACCAAATCATTGGAATTGAAGTATCCGGATTTGGGGGTGTCACACTACCTCTACCCAAAAGTTAATCATTCTAGAGTGAGTTTCATCTTTACTTGATAGAATCAAAGAGATGCAAGAGAAGGATGAAGAATGTCAAAAATATAAGTCTAATATAACTCATATTAAGAATAACAAATTCAGAATAGACAAGGATGGAATAATAAGATATGAAGATAGAATTTGGGTTCTGTTAAATCAAGCCTTAAAAGATGAAATCTTAAACAAAGCTCATAATTCTAAATTTATCATACATCCTAGTATTACTAAAATGTACAAGGACTTAAGTTGACACTTTTGGTGGTCGAATATGAAAAGAGAAATAGTTGAATGGGTAATCAAATGTCTCACGTGTCAAAGGGTTAAGGCTGAACATCAAAAGTCGAGTGGTTTACTTCAACCCTTACCAATTCCTAAGTGGAAGTGGGAACATATAACTATAGATTTCATGGTAGGCCTTCCAGTTACACATAAAGGCCACAATGCCATTTGGGTAATAATTGATCGTTTAACCAAATCAGCTCACTTCCTACCAATTAAAGTTACTTATAACTTAGACCAACTTGCTAAGCTATACATTAATGAAATCATCTCTAGGCATGGAGTACATGTTTCTATAGTGTCAGATCGAGATCCGCGCTTTACCTCAAATTTTTGGAAGAGCCTTCAAAAATACTTAGGAACACAATTAAGATTAAGTACAGCTTATCACACTCAAACTGATGGCCAAAGTGAGAGAACCATTCAAACATTAGAGGATATGTTGAGAACATGTATCATTGACTTCAAAGGAAGTTAGGAAGATCAATTACCTTTGGTAGAGTTTGTCTACAATAACAGTTATCATGCTAGTATATGTATGCCACCTTATGAAGCCTTAAATGGGAGGAAACGTAGAACACCTTTGTGTTGGGGTAAAGTCGGGGAAAGACAAATGCTAGGACCTGAGATAATCCAACAAACTACTGAAACCATCAGAATTATACGTGAACGATTACATGTAAGACCCCGAATTATATGAAATGAAAGTATCTAATTTTCTTATAATTATTATTCTATTTAATAAATGGTTAAATTGATAAAAGGTTAAAGTTAAGGGTGATATTTGAAAATTTTTCAAAGTAAGCAAGTTGATATAAAATATTTGTTGTGTCAGGGAATATTCGATTGGTTGGGGAATATTCATTTTAACAAGGAATATTCGTACGACGGTACAATCATTAGTGGACCCCATTAATGGAAGTAATTGTCAGTAGTTAGTTAAACTTGACGTAAATATCTTTTATAAAAATAACTACGAAAGTTTTACCGTTAATCTGTTGAACTACCCGGTGGTAAAAGTAAACGATATATCGTGGTTGCAAAAGAGCACCAGTATTGATTATTGATGTTTACGTGAGAAGTCACTCGCTTATACTCAATTATTGCTACAGATTTTTCTTTAATATCTCTCATATTTTTGATTCAATTATTATCACAAGATTATCATCGATAATATTTTATATTATTAAATCAATAATTGAGACAACAAAGTTATTCATATTATTATTTGCAATATTGATAATGTCTACAAAGTTCTGCCGAGGAGAGGTTTGGTCACCTAATTACTTTTAATAGGGAGAAATCCTTATTGAAAGCCCCTTTTTCCCGGAATGATCCGGTTGTTAAATATTGTGAGTTATAATATTAGTGATGAATAATTGTTGAAGTATTAAGAATCTGTTTATTGAAGATAAGTGAATTACAAAAGTTAGAGGGGAATAATGCAAACTTGGAAAACTATAGGGGTACCAAAGTTTAATAAGTTAAATCAATCTGGACCATTGGTGGTGATTTTAATAGTAAATCAATCTGGACCATTGATGTTGGTTTTAATAATAAATCAATCTGGACCGTCGGTGGTAGTTTTAATAGTAATCAATCTGGATCGTCGGTGGTGGTTTTAAAAGTAAATCAATCTGGACCATCGGTTGTGGTTTTAATAGTAATCAATATGGACCGTCTGTTCTAATAGTAAATCAATCTGAATCGTTCATGAATAAGTTACTATTTAGTCTATTCTCCTATAAATAGAAGCTTAATTCTTCTTTCATTCTCACCAATTCAATGAGATTCACAAGAAACACTATAGAGATAGAAACTATAGAGAGCAAGAAGAAGAGTATTCTGCTACTTCACTATTGCAGTATCCATCCTTCTACTAAGGTAAGTGATATTATTTCTTTCGTATTCATAAGGAACACTACTTTTCGTATTCATCCTTTAATATGCTCTATAACCTCATCTCACGCGGATTACGTCTGTGTATGATGGTGTGAAAATTCATTTTGCAGTTTCGTATGTTATTTCTTTTCATATTCTTAAATCTAATCTTACTATGGTAAGTATTGCTTCTATAATCCCTAAAATTAGTGGGATATCCTTGAAGTTTTGCGCTTCATCCAGTATCGTTTCATTAGAATATTGATCTGAACTTTCCTATTAAATATAAATATTTTCACCCGGGGTACTATTCACGGGTTACTATTCACCCAGTTACTATTCACCCGGTTACTATTCACTATAATATTATTCACTCGGGTATTCGGGACACTTTTCATGTCGGGGTACTATTCATGAGTTACTATTCACGGGTTACTATTCACCCAGTTACTATTCATTTAAATATTATTCACTCGGGTATTTGGGATACTTTTCATGTCGGGTTACTATTCATAAAGTACTATTCACGGGGTACTATTCACCCGAAAAATTGATTTCTTTTCTGTCCAATATATTTTTGATACATGGATATTATTCTTGAATTTTACTCCACAAAGCAGTATCATGTTGATAATTTGGACATTATTGAATACAGGATAAATTAAATTATGAATCTAATAAAATTTATCATTTGCTTTCATTTAATTGAATGCTTATATCATTGTTATCATCCTCATGCTTATATTGTGATGAAAGTCATCTTTGGCTTATGTGCATAGATGGACTGTTGATTGGTATGATTATTGTAATGACCGAGAAATTCAGATCTTATTGTAAAATAATTTTATTAAATTAAATAATAATAAAATTATATTTTATGTGTTATCAAGATGGTTGTCATTGTATAACCTATTGATGATAGAATGTCGTAGTATTTGAGCTACGTGAACGAATTAAAGTGTTTGAATTTCCAAGACAAAAATAAAAGTTTTCCGAGAAATTTTTTGAAAAACACTATTCATCGGTAGTTGCTCGGGATTTATTTTTGAATTTCTGAGAAATACGTAATGATAGAATGACAAGGTAAGATGGATTATGTAATAAAAATCTAGTTATGGAAAATGTAATATTTCGCTTGCGGACTTAAATTATAAACTTTAAGAAGGGCAAAGTAGTAACTAGTAAGTAATAATTGTATGATACTTTGGTATTGTGCAAAGTAATGAAAACGAGTATTATGCGAGTTGTATGAAGGATGAAATATCGTATATAAACTCTATATGAATTAGAATACGAAAATGATACATAAACAATATGTATATGTATTAAGTAATGTTAATGGACTTGGAAGATTGGTTAACAATTGGTACAAGCCCAAGTGAATAAAATGTTAAGGCCCAATTATTGATTAATAAACAAGTTAGTGTTTATTAATGCAAAGCCCAAGAATTTATTTAATCCAATCCCAAACTAGAATCCATGAGTTGTAATGAACCATGGGGCAAACCATATTAATATGGTTAGTATGGTGACCAAGTTAATGTAATGATCAAGTATTAGAAGTAATAACCAAGACTTATGAGTAGTGGTCAAGCAAAGGATAGGTTTTGTGCCTTGCAAGTAATGAATAGTAAGGAGGTGCATAAGGAGGTGGGATTGTGTTAATGTCCAAATTACCCTAACTTTTGAAAATCTATATATAGAGGAGGCTTACAAGCCATTTGTTAGTTGTTCAAATAATCCAAACATTACAAAGTGCTTAATTATTAGAGAGATTAAGTTACAAATAAGTTACTTCCATAAGTAAGAAGAAGAAGAAGAAGAAGCTACTTACTAAGACTTCAAAAAGACTTGAAAGACTTGAACATAAAGTTAATATACCGTAGCAGACGCTAAAGGCAAGTATTCTAACTCTTGTATCAGTTCAATCTGAACAAGTTTTTGAAGTTCATGTATTCTTTCGCATGAATTGAGGTATGTTGAAGTTAAAGCCAATTCCTTTGGTTAGACTTGATATATTGCGTGGATATTGATAATCTATTCATCTATTATCAAATGTTGTTATCTTTTGTCAACTACTAGATATGGTTTTCAAAAAAAGACTGAAATGTTAAACAAATGTTTTGTCGGTAAAACGACAGGCACGTGAGGTTGCCAAATGATTAAACGTGCATACGTTTAATGGATGTAGTGTTGATCAACATAGAGTACAATAGGCTGATCGCCTAGAAGTGCTCGTATGTAATATCGGGCTTACGGACTTAGTTTCGGGTTGTCCTTTTTCCAATAAAGAATGAATACTCGAGGTCCTTGACCGGAGTGAATGTTTTACTAAATATTGTTATTATTGTAAAACATTTTGAAAGAAAGATGAAGTGCTATTTTGTACTATCAATAGTACTTCATAACTATTGTTCAGTTATTGAAGATATACGATTCGTATGTGTCAAGCATGGTTTTATCAAATTGTTATACTCGTTGAGCTAGTTATGCTCACTCTTGCTTGAACCATATGAATGCAGCTAAGACTGAACGTCCCGAAGGATCGAAAAAGGATAAAGGAAAAGCTAAGGCAGATTGTTAAGATGTCTTGTAATAGTATAGGTCTATTGTTGTAATGAAATTGATATTATGACAAAGAACCTTTGTAATGGGTATAGAACCTGGGAAATATAAATATTACTTTAAATATATAGAAGTTATGTTCGTTCTTTGAGACTTTTCAATTGAATGAATGTATAAATGTTTGTATAGTATAGCACCATCTATCGGGTTGGAAGATACCCGAATTTGGGGGTGCTACAATTATGACCAGGGGTTATTCTGTATAATCATGACCATTGATGATTACATGAATGTCCTTGGCCCGTAGTGCAGGGATGATTCGATGATGTGGTTTATTTATTAAGCTGAGTCTCAGCGATAAAGTTGATGAAAAACCTTTTTAAATCATAGAAGATAGTAGATATCATGCTCTACTTGACTCTTCTAATGGATTGCTTATTCCGCTGCAATTAAATTTGTTATCGATTATATTCTATCAGTTTAACATATTTGAAGGCTAATGATAACTTATTCTGCATTATCTTAGTCATAATATTTCTTACTGGGCTAGTTAAGCTCACCCTTTTACTTCCATTGTTCTCTTGAGAAATGAGAACGTAGTTTAACTAGTCGGGGAACGGAGTGATGGTCCAAGATGGCTGTTTTAGAAATCCTCACTATTTAGTGTGATAATAAATGTAATGAGGATTGAATTTGAGTTTGGATACTGTCTATGAGACAATATTCGTGTAAAAACTCTCAGCTCTTATTGTATAATTAAATTTGTATTTGTATTATGTACCATGAATTTGGCGACCCAAGATGGGTGATGTATACCTATTTTGGGGGCGTCACAATTGGTATCAAAGCTTAGGGATATGATCACTAGCTGAGATGTGAGACAAGAACTAGGAGGGAGAGATGGGTAATTCCTTCGCTAGTATGACCTACCTAAGATTATTTGGTATTTAATTGGTCAGTCAGAGTATAATAATAATATGTGATATGCCAATTAACCATTGTTTTGTTGCAGTGTTTGAAAATGGCATCTGAAAATGTTGAGATCAACAATGAAGCACATGAGACAGTTGAGTCACCAACTATCAATACCCAGGATAATGTGAAAAAGGAAGACAATAATCATCAGGTAAACAACAACACCGATCAAATGATGAACGATGGGATGTTCAGAAGCTTTATGCAATTCATGCAACATCAAAGAGAAAGCGGCTCTCGTCCCAAAATGCAGTGGAAACACCGGCAACTCTCGACGGTCACCGCTAAGCATTTCAAGGAGTCAGGACCACCGAGTTTATTGGAGAGCCAAAACCACTTAAGGCGGAGACGTGGATAAAGCAGATCACCAAGATATTTGATGTCTTAGGATGCTCCGAGGAGCAAAAGGTTCCCTTTGCCACCTTCATTTTGCGATGAGAGGCAGATTACTGGTGGGAATCTATAAAGCGTACTCAACCTGCCACACTGAAAATGTCTTGGGAGAAGTTCCAAGAGCTGTTCAACGACAAGTACTTTCTTGAAAGTATTCGTCACATGAAGGAGGTGGAGTTTATTAACTTGGAGCAAAACAATATGACCGTGTCACAGTACGAAGTTAAGTTTGCTGAGTTGTCCCGATTTGTGCCCCACTTAGTTGATAATGAGGAGAGAATGACGCGGATGTTTTTAAGAGGTTTAAAACCCAAGATACGTCAATACTTAATTTCTCACAAACTGTGTTTGTATTCAGATGTTGTAAATAGGGCTCAGTTATTGGAGCGCGATAATAAGTCAACCCAACCCAGAGAGAGCAGCCGACAAGTCGATAATACCAATGGTAGCAGTCATAGAAGTAGTGACAACAAACGTGGAGGGAATCAACATGCCAGAAATGATAACCACTCTGGTGGTAATCATGGCCAAGATAATAGAAGTGGAAATTTTAAGAAGAAGAGATTCAATAATGATGGAAAGACGTCAGCACCATCACCTGTTGTTAAGGAAGGAGAACGACCGTCGGTCGTATGTTACAAATGCGGAGGGGAGGGACACATCAGTCCAAACTGTACACAGCAGTCCAAAGCATGTTACAATTGTGGAAGAGAAGGTCACCTAGCCCGATTTTGTTGGGCACCAAAGTCAAGTCCAGCTGGGATGGAGGCATCAAAAGCCATCCAAGACAAGACAAAACCGGTAGTTCAAGGAAGAGTGTTTGTCATAACCTCCCAAAAAGCAAGGAATCCAAACGAGGTGATCATGGGTAAGCTAATCATAAACTCTTACGAAGCTTATACCTTATTTGATACCGGTTCTACCCATTCTTTTATTTCTCCTACTTGCGCTCAACGTTTAAATTTGACTCCGGAGAAATTAGACTTTGACTTATCGGTTGAAACTCCATTGGGGAAAACCTTTATTACATCCATTGTTTATAAGTCTTGTTTGATTCAAATCGGTAACCGTACGTTACCTGTCGATCTTATCTCTTTAAAAATACTTGCATTCGATGTGATTTTAGGAATTGATTGGTTAACTACTCATCATGCTAAAATTGATTATTTTCGTAAGGTTGTTAGCTTTCATGTTCCTAACCAACCTATTATGTGAATTCAAGTAACCAAACCATTAAAGTTAATCACTGTCATTTCAAGCCATAAAGCAATTCATTTATTGAAAAATGGATGTCAAGCTTTCTTAGCTCATGTCACAGATTTAAACAAAAATACGTCAGTCTTGAATGATATTTCTATTGTTAATAAATTTCCTGACGTATTACCTGAAGAACTTCCTGGCCTACCCCCAGAGCGTGAAATTGATTTTTGTATTGACCTTGAACCCAGTACAAAACCCATTTCCAAAGCCCCATATCGAATGGCTCCTATTGAACTTTAGGAGTTAAAGACCCAACTGCAGGAATTGTTAGACATCGGTTTCATTCATCCTAGTACGTCTCCTTGGGGTGCTCCTATTCTATTCGTAAAGAAGAAAGATGGGAGTATGCGACTTTGTATTGATTATCGGGAGTTGAATCATGTCAATATCAAAAATAAGTACCCGTTGCCTCGCATTGATGACCTATTTGACCAGTTGCAAGGCCAAGTTCTTTTCAAATATCGATCTTTGTTTCGGATATCATCAGTTAAAGATTAAAACTGATGACATTCCAAAGACTGCTTTCAGAACTCGGTACGGGCATTATGAATTCCTAGTCATGTCTTTTAGATTGACTAATGTTACTGCTGCCTTCATGGATATGATGAACTGAGTATTCAAGGAATATTTAGATCATTTTGTGGTTGTCTTTATTGATGACATTCTCATTTACTCCAAAAGTCATGAAGATCATGAGCAACACTTGAGGCTGATACTACAAAAGCTTCGTGAGAACAAATTTATGCCAAGTTGAAGAAATGCGAGTTTTGGCTTGAGGAAGTAGCATTCCTTGGGCACGTGAATCAAATCATGGAATATCTGTTGACCCAGCAAAGATTGAAGCAATTCAAAGCTGGGAGCAACCTAAGTCAGTGACCAAAGTACGTAGCTTTCTGGGCTTAGCTGGTTATTATCGGAGATTCGTGGAAGGATTTTCTCGAATCGCTACTCCATTAACTCAGCTGACTAGAAAAGATGCAAAATTTGGTTGGAGCGAAGAATGTGACAAGAGTTTTCAAGAACTCAAGAGGAGACTCATTTCATCACCTGTTCTAACAATACCATCTTGCTCGGAGGGATTTGTCATCTACAGCGATGCTTCAGGCAGAGGGTTAGGATGTGTTCTCATACAACATGGGAAAGTTATAGCCTATGCCACACGATAACTCAAAGAATATGAGAGGAATTACCCTACTCATGATCTAGAGTTGGCAGATGTCGTCTTCGCACTTAAAATCTGGAGGTATTACCTGTATGGAGAGAAAGTGGAGATCTATACGGATCATAAAAGCCTCAAATATTTCTTCACTCAAAAGGAACTCAATATGCGGCAATGACGTTGGCTTGAACTGTTGAAAGATTATGATCATACCATTCAATACCATTCTGGAAAAGCAAACGTGGTAGCTGACGCATTAAGTAGAAGATCATATGCGGGTACGAGTGCGATATTGTCAACGCAAAGGCCCATTTTGTATGACTTACAAAGGATGGAGATAGAGTTAAAGACTCCAGGGACCCATATGATGATGGCAAATATACAAGTAGAATCGACTTTAATTGATAAAGTTAAAACTGTTCAAGCTACGGAACTGGAGCTGATGCGTATGAAGGCGAAAGTACAAGAAGGTGTTGTTCCGGAAGCAAGAATTGATGCGGAAGGAATACTTCGAGTCAACTCCAGACTTTGTGTTCCAAACGACCCTGATTTAAAGTATAAGATCATGATGGGGGCGCACAACACACTGTTTGCAATCCATCCTGGGAGTACCAAAATGTATCATGATCTTCGACATACATTTTGGTGGAGCATTATGAAGAGAGAGGTAGCGGAGTTTATCTCAAGGTGTCTAACTTGTCAACGAGTCAAGGCAGAGCATCAAGTGCCAAAAGGTCCATTGCAACCACTTGAAATTCTAGAATGGAAGTTGGAGCACATTACCATGGATTTCGTTACTGGTCTTCCCAAGGTTTCTCAAGGCATAGATGCGATTTGGGTCATTGTTGATAGATTGACTAAGTCTGCTCATTTCTTACCTATACGAGAAATATAATCACTTGAACGTCTTGCTCGTATGTACATAAATGAGATTGTAAGACTGCATGGCATGCTAGTATCCATAGTTTTTGATCTAGACCCAAGATTCACTTCACGATTATAAGTTAGTTTGCAAAAAGCTATGGGCACGGATTTACGATTTAGTTCGGCATATCATCCTCAAACAGACGGGCAGTCGGAGAGGACTATTCAAACTCTTGAGGATTTATTAAGACTCTGTGTCCTTGACTTCAAAGGAAGTTGGGACAAGTTCTTGCCATTAGTGGAATTCTCCTACAACAACAGTTATCAAGCAAGTATTGGCATGGCTCCATTTGAGGTGTTATACGGACGCAAGTGTCATTCTCCAGTATGTTGGGATGAGGTGGGTGAAGCAACGTTATTGGGACCGGAGTTGGTACGTATGAATACAGAAAAGATTCAAATGATCCGACAACGTATAAAAACCTCACAAGATCGACATAAGAGTTATGTTGATCTTCATCAAAATGACGTGGAGTTCAATGTTGGAGATCATGTGTTGTTACGTGTTGCTCCATGGAAAGGAGTTACAAGATTTGGAAAGAGAGGAAAGCTCAATCCTCGATTCATTGGGCCATTCAAAATCCTCGATCGAGAAGGAATTGTGGCTTATAGACATGCGTTACCGCCAAGTATGTCTCGTGTTCATAATGTTTTTCACATATCTATGTTACGTAAATATGTGGAAGACCCGAACCACATTATTAAGTTAGAATCGGACGAAATAGCGGAAGATTTAACGTATGAAGAGGTACCTACTAAAATCTTGGATAAGAAGGAACATATTCTACGCTCTAAGATTATACCTCAAGTCAAAGTTTTGTGGAGAAACCACGATGTTGAGAAATGACCTGGGAGTTAGAATCTGAAATGAAATCAAAGTATCCTCACCTCTTCATCATACCAGGTACGTACACCAATTTCGAGGACGAAATTTCATAAGGAGGGGAGGTTGTAAGATCCCAAATTATATGAAATGAAAGTATCTAATTTTCTTATAATTATTATACTATTTAATAAATGGTTAAATTGATAAAAGGTTAAAGTTAAGGGTGATATTTGAAAATTTTGCAAAGTAAACAAGTCGATATAAAATATTCGTTGTGTCGGGGAATATTCGATTGGTCGGGGAATATTCATTTTAACAGGCAATATTCGTACGACGGTACAATCATTGGTGGACCCCACAACAGAAGTATTGTCGTAGTTAGAAAACGACAGAAATATCTTTTTATAAAAATAACGGAGAAAGTTTTACCATTAACTGTTGAACTACCCGGTTGTAAAAGTACAGTAATATGCGTGGTTGCACAGTAGCACGCGGTATTGATTATTGATGTTTACGTGAGAAGTCACTCAGTTATACTCAATTATTGCTACAGTAATTGCTACATAATATCTCTCATATTTTTGATTCAATTATTGTCACAGTATCATCTGTATAATATTTTATATTATTAAATCAATAATTGAGACAACAAAGTTATTCATATTATTATTTGCAATATTGATAATGTCTAGAAAATTCTGTCGAGGAGAGGTTTAGTCACCTAATTCCGCACCAATAGGGAGAAATCCTTATTGGAAAGCCCCTTTTTTTCTTGGGAATGATCTGGTTGTTAAATATTGTGAGTTATAATATTAGTGATGAATAATTGTTGAAGTATTAAGAATGTGTTTATTGAAGATAAGTGAATTACAAAAGTTAGAGGGGAATAATGCAAACTTGGAAAATTATAGTGGTACCAAAGTGTAATAAGTTAAATCTGTTAGTTCCTAGTAAGCACAAGTTATCTAGAAGGGGGGTTGAATAGATATTTAAAAATCTTTCCTTTTTAAACGTGTTCTTAGATAGTGATTAAAACTTAGCGGAATTAGTATTTGTTTTAATCTTCTTTACCAAGCAATGGAGTTATGAGCGAGTAAGGCAGTTATAGCAGATATAGCTTCACAAAATTTTGAAATCCTCAAAATTCCTTCTTAAAAATATCAAACGCATACGAAACTGCAAATGAATTTTCACCCGTCATACGGTACGTAATCCGCGTAGACAGGTTATTCCAACACATTAAAGGATGAATACGAAAAGTAGTATTCCTTATGAATACGAAAGAAATAATATCACTTACTGTTAGTTCCTAGTAGGCACAAGTTATCTAGAAGGGGTGGGGGGGTTGAATAGATATTTGAAAATCTTTCCTTTTTAAACTTATTCTTAGATAGTGATTAAAACTTAGCGGAATTAGTATTTGTTTTAATCTTCTTTGCCAAGCAATGGAGTTATGAGCGAGTAAGGCAGTTATAGCAGATATAGCAGATATATCATGAATGTAAATGACACAGTTGTTTTTAAGTGGTTCAGAGCACTCAAAGCTCCTAGTCCACTCTTCTACTCAACGAGTAGGATATCCACTAAGGATGTCTTTTACAATCCTCTGAATCACACAGATTCCTTCTAGACCAAAGATCCAGAACTTCTCTAATTCACTCTTGAACTCTTCAAGTTCGTGAAGAGACATGGCTTTCTTTACAGCTTCACTCATTTAACTCTTCAAGTCCAACAGACTTGGTACTCTTCTTCAGTTGATTAATAGTTGTTGAGTTCTTGATGGTTGCTACTTAGTCGCTGTGTAAGCACTTGTTCTAAAGAACTGAGTAGCTGAGCAAGCTTTGCAATATCTTAGATCATAGAGTTGAGCTTGAGAGAGATGTTTACATTGTTTGTTTAATGCTTGTTTGCTTTCTCTCTTATCTGTCTGATATGTATATATGTGATGTTGAAAACTATCCGTTGGATCCATCCGTTATGGCATTAAATGAATCTGAACTTTCTGTACTGTAATGGAGACATTTCTGCACATCTTCTAAATTCTGCATTCTGGCCCACTGACACTGCAGACTGCTTTCTCACCTACCACCTAAAAAGGTGTTTTGTCCTTCTTACCCATGGTACTATCCTTAGCTTCTTCAATACGCTTCTTTGTTGTATACTAAGGATATTTCATATATTCTGGGACTGATGAGTACTGCAGCATCTGGAATTCATTCCTCACTTGCTGAAAACACAGATTATGAGGCTCGACGTTTTCTGACATGAGATAGATGATACTCTACAATTTGGATCGTGGTGTTCTACGATTTAGATCGTAGTGTCTTTGACATCTTTGCATACTACGAAGCTATTAGTTCGAGAGCACTACGATTTCCCTTAAACCTTCGCACACTACGATCTTCTCTTGCTCGTGTTGTTGACTCTACGTTCCTGAGAGCACACTACGATCGTTGACTTGTAAAATTTCATGTTTTCTTCAGCATACTGCGATCGTAGAGTTGGCTCGGTAAACGTTGGGACCACTTTACGATTTCTGAAGAGTCCCTTCAAAGGCGGGCACTACGATCTTCTTCGTGCTCTACGTTTTACGCCTTGACTCTGCAATGTTGATCGATGGATGTACTCACGATTTCTTCAAGACTAAACTATTACATCTTAAGATCAACCTACAGCTTTTGATCTTTCTATCTATACATTCTTTATCGAATGGTACACGTTGAAAGCTTAGATCAACCTAACAATTTTGATCTATCACTAAGTCCTTGTACATATATTCATTTAAGGACCTTACAAATAATCATGAACATATACATTTAAAACATCAAATCATAATATGCATTCTCCCAATAATCTCCCCCTATTTGATGTTGACATAACCAAGGAGATTTGTTGTCATGATTATTAGTGACTAGATGCATTTGCAGGAAATTTAAACATTACTTAGTATTTCAGTGAGCGGCTGAAATTTCTAGAGAATAAGCATGAATTTATTGATGATCAGAAGATATTACAATTCAGCATTACATCAATTGAAATTTAAGTTTTAACTTATCTCTGTTTCCTTGACCTCTTTAGTGGAGGTGGGTTGGCGTACTCCTCAGCCCTTCTTTTTCTCTGAGCTTCCTTATTCCTGGCTAACTCTTCCAACTCGCTTAGACTTAGTACTGGATTCTCCTCATGCCTGTGCATGAATGCAAGATCTCCAGTTGGCATTCTTATGCGTATAGTAGACACATCTTGTGAGCTGGGAGTTGACTCCTGATGGCTTAATGGTATAGCCATTACAATTCCCTGTTGATCAGATAGTTGAGTTTGACTGTGGAATTGTCTTGCAAGGGGACTTCGTGATGCTTGAGCATGAAATTGTCATCTTCCCCTTTCTTGAGTTCCATGACCTCCCTGACCTCCTTGATCTCCTTTCCCTTTATTCTTCTCCCCCTTTATGTCAGCATCAAGGGTTCGAATATCTGCAGACAGTCGATTAACTCATTGGACAAGCTCGTTCAGTTGGCTTTGGGTTTGAGCGATGTCCTCTCTATTTTCCTTGATTTGTTTTTTAGATTCAGCTTCTTTATTTTGGAGAACTGTCAGAATCATATCGTTATGTTTCTCCTGATTTGCATAAGATTTCTGGAAGTCGTAGACAGAAGTCTTCAGGTTGAGGATGTTGTCCAGCATAATTTTATGTTGAAGGTCTTGGTGTTTCTGCATTTCGAGAACAGCCTCTTTTTGCTTAGCAGCTCTTTGGAAGTGGATCTCATCTTTTTCCGACATACTCTTCAGAATCTTTTTGATAATTTCTCTTAGCCTCTTTGTAAGCACAGTATTCATAGTGTCAGGGAAATTATTTACAGCTGTGATCATTTGATTCAACCGGATATTGATGAGATCAGAGTGAGTTTCCAAGCTTGCTTCTATAGACTTGACCATTTTCTCAGAGGTGTCTTTCAAGTCATCCTTGGTAGGCAGGCTAGGGAGAGTATCATTTGCTTGAGGATTGTTCATTGGAGGGGTTCTCGATTGTGATTGATCTTGCAGATTGTAAAGAGCGAGATCAAGACTGAAGTAGTCATGTGATGAGGAGGATGGTATATCAGTTAGAGGGGCTTGGGTTTGGATGTCTGAGATGGGAGACTCTACGATTTCAATGTTGGACTCTACGATGTGGCTGGAGTCTTGAATCGTAGAGTTGGTGATTTGAGGAAGCAGGGTAAGGTTGACTTCTTTTGGTTCTTCAGTTACAGAATTTTGAGATTCTGAAATTGGAAACTGATTTACTGGGTTGAGAGTCACTTCCAACCATCAAGGGAATTCATAAAAATAGCTAAATGAAGATGATGGTTAGTGATGAGCTCTGAATTTGATAGTAATAGACAATACCTCATATTTGTCTTTTGATGAGGAATGGTTAGTAAGCAGCTTCTTGGCAAAGATGACTTTCCCTAGAAATCCATTAGCCAGAACTGAGATTGTTGGGTATTCCTTGAAGCTCCAGAACATATGATCCCATGAGTTCAGGATTTGAGCTTGATGGTATGCCATCATGGGTAGGTAGGAAAATAGTTGAGTGTACATGTAGCTCCTAAATCCATCTTTCCCTACACCAGTGATTTCAAGCTCATCATTATCATTTTCTTCCTCTTCTTTGGTCTCTTCTGAAGATTCCATTATCTCAATGGTCTCTGGAAAGTTTGGCATTGATTCAACTTTATCTTGGGCAGGAACCTCTTCTACTGCCATTGGGATATCATGAGGCTCCCCCTCAGCATGGTCATCCTCTTGTAGATTCAGAAACTCCCCCTCAGCTGGATCATCTCCTTGAGCTGTAGACTTCTCCCCCTCAGTCGGTGTGTACTTAATCATGAGGATTTCAGGGATCTCCCCCTCTGCTAGAGCACTGTCCTCTTTATTTTCTTAGGGTTGTTCCTCTTTTGCAGCCACACTCTTGGCTTCCTTTTTCAGCACCTTTTCATTCTCAAGAATATACTTCTTGACCAGCTTTCTTTTTGCTTTGCTGGGTTTAGCCACAATTTCTTGACTCTCTTGAGTCTTAGCTTTGTCATGTTGAACAGTCACTATTCTTGAAGCAGCTTCTTCCATTTCTGCCACACTTAGCCTGGTTTCAGAGAACAGCAGAGTCTCTACGATTGAAGAAACTCTTGGTCTTTTGGACTTATGACCAGTTTTGTTCTTCTTTAGGATCTGTGATATGGTGGCTCGATCCTCTTCAGCTTCTTCTTGCTGTTGCTTCTTTCTTAGCCTCCTTAGAGTTTCTATATCAGAGGACTCTACAGGAATATCAGTTGTAGATCCTTGAGGCTCTTCGATTTATCTTGCCCTTAGCTTTCTCTTGCCCTTGCTTTTTCTGGCAAGAGCAGAGGGTTCTCCCTTGTCTGCTTCTTCTTCTTCTTCAACTTCCCTGACAACAGACATGTTTCCTGGAATGCCTGCATCCTTTAGTTCCCCAATTCTCCCACTAGACTTTGTCATCATTCGAACATACTCAGCAGGGTTTCTCTTCCAGTTCTTAAACAATTGCTGGGTCATTCTTCGATTTGGATTGATGTCTTCTCCTTCATCATCCCCAATTTTATCACCCAGTACAGATTGCAAAATGATGCTTATGAATCTCCCATACAGCATCTTCGGAGTGCTCTTTGATTTCTTCGAGTTGACGATCCACTTGCTGATCCACTCGAGCAATACATCCCCATAGTTGAGTTGTGTACCATAAATCATGGCCGACATGAGCTTAAGTTGAGTCTCATTTACTGAGTCATGACCTGAGCTCTTGCAGCAGATGCATTTCCCAATAATGTCAGCCAAAAATTTGTACCTTTAAGGGAACTCCTTTTTGTAGCCTTTCACAAAGGAATTCTTCTTGTGGTGCATTTTCTTCAATCCTTCTTGGAAGCTTATGCTGTCTAGAAATGGGTGCCCTTCATTCTTCAAATCTAGGGCCATATTGAAGTCCCCTTCCCTTAGTCTCATTTCTACTCCCCTTACTCGAGTAATGATAGTGTTGTGTTCGAACACACTATTCTTGTAGAACTCTTTCACTAGCTTGGGATAGATGAGGGTGTCAGTGCTCAGCGCCTCTTCGAGACCTGCCTTCTTCATTAGTGCTAAGGTCTTGTGAAATTTTGGTGGAGCATCCTTAAACTCGTCGAAGCAGAGTCTGTAGCCTAAAATTACATTTGAAGCAGCCATTGATTCTGCAGTTGAGAAGTGAGATACGACTGAGCTTTCTACTGATTTAGGGTTTTGCTTTGAGAGAGAGAGAATGGGAGAGATAATCTTTTGAACTTCAGATTTCAAAAACCCGGTTTCAATTTGTGCTTGCAACTTCCCTCTCTATTTTTGACTTAGTGGGATAGGTGTCGCCTTTTGCTTGGCTCTACTATTTTAACTGTGCAGGAATGTACTGATTTTCCCTTGGCCTTTTCAGAGCTGAGGTGTCCTTAGGAAGACTACGATCATTGAGGTAGTCTTATGTTCGTTGAGTCTATCCTGAGATCGTCGAGTCTGTCGGCAGTCGTTGAGTTAGCATTCGTTGAGTTTGTCCTACGATCGTCGAGTCTGTCCGAATCCTTGTGATGAGTTTTTGATAAAGCATTCTTTTTAAGGTAGCTCAAGAAGGTTCAACCTCCTGGTGTGATTCAAGGGTTAGGTTTGTCCCTGAGCCACCTCTTAGAGAGATTGCTTTGTTATGAAGCTTGTCATCACAGGATGCACTTTGTTTGTTGAAAGGGCTTTTGTCATCATAGAGTCTGCACTATGATAGTTGAGTCTTTGCTACGATCGTTGAGGTAGTTGTCCTTTCAGCTCTACAATCGTGGACTTTCCTTGATCATGTCTACGATTTTGAGTTCAGCCTTTATATCTGTCATGGTTAGTACAATCTAGAGCATACATGTCATGGTTGAAGATTTAGCATTCCTAGCTCACTTATTAACTTATTAAATCTGGATTCATCTAATGGTTTTGTAAAAACATCAGCAAGTTAATTTTCAGTAGGGATATATCGTAAAGATATAGTTCCATTTTGCACATGATCCCTAATGAAGTGGTACCTTATTTCTATATGCTTGGTCCTAGAATGCATAACAAGATTATGAGTTATTGCTATGGCAAATGTGTTATCACGGTGTATGGGAATAGATTTGAAATCGAACCCATAGTCAACTAGCTGATTTCTCATCCATAGGATCTCGAGCATGTTGAAAATGCCACCGCAATATATTCAAATTCACCGCAATTGAAGTAGACATCGAATTTTGCTTTTTGCTAAACCAGGACACAAGTTTGTTTCCAAGAAGTTGACAAAAAGCATCTGGTACTTTTTTCTCATTTATTTTGCATCCTGCAAAATCAGCATCTGTGTATTCTATTAGTTCAAATGAGGATTCCTTGGGATACCATAGCCCCAAGTAGGGTGTACCCTTGATATACCCGAACATCCTCTTTACAGCAGACAAATGTGACTCTTTAGGGTTAGCTCGAAATCTAGCACATATGCATGTTGCAAACATTATATCCGGTTCATCGCGCTAGGGTAGGTATAAAGAACCCTATCATACCTCTGCTTGTATCAATACATTTACCATTCTCATCCTTGTCAAGCTTGGTTGTAGGAGCAATTGGTGTTTTCATAGGAGAGGCTGACTCCATGCCATACTTCTTTAGTAAGTCTTTGATGTATTTGGCTTGGTTGATGAATATTCCTTCATCACCAGCTTCACTTGCGATCAAGGAAGAAATTCAGCTCACCCATCATGCTCATTTCAAACTTGCTCTGCATTAGCTTAGAGAATCTCTTATATAACTTTTCGTTAGTAGAACCAAAAATGATATCATCAACATATATTTGAACTAGTAAGACTTTGTCTTTATGCTTTCTAAGAAATAGTGTGGTATCTACTCTACCTTTAGTGAACCCATTTTCTATTAAGAAGTTGGTCAGTGTTTCATACCATGCTCTAGGTGCTTGTTTAAGACCATATAAGGCTTTATCTAATCTATAGACATAATTGGAAAGAGATGGATTGATGAAACCTGGAGGTTGTTCTACGTAGACTTCTTCTTGAAGCTCTCCATTTAGAAATGCACTCTTGACATCCATCTAGAAGACTTTGAACTTCATGTGGGCAGCAAAGGCAAGAAAGATTCCGATGGCTTCTAGTCTGGAAACAGGTGCAAATGTCTCATCATAGTCAATACCTTTTTCTTGAGAGTAGCCCTTTGCCACTAATCTTGCCTTGTTTCTGGTAATGACCCCATCTTCATCCATTTTATTCCTGAAGACCCACTTGGTTCCTATGACAGGATGACTCTTTGGTTTGGTACCAATCTCCAAACTTTGCTTCGTTCAAATTGGTTGAGTTCTTCCTGCATGGCTTCTATCCAACTGGAGTCTTCCATAGCATCCTCTATTTTCTTTGGCTCTATCTGTGACAGGAAGCTTAGATAAAAGCATTCATTCTGAGTAGCAGCTCTTGTTTTGACTCTTGCACTTGGATCTCCAATGATTAGATCCTGAGTGTGATCTCTTGCCCATCTGTTCCTGGGGCTGGGACATCTCGTCCCCGATGCCTTCCTCGCCTTAGGTCTTCAAGGTCTATCTCTTCTTCTTGGAGTGGAGGCTCATTGCCTTGGATGGACCTCTCTATGATTTCATTATCATGCTCTCACGATTTCACTATCCGCACTACGATCATAGTGTTGAGCTCGATAATTTCTTTCAGTAGTATCTCGCACTATCTGGTCGTGAGTGTCTTGAGAGGCAATCGCTTTGTCAGGTCGGTTTCATCAAAGATGATGTGTATCGAGACTTCAAATTCAAAGTCTTCTTGTTAAACACCCCGTAAGCTTTGCTATCTGGGGTATATCCAAGAAAAATCCTTCATCTAACTTTCATTGGAATTTTGTCGACATCGCTTTCCATTGTTGAGAATATAGCATGCACGTACCAAAGACATGGAAATAGTCGACACTTTCTGCTTCCTTCCTTTCCACAGTTAAGTAGGGTGTCTTCTTGATCGTAGAGTGAATTAATGATCTGCTCGAGTGTAGCATGCAAGATTGATGCCTTCTTCGCCTGATATCTAGCAGACAAGTCTTTGCTAGTAGTAGAGTCCTTCCACCTCTATCGTGGTTCTGTTCTTTCTTTCAGCAACTCCATTTTGTTGAGGAGTTCGTGGAGCTGAGAAGTTATGACTGATGCCATTGTCTGAGCAGAACTTATCTATTTCTGAGAAATCGAATTCTCTTCCACGATCACTCATTATGGCCTTGATTTTCTCTCCTTTCTCGTTCATCACCAATCTGAACATCTTGATTAATTCAGAGCTTATCTCATCCTTTGAGGTTAGGAAGAATACCCATGTGAATCTGGTGTAGTCGTCGACTATAACTAGAGAGTATCTTTTTCCTCCAAGACTAGTTGTTGGGATTGGCCCAAAGAGATCCATGTGGAGCAGCTGCAGGGGTTTGTCAATGGAGTTGGCAGTCTTGCTCTTGAATGCATATTATGATTTGATGTTTTAAATGTATATGTTCATGATTATTTGTAAGGTCCTTAAATGAATATATGTACAAGGACTTAGTGATAGATCAAAATTGTTAGGTTGATCTAAGCTTTTACGCATGTACCATTCGATAAAGAATGTATAGATAGAAAGATCAAAACTGTTAGGTTGATCTTAAGATGTAATAGATTAGTCTTGAAGAAATCATAGTACATCCATCTGATCAACATTGCAGGAGTCAAGGCAGAAAATGTAGAGCCTGAAGATCGTAGTGTGCCTGCCTTGAAGGGGACTCTTCGGAAATCGTAGAGTGGTCCCAACGTTTGTCGAGCCAACTCTACAATCGTAGTATGCTGAAGGAAACATGAAGTTTTACAAGTCAACGATCGTAGTGTGCTCTCAGGAACGTAGAGTCAACAACACGAGCAAGAGAAGATCGTAGTGTGCGAAGGTTTAAGGGAAATCGTAGTGCTCTCGAACTAATAGCTTCGTAGTATGCAAAGATGTCAAAGACACTATGATCTAAATCGTAGAACACCACGATCCAAATCGTAGAGTATCATCTGTCTCATGTCAGAAAACGTCGAGCCTCATGATCTGTGTTTTCAGCAAGTGAGGAATGGATCCCATATGCTGCAGTACTCATCAGTCCCAGAATATATGAAATATCCTTAGTATGCAACAATGAAGCGTATTGAAGAAGCTAAGGATAGTACCATGGGTAAGAAGGACAAAACACCTTTTCAGGTGGTAGGTGAAGCAGTCTGCAGTGTCAGTGGGCCAGAATGCAGAATTCAGAAGATGTGCATAAATGTCTCCATTACAATACATAAAGTTCAGATGCATTTAATGCCACAACGGATGGATCCAACGGATAGTTTTCAACATCACATATATACAGATCAGATAGATGAGAGAGAAAATAAGCAAGCATTAAACAAACAACGTGAACATCTCTCTCAAGCTCAACTCTACGATCTGAGATATTGCAAAGCTTGCTCAGCTACTCAGTTATTTAGAATAAGTGCTTACACAGCGACTGAGTAGCAACCATCAAGAACTCAACAACTATCAATCAACTGAAGAAGAGTACCAAGTTTGCTAGACTTGAAGAGTTCATAGTGAACTGTAAGAAAGCCAAGTCTGCTGGACTTGAAGAGTTCAAGAGTGAACTAGAGAAGTTCCTAGACTGCTGGTCTAGAAAGAATCTGTGTGATTCAGAAGATTGTAAAAGACATCCTTAGTGGATATCCTACTCGTTGAGTAGAAGAGTGGACTAGGAGCTTTGAGTGCTCAAACCACTTAAAACAATCGTGTCATTTACATTCATGATATATCTCGCTATAACCGCCTTACTCGCTTCATAACTCCATTGCTTGGCAAAGAAGATTAAAACAAATACTAATTCCGCTTAAGTTTTAATCACTATCTAAGAATAAGTTTAAAAGGAAAGATTTTCAAATATCTATTCAACCCCCCCCCCTTCTAGATAACTTGTGCCTACTAGAACTAACAAGAAGTGATATTATTTCTTTCAGATTCATAAGGAATACTACTTTTCAGATTCATCCTTTAATATGTCTAATAACTTTGCTTCTACGGATTACGTCATCGTATTTATTCGGTGAAAATTCATTCTTGCTTTAATGTTATTTCTTTTCATATTTTTAAATCTAAACTTACTATGGTAAGTATTGCTTCTATGACAACCCGAGAATTTTGAATATTTTTAAAAAAATTTAATTAATTGATTTAAGGTTCAACATTAGAACCTAGACAGAAAATAAGTGTATGCGTTTGATATTTTTAAGAAGAAATTTTGAGGATTTCAAAATTTTGTGAAGCTATATCTGCTATAACTGCCTTACTCGCTCATAACTCCATTGCTTGGCAAAGAAGATTAAAACAAATACTAATTCCGCTAAGTTTTAATCACTATCTAAGAACAAGTTTAAAAAGGAAAGATTTTCAAATATCTATTCAACCCCCCACCCCCCTTCTAGATAACTTGTGCCTCTTACTAGAACTAACAAGAAGTGATATTATTTCTTTTCAGATTCATAAGGAATACTACTTTTCAGATTCATCCTTTAATATGTCTAATAACCTGCTTATACGCTGGATTACGTACCGTATGACGGGTGAAAATTTATTTGCAGTTTCGTATGTTATTTCTTTTCATATTCTTAAATCTAAACTTACTATGGTAAGTATTGCTTCTGTGACAACCCGAGAATTTTGAATATTTTTAAAAATTTTAATTAATTGATTTAAGGTTCAACATTAGAACCTAGACAGAAAATAAGTGTATGCGTTTGATATTTTTAAGAAGGAATTTTGAGGATTTCAAAATTTTGTGAAGGATTTAGGTGAATTATTCAGGATTAAGGGAATACGTGAATATGTTCTGTGAGTATGGTCATTTATGTGTTCAGTATGTGGTTAAGGGTCAAGGATTGACCAGATAAATGATATATGTAACAAACCCTAGGTATATATTAAGAACGTCAACGTTCGGTTAGAAAACCCTAGCGAATTATAAAAAACCCTAGAAACCGGTTCTGGAAACCCTAATTTCAGTTCCGGGAATCCGAACAATAATTCAAAATTTTAAAACCCTAAATTGGGAACTTAATGGCGTAAGTGTAAATAATTATAAGATTAATTAGGGTTAATCTTAACAAATTGGTTAGAAAACCCTAATTTCAAATTTTGAAACACTAATTTCTGGTTTAGGAACCCTAATTTATAATTAGGGAAAACCTAATTATTAGTTCAATTTTTAATGTTAATTAGGAAATATTAATCCTAAATTTCAAGTTATTATTAATTAGAAAACCCTAATTTAATTACGAAATCTAATTTCTAAATTAGAAAATTATTTTTCTATTAGAAACCCTAATTTGTGGGTTGTAAAGCCAAATGACCATTTTGACCCTAATTGCTTAATTAACAATTTTAATTAGGAAATACTAATCCTAATTAGCAAGATTTAAATTATGATTAAGAAATTTTAATATAATTAGAAAATTCTAATTATAATTTAGAAATATTAATTTTCTATTTTGGAAACCTAATTTGGAAATTCTAGAATTTTTTCTAAAACCCTAAGGATTCCAAACCCAAACCCTAAGGTTTCCAAACCCTAAACCCTAAGGGGGTTTAGGGTTTGCAAAAAGACTAAAATTCTCTTTTGTGCATTATTTGTATGTTGAGTACAAATCTTGTCAATGGTGAGTTGCTCACCAACTACACCAACTCCGTGTGACTTAAAATAAACTGATCAGCCATCTATATTGCTATATACATTATATCATATCAATTATAGAGATTAAAGAGAGAGAAAAAGCTACTTTTATTTTCTAAACTATCCAAGACCTTCTCTCTCTATACTTTTCGAGATGGGGAGTGAGAATGAGTGAGAAGATAAGCTAATATCATTAATTAGCTTTCCAATATATCAGAATCAAAGTCAGAAATCAAAGATCAAAGATTAAGAGGTATAAACCCTAATTTTTGTAAATCATGTGATTATATGTTAATGATTGGGTAGATATGTGTTAGAGGGTGTCTTTGAATGATCTGGGTTAGTGGATCATGGATCCATATCATGTAGATGCACGAAATCAAGATTTTTGAAACTGACTTAGAACCCTAAAAATGTCACCTGACAAGCTAATGTCAGTAGCCGTAGATCTCTTTCTGTTTTTTGATTTTTCTTGTTTTAAGTTATATATCTATAGTATGTCATGTGGAATATGATCTGAAACTGGAAACACGACCAGATCATGAATATATGGAGACATACGAGCAATCAAACCTCGTTGACCGTTCACGAAAATGAAATTCTGGGCAGCCCAGAATTCCAGAAGATCTCTGACAAGATATTTCAGGCGCTATATCTTGTTATGTTTAAGTTGTTATGTGATTTTGTTGATTTTATCTTGTAGACTAACATGCAGGTTATACATCCAAACTATTAGATCACTCAGATCTTGCTCAGAATCAAATATATTGGTGGTCAAACCACCGTTGACCAAACTGCTCAAGAACATTTCTGGGTTTTCCAGAAATGTTCAAGAAAAGTTGTTGTGGCCTAGTTTGACCGACCTAGATCTTATTGTTTTGATGTTGTTAAGTTGATCTAGTGATTGTTTGTTGTACCTTGACATAACGACTAGAGTTGAACCTTAACATCACATGAAACATGACTGGAACATGTATAACATTAAGCCACAAGGTGGTCGCTCGAATTCGTCTCGGGTTTCGGGTAACCCGTAAAACCCAAAGCAGCCTCTCGACAAGAATTTCATGAGCTTGGATCGTGCAATTAAGTGATGTTATGGTCAAGGTTTTCAAACCCGACCGAATCACGGTTGAACCAGAAAAACCTAACCTTGCTCACTCAACAATGGTCCGGCTTGACGACTTAAACCATTTCGCCAAAAACCGCTCGAACCGATGAACCTGGCGGTTGAACTGGTTGACCTGAAGAACCAAAGGACCTGCTTCACGAGTTTGCCCTTGCCTCTCCTTAAAGATTAAAAAAAATTACTTAATTTTATTTTATTTTAGTAATTTAGTTGAGACTTTGTTTGGTATTTTACATATCTTTGCATTCATTTAATCAAACACTTGAACTTGTGGTTGAATTTCGGAATTTGAATATATCTTAGAGATGTTTAGTTTTTTTTTGTAGATAAATTGATTAATTTTACATATTTACTAAATATTATATTCAATATATAATAATAATTAATATAATTAATTATTTATTATTTATTACATATTAATTACGTCACTGGGTTAATAACGGTCTGACCACTGGTTGGACCAATGACCCATCCACCCAAAGAACTTTTTCTTCGCCTCGATGACCTATCCAAGTTTAAAACCTTGGTTATGGCTATGGAACTTGTTCTCGATTGTGAGTGTTACACTCATACTATAATCATAACCCATTAGCAAGCTCAGAAACATAATAATCAAAGATTAAATGGTGGTCAAACTAGCTAACTTGTAAACTGACATGAGGCTCAAGAACACCTATAGCGACGGTTCTATCGCTATAGGGCCATTTTAATAATTATTAAAATTCGAAAATAATTATTTTAATTAAATAAATCGAATTAAATAGTTTTTAATTATTAAAAATACAAAATAAATTCTGAAAAATTATTTTAAAGTCTGAAAAATAGTTTTTAACTATTTTGAGTATATTTCATAAATATTTAATATTTTTGGAATATAAATGGTATTTAATTTATTTCATTATAAGATTAAATAAATTATTTAAAAATGATATTAATACATGAAAAATCATGAAAAATAATATTATGGGATAATAAAATATTTTAAGTTATATTTAGTGACTTTGAATATTTTTGATGAATTAGATTAATTAATCAATATTAATGATAATAAGTTTAATTAATAACTATATTAAATAAATTATGGAAAAATAGAATAAATGATTTAAAAATCATATTAAAATGATTTAAGTGTTATAAAATATTTTAAGTTATAAAATATAACTTTTGATAGTTTGTCATAAAAATATTAATATTTTAATATTAATAGCAATTATCTGATAATGAATTTAATTGTTTAAAAATCATATAAAGGTGATTTAAAAGTATTAAAAATACTTTGTGATATTTTAAATATATTATAATATTATGACATATATTTCATTAATATTTGATAATAAATAAATATTAATGATAAAAGAATTATGTGGTATTTAATTCATTATAAATACGATTTTAATGATTGAAAAATCATGATAAATAGTAATAATTATTTAAAAATTATTACGAGCTTATGAAAAATATTTTGACTATTAATATAATTATCTGAGATAATTGTTAAGTGTTAGGCAGAGTTTAATTGAACTTAAACTCGACAATTGTCGGACAAGACCGTCGGGAGGTTAGAATTTTGTCGGATTCAAGTCAGACTGCAATAGTTTGACTTGATACCGAACCTTATATGTGTTATAGACTGATAGGGTTATGTGTTATGTGCTTAGGTTATTCTATGTATATATATATATATATATATATATATATATAATAGTATTATATTGTGATGATTTTATTCTAATATTGGAGATCTATATTACTAATATTAGGTCTTGGATAAAGCGTTATAAATTGCGTAGCAAAGAATCAAATGCTCGTGCAAGTTTTTTTTTACTTAACTCTACTAAGAGTTGTTTCATTCTGATATGCTTATGGATAATCATTGTTGATTGCCATTGTAGAATTGTACTATGTACATATTGCATGTATAAGTCAGGTATGAAAGGCTGATCACCTTCATTACCCTTCGATCCAGATATATTTGTTCATGTTATATACTTGTTCAGTCAAAAGTTTGTTCCTGCTAGTTCACAATTATATTGTTGAATTATAGCCAGCTTATTATTTAGATTCTTCCAATCATGATATATCGTTAAATTATTGAACTTAAACTTGTTGGGCAACTTTTATGCTCACCCTTGCTATATCATGATAAACATTGCGATTAAAGCTTAATACGCTTGATACAAGGAAAGGTTAAAGACAGCCCAAAATAGAAAGTTAATGTAAAAGATTAGATTTGTAATAAGATTGTGATATATTAATGTTATTGTAAGTCAATTAAGTTCTGATTTGTGTATTAAGTTAAGGTTACTCGACCTTGGGGAAAAGTGTGTAAGTTTAATGTATAAATAATTTATGTTTATATCTTCTGCAAATAGTAGTAATTGTAGAGTCCCCGAATTCGGATACTTGAAACCCAAACTCGGTACTTTACGATACCATTTCTATGAGCGGAATAATACTAATAATAATAACAATAATATAAATTATAAACTTAACTTACATTTATCAGAGTCTAATCCCAAGTACGCAACCTTTACTACATTCTTTACATGATATATAATACATGTCAATATCTTAATACAATCTATCTATTACAAATGATACCAATAACATATTCGCTTTGCTTTCCTTTTCACTTGTTCCCAGGCCGAGCCTTCTAGCTTTTCATACTTAGTGAAAAACATTTAAATTAAGCAAGGATGAGCATTTGAGTGCCCAAAGAAGTATTATATATATATAAGTCGAAAAGAATTTAAATGTTTTCTTTATAATATTCTTCTACAACCAACAAGAGTTGTGAAGTAATCTGTACTAATAATAATAGCATAACAACCCTCGCTCAAGTTTTTAAAACTGTATTGTCTATTTATAAGGTTTCATGATATATCATGAACACTTGCTTTTCATTTTCAAAAGGTTAAACATAAATTCATCTCAGAAAACCCATTGCTTACGGGCTCGAGGGTGTACAATCCATGGGCCTCAGATTGATCAATACTACATTGCTAGAACGATATTATCGTTCATCCTTTGTCCGTAGTAAGAAGCAAAAAAATTTTCCCATTATCTGGATGTTCATTTCACTTAAGGTTTTCATAACAAAGGTCTTATATAATTCAACATATATGTATATCAAAGGTGTATCAACATGCGATTAATATAATGATTATCCAAGTGGGGACACTTGTATAATCATTTATAGAAATTAACGAACAGAATATATTTATCCGAATTATCATATACTAACATGTTGATAATCAATGGGCTTATATAATATAGCTTTAACAATCTGTACATTAATAATAATAATAATATAATTTTGAAACATTCTTACACTTGTCCATTGCATAAAGAAAATGCAAAGTTAGGATACTTGCCTGATGCGCTGCTTACACTTACGCAACTTAGATTTATCTTTTCTATCACGACCTATCATTAATCAAATCATTTGTTCGATTAGTATATCATAACGTAACACATAACACCGCTTATCATAATTAACACATAATCTAATCACCTTATCACACATGTTCAATAAATCATGGTTTCACAAACAAACATCAACACATTCCTAATCGCATTGTTACATAACCTTAACCACCATCAATCACAAATAAACAGTTAACTAACTAAATTATCCATGTCCAGATCAATTTCTGAACCACGCCGGTCTATCGACAACTTTATCGGGTACTAATAGAGTCTAAGACTCTATACAGTAGTTCAATATTCATTTGGATAACTTAAACACCAATCACATTATTTTTCATGGCCTTATGATAATTTTTAATTAATTATTACCATTTATCATAATTTTGAAACATCAGAATCATTATTAAATGATTTAAGTATCACATAATTCTATTATCATTAACATTTAATCAATATTAAATTATTAATGAAAACATTGCCAAAATATTAAAGTTATGTATAATAACTCAAAATATTTTTAAAACATTTACATTATCCTTAAATGATTTTTAAAACATTTAAAATTATTATTAAATAATTACCATTAATATTTAAATATTAATGAGCTATTTATTCAAATATTAAAAGTCATTAATTATAACTTAAAATATTCATTTATATCCCTCTTTAAATAATTTTTAAATTAATAAAACCATTTTAAAACTATTTATTTAATATAATTATTAAATAAATTTAATATCATTAATCATTAAATAAATATCATTAATATTAATTTATTAATGAAATTATCCTTTAAATATTAAAAGTTATAGTTTATAACTTAAAATGTCTTTAAACATTTTATCTTCATTTAAAATGATTATTAAAATATTAAAATCATTTTTAAACTAAATTAGTTAATATAAATATTAAATAACTTTAATATCATTATTAATCATTAATTAATGAAATTAACCATTAAATATTAAAAGTTATATTTTATAACTTAAAATATTTTTAAATACTTTATTTTCATTTAAAATGATTTTTAAATCATTAAAATCATTTTTATCTTATTTATTTAATAACCAAATAAATCTAATATCATTAATATTAATTTATTAATGAAATTTCTCCAAAAATATTAAAATATTTTATAATACATTAATCTTTATTTAAAATAATTTTTAAACAATTAAAAATCATTTTTCTATAATTTATTTAATATACTAATTAAATAAATTAAATATCATTAATATTCAAATAATTATAAATATTAATGAAAAATATTCTAAATAATCGTAAATTATTTTTTATAATTTAAAATAATTTTAAAAACTATTTTTGTAATTTTTATAATTTATTTTCTATTTTTAAATATTTTTCTAATATTAGAAATTAAAGATAATAGAAACCGTCATTAAAAGGTCTTTAGCTGACGTAGTAAAGTCATCATTGTTGGTGTTCTTGAGGCTCAAGAACACCGATACCGATTTCATGGTGGCTCGTTTGATCGTGATAATCTTCCAAATTGATCATGTTTTGGACTAACCTATGGTTCAATCATGTAAAGTATATGTAGTACTACAATTATCAAGTATTACATCAATAAAACAACAACAATCTTGCAAGATCCGTAGAGCTTCAATGAAGTCGCTGCACCCCATTCTGGGTTTTTCCGGGCCCGCATAGCTTCGAAGTCATACATCTAAGCTCAAATTAATCTATGTTCTCGATCTTGGTTCATGTGATTACAAGGTTTAAATCAGAGTACTGCGTGTCAAGGAACAACACCTAAACAACAAATAAGCTTAACATTAACAGATTTACAAGATCAAACTTCACAAACTCGTCGGTCAGTGTTCTTCATTTTTCCGGAGATTTCCCGAAAATGAAATCGTGATCTAAGGTCTACTTTGACCATCCACTACATTCGATTCATATACTTTTAAGGAGATTTTAAGGCATAAAATTAAAGTACTAATACCGACTATAACTTAGATACAAGAATAAAATCAAAACAACAATATACCGTCGATCCAATGATTTAAAATGTTGTCGGACCTATGTTCATGGTTTCGGGTCCATTTAAAGTTCCGGTTAATGCTTAGGTTAACCAGATTTCGACCGTGAATAACTTGGATCTTAAAGACCATATACCAAAGCTACATATTGAAGCTTTAAAACAACACAAACAACAAACGAAAGCAACGATTTAAAGGGGTGACATTCACCGTCCGACAACAAAATAAAATTTTTTCATTTTTTGAAAATCGTTGATTTACGATCTAGATGTTATGGACTTGTAATATACCAACCTGATCATCATGTTAGACTACAAACAACATATTTTAACAACAAATCACAAGATCTAACGACAGATCATAGGACAAAATTAATGGCTAGGGTTTATACCTTTCTAAGAGAGATTTCTGATTTTGGCTTCTGATGTTGTTAGGAATTTCGTGGGGCTGTGTTTTGAAACTGAAATACTTGCTAAATTCGTAGGTTTGGAGAGAGAGGGGCTTGAGGAAGAGTTTGTGCAAAATAAAGTCACCAAATGCAATTTCTCTCTCTAATCTATATATCCATGTTGATGCATGTATTGTCGATGCAAGAGTTGGATGTCGCTTGTTGTCATTAATTTTCTGTCAATGGAGTGGTTAGGAGTCACAACAACTTCACCTATTTTTCAAAACCTATAATTTAGCCTCAATTATACACTTAGGGGCGAATGGTCATTTGATAAATCATTTAAATGGCAAAATTGAATCTTGGCAAACCCTTAGGGTTTAGGGTTTGATTTAGGGTTTAGGGTTTGGACCATTTTAGGTTTTAAAAATAATTTCAAGAATTTCCAAAATTAGAATTTAAAATAAAATAACAAAATTTTAGTTTCTAAAATATAAAATTAAGGTTTATAAAATAATTAGGTTTCTTAATCAATGTTTTGAATCTACTTAACACCTTGCTAATTAGGTTTAGGAAACACTAATTAATATTACCTTTCTCAATTTAGCAATTAGTATTAACTAAAAGCAATTTAGGGTTTTAATTTAGAAAAAATTAATAAGGTTTTATAATTTAATAATTAGGGTTTTTAACCTTTAAAATTAAGATTTCTAATTTTACAATTAGAGGATACGATTAATAATTAGGGTTTATAATTACTAATCAAGGTTTCTAAATTCAGAATTAGATTACCGAATTTAGTAATTAGGGTTCCCAATTAATTAGGGTTTCTAATTAATTCGCTTTTCCAAGTATAATTAGGTTTTTCCTAATTAACTTTATTTTCCCCAATACACAACATAATTCACCTTAACATGATTGCATAACAAAGATTAAACCCGACATTTGACTTTTAAATTAGGGTTTAACAGCTTAAACTAGGGTTTTGATATTGTACACATAATTTGACCAACATTATCAGTCCACACATATACAGTAAATATTTATAGCACTAAAAAATAAAAATATAATTAGTATTATATTATTATCATCATTCCTTAATCCAGAACCAGAAATAGAGTTTATCCAAATATTAATAGGGTTTATAAAAATATTAATAGGGTTTGGTCGTAATATATTAAAACTGTTCCACACATTAACATTACACATATAATCATACATATCTGTAACACTAACAAATAATAATATAATATTATTATTCTCATTCCTTGATCAAAACCCAAAATTAGGGTTTGGATTCCATATCTGATTTTTCTTTCATATATAACCTTAATAATTAAGTTAAAATAATTAACTTAACTATTCTGAAATAATTTCATATAATAAAATAAGTATTATAAAATTATATAATCATATCATATAAAATAATATAATTATCCTATTTCCTTGGAAAATAAACATTAAAAACATTTTTACTATAAAATTAATTAGTATAAAATATAATTGATAATTATCAATAATTCTAAAATAAATTTATTTGGTAATACTTAATGTAATAAATAAATTTTATTTATCACACATATAATTATAATTACACATTACCTTGACACATATCATTCATATTTATTTTAATAAATAAAAAAAAAATTATATACGCAAAATTTATGATTTATTTATATAGAAAATATCGGGTTGTCACAGTAATAGTGTTAGAATGATCGAACCGGATCCATGGTGATTCGGGACCTCGGATTCGGGGCCCTCACAGCTGGTATCAAAGCTGTAGGTTATGAACCATATGTAAGAATACCTGAGACTAATAACCGCATTGATTAGGATAAGTACTCACTCAAATAAAGTTAGTTGGTCGGTAAGATTCAAAGACTAATCTCGGCGAGTTATAAGATACAGAGTTTCCTAACTCTGATAATAAAGTTGAACAGTAGTGATGAATAGATAGAGTCTAAAAGACTAAAAGTATAGTGATAGGAGATCGTAAAACAAAACGATCAAGATATAGAAATGAAATGAGTGGCTGCATTTTAATATTTTCACCTATTGAGCTAATCCCAGCTTATCTCCTGCGCACACCCCCCACATATGGTGCTGCAACCCCTTTTGGTTCCCTGGCTTTTAAGAGTTAAAATATGTGCAATGTCAGTACATTTTTGCAGTGTAGATCGATTCCTTGAAACCCGCTGAGCTTGCCGAAGATTGCTGCTCTCGGGCACAAGAATTGGTATGTCTGAAACAGCTGGATTTCGCTCCAACGCAAATTCACTGAAAGGAACATGCAGGGTTGGCTTTCGCTCTATTGCAGATCCATTGAGGGGAACTCGGTGCACTTCCTCCCATTCAAGGCTTCTCTGGTACAATTCCCAAGCCATGTCTTGTTCCTCTTTTGACAGTCTTTCATCTTCATTCTCTTGTAAAAGGCTCTCATGTTCATGGTAATTTGCAATCCACCTGAACCCAGCATAAGACATTAGATATTTGGGATTTGGTTTAATGTTTTGCAGTACGGAAGTAACAACTGTCAACTTCAGAAGATTAGCATTAATATTATTTCATGTTAACAACAGAAGATGCACAAGCATTTTAAACAACTTGCATAAACTAGAGGGATTATACACATGCACCACAAATACACATTAAGTTATTTCATGACAAAAACAATATCATAATACGGTAACAGTAACTAAATTACTCTTCGTGGATTTCAATAGACATAAAATAAGCGTAAAATATGAAAATTGACGACCAAAAAAATTTTGATATAGATTTGGCAGGGACCTCAGTACTGCTTCAATTTAGACAAAGGATGAACTAGCATTAACTATGATACTAGGTACTAGGCGAACCAGCTTGCGAATACTCATTTTCATGCAGTTGCAGTATATTAGGCATGGCTCTAAAATAGCAGGCAAACAAGTGTTAGTACACTCGCAGTGCATTTACAGTATTTCCTTCATATTTGTAGACTATATAAGAGAATTAGAGGTGGCAACAACAACGCACCAACCTGTCCAATTAACCTGTGATTTAATGGATTGAGCAACTCATTTACTTTTGAGGGTTGTAAACGAGTTGGTTAGATGGTTAATTTAATTATAGGGGTCATTAGTGAGCTATCCAGTGGGTTACAGTTGGGTAATTTACTATTAACTAGGCTGAGAAGAACCGACATTGATGAGTTACATATGCAGCTGTCTTTTCCTTCCCACCCTACTGTCTATCATCTCTGTATTCCCTCTCTACTGGAAGCAACTATTGGAATTTCAAATAACAAGAGCACCAAATCAAAATTGAAATCATCTTCCTGGACGTCAATCAAGGAGGGACATGCACATGGGAGGCAATTTAGGGAAACTCATATCATGATACCAATAACTCTCCATCATTCCATGTATCCAAGCTAAAAAAAACACATTTGAGGACTAAGGGCTTCCATTAAACTTCCTTCTTAATCAGGAGGGAAGGGTTGTGATCAAACCTCTTAGAAGCTTGAGGAATGTTAAACGTCTGACTAACTATACATCCTTGGGGAATTTATGACATTTGTTACTCTTAGTGATTGCCTAACCTAATTACGGTTAAAGTCTTCCCAAACTCTTTTTCTTCTCAATTTCTTCTTTACTTTACATGGTATCATAGTTTAATCATAACCCTAATTAGAATATCAAAAAAGTCTCCTGATTAAAGCTTTCTTTCTCTCTTCTTTTTTTCCTTTTTTTTTCTTTTTCTCTTCAACACTCGCATCAGAGGGTGGTGAGGTACATGCAGACTGAGAGATATAACAGATCGGTCAGAAATTCAATAATTTGACTGTAACTCAACCTGACATATCCTTTGCAGTTGGTGTAGTGGGCCAATTCATCTCTACTACTATTGCTCATTGTGATGCTTTTCGTCCTATATTAAGATATCTCAAGGGCGCTTCAGGACGAGGGATATGGTATAGAGATCACTCACATGTTTTGAGGGATTCTTATATACAGATTGGGCAAAATCTCCTACAGACAGAATAGTATTTATAGGTGGTAATTTGATATCTTGAGAGAAAGAAACAGAATGTTGTCACCTGATAAGTGGGTTTATAGCTATTATTTGGGTACTTTTGAACTTAGTATTATGCTATTTTAAGTAATTGTAGTGCATTTTAGTTGCTTTTTATGTTAATTGTAGGAAATTGCAAAGGAGGGACGAATCTGGAATTTTTAGAAAAGCGGTGGAATTTTGGTAAATAAGTTGAAGTTGGATGCTGACTTCCAAGAGTAGAATCTGTGCGGGTCAGCATAACAGTTGGGTCAATTTTTGGTGATTCCTAGTAGGGTTTGGATTCTTTAAAGCCTACTTTGAGAGGGGAATTGAAGATATATAAGGAAGAGACTTGAGACTACCACGACACATAATTTGAGACCAATGTTCTAAAAGGCGCTAGGCAGGAGGCGGGCGGCCAGGGGGGCCTAGGCGTGATTTTTTATTTTAAGACAATTTTAATATTTTATCTTACATTATTCTAACAAAACAATAATATAAAACAAAATAATCTATATAATAATTAAATTATAGAATTAGTAGTAATTACACTTAAGTAGTAAGATATATATTCATTGCTTGAAATAATTAAATTATAGAATTAGTGTTACTAGTAAATAGTAACTAGTAAGTAGTATCTTGATATCTTTATATATATAATTATATATGTACTTCTTCTCTCTCAAGAATTTAAATAAATGTTATTTTTAAAAATTAGTGTGAAGTTTATTGAATGAGACATTTGATATTATTAATTATGAAATTATTTTAATTTGTGTAATTTTCAAAATTGAGGACTTAAAGAAAATGACAAATACCGTATACTAAGTATGACTAACATATCTTTGACGATTAGTTTTATTCATAAACAAAATTGGTATTAAATAATAAAATTTAAAATTTTAAGAATTCAATTCAATATTAAAACTTAAGAAACTAAACAAAAATTTAAGAATTATATTGAATTAAACTAAATATTACAAATGTATCATCATTTATAGAATTTCAAGTTGGTACAAATTCAAAAAATTACAACTATAATAAAATTATCCATTTTGACTTGGTCTTGTTCACTTCTTGTTGTGATTTGATATGCTATAACTTGCATTATTAAAAATATGGTAAATCATTGGAAAAATAAATATATCAAAATCTGGTTTTGGTAGTAATTTAAAAAAAAATCCGCCTAGGCGCCGCCTAATTGGTTGGAGCGCTTTTTTTATCGATTTGGCTTTAGCGCGGGCGCTGACCCCACTTTAAGCGCTTTAGCGGCCGCCTAGGCCAATTTTTAGAACAGAGTTTGAGACAGAGACTAGAGATTGGACTTGGAGATTCAAAGGAACACACAAGGATTGTAGATTGGAGATTGAAGACTGGAGTCAATTACTGAGTTTTTCTTTTTCACTATTTGTAATTTAATTGTGATGTTTTTCATGGGATTTTTGGTTTTAATTTCTAGTATGAACTAATTTCTTAATTAAGGCTACAATTGAACCTTTTATAAGTATGAATTGATTATTCATATTAATCCAATTAATTATTCAAATTGAGCTCTCTATCATATTTTGTGCTTATTGCTTAATTATTTGGCTAATAATTACCATGTTACACTAGATGAATTCAGGAGATAAAATCTAGGGTTAGAACTAAATGTGATAGCATGTATTCTTAATTATTTACATGGGATGAATAATAAAGGTTGTGAATTGAATAGTGATATCTCTTTTCACTGCATGTAACAATTGGAAATTGGGAATTGAAACTTAATGAATTTGATTCTTTTGTTTTGCATAGGAATATCTCAAAACTAATTGAATTGAATATTTTTATTTGATCACTTGGAAAAGGGCTTATAAATAGTGTGAATTCCTCTTAACAACTCAATTGGATTTAATAATTGGATAAAATGAGTAATTAATTTATATTGCATAATTGGGGATATTGTAGTCTCAAGTCTTTATCATCTAAATCAAATCTTTGTATTAAAATTAGTTTTAGTTAATTTAATTTAGTTTTAATTGGAAAATCACAAAATTCGATTGTTTAAATAAAATTGGATTGATATAAAACTAGCAGTTGGTATTTGTTAAATAGGATTCCTCGTGGGTACAACACACGTTCTTATCACTTTATTACTTGTTAATCGTGTATACTTGCACGTAATTGTTGATTGTAAAATCGGACATCACACATTCTGATGTTCAAGTAGGGCTATGGTGTATAAAGGATGGACACTTCTCGGAGTTGACGTATCGGTGTCGGACACTAGCACTCCACAGACACTTCTGAATATGAATCACATACTTCTATATACATAATAATAGGTATTAGTATTTTCATTGAACTTAAATATATACAATTTACTCATTATCTAAAATTTCATCTTGTTTTGATGGTGGATTTTGATGTAGGTTCGTTAATAACTTAGTAATTTCCTAATTTTTTTATTTTTAAACTTTTTTTATATGAACTATATACATTTTCCTTAAATTAACTCTTACAGTTGTATGTTATATGTTATAGTCTTATTTGTAATTATATTGGAGATGTTTATGGTACAAGTATTCCTCAATAGTTTTCTTGATTTTATCATGCTTAATGAACAATTAAATTTAAACATTTATAATTACTAAAGTCTAAAAATATACATAAAATTCAATGTATCCTACAAAATATCATATCATGTATTTCAAGAAAATGTAGTGCTCCGTATTGTGAATCGTGCCGAATCTGTATCTCGTGTCCGTATCCATGCTTCCTAGGCTATGGCACAATCCACATGTCAGCTGGCTCAGCTCATGGGTACAACATCTTCACGTTGATATAGGTTTTGGGAGATGTCTTCGCTTGTGTAGTTGTGGTGCGATAATGAGGCAGTTGCACATATAACATCAAGTTGGGGATGATCAATATCTATCTGCCAACTCAACTTGAGGGGGAGTGTTAAATCTATGAATAAACATGCTAAAATAATTAGGGTTAAGGTCTTCACTCTACACAAACTCCTTGTCCTCTCTATTTCTTCTTTGCTTAAAAAGGAAAGAATCATTCATAGGAAAAATCGAGAAGTTTACCAACACCTCATTCAGTGGGCCAATTGTAGTTTGGATAAGGCTACATTGGAGGACAAAGACTTGCTCATTTTGACCTACCCAAATTTCAACTTCGATCCATAAGGACATGAATATATATGAGGGGAGGCAATGTTAGTTCATAGCATGATCACATGGCATTTTAGTAAACACTAAGCTATATGATAGGCAAATGGGTGTTAGTATACTGGTGCATTTTAGTGTATCCTGTTCATGTTTGTGATCTCAATGTAAGAGAATAGTTGTACTTTTTACGATATGAATGAAATGATTCCTGATCAATGCAAGATAATAGTTGTACTTTTTACAATATGAATGAAATGATTCCTGAACTTTCAAGCTTTCTCTTCTCCTCCAACCTTCCTTTAAACTGAAACACACTGAAACCCTAACCTCCATTGTTGTTGTTAAGCTCAACTAGGTATGAGCTTAACATGGTATAATAAATGATAAGTTGATATACACTTGAATACTTCCTCTTTCCAAAATATAAGATCATTATAGAGTTTTTTTAAAGTCAATTTGAAATATTTTTAAATTCAAAATTTATATGATTCATTTGATTATTAATTATTTACTTGTAGAACTAGAAGTACTTTTGAGAGAGTTTACAATGTTCATTAATTTATTATATTAGGGTTAATTGTATTTTTGCCCACTAAACTAAGGTCGTTTATCATTAAATTATTTTTTTCTATCGGTCAACTCATTGAACTAGTAATTACTTACAAATAATTAAAAATCTATCTACCCTCTTAAAAAATTAATGTCAAATCCAGGTGGCACCATGTGAGTATTGAGAAGCTGAGTGTGTGTGTGTATATATATACACATTATATAGAGGACGGATCTAAAGCATACCTCTCTTAAATAACATACATTTATTAAAATTACGTCGTTTTGGAGATTCTTTTAAAAAATAAAATAATATTAAAAAAGAGTGGTCCCTTTAATTTAAAAAAATGTCACCCACGGCCCCACTTGTTTTTTAAAAAACTCCTAAACGACGTAGTTTTAATAAATGTATGCTATTTAAGATAAATATGTTATTTAAGACTTATGCTTTAGATCCGTCCTCTATATATATATATATATATATATATATATATATATATATATATATATATATATATATATATTAAACTCATCTCATTTGATTAACCCATATTAAACACAAACCCATTAAATAAAAAGTTTTTAGCTTAAATTTTTCACATTTTTTTTAAACTTTTCTTCTTCCTCCTCTCCTTCATCACCACCACCCGGTTGATCATCCATTGTTTAAGATTCAGATGGGTATGTTTTCTTCATTTGAAACCCTGAAACACGTGTCCACTCTACAGAGAGAGATCTTAGCAAAAGGAAGGGTGGGTGTATTTAGTTGGTCTCAAATTGAAGTTTCTGGAATAAAAGTCAAGCAAATGGAAATCTAGGGCATGTCACTCCAGTTGCACCTGAACTTCAGGTGTGTGAATAATTGTCTCTCTATTTTCAAAAGAAATAATTTCAATTAGTTAAAAACTCCACAAAGGATCTTTATAAAATTGAAGTTCTTCTCTTGGATCACATAAAAGGTGGGTTTGTAATTGAAATTGAAGCTTTTATATTGCTGGTTCGCTAATAAATTTGGGTACGCATTGGTGGTTTTGCGAAGATAGCCATGGTGGTGCTAGAAACAAAACAAAAAAAAATATGATTATATTGCGACATCTGTCAAGGAGGTTATGGGTGGTGACGTTACTAGAAAATATGGTGATTAGTTGGTTTGGGTGTTTGCCGATGATGATTCCTGGTTTTGTATTTCTATATTTTTTATTTTATTTGAAAGTAAACTTCTTTAACTTGTTTAAGTGTAATTCGTTAACTATGTTTAATTTCTTTAAAAGCACTATTTAAAATTAGTTTAAGAGTAATTTATTTAATTTGGGTATATTTTTAATTACTAAAACATTAACATATTTTTTCGTAATATGCAAAAATATTTTTTAATATTGTTGATTTTCTTTTTCTTTCCCATATATAAACACATATACATATAATTATATATATGTATGTATGTATATGCATATTTAATATATGAAACATGTTTAACCAAATATAGATAAGGTTAAAAAAAACTTTTGAGAGATTTCTAATTTTAGCATATTTTCATTTTTAACGAATTTTTAATTTTTAACAAATTTTAATATTTGATCAAATCTTTTAATTTGAATTAGTCTCAACATTAAAATTTGTAATTTTTCCACCTAGACACTTGGTATGGACAAAAATTTCCATGTAAAACTCTCTCTCACGTGGTAGTACATGCAAAATTTCAATTAAAAGTCGAAGGAGTTGGAAGGATTTAGTAACATTTTGTTGTCATATATTAGTTCAGTGAGTCGATGTTAAAAAAAATGGTTTCATGATGCAAATGTAAAAACGATATCAATTTAGTAGGCAAATGTACATTTAACCCCATTTTATTGACTAAAACTAAATGAATCTAAATCAGTTTTGAGTTTGAAAATGTCTCGATTTGACTTTCAAAAAGTAACAATGGGTAATGACCCCTTTGAGCTCAAGAGGGTGCATAATTTTTAGAATCTTCATTTTAGTTGTGATTAAAATAGTCTTAACAGTTAAAACTCCAGTGAACAATGGTGCACTATGGATAAATATATGTTATCCCCAGATCGAATCATATCATTCCATTATATTTGTAATATGGACTCTTCATTTTTGTCTACAGCATTCGTGTCCGACACCCGACACCCGACAAGGGTATGGGTACTTCACACTTTATTTTAGAGTAAAAATTTGACAAAATTAGAGAGTACCCATGTTCGACTATTCAAAATACCTGTATCCAACCTGACCATGGTTTAAATTCGAAATAGCGGCCTAGGTTGTGGAAGGTTTTTTTCTTTATTTTTTTTTATTTTTATATGTTAATATATAAATATACGCAGTTTATTTATTATTATTATTATTATTATTACTACTTATTTTATTCCACAAAAAGAGTTACTGTTTGATATTATTATTATTAGTCCCTTTGTTCTGTCTCATTTTTTGATTTTCCGTTGCATCGTCCATTACGCCATTATGTCTTTGATTTCTCCGTTACATCGTTATTTTTTCCCATTATGGTAAAATTTCTCCTATATGCAAATTTATACTGATAATGATTGAAATTACAACTCGTGACTCGTTATCGGATCGGTGAGTAAAGAAACTAAACTGATATGCCAAGATTTCGCCAACTCGGACGATACTTTGAAACATGAACTAGACACTTGGAGATGTGAGATGTGACCTCTTGACTTTCAACACATTTGTTGCAAGACACAAGTGGTGGGACATGGCCTTGTTGGTCAATTGTAAGTGGTGGAGTTGTTAGGCATTAGTGGCCTTAAGTGAACCATGGCTTGGTGGCCTTGTTGGCCACTATGATTGGTTGTAGTGTGCAATGTTCGAAAAAGCTAAAAGCGGTACGAAGCGTTTTTATCCGGACGAGGCGAGGCATAAGCCTCGAGGCGGAGCGAGGCGTAAGCCTCAATTTGAAAACATATGTTATTGATAAATATTGAATATATATAAATTTTGTGGTGATGAATAATTTAGAGAAAAGATTCAAGATCAACACTTTACTTCACGAGTTATCAACACAAGAAATGATTATTTTTTTTGCTCTAGGGACTTAACTGCAGGAAATATAAAGAAACAGGGGCTGAACTGTAACTTTTAAAACTTCAGGGGCTGAACTGAAAGAAAATAAAACTATAGGGGCTGCTATGTAAAATTTTAGGGGCTATTTTGAAATTTAAGAAAACTTTTAGGATTAAACTAAAAATTTATAAAGACTATGGGGTACTTACATGTAATTATTCATAAGATAGAAGAAGAAGAAGTCACATCTTACGAACCTGTTTTTTTGTTTCAAATCAAGGCTTAGGCCTTATTACGCCTCAAGGCGAAAGGCGACGAGGCACACGCCTCAGTCGAATAAAGCCCAAACCACTGAATTTCTCAGGAAGGCGTAGGCCTCGCCACATCTAGCTCCCGCCTCGCCACGAGGCGCGCCTTGAGGCGCACGCATCGATCGCAATTTCGAACATTGGTGGTGTGATGACAATTATACCCTAAGCCTTGGTTGCCTATAAATAAGACCGTCATACCATGCTAATAACCTTCATTAAATTCAAAAGCAATTCTAAGAGAGAACATAGTAAGATCACATATATTTGAGAGGTAGAAAATCAAGTCTTGCTTATTCAAGATAATCGTAAAGCTTGCAACTCAACTCCAAAAGGTAATTTACAACTTGTTGTAGTCCTATTAGTTAATCGTTCTTATATTCAAAATCATGTAATATTGCATACTAAACATAATTTGTATGTTAATAAGTAGCAAGTTCATATGCTCATGAAAAGCTAGCTCAAGTAAATGTCCTAATAAGTAAAGTAAAACATGATTATGCATGTTAGTATATTTATGTTGTAAAACTTGATAAAAACTAGCTACCTAAATTGCTTCTAAATGAGATAAAGCATGATATGTATGTTAACATTAAAACCAAACGTAGTAAGTAATAAATATTGAAATAAAATTCATATTAAAGATTAATTAGAGTATACTAAGATTGCAAAGTCATGATTATGACTAACCGCATGTCAACCTAATGAATAATATAGGTCATACGAAAGACAAAAAATTAGCGTAAACATAGAAGACGTTATCAGACAAGTTTTCGAACTCATTCGATTTGTGTACATACGCAAAGTGCGACAATGTGTTTTAAATTGTTGAATTTCATTTAATTCTTTCTTTGAATTATGAAGTTCATTATATATTGTTAAATGATTTATTGAGAAGAGTTATTTGCCATTTGATTCTGCTTAACTCCAATATTAAGCTATTCATTTCAGTATAATTATTGACGAGATATTGAATTGTTATAATTCTTTATTGGCAAAAATATCACAAATTAACTTTTTAAAAGTTAATATTAATCTTATGTACATTTGCAACTACAATCCATTCAATACTCATTTCATAAATTACTTAAAATTTAAAATAAAATAAAAATTATTTTACAGTGAAATATAATTAATAAATTATACTCTCTTTTATAAATTATAAGATTATTATTAATTTGATATTTTGACTATTGGAAATTTAAAATTTTAACTTTTAACTTTTATTATTTAAGGAATCAATATAAGGAACCTGTTAGGTACATACTGAAAAAATTGAATCTCTATTTTACAAATGACTCAATAACACTGCAGAGTAGGGATAAAGATAAGGAAACTGCTGTGAATGCTCTTATGAATCTCAAAAATGCCCAACACTACCCCCTTGGATAGAAAATCCCACTTTGAGTGGTATACTCATTCGGTGAGAATATTGATTCCCTCATATTTTAATAACCAAACAAAGGAATAGCTAGACCTAGTAAAAAATAGGTTTGTGTTGGTTTTGGGTTACATAATATAGGTTTGGGTTGATTTTGGAACCAAAACCATATTACCTATATTTAATATGGGTTTTGTGGTTTGGATTTAAATGATTATAGGTCGAATCCAGATCGACCTATTTTTCAAATTATAGTTTCACTAAAATCTTAATTTTTGTTATACTAAAAGAGTCTTATTTTAATTTTTTAGACCCAAGTTTGAAACTAAAAATTTTAATTGATGAGACTAATTTAAGTATTAAAAACATTAATCTTGTGATTATAGGCACTTCCAAAAAAAATTTACATTAATAATTATTATGTTAATTAAAATTAATGAAATTATTGAGAATTTTATTACAATAATTAGGAAATATTATTTTTTTTGGAGTGTATATATAATCAGTAAATATTATTTTGGGGGGGTGGGGGGTGGGGAGTGGGGGTGGGTGGGGCGGGGGGCATCGGGGTGTATACATAATAAATAAATAATATTTTTTGAGGGGGGGGGAGGGGGGGGGGGGAGGGGGTGGGGGTGTCTATGTTGATCGACGGTCAAGACCAAAACTTAACATTGACTTGTTTTCGCAGCTGAAGATATTACATTACTACATTACGTGGATACCAGAGTAATAAAAAGTAAGTTCTGATATTAGAATGAAAATAATACTATTCCAATTTTCGTCCGTCCTGAAAAACTAGTTTAATTTTTTTTTAAATTAAGTTGATCATTTTTACAATAAAAATTTATGTTTTTTTTATAAATATAAGTGAAAAAATAATAACCATAAAAAATATATTAAATTAACTATTACCTACAATTTTCAACTAATTAATTTTTTTCCAAATTAATTTGAGAAAAAAATTCACAACTTATTTAATATATAAAAAATTTATAAAAGTCTGTTACTTATTTCATGGAGTCTATAAAAGTCATTTTAAAGTCTGTGAAAGTCATTAAAATCCCACAAATTCTACAAAAGTATGTTAGTTAAAAAAAGTCTTTAAAAATCTTAATTGAATACACCCCCCTTAATTACTAGTAGTTGGGATTGGGGGTAGGACTGAGCAAAAAATGGGTATAATCGAATTCTCGAACTCGAACTGAAATAATTTAACCAAATTTTCTAAAATTCGGTTATTTTAATATTTTGCTATATACTCAATTTTTTTTACGATTTTCGGTTAGTTTGTACGGGTTTCGCTTTTGGGTTATTCGGTTAAACCGAATAAAGAGTTATACTAATCTCAAAATAAAGAGTTATCTGATCTAAAATTAAGTCATTTATCAGCCGTCACTCTCACTCCCCATTCGCATCATCTCCTTCGGTAAGCTATTTTCCCTTATTCAGGGTTTTGATTCCTCTTGGACCTCTTCAGGTCAGCCCTTCACGGCTTCACTCATCGCCTCATGACCCTCATCACTTCATCACGTCATCTTCTTCACTCAACAACAATCACTCATCTGTAGAATCAAGGGTTAGCATCTGTCACTCATCAGCCTCATCCCAAACAGCAGTCGCTCATCCTTTGGCCTCGACAGTACGTACTCTACTGCATCAATTAAGGGGTTAACATCAATTGGACCCCATCATTCCACCCAATCTGGAGAATCAAAATCATCATCTCTATCCCAATACAACCAATACAAGGTATTTTTCGTCAGTTGTGAATATTTGAAAGATTGGGCTGAAATTGGGTGTTCTTTGTTTTAGAATTTCTATTGGGTATTACTGTTTCTTGTGTGGTGGATTGATTGCATTCTCGTCTGGGATCCATCTTCTTGCTAAAAGGATTTTAAACTTTGATGATTTTGGATTGCCCACCAAGTGTTCGAAACAAATCGATCGAGTAAATCAGGCACCTTGTTCGAAAGATTAACCGAATTACCAAATTGTAAATTCAGTAATTCGGTATTCGGTTATTTCCATAATTCGGTTAGTTTTTCGGATATTGAAATTACAATTATTACGGTTTTCGGTTATTATCGAATAGCCTATTTGATTCGGTTATAACCGAATGACCAGTCCTAGTTGGGGGTGGGGTGGGGGAGAAAATTAAATTAAATTATATAATATATTATAAAAACAATTTATGGAGAGAAAGGGAAAATTTAATATAATTATATAATATAAATTGTATAATTTAAATGAGTTATTTTAATTAATCAAGGGAGGAAATATTAATTTTTAAATTAGTAGTTCGTTACACTAAAAGTGTTAACTTTATTATGGATTAATTCCATAATTAATGAAATGGTTTTATACATAATTATAAATGTATAAATTACAAAAGTATGTAATATGTATATAATGTAATATGTATAATGTATATGTGTTATATAAGAATGAAGTGTAATAATGCATACATGATGATGTATTAGCTCTACAAAGTGCAAACAACTATTATAGACTAATATGGGTCAAAATTAGTTAAATTAGATCCAACCCATATTTGTAATAATAATATGAGTCCAAAACCAAACCAATCAATTACCTAAAAACTAGTTAACCAACCCAATAGATCCAAGTGGTTTTGATTAACTATATGGTTTTCAACTTAAATTGTCAGGTCTAGGAATAGTCATTCCCATGAGAATGATCATTCCCGACTCTATTCCCCCAGGGTTCAAAGTCGCGGTACTTGAATACAGTGTTCTAAAAATACCCGGCCCACCTAGGCGCTAGGCTCCCTAGATCCCTCCAGGAAATTAGGTGGGGCCTAGACGAGCTAGGCGGGGTCTACGCAGAGCGTTTTTTTTATTTTAAAAATTACTCAAACCAGATCTTGATATATTTAATTTTCTAATAATTTACCATATTCATAATGCAGGTTGAAGTAGCATATCAAATCACAACAAGAAGTGACCAATATCAAGTCAAAATGGATAATTTTATTATAGCTGTAATTTTTTGAATTTGTACCAACTTCAAATTATATAAATAATGATACATTTATAATATTTAGTTTAATTCAATATAATTCTTAAATTTATAATTAGTTTCTTAAGATTTAATATTGAATTGAATTCTTAAAAATTTTAATTTTATTATTTAATAGCAATCTTGTTTATGAATAAAACTAATACGTTAAAGATATGTTTGAACTTTCAACAATTGCATGTTTGTGTTTGATCTTTGACATTGGCAATATAGATGTGTTTGAACTTTAAGCAAATACTTTTATTATCTTTATTATAGATTGTTTTGCTTTATATTATTGTTTTATTTGGATAAATGTAAGATAAAATTTTAAATTGGTTTACAATAAAAAATTCCGCTTAGACCCCGCCCAGGCCCCCAGCCGCCTGCCTAGCGCCTTTTAGACCATTGCTTGACTATATAATGGGATATCAGTATAAGTATAGGATGATATGCCATAAAAACTATATAATTAAATACATGTCATTTAATACATAGTGGGAGGAGCCCAGACTCTGACCGTGTGCCTGTTGAAGAAAGAGTTGGCGAGAATGCTAGGTTGAAATTTTTATTGATATTGCAACATTATTTAAGTCATACAATACCTAACAGTCGCACTTGTTAGATTAATAATTTTGTTGGAGCAAAATTGTAAATTCTTTTTATTTCTTGCATATACCAATATCAGATGATACCTAGTGTTGTCGATACTGATACGTATCGTCCGATACTATGAACCCTGATTCCCCCAACCAAACAGGCAATTAGTGAACGAGAAAGAGAACACTTTAACAGAGGAACTAAAGAGGAAAGCACAACCAATGATAATGCACTAGGCCAAAATTTAAAAAAAAAAAATATTGAATAATTAGTTAAAGAGTTTACCTTGGGTGATGGCTGCTAAGTAAGCTTTCCATTAACTTGTCGGCAGAGATGCTTCTATGAGGAAGAGAAAGAGTCTTCTTTGGACAATTGTCATCATCAGTGTACGTATTTGGTATTGTTACATGTTTATTCTCATGGCCCAGCTCAGGTAAAGTATCAGAGTTTTCATCATCACCAAAATCAAATAGATGTAACATTTCTTCTTTAGAAATGGTCCTATGAACTTGTTGCCTGTCAACTACCCTTGCAGCAAGGCTTTCCTTCGTCACCTGATTGAACCAGGCTCTTCAGAAAAAAATTACATAGAACAAGAGATCAAGTAGTTATAATGATTAGCCATTACCTGGCGCTTATAAATTTTTTCCTCCATTGTACCATGTGCCATCAATCTGTACGCATACACTGGCTTTGTTTGTCCATACCTGAAATAATTTGCAGTATTTTGATTTGACATATAACATATATAAAGATGGAACAGGCTTACGTTCAAACAAATTTTATGCGTCAAACCTCCAAACCCGATATATAGCCTGAAGATCGTGTGTTGGGTTCCAAGAGCCATCGACAATAATTACACGATTAGCAGCTTGGAGATTGATTCCAAGAGATCCAGCTCTAGTTGATATTAAAGTGCATTTAACCCTCTTATTTGAAGATTCATTGAACCTGTCAACCAACCTTTGCCTTTCAGAGCCCTCAGTTCTTCCATCTAGTCTGTTGTGCAGATGAAATGAGATAAGATGACAAATCTGACTTCCAAATCAAGGAAAACGTTTATATGATATATCTACCCTTTCTTTCAATGCAATCAAAAATAAACTTTATAACATTATATTAGAATCATAAAAAAGACTAGATGTACTAAATAAAAACAGCTCCTTGAAAAAACCAATCATCTTTATGATGCAGCCCAACTTTGTTAGTAGCACATTATTCTGAAATCCACTTATTGCTAAGAAGAACATTTCTTGAAGGGCTTTGGTCATATATTTATTCTAAAATATTTTCGGCAGATTGGATGTCTAGATATTGAACAGTATTTGAAAATCTGGATCTGTAATAAATGTCTAGACTTTTCACTAGAATCCTAGGAACTGTAAGTTCATTTAGGATATGTTTGGTAAAAGTTTATGTGCTTCCAGTTTTTGTTTTCATATGTTTCTGTTTTCACTTGTTCCAACTATTGTTCTCACTAGTGGAAGCAGAAGTCAGGAATGCTGTTTAGTATCCATGTGATGCCATAAATAAATGAAAATATAAGATTTACAAAATTGTGTTGTACAATGGAAACGTTGCTACTTCATTTCCTACGGTTAATTTTTTTAAATGTCATATTTTAATTAGTATAATTTAATATATTCATAAGTTTATATAAATTTAAATATTAATTAACATAGGTTTTAACATATACACCTTTTATTAAAAGCCACTTATACTCGGCTGATAGTTCTTTAAATTTAATACAATGGCTCACCCAAAAAGTTGATACAGTTTGTCAATATGAGACGCAACATAGTCACATCAAATGAAACCAACTAAATCTCACACTACAAGCCATCTCAAGCAAAACGTAACAAATTTTAAAAAAAAATTAAACATATGTCAATATGTTATTTAAGAATTTAAAATCAAAAGCATTCTCAGAATATAGCATAAGCATATATGGTATTTCAAAATAAATTTATTCGTGTTTGTTTGTGTTTATATAATATCTAAAAGAAAGAAAGTTAATTTAATAGATTAAAGATAAAGATAAGTGATGTTATGTTAAGATGAGGAGACAAGTCTAGGGTTTAGGGACAGCTGTGAGAAAGCAGTTTTGGGTTGATACAATTTAGTTAGTGATATTTTTAAAAATCAGAGATTGTTTTTTTTTTTTTTTAATTCAGTGGACGGGAAGTATTGTACTGCCTATAAATATTTAACAATAGTATTAACAAAATCATACCTCTATTGATTAATAAAAAATATCTTCTAGGAATTTTCCCTATCAGCCTTTCAGGCTTCTATAGTTTTAGATGGTACAATTGATATCCAAACCGGTCAATTAATTTAAATATCGAGTACAATTGTTCCAAAAACGAAAGTACTCCGACACTTTTCCACTACTCGATGAACGTGTGGATTTTTCATCAAAGTTCCAATTGTTGAAAATTCTTTTAAACTTTTAACGCGCGAAAATATTTTTTAATGATTCTAATTTTTAGTAGAATTCTTAATATCATCAATTATCTATTAACATATTTTGATCATTATTAACAAAATTATTAAGATTAAATAAATGGTGTATTGGCTGCAATGGAGGGGAGTCAAATCCTCCTGTTTCACTTTATATGCCAGAAGGAACTTGGGTCATTGTAGACACTCGAGATTTCGCTTTCTCTGGCCTACAGGAGGGCAAAAGCGTCATTTAACTTCGGAGACAACCCCGAGGTAGGGCAAAAACACCATTTCACCCCGACAACAACCCCGAGGAGAGATCAAGGTGCAATGATGCACAGACACGACGTGAACCGAATGAGGATCGGAAAGCTCAACTTTCACCGGACCGGGACCTAAAGGCACGAACTTCGAGACAGCGGGACCCGTGCGGGCCCAGCCGCAGGTACACCTGCGGCTGCCTTCCGGATCTCTTATCCAGGGGCAAGGAGCTCATAATCAGAAGATGGGCAAGAAGAAGCTAGAGAGAGAAACTAGAGAGAGGCTCTGATCTTCATCATTTCTTCATATTTCTAGTTGTTTAAGCTTTAGATCTTTGAGTGTCTTGAGTGATATAAGTTGGTTCACGCGTCTCCCAAGGTGAAAAACACTCATTTTAGCCACTTTCTTTGTAAATATTGTTATAAATACTATATCTATGAAGATATAACAGTTTCTACCGATTAAATTTGTTGTTTACCATATATTGTGTATTGGGAGGTAGACACTTAGTTTCTACCGGATAATTATGCATATTCAGTTGTAAATCAAGTTATTTGACATAGATCTAGCCAAATATAGCATTTTGAGCGGTTATGAAACATGATGCTCTAACCCGTATGCTAGATTGGCTTAGATCTATGGTAGATCTAGATGTTTTATTGCTTTTGGTCAGTCCCAGTCAAACCGTAGAGCCCTATATCTGTGTCTAGTGGTAAGGAGGTCCTAATGGCTCGATACGGGGATTTCAACCGATGAAATCACCTCATATCAAGTCTAGGATATTGTATATACATATTTAAGTATAATAATGTGAGCCTAGAAATCCTGGTGTCGAGATCTAATAATCGGATCTTGACTTGATTCCCATTATGGACTTTTCCTCTGCGATGTAATGTTTATATAATCTGATATCATTGTACATGTAATTATTGGATCTTAAAAACGAGTTCAAGGGGTTAGTCCCGAGAAGTCGGATTTAAGATCCCGTGATAGTGAAAAATTGTATTTGTGGATGTTCGGATTCATCGAGATAGTTTTCATGCCTGACTATGATCCGACCCTTTTTAGCGCTTTATTGCATGCATTTTCACCCAAAACGATTTTCCAATAAAACCACAGAGCTTTCATGAAGAATAAAGCAATTTGGGTAGATCACCTAATAAACATAAAGATAATAAAAGTATCAAAGTCCTCAATTCCTAGTCGAGCAAAGGATTTGAAAAAACCATTTTCCAAAATATCATTTCAATTTCTATATCATGTTTAAAATGAACTTTTAGTTATATCAAATCCTTCGTACCTAGGTGCAAAAGAAGTACAACACTACTTTCCATAACTCACAATAAGGCTTAGAAATAAATAAATAATGGGTTAAGTTCAGATGACCACCTGGGGTTTAAGCGGTTTTCCACTTAACCACATGTAGTCGGTAAAGCTACATTTAAACTCTCAACCTTTTGAGTTAAAGTGAAAACGTCACATTTTCCATCCAACTTAACCGTGCGTGTATGTCAAACGCCAAAAGCACGTGAAAAGGGCTATAACAATTAAAAAAATGATAAATGTATGAAATACCCTTCTTCTTCCTCTCTTCTCCTCTTATTCTCCAACCCAGCTCTCTCACCTACATCCTCTCTCTACGCCGACCCACCGACCTCTCTCTCATCTCCAAAATGTCACTCGACTGCAACGGCATCACCTGCGACGATTTATCGAACCAACTTTCTACCACAAGAACAATTACGTTCTCAACCTCAATCACCACAAACCCTAGACAATCAAGATTCCCAAAACCCGGAAAAAATCGGACCCTAATCGGGAAGATCCACAAGTTCGGGAGCTAGAAGAGCAAGAATCGGGTATGTTCTTCCTCCCCCCCTCCCTCCTCCCTCCCTCCCTCCGCTCCTCCGATTGCAGATCTCAACCCACTCCTACACCTGCTAATGTGGTGGAGGGAGTCGGGATTTGGATTGGGAGGAATCGTCCGAGGAATTTATTTCGTTCATGGAGGATTTTGTGTCAAGTTGGGTGCTTTTACACGAGGATGCATGGATAACAACGGGTGAGGTGAGGAATTGGATGCAATTGATTAAAGATGGGCATATGGTGGAGAATGAATTGAAACAAGGGGTTCAATTGGTGGACTGTTATTATCATCTTCAGTAATCATATTTGGGATTGAAGCCAGACAAGGGTCTATAGGATCAAAAGGAAGAGATCAAGGGCAATGACTTAATGGATGTTGAGGAGAGCAAGGATGAGACTGTGTTGTGAAATATGGGAGATCTCCGCCATGGTCGTATTGTAATATAGATTAACACTTTTCTGTTTGTGTTGATTGTTGGGTTCCTAATTTGCTTGGGAATTCGATTAGGGTTTATAGTGGGAGGAGGAATAGGGGCAAGAAATTGGGTGAATCTGGGTTTTTGGCTAATAATAATGACCCCAAGTTATTAGAAGATATGGTGAAAGATGTTGATCTTGCCGTGGAGAAGAAATTTAAGATTCTGGCAAAAGCTAAAGAGGATGCATTGAGGAAAGCAGTGGCGGCGAAAAATGCAGTGGCATTTGCAAATGGTGTATTATGAAAATGGTGATGAGAGCAAGTGTTTGGACGATGAGGAACTTGCTTTTAAGTTGTTTGGGTGCTAGGAAGGACTCAAGGCTTTTTTATGGGGAGATTGGGGTATGTGAGGATAGACAATTGAATGAGAATCATTGCAGAACAGTTCCAGAACATTTAGTTTGCAATTCTACTAATCTAAAGGGCAAGGAATGCCAAGAAAATGATGAGATTGGCATGGCTGAAGTCGTTGAAAAAGGCAATTCTGGTGATGGTAATAGATTACACTCTGTATTGAACTATTACAAGAGACGAGATAAGCCGAATCAGAAGTTGCAACCTGAGGTGAATAGAACTCTGGGTTTTGGAAACACCTCTATGTTGTTTTATAGCAGACGCAGTCGTAAACTTGATCGCTATTTGTTGAAGTATAGAAGGAGGCCAATGAGCTCAAAAGCAGTTTCAAATGGTGCAACACAATCCTGCAGAGTTCATTTGACTGGGAAGCCATGAAACTGTTTTCAGATATGGGAAAATTGGGTTCATTTTGTTTTCATTTTTAATATTCTTAAATGTTTAATTGAAGGATTATTTTTTTTGGTTCAGATTAAAACAGAGCAGATCTTGATCGTATTACTAGGTCGATCTTTGTTTTTTTTTTATTGAGAAAGAAGATGGAAGCTTTGTATTCTCTCTGCTCCCTTGCCTGTAAACATGGAGGGTAATTAAGTCTTTAGCCAACTCAAGTAACGGAGTTATGACGGAAATCATTTTTTCACTTCAACTCAAAAAGTTGGGAGTTTAAATGTAGTTTTACTGACTACAGGTGGTTAAGTGAAACCGCTTAAACCCCAGGTGGTCATCTGAACTTAACCCATAAATAATTAAAGCACGCACACACACACACACACTTTATGCATTGAAAATCAATAAAATGCGGTAACCGTGTTTTCAAGGAAGTCAGGGGGTGCCTAACACCTTCCCCTCACTTAAGCAAGCTCCCAAATTCCAAGAAACTCAGTTTCAGACCAATGCTACGGAGTCACATATTGGGCCATATTGCGAAAACTTTCAAATTCGGATGAGTTGCTACATCCATTTAAACCATACCAACTGGCAGCTCTGTTTCATACGGTCCAACCATTAACATCAATAAAATCAAACTTTGGTAAAATAAGTCGACTAAATGTCAATCTTTTCCTAAAACCTCACCCTTTAATCAATCAATCGACATATCGAAATAAAAAGGGTAAAAACAAATCAAAAAGAGGAAAAAGAAAAAAAGAAACCACTAAACGAATTTTTCCCAACGTCGACAATCATTTTATTAAATTCAGAGAAGTTGTCGAGGCATTGAATAAAAAAGCAATCTAGAGTGCCAATAATTTCATTATTCGAAAGGCAATTTCTAATGATCATTATGCAGGTACATGACAATCTGAGGTCTGTAGTGGACAAGGTTTATCTGTTAATTATAATAATATGTTTTAACATATTGGATTAATTTTTGATTGCTGAGAGATGTTGCAAGGATTCTTACAACTATAGCTATGGATCATTCTCATATATATATATATATATATATATATGGCTACATGGCACTGCTGTCCCTCCAAGTTGTCACTCACTTTCAAAGTCGTCCCTAAAGTTCATTTTTTGCCAGTTAAGTCCTTCAAGTGATATTTTTTGACGTTTTTGTCCCTTTTACCCGATTTGAAAGTAACCCGACCCATTTATCTTTTACCTGATTTGACATTTTTTGCACTTATGTCCCTCTAAGTTACCCAATTTTATTTATATTTTCAAAAAAAAACTTTATTTTTAAAAAATAGAAAATTTTATTTTTGTAAAAAAATAAGTAAAGTTTCATAAAATATATATTCTAAAAAAACTTTATTATCATACAAAAAAAAAATTTATTTTTTTAAACAAATGAGTAAAGTTTAATAAAATATAGATTTAAAAAAAAAAAAACTATAATTTTAGGAAAAAATTTTTTTTAAAATGAGTAAAGTTTCAAAAATATAGTCAAAAATATAAAAAATTTTCTTAAAAAAAATAACTTTTTTATTTTTAAAAAATTAGTAAAGTTTCATAAAATATAGATTCAAAAATAAAATAAATAATAAAACTATTATCAAAAAAATAAAATTTTATTTTTAATAAACGAATAAATTTTAATAAAATATAGATTCAAAAAAAAAAACTTTATTTTTAGAAAGAAAAGAAGAATATTACTTTTTTTTTTAATGAGTAAGTTTTATAAAATATGGATTCAAAAAAGTAGAACATAAAAATAAAATTTTATTTTTAAAAAAATAGAATTTTTATTTTTAAAAAATTAGTAAAGATTCGTAAAATATAGATTCAAAAAATAAACTTTATTCTCAAAAAAAGAATTTTTTTTTAAATATGTCAATTTCATATAATATAGATTTAAAGAAAGTATAAAATAAAAAATTAAAACTTTATTTTCAAAAAAATAGAATTTTTATTTCTTAAAAAAATGAATAAAGTTTAATAAAATATAGATTCAAAAAAGTAAATATAAATTTTTTTTTTTTCAAAAGATGTGTAAATTTATTTTATGAAATTTACTCATTTAATTTTTTATTCATTTACTTTAAATTTATTTTACATTTTCCATTTTAAACTTTTTTTTGAATCTATATTTTATGAAACTTTACATATTGTTTTTTTTAAAAAAAATAATATTTTTCTGAAAAAATTACATTTTTTTTTTTTTTTTTTTTGAATCTATATTTTATGAAACTTTACTCATTTTTTAAAAATAAAAATGATTTTTTTAAAAATATAATTTTGTTTACTTGTTTTCATTTTTTTAGATCTATATTTTATGAAACTTTACTAAATTTTTAAAAAATAAAACAATTCTATTTTTTCCTAGAAATAAATTTATTTTTTGTTATATTTTTTAGAATCTATATTTCATGAAAATTTACTCATTTAAAAAAAAAAATATTATTTTTCTAAAATAAAGTTTTATTATTTTTATATTTTTTTTGGAATCTATATTTTAATAAATTTCTCTTTTTTTTTAAAAAAAATCTATTACTTCATAAAATAAAGTTTTATTTTTTTGAATATATATTTTTTGAAACTTTAGTCATTTTTTTATTTTTTTCTGAAAATAAAAAAATAAAATTGGGTAACTTAGATGGGCAAAATTGCAAAAAAGTCGAATGGGGTAAAAAGATAAATGGGTCGGGTCGCAGCCAAATCAGGAAAAAAGGACAGATACGCCAAAAAATGTCACTTTAAGAATCTAACTGACGAAAAATGAACTTTAGGGACGACTTTAAAAGTGAGTGGCAACTTGGAGGGACATAAGTGTCATTCAGCCATATATATATATATATATATATATATATATATATTGTAGAGATAGAAAGTCTCACATCGAGCAACTAAAACCTAGAGACTCGATATAACTTTAAAGGTTACTCCACTCATAGTTAATTGGTTTTGAGTTGGATGCTTCAATAAGGCAGCCATTAGCATTGCAAATGATCCAGTACAACATGACAAAACGAAACACATTGAGATTGACAGACATTTCATCAAAGAGAAGTTGACAAATGGTCTCATTTGTATCACTTTCGTCATGATGGAACATCAATTGGCCGACATTGACTAAAGGATCGAGTGCAAAAATATTTCATCCGTTGTGTCAAGTTGGGCATGCATAATATATATGCACCAACTAGAGGTGGAGTGTTTGAATGTAAATAGAATATTCTCAGGATAACTGTAGCTAAATTATAGGGATTGATTGTAATAACTTAATTGTAGGGATTAGCTTAATTGTAGGGATCGTAATAGCTTGATTGTAGGAATTGTTATAACCTATTTATTAGCACCACAAATAGAGAAAACTAATGAAAAGGAATTAACCTTGCATTCACAAATTTTATATCATTTCTTTCTACCCTAATAAGTGTTCATATACATATATTATAGTTGTCAAGGCCCGTGATGTGGTCGTTGTCGACCGCCAAGACGGGTAGGAGATAAGCGTCGGCCATGACGTCCAAACTACAACAAGTCGTCAACAATGCAAAATTTATACATTTGTTTATTTTACTTGAAAAGTATATTGAACAATAAAATTACATATATTAAAACTAAAAACATAATAACTAACACTATGTAATACACTTAAAAAAACACTTATTTTAATGCTTCACAAATTAAAAAATAAAACAATTGACATTGAAAACTAGTAGAACAAGTCAACAAACACCACAAAAAATAAAGAATCGACCAAGTCAACAAACATCACACATTACAAGTCTAATAAGTACTAAAATCACACCACAAATCAAGACCATAGGTTATGATGAGTCATGGGTGCAAAATGACTTGATCACTTAACTTGGGCAGCTCAACGTCCAAGGCGTTGCCTTTTCCTTATCTAGCGCCAGGACGCCTAGTCCTCGCCTGAGAAACATCATGACAACTATGACATATATATATCATATATATATATATATATATATATATTGTCACGGCCCCAAAAATTCCTAAACCAACTGTGTGAGCTTAGACCAACTACGTGTGAGTGTTGTTATGTAAGCCTTGCTCGCCAAGAGGACACAAAGAGAAGTAAGAAAGCTCAACAAGAAGAACACTTATTATAAGTAAAGAGGCATTGTATTCACAAGAGAGTTTTAGACAATACTTGAGTTCTTGGATGGTTTGGCCAAATGAAGGCCTCCCTTATTTATACAAGTGTTCATCTAGAGTAATCTATACAAAATTATAAATATTTACAGGCTCCTACATATTTCTACTACATTCTAGAGTATTCTAGCATATCAAGGAATACAAGAGAAAAGTGTGAAATTTTATAGAGGTTCCCCTACGTAAGCATCCTAATAAGCGCCAAGTAAACATCTTGTGTGACATAACCTCATGATAATCAGCCCTTTTCAAGCGAGTTGTGGCATTCTCCCCCACCTAAGCCGTCAACGTCCTCGTCGAGTCGTCGTGGAGAGCCTTGATCTTCTCTTCAAATTGCCATAAAATCTCCCTTGGCTCCCAACTAGCCTCACTCCGACAATCCTTTCCATTTCACCAAGTACTCATAACTCGGAGGGAGATGCTTCTTCCTTATGATATGATCCGCCATGATGTACTCTGCGTCCTTGTCAAAGAAAGTAGTAAGGTGGAGCACAAGTAGATTAACCGTGCTTGGGGTCTTCCTCGTCCAAGTGATGAGGCTTGAAACAACTCATGTGGAAGACCGGAAGAAGTTTAAGCTTGGGTGGCAGCTCCACCCTATAAAACACCTTGCCAACATTAGCTATAGGGAATGGTCCCTCGTATTGCCCAAGCAACCTCTTGTGCAGCCCATGTAACCTCTTTTGTTGCTCAGCATTCAATTTCAAGAGTACTAAGTCTCCAATATTGTACTCCACGTGCCTCCTCTTCTTGTCAGCCCATTTCTTCATCATTTTGGTAGCCTTATCAAGGTAGGATTGGGCAGTGTCAACTTGCTCATGCCATGACTTAGCCGCTTTGAACACCGCCAAGTACCTCCCTTGGTACCTCGTCACCAAGGTTTGAGGAGTTGTTGGCCAGTTGCCAACTTAAAAGGGCTCTTGTTGGTAGACTTGCTCCGCTACAGATTATAGAATTGAGCAACAGCAAGCAAATTTTCCCAATCCCTTTGGTTGGCACTAACAAAGTGTAACATTCCAGAATTTTAAATTATAATATTTAAATATTTATTGATTTATATAAATATTTAAAGGATATGTTTATTGTTGAATAAATAATTGCTCAATTTGAGTTGATGTTGTTTAGTTAATTATTTGTTGAATAAATAATTAAGGAGCTAAGAAAAAATAATTGTTATGAGGTTATATACTAATTTAATTTAATAATTAAGTTAGAGAGCTAATAATGATTAAATGAATTATAATATTTTAATTAGATTTTGTAATTAAAATAAGGTGTTAGTTGGATTAAATAAAATTATAATTATAAAGAAATTATAGTTTTGTGATAATGATTTATGTGTTAAAGTAATTTAATAGATTAGTATTTGAATTGATTAAATTGATTATTTAATTTATTAGAAGTGTGACAAATAACCTTGCTATAAAGGAGTTATTAAAATAAATTAAGGGAGTTTAATTCAGTTTTGCCAAACAAAGCCTAATGTCTATTAAGTCTTTATTCAAATTGTGTTTTTCCAAACAAGGCATAAGGATTAATTGATTATAATTTTATTGTTAGCCAAACAAGCCTTATGGCTTTTGATTTTCAAATAAAACATAACTGATATAATTATATCTATACTTATATTATATCATTAATATATATTATTACTATATACGTTATATTATTCTACGTATTAGTTAGAAGAAAAAGAAAGACTCAAATGAAGAAAAGGGAGAGAAAAGAAGAAGAATACAGAGAATATTTGAGAAAACTCTAAAGAGAAAGTGAGTGATTTCTAACAGGTTTTGAGAAAGAAATTGGGAAAAGAAGCTTGAGAATCCAAGATAACTATCATCTTCTTAATCAAAGGTAGGATCTTAATCCTTTTATTTTTATAGTTAGTTTTCCTCTTCTAAAAAGTTCTTTGTAAAAATCTTCATGAAGGATAAATTGTTTGTTATATATGGCTTTATATGATAAATTAGTGTTGTGAAACTATTTTCATTAGTTTATATATAAGCATAGTCAATGAATTGATGTATGTATACAATTTGTGAAGAAAAATATATTACAGAGTGTTCATATGAATATATATATGAATATGGCTTAGTTTAAAGTAAAAATTAAGGTTTAATTAGTTGTTAAATTGATAAACTGACTATTGAATTTGATAGAGTATGTATAATCATAACCATGGTATTTTGAATTTACTGTTTTGGTTGAAAAACAAAATCACAGTGTTGATTTTCATTGAAAGGAGTTTTTATCAAAAACAATGAAATTCGTTGTTGTAATGTTGATGTTTATGTTATTATGGGTTAAAACATGTTAAGAGTATCGAAATTATGTTTATATGAAGTCTATATGTGAATTACATGTTAATTAGCTTATTAGATTGGAGCTTGTAGGCCAATTTGGCTTTTTGTTCATCTTTGTTCTTAGAGCTTGGTCGCCGAAGCTCGACTCTCACGACTCTGGCAACGCTGCCCAAAGAAGATAAGTTTCAGTTGCAAGTAGCCAATCTTTAACTTGTGACTCATGTGTAATACAAATTTCAAGGCCCATGTCATGAAAGTTAGCGAGAATGTTCTGACAGTTTTAGTTTATTACACAAAGTTTGAAAATAAATGTTATGTGTTAATAATAGGAATGTTAAATGATGATTTCAGTAATATTAAACTATGAATGAGCATGTTATCAAGGGTTAACTAGTATTAACATAGTTTGATTATGTGAATTGGTAATTTAACCTACATGATGTATATATTTGATTATATAGATATAAAATGTTGGTAATGACTAATTATGTCATGATGACATATATATAGGGTATTGAGATTCAAGTGGTAAGGGTTAGCTTGTGCTAAAGGCAAATTCTCTAACTCTACTTTTATAATTGTGCGAATATTTAAACTCTGTTGAGCAAGTTCTCTAACTCTAAAACTTCATTATGCGAGTTTGATTTTGTTGAGTACACTATTGTTTTGAATGCAATTTCAATTACACAAATGGCTAACTCTGCACTTTCGTAGAGCTAGATGGTTTATTATTGAGAAAGCTCTTGTATCTAATTGTTCATAGGGATGCAAGTATTCTAAATCGTATATTTAGTATTGAGAAAGTTTCTTTAATATGTAACTTGTTATTTAGCATGCAATCGCTATATTTTCATATTCTAGTGTTGAACAACTCTATCGTTCAAATTACTATTCATTATGCATGCTTGGTATCCAATTCTCAATAACTTTGAATTAATATTGTTCAAAGCAAATTATGATATGATTATTCAATGCTTATGCTATTACATTATTCCTAAAGCATGATGTTAATTTACAAATATCAATTCAGTTATGATTATTCCATAGCATACAGTTATTTCTTTTGTAATCAACTAATCCCTAGTTGATTACCGTGAATTCTAAATTACCCTGTAATGTATCAAAACCAAACTTACTTTGGTGCGGACTTGTATTCTAAATACTGAGATGAACAACTCTTTTATTAGAGGTTTACGCTTAGCGTTGAAATGATTGTGCACAATACATTGTATGAAAGGGTTGATCCCCTAAGTGCGTGGAGTCCTTATAGTCTTATATTTATTAAAGTTAAAATTGAAAGATTACTTATAATCATGGACATGATTCGTGGTCATTAGACCCTCAAAGAGTATGTTTAAAATGTTAATAGAAACTATCATTCAGTTATATTGAACCTATTTCTGTCAAAGGTTGTAATGTTGTAAAGTATTTATTCTTATTTCAAGTGAGCCTTGTTTGCTCACTCTTGCATATTATGTACTTATTGCAGCTAAGGTTGAGAAGGTCAATGAACCGACCACTAACAAAGGAAAGAAAAAAATGTACAAGTAATGAAGACTTGTAATTTTATTTTATCGTTATAGACTTTTGAATGATGTAATAATTTAATTTCTGCATTTGAATGATTGTAATTAAAGGTTAGATAACCTGGGATATTTTTATTTAAGTTTAATCCTGTATGGGCAGGTTTTATTATTCAATTTTATAATGATTGGATAGTTAGAAATGAATTTTTGATTAAGTGAACACCAAATCTTGAGGAAATGAAGTACCAGGATTTGGGGGTGTCACACAAAGTGCCTCGAGTAAAGATCCAACAAAACAATCGCGCACTCAATTTGCCTATTAGTTTGAGGATAAGCTCCTACAGAATTGCAAATCAGACCCCTTGATTTTGAAGAGAGCTCCGTCCAAAACTTGCCCATGAACCGAGGATCACAATCGCTCACAATCGTCTTAGGCAAGCCCCAATATTTCACCACGCCCTTGAAGAAGGAACGGGCTGCCTCTTCTACCGTACAATCTTTTGGAGCAACTATGAACATGCAATACTTAGAAAATCAGTCAATAACGAACATAATAATCCCAAAACCATCCGAAGGAAAGAACCAAAATGAAATCCATGCAAACATTATCTCATGGTCGTTCCGGTATAGGTAAAGGCTCCAAAAGTCCCCCGGGTGCTTGGTTCTCTACCTTGTCCTATTGGCACACAAAGCAAGTTTTCATGTGCAACTCCACCTCATCTCGCATGAGACCAATAGTAGCTTGCCTCCAACAAGGCTTGGGTTCGCCTTTGGCCTAGATGACCAACCCACTTAGTGTCATGGCACTCCTTCTGACACTCCGCCGTAGTTTTTCCCACTTTGGAACATAGATCCATCGCCCCTTGGTTAGGAGTAAGCCATCATCCACCAAAAATTACTTTTTCTTCCCCTCCTTGGCAATTCCCATTAGTTTCTTGGGAGGTTCATGTGTCATCCCCTCTCTAATGAGGTAAAACAACTCCATGTGCACCTTGGAGATAGCCGCCAACTCTGCCTTGCGGCTTGGTGCGTCCGCCACAAAATTAGGCTTCTCGGGTTTTGGCTCAAGCACATAATCAAACTCACCCAAGAAACCTTGCCACCTAACTTGCTTAGGACTCAATTTCTTTGGAGATTGAAAATAACTTGTAGCAATGAAGTCCATACGTACCACAAATTTCAACCAAAGCAAGTAGTGCCTCCACGTGCAAAGGCAATGTACAACCGTTGTCATCTCCTTCTCTTGGACTTGTAACGCCTCTCCGTATCATTGAGCTTCCGGCTCTCATAGGCTAAAGGATGCCCCTCTTGCATCAAGACCCCCCCCCCCCCAATGGCAAAGTCTGAAGCTTCCGTGTGAACTTCAAACACCTTGACACAATCCGGCAATTCCAACACCAGTTCCTCCATGATAACTTTCTTTAGCCCTTCGAAAGCTTGGTGACATTGTGTGGTCCACACCCATGGTTTGTTTTTCTTGAGCAAATCAGTTAGTGGGGATGCCGTTGCTTAATACCCCACGATTACGTCGGTAGTAGTTGACAAGCCTAAGGAAAGATCGTAGCTCCGCCTCTTTGATAGGGGGCTCCCATTCCTCTATAGCTTTCACCCTGTTGTCCATCATAAGTTTTCCTCCCTTGATCACATGGCCCAAAAAGTGCACCACCTCCTTAGCAAATGAATATTTCTCCCGCTTGACATAGAGTTCTTTCTCCTTGAGAACCTTGAAAACAGTCCGTAGGTGCTCAATGTGCTCCTCCAAAATGTGGTTATAGATGACGATGTCGTCCAAGTATACCACTACGAACTGATCCAAGTAAGGATGGAAAATCTTGTTCATGAGAGTGCAAAACGTGGTTGGTGCATTCATCAAGCCAAATTTCATCACAAGGAACTTGAATGCGCCATAACGGTTGACACAAGTGACCCGCATACCCTTCGGCTATCCGAACCTAATAGTACCTGGACCTAGAGTCAAGCTTCGTATAGTACTTTGCCTTGCCAAGTTGATCAAACAAAATCGGCAATAAGAGGAATAGGATGCTTACTTTTAATGGTTACCTTGTTTAGAGCCCAGTAATCAATGCATAGGGGTTGAGACCCATCCACCTTTTTGAACAATACCGGCAAACCAAAAGGCGATTTGGACGGCTGAATGAAGCCAATATCTAGCAACTCCTTCAATTGCCTCCTTAGTTATTCACTTTGGAGGTGACATCCGATAAGGCGCCTTGGCAGCCAGATTGGCTCCCGATTCCAATTTGATTTGATGATCCACCACACGCCTTAGTGGCAGTTTCTTGGGCAGCTTGGGAAGCATCACATCATTGAATTCCTCAACCACATCTTTGCTCTTTGGGGGCAGAGCATCATTATCTCCCCCTCCTTCCTCAACTTCCTTAAGGGCAGCCAACCACGTTTCCTTCCCCTTCTTGACTCCTTTCTCCACTTGCATTCTAATTTACTAAACAAATGTTTAAATGGTGGAGACTAGAGATATCAGAGGAAAGGAAGGAAGCCTCACTCTTCAAGCCAGCAGCTTTGCTAAGCATCTTCTGCCAATTGTCAAGCAGTGACTACTTTCCAAGAAAGGGGGGAGATTGAGATAGGACGAAAAAAGGGTATTCCCAGGGAAATCGCCGTATTCTTAGGTGTTCTTCGACTCTGGCCTTCGTGATTGTTCTTGCATTGAGGGCCACGATTAATGGTTTGGATACCGAATCCATTAAGATACTCAAAAAAGAGTTTTATCCTGGCTCAGAAGGAACGCTAGTTTGCCACCAAAAAGTCCACCTTCCCACGCCAAGTGCCAAGTTGTAGCTCCACACCATGAGCCACTCCACGAATAGGTTTGGCTAGGGCATTCACCATTTTTAACCAGCCCTTAGATTCTGCCACCTTGGGTCCTAGTCTTCGCGCCTCCACTGGACTCGCAAAGTTATGAGACGCACACGTGTCAACCATGAGTTGGGTGGTCTTCGCATTGATGTGGCCCTCCACATGCATAAAGCTTCTATCACCCTCCTAGTGAGTATTTGGCTTGCCTTTTAGTACATTGAGAAGTTTGACATAACCCATGGTAGCCTCCACACCTTCATCTTGTTGCTCAAACATAGAGTCAAGTGCCTCTCGTTTTGGGCAATCCATCGCCCAATGAGGACCGGCACAAAGCCACAAAGGAAGCCCCCCTCCCGTGCTTCAAGTGCTTGCCTTAGTTTCCTTCATGTCCTTGCTTCCCTCCTTTTCTCAGCATGGGAGTGCGACTTGTTTGACCCCATCCTTAGCTCCCCACCTTTAGCATGCCATGGTTTATTGTCCTTATGTTTTGATGTCTCGCCCTTGTGCTTGGAACTTTTGCCCTTCTCAATAGAGCGATACTCCTCCACCTTATGTCGTTTCAACTCTTAGCCAGCCCAAGGTTTGAGTCCATCTATGAAATTAAAGAGAAAATCCTCCTCACTAATGTTCGTTATTTGGAGCATGAGGTTGGAGAAAGTCTTGACGTAATCTTGGATGGAACCATCATGCTTGAGCTTCTTCATTTTCTTTCGGGCATAACGGTTGACATTCTCGCGATAGAATTGCTTCTTGAGTTCAGCCTTGAGAGTATCTCAATAATCAATGGTGCACGTCCCCTTCTCCATCTCTGCATACTTTCTACGCCACCATACCATAGCAAGAGAGAAGTGGTGTTTGCTTGGCCCTCCAAGTTTAGGATAGCGAAGTAACACTCCATATGCCATAGGAAGTTGTCAATCATGTTGGCATGCCATCATACTCCTTAAATTTAGGCACATCCTTGACCCGTGGAGTCTCCCTTGGCTGGTGGTGTGTGTCAATAGCCCCATTTGTCGGGGCGCTTGCAAAAGCCCAATCCGCCTTGGTCTCTTCCATGGCAGCCTTCATGACACTCACCTCGCCCCGAATGTTTGACAATGCCTCCAAGATCTTTTAGATTGGAAGGACATTCTCACGCATCCAATCATTGCTAGCAACGGTAATGGCCTCAAGCATTTGATAGTGGTGCTTCTCAAGCTTGTCATCGACCATCTAGATAGATTCCTCCATACCATACTCTAGCCAGTAAAGCCGCTCCTTCACATCCGCCATAGCAACTTTGACCCTTGTGACACGTGCTTCTAGCCCAGCCACTGCATCATGCGACTTCACACCTCTTTTCTCCTTCTAGGGGTTAATGCTTTCAGCACAACCCCTTAGTCGCTCCTCGGTCATGTTCAACATGGTGTGAAGTGACTACGAACACCCTTCGTAAGCCTAGCTCTGATACCAACTATCACGGCTCTAGAAATTCCTAATCCAACCGCACATATATAAATAACATATTATATACACACATCGCACCACGAGCACTCCAGATACGAATAACAAAAACATACTAAAAACAAGATTACATTAACATTCGAAGGATATCAGTAGATGCCAAATCATAGTTGACATAATTTATTACCATAGTATAAGCAACAAAAATTAAACACAATGAAGATGACGGTAAATCTTGTAGCCCCCGAAACAAGAAAGTTTCACCAAGGAAAAGAGAGATGACATCAATCCATATGCATGCAATTGAAACATAAAACCAAGAAGTAAGCCATGAAAATAAGGAAGTAAAAGGATAATTCCCCTGTACCTAAAGCAGCAATTTAAATTTTAATATGAAACATGTAGCATTTCCCTCATGCAGTCATGCTTGAACTGAAATTTACGCACCTATACCAGTCTTTTCCTTTCTTCCAACATTTCCTTTCCTTTCCTAGTCGAGGTAGTTTTGAAAGATAAAGTTCAATCAGATCTAGAGTTGCTAAGCTTTGGCTAAATATCAGCACCTTGTCTCCCACGTCAGAACTCATGGACAGGATATCAAGCAGCAAAACCATTTTTCCGCTGTATTTGACCTCTTTATGGTTATTCCTGTGTAGAAGATCACCCCACCAATTCTGAAAGAAATAAATCAACATCATGACACTTAACCAAGATGGGGGAGGTGAAAGAGAAGGATGCTAAGTACACAAAATGTAAATTGTGATACACATCAGGCCTATTTCCATCAATTTTGTGTTAACAAAATGTTGTCAGAAAACTTTGAGACACAATACCTAGGGTAATTCTTTAAACAAATAAAAGATGGAAAATTTTATAGAGCTCAGTCTAAAATAATGTATATCAAGTCAATAACTACTATCAATTACTCTGGAGGAATTTTGTCCTGACCTCACTAAAAAAGCCATTACCACTTTTTCTCGGTAGATAATCTTTCCTGTTTTTCAGTTTATCTGTAAAAAGTATAGGAAGATATAGTTACTAAAATTATCACAAAAGATCAAAACGAATAACTTAGCAGGGAAGTTTGAAGTGGTAAAAATGATCAAAGGTAGGAATTGAAATGTCATGAAGCCCATATAAATAATTGAAAAAGTTATTACATATAAGACCAAATAAAGTGCATGAATGAGCAAGTAAAAAGATGCAAAAGGCAACAATTAATAAAAAAAAACAATGAAGAAGGAGATCGCAAAATAAAAGCATAATATCCTTCTAGTTGATTCCACACTGGCATATGACTGGACAAATATTATTATATTTTTAGTTTTACCATTAATATCAATGATTCTGCGTACATGTTCGGGTGTCAGTTTTATTCCATCAGTAGGTTTAGGTCAGTGGTACGTATTACCTTGAAAGAATATTCTGAATAATCTTGATACATGATAAAAGAGACTAATCGCATTTCCTTAAAAATGACGGGAATATTATTTAAATTAATTGATGCACATCAATGTGATACTTAGTTATCAGATGGTTCCGGTATCTTTTTTTTATGTGTCACATGTTAATTTCTTTTTGGTATGTCGATGGAGGATAAGAATGCACTTATAAGAAAATGAAGAAAATACGAAAATGCTTCTCCATCACACGGGTTCTGAGATGCCCACTGACCTTGGACAAAAGCACCCAGCTTTTTCTCAAATTCTGATGAATCGTCTTACTTGCGGGGAAAAAAAATCCAGATCCAGTGCAAAGTAAGCATAGAACAATGTCACTCATGTCAAATATGAGCTAGTATGGTTGAAACACTTGTTGACTGAGCTGGGATTTAACAAGCTAGTACCTATGCAAGTTTACTTCAATAATCAAGCAGCTCTATAAATTGCTTCTAATTGAGTATTTCATGAGAGAACCAAACACGTAGGAGTTGACTGTCATTTTGTTTGTGAAAAGGTACTAGAAGGGATTATATCCGTAGATCATGTGAAAAAAGGCAATCAACTAACTGATAAATTTACTAAAGCTTTAGGCTTAAGCTCGAATCACCTATATTTGTAACAAGCTAGCCATGATTGATATACATGCTCCAGCTTGAATGAGTGTGTTAGGCATTCTAGAGGATTTCAAAAGCGTGATTGGATGTGTAATGTGAAGTAAGGTAATCATTGATAGTAATTGATTTACTTTCCTTGTATAGCATGGCTCAAAGTCTATAAAAGGCTCAGCTCTCATTTGTACAGTATATTGTTATGGAATTAACCTCTCTCTACTTCACGGTTCTTTAGGTTTATATACCAGTATTTGTTTTTAATTTATCATTATTATGTTTTAGCTGTCGAGGGTAATTTGGTAATTGAATGTTTGGGCTGTAAAAGTGGGTTGCTAGTCTAGGTTTGAAGGTTTGAGCTTTAGATGATTTTAAGGCTTGTTGGGTGCGAAAATAAGTCCAAAACAAGTTTTAAAATTCATCCATTCATCAGCCAAAATTTGGACCCAAGTCCTTGATCCCCAAGCCTTGGGCTCTCCATATACATGACGTAATAGCTTTGTTGTGGGGTAATAGACAGACGGATGAATAAAGCATAGTCTGTTGGCCTCTTGGGTGTGAGGCTCAAAAACCCTATGTGTGATCCTATGGGAATCTAGGTGTGAGGCCACAGACTATCAGCTCCTCCTAGTTTTTCATTTTTTTTCTTATTTCATAAATTTATGCGCCTATATCTCTTAAATCAGATCTGAAAACCTCTTGTGACCAATTACCATGCCTAATTACAGTTACCAATCATACCCCAGTAATAGATCTCACGGAGAGCAAGATTCCTATTCCCTAATTATTGTTCACATCCCCCAAAATATCCTCTGAACATCATTCAGTTACCTAAGGCACTAAAGGTTTATCCCTTTCTATAATTTAAAGAAAAAGAATGTTCAAAGGGGGAAGATTTTATGTTGTTACTATGGTGCTGACATTTTAAGATTGGAGCATATTCTATGTTTAATCAGTTTTATATACCACTACTTCTGTTAGAGTTTACTGTTAAAATGATTTTACCTATAAAGGGCAGTGCTCTAAATATCCCTACCAAGGTCCCGTGCACCGCCTAGGCATGAAGCAGACCTCTACCGCTTCGGTTTGGCTAGGCACCTAAGCCCCGGTGAAATTAGAATGCTTTTCTCATCAATTTAGTTGAAGATTTGGAGCTATACATTTCTTGATATGAATTTGTTATCACCATAAGACTGTGTTTTTATTGTTTGTCTTGAATTCTTGTTTGGGATCCAACTTTGACCCGAATGAAAGAAAGATGAGGTATAGTGGCAGTAGCATAGGATTAAGGCCGATATGCCTAAGTTCGTAGCACATCACTAATCCTCTATTGGGATGCAGGGGCAAAACCCCCGCAGTATGGCCAGTATTCTTTTTTTCTCAATTTTTAGTCGTTTTCTGATAGAGATTCACATCCTGTATTCCTCACACTTTGATATAGTGATATCTTCTATCTCTCGCCCGTGATTTTTCCATATTCCATGAAAATTGTGTGTTCTTGACTTTATTTTTGCAGTTGATTTTTTGTGTTTGTCATAATTTGTTCTAACATTTTTTGGTATTTCATGTAAAATTAGAATATTTACATCACATATATGTTTTATATAGTAAATACTAGGGGAGAGCGCGTTGCAGTGTGGTGCGGTTATAAGAACCAACCACAACCGCAACCAAAATATGTGGTTACTAATATTAACAATCACAACTATGCGATTACTTGCGGTTGCGGTTACTTGCGTTTGCGGTGCGGTGTTGATGTTGTTGCAGTTGTATAACCACTTTCATATATATTAAAATATTACTAATTCACATTATGAAAATTATTGTATACTACTAATTCACATTATGAAAATTATTTTATACTACTAATTCACATTATGAAAATTATTTTCATTTCAACAAATACCTATTTAAAAATCTTATGTATAACACAAATAATAAAAAGTTGAATTTACAAATTGCAACTATACATGAATAATATGTAAGGAACTACTATTACATATGTTAAACTAAAATAACTAAAGACGTGGACTTAATTACATTAATTAAAAAAAAAAAATAACTCCCCACAAATAAAATTCTAACAAGTCATTTATGTTTCTTATACTAGTAGTGATTATTATGGATTATCTTGTCATTCATATTAATTTGCATAAAGTTGAAGGAAACTAAGGAATTTTTAGGAAGATATATAATATTACACGTACAAGTGACTAAATCTCATAAGAAACAAATTAAATTACATTATTCACTTGCAACTTTATTATATGTACTACAACTTGATATTTAGTATATATAAAACATAAATAGTTTATTATAATTTATAAAGAGTGGTGCGGTTTGTGGTGCAGTTTTATTTTTTAGGGGTGTATCCGCAACCGCATCCACAATGTGCGGTTAGTAAAAAATAAAAACCGCACCGCATCCACAAATTGTGCGGTTTTATGCGGTTGCGGTTACAAATGCAGTTTATTACTCTCCCCTTGTAAATACAAATATATACAATAGAAAAATAAATAAATAAGACAACCAAGGTGCCGCGTCCACCGACTATGTCCGCCTAGGATTTTTAGAACACTAATCAAGGGTAATTTGGTACTTTGATGTTTGGTCTATAACACTGACTTAATAGGCTAGGTTTTAGTTTAAAGAGTGTTGATTATTTTGAGGTTTTTTTAGTGTGAAATATTTCCATAACAAGTCCTAAATACATCCAGATCATTAGAAAAACTTGGGCCCAGCACGCAAGTTAAATTCCCCAAGCCTCTGGGCTCTCTATATACATGATGTAATAGCTTTGTTTAGGCAACAGACAGATGGATGAATGAACGAACATCGAATTATGTATTTGATGTCTGATGCATCTTATTCTATATTTTGATGCTCAAAAGCCTTTGTGTAATGCCTCTGGGATCTAGGAATCAGGCCTAGACTATCCTGCTCCTCCTAGCATATTCTTCTTCTTCTTCTTTCATTAATTTCTGCACCTCTATCTCATCAATTAGATCTGAAAACCTCCCTTGCAACAATAATAATACTCCCTCCGTCCCAAATTAATTGCTCAGTCCCAAATTAATTGCTCAGTTTTGACTTTTTTAAGTCAAATTGACTATTTTTAGAATTAATAATTAAGCATATATAAATATATTTCTAAATTATAAAAATTGGAATTATTAATAAATTGTATATACTTTCTTTTTGGTTATAATCTCTTCACCTATATTTTAGCAAAAATAGTAAAAAGATTAGTTTTAAAAATGGTCAATTTGACTTTAAAAAGTCAAAACTAAGCAATTGATTTGGGACGGAGGGAGTACTAATTACAGTGACCAATCGTAGCCCAATAATAGAGTTCACAGACAGCAAGACTCCTATTCCCTAATTACCGTTCACAGCCCCTAAAACAACACTCTATTTTAGTGTAATTCAGGCATGAAAGTTTCTCCATTTATGTCCTTTTGAAACCTAATTATCTTCCATCATGTTTTTAGCCTCAAAATCCCAGAAAAGCAGCCTCTAATAAGTCTTTTCTCTTGCTGCCCAATTAACTTCAGTATCAGAATTCACAATCAACTGGACCCAAATTTGTCCTGCATCAACCATTGCCTGAATAGCTCTAAGAAGCAAAATTGAAAAGTATATTAAATCTGCAAAGCTAAATAAACCTAAACTCTAACTCCAGAATTTTCAACATTAATAATACAAATATAATTAAATAATTATTAGATACAACTGACTGAAGGTGTATTATTTTATTCAAATTCACTGGTACACTCACATAGCCAAGTGACTCAGTCATGTAACTCACTAACTTGACAATAGTTTTCTGGATCCTTTGTCACACATAGACATGTCTTTGAACCATCTGTCTTGTATTTTCCATAACAGAGCTGAAATGCCTAATATCAAAGAGAAATATATTCTTCAAGTTCAAGCAAAGGGATATGGGAAACATAAAATGAAAGAGAGTTAAAAAGGTTGGATGATCTCTTCATTCATGAGCAAAGCAAGACACAAGTACAAAGCAGGTCATAGTTCAGATTGTCAGAGAATGTAATCAGTTTTCCTATTCATTCCAACATTGCAGTTTTAGATTGGGTAAATAAATAATTGCAATACATAAACTATGGAATTGTTCCAAAAAAAACAAATTAACAAAGACCCACAAAACACATTTTAGCTCAGCTTCATTGTTTAAATAACTTTATATTAATACTATACCTCCATTCGTATTATGTTCAATGTTCTCATCACTCGAACTGTCATCTGAAAGAAAATTCTCAACCGCATCTTCACGTTTTTCATAGTCTTTGTTGTCTTGCATCAGTTGCAAAATCCCAGGATGGTTCCAAATCTATCATAAAAATGAAATCAACGTCAATACTTGCAAAAAAAATTAGCAAATTGACAACATTTATTAAGTTAACAAAGCCGATATCCTGTTATCATCTGAAGAAAATTATCTACTTACACATGGGTATAACAGAAATATTCACATAAAAAGAAAGTAAGGCAAAAAAAAATAAAAGAGACTAAAATTAAAGAAAATAAAAATTAGAATCCTCTTCAAAGGATTTATATACACTGTATTATATGTTTTTAATTTATTTATTTTCTTCATTTTGACCAAATTTTCTAAAACTATTGAATTATATTTTTCAATTAACCTTGATAATTTTAATATAATGAATTCATATAGTAACATTTCCCAAGGCAGCTCTATTCCTCAAAATGTTTTTCAAAATACTCCGTAAAGTTTTTCAAAATCTGCAAGTATTATATATAGTATTTTTGAAACAAAAAGTTGGCCAAGCACACCACCCACTTTCGGCTATAGCAACATGGAACAAAAATTAGAAAGATTTTCCCTCCCTTTCTCTCGCATTCGGTTTTGCCAAATTGCAAATGCAAGTACACTTCAAAATTCAGAAAGAAGCCTACTAAGATTGGTGAATACTAGTAGTTGGGCAATTGTCTCCTACATGAAGTCGCAACTTACCTATGTTAAGTTCCCTTACACAATGAATTAAAAGAAAAACCAAAGATAAATAGGCTTGAAGTAAAGGGTTTGGGAAACCAAAATTGGTGGAGTGTTAGTCCAATGGATAAAAGAATTAAAACTAGAAACCAAGGGACAAAAGGGCTATTAACCAAGACTCTCTACATTGGCCAAATCCCACACTTGGTTTTAAATTTGATCATATCCCTCTATTTCAAAATAAAGATGATCTCTACCATTTAACTTTCTAATGGACCATCTTGCCCTCACTCTTGATTTTCAATAAATACCAAGCTATTAATCTTTCTCCTTACCAATTCACATATTCAAGAGCTTACTTTCTCTTCTTGCCATAGTTGTCACGGCGCCACGGCAAGTCATGCCAGTAGTCAACTTCCAGAATGCCAAAGCGACCGCCATGGCATTCGTATGGCGACAAGTCGTTTAAAATGTACAATTTACATACTATTTATTTTACTTAACAAATATATTAGCAATAAAATTTCATATACATTAAAACCCAAAACATAACACCATGGAATAACATTAAAAGCACAATTATGTAAATACTTAGCAATAACAATCCAAAAATAAAACATTTGATATTAAAAACTAGTAAAAAAATGAAGAATTCAACAAACACCACATAAAAAATAAAGTTGCAACCAACCATCACATATAAATAGTCTAATAACTAATAAACACCACATAGCAAGCCAAAATAATGTCTAAACTCTCTACACTAGTCTCTAAATATCGTTCAAGCAAACTCATCGAGAAAATGGTCATCTACATTTCCTCCACGAACTACTCTCATTCAAAGGCATAGGTGGTCTTTCTCCAAAATCATAAACCACGTCTTCATCATCATTTGGAATTCTCTCTTTTTCATCAACTTCATCATCGGAGTCAAAATCCATCAACATTGATTCTCTTGAAGTTGAACCACCACGACGTCAAGAGCACATAATGACATTATCACTAGTATTAGCATGAGGCCTCCTTGAAGGATTGCGACCCTCAAGCGTGTTGGATGCACCGATTGCTCGATCCAAATCATTCCTTGTAAGATCTTCCCCGGGATAAACAATATTCGCCTCATTATTGATCCATTCATTACCCCATTCAAAGTTATCAATGGCTAATGGATCAAAAAAAATTCCAAGTTCACGCCTCTTCTGGAACCTTGAGACGATCTTTCAATTGTATTTGACATACACCAAGTCACTCAGTCATTCCAATTTATTCCTCTTCTTCGTATGAATCTAAAATAAATAAAACAAAAAATAATAATATTAATGATAAAATTTTAATTATATAAAAAATGGTTAGTATTGGTAGTGAATGACTTGTTACTTTTGAACCAACAATAGAAAGTACTTACAAACTCAAATGTACTTGCGCTCGCAACCGGAAGAAGAAAAACAAATGCCTAGAATTCTTTTTGCAAACTTTGTAAGCTCTATAACCCGCCCTCCAAAAGCATTCCACCAATCAACTAGCAAACATTTAAAATAAATATAAATATTTTTAAAATGAGAAAAGAAAGAATGTATATAATTATAATGCATCTTTTATATCTTTATATATATTTCAATATACTTACGAGAATTCTTTAATTTATGTTGCCTAATCGTCATTTTTCTTGCAAAAGTATCTCGAGAAGATTATCGACTAGATTGCTTATCTTGTCTAGCAAATCTAGCTCAGCACTATCTTTGCAAGAATGTCATTGAGTCTTCTCGTAGAGTACCTGCTAACACCGAACATTCCACTTTGATATCAAAGTACTTGCCCGGATTGAGAAACAACACAGCTCCATATAATATTTGCTCCATTTGGCTTTCCCATCCCCACTCAACAATGCCAATCACCTTGTAGAGTCTTTGTTTGTTATCAAATGAATCTCTGATGTTTTTATCCGCACATTCCATCGCAGCGAAAATTTCTGGCGTAACAGGTTTTTCATCACCATCAACAATCCTCAATGCTACAAGAAGTAGTTGTGACAACTATGCTCCTTGCCTATATTTTCTAAAGCTTTCAAAAAGCTCTCTTTCAAATCAAATTTCTAACACTTGCTAGTGAAGAGAAATTGGTCACAGTGTTTAGTTTTTAATTTATAGTATATGTTATTATCTCATAACTGTTTAGATTGAAAATTTGTTCTACGCATTTATATATACTTATATTTCATCTAGCCCTATTTATATAAATACCAAATATAAGGCACTTTTGTAAATTGAAGGCTTCAAGACTATAGTGAATTTTTCTCTTAATGATAGAGAAAACGACCCCATTAGTTTCAAGTCGGAACCTGGTTGAAAGTATAAGAAAGTGAAACTCTAATTTTGAGACACCGAGGGCTAAAACGAAAAATTTTCCTGTTAAAGGAAAATAACCTAGTGGAACATCAAAGTCAAGTGGTCATTATAAAAGTATCACTACCTAGATCGAATATATTGTTATATATATTTTTTGGTTAACCAATATTTATTTGTTTATATCAAGTATTATTTTAAACTGATATATATTTGGCTACTAGTATTTGATATCCAAACTTGATTGATATATTTGCTTACACAAAAGCATATTACTATTATTACACACATAAAATTTATTTAAACTTTAATATATATTTCAACTTAATTGATATTATCTCCGTGCACAAGAATCATATCACTCACATATAAATGTTAGTTAAACTTTTATATATTTATGTGAACTTAAAAGATCTAACTGCTTATTCTAGAAGCACTCTGAACTGAATTATATACATATATGCTTATGTGAGCATTCTTTAAACAAACTAATTTATTTTTTTAACAAAAATTAGGCGAGTTAGTTTATTTGGTGTATGTGAGAAAGACGAGTGATCTTAAGATTAAGACCAAGACCAAAGTCGTAGAGAGGTCAATGAGTAGTTGGGTCTCTAGCATACTTGTGAGGTAAGGGAGAGACTGTTGTTTCAAGATCATAGAATATAACTGAACTCAACGTAACAGGTTACAAAAAAGTTAGTCAACCCCTCCTAGATTATTACTGAACTTCCACGGTTGAGTTAATTATAAATATATTCCTCTTCAACTAGAAAATACAAATCTAAGTACAATTTGTTCTAATCTGGAACATTCCTCCACCACTAGGATTTCTTGAACATCACTAGGTACAATTCAAGAAGATCAAAAGACAACCCTAGACTAATAATAACAAAGAACAAACATAATGTGAGAATTAGGGACTTGAAGAGACATAAAAGGACTTTAAATACAAAATTTCAACACATAGAATTACTCAATTCAATAGACTGGAAAACAATGCCCAAATACGTAGTAGGACAGCAATACTAAAGATAAAGGGTTTGTTTGGTAACTACTACTACTTTCGTGTTTTTGCTTCCTATTTTTGTTTTCATATGCAGTTTCTACTTTTACTTGCTTTCACTATTAAAAACAAAAATCAAAGAACATTGTTCGATAACAATGAATAAATGTCTCTCTTTTATTCTATTTTATGAAGTGAAATTTGAAATTTTGTTGTTAATAAGATTGGATGACTGGACCCCATTAGAGTTGGAATGGCTTATTGTGTTGCCCAAATTGAAGAAACAACTTTTTGTGTTTTAACTTTTTAGCTACCAAAGTCGGTTTTGCTTCCACTTTTTTCAAAGCAAAAACAATTTACAACCAACATTTTCTACAACTGATTTCAAAAAAAAAAGAAGAAGTAGAAACAAACATTTGAAAGCAAAATCAGTTACTGAACGGACCCTAAGTGTACCTAGACTACCTCTTACTTAGTTTATCACAACTCACTCCATGTACCATATATTGGAATACATTTTTTTTTTTTTTTGAGGTTTGAAACTCTTGAGAAATTACAGTTTTCCCTGAAACTCTTGAACAATTAGTTTTTCCTTAAAGTCTCAAAAATTTTTGTTCTGCCTATTTTAGACAGACTTGACACCTTTCACAAAAATAGCAATTTCTTCAAGGAAGCCCAAAGCTCAACCAACTTTCATCGAGAAACTACACTCATAAATCTTCAAATTCATGATGTCCTTGAATGCAAAAACTTCATTTTCTTGAACCGGCCACAATTTACGGCTTGGGTGATTCATTTATTTTATGGGTTAAAAGTAGTTTGAATCAAATAGATAAAATAAAACATATGTAAAATAAGTAAAGCCACAGTAACGGCAGTTAAGGCTGCACAAAAAAACGTTTAAACTAACAAAATCGACCGGACAAAACCGACCGGATCAGACCTAACCAGTGTGTACCAGCTGGTTTAGTAGCAAGATAATTAAGTGACCAATTCTCAAAGTTAAAAAAACACAGAGTTTCAATTAGAAAATGGTTTTATTACAGGAAAAGAAAGACAAGTTTAACAAGTGACAGACAGAAATAGAGATAATTATATAAAATGTATATTAATTAACTTGTAGGCTATCACTTCTCTCACTCTCGTCTACTTTGCCTCTCACAATGTTCCATCTCTCCATATCTCTTACGCTTGAACTGTATTAGAGTAAAAATAGATGTATTGAATATTGTTGTTATGTTATTACAAAGAGTACTAAAGTCTTATTTATAGACTGCTAGTTGAGTAACGGCCAAGTATGTGTGGACACCAAGTATGTGAGAGCACCAAGCATACTTGGTGACCAAGTTCTAATAATAATGTACTCTAATAATGCCTATAGACATTATCCTACAATATTCAGAACATTCCCCCTCAAGCTGAAAGTCTTATATTATGACTTACAGTTTGTTATTCCCTCCGTCCTTTGGGTTGTCCCATGTTAAATGTCCTCTTTCTTTTAATAACCAAACTTTTACACATTTTTTCCTATTATGCCCGTAGCATTAAATATCTCATATTTTTCTTATTCTAATTCTCTCTCCATATTTAATGACATTAGTATGGGTAATTTTGTCATTTTATTCCTCTTCTTAATATGCGTGAAAAGTCTACCAGGACTTTTATCCTGGGACGGAGGGAGTACAAAACATATCCCAAAAAAAAGATTCAAACCAAACATAAAATGAAACTATGCTATCTCTAACACTCCCCCTCAAATTGAGATCCTCTTCAATTTGTACGAATAAAAAAATAGAAAAAAATGAAAAGAAAAAAACAATGACCTTTATGTCCAAACATAACTTCACACATCTACTTTACAAGAATATTTTGTGCTGGCAATAACGAAGAACATTTCTCTCCAACAACGATGAAGTACTCATTGCCCTTAATAACGAACGACTCTCGAGTCTCCCAAAAAATTGAAGGGCACACGCCTTCCTCAAACATTTGCTCCATAAAAATTATTACCTTCCAATCAAAAATCTATTTACATATTTCAACCCGAGAAATTAATTGCTCTGGACATATCACCCTTGTTAAGGAAAAAAAAAACTCCACTAGTACCAAACAAACCCTACCCTAAGGCAATAGTTTCTCCATATGTCGGGAACTGCAACTCCATGCACCAACTTTACCAACACATGACAAAACTCAAACTAGTGCTCCAACAAAAAAACTAAAACAGACTTCTAATCACCTAATTTTTTTTCTATAAAAATGATGCATGGCGGCGGCGGAAGCAAGACTTTTTAATTTGATTGACATGTTAAAGATAAAATAGATGTATTGAATATTGTTATTATGTAATTACAAAGAGTGCTAAAGCCTTATATATAGGTTACTAATTGAGTAGGGGCCATGTGTGAGCATCAACTATGTGTGGGCACCAAGCATACTTGGTAACCAAGTTCTAATAATAATATACTCTAATAATGCCTAAAGACATTATCCTACAATCCTCTTAACAAACTACATTGTTTCCTTCTCTGATTCTCATGGACAATACTATGTGAATTATCCTACAATCCTCTTAACAAACTCCATTGTTTCCTTCTCTGATTATCCTACAATCCTCTTAACAAACTACATTGTTTCCTTCTCTGATTCTCATGGACAATACTATGTGAATTATCCTACAATCCTCTTAACAAACTCCATTGTTTCCTTCTCTGATTCTCATGGACAATACTATTTTTCACACTATCGCTTTCACAAATCTGTAATTATGTGAACGTTATGGATATTGACAATTTGACATAGTAACAGTACTATGTAATGAAAATTATTGGGTAATAGGTATCATTACTTCTTCATCCACCTAATCACCCATTGATCTGGCATTGTTTGAAGTCCATAAAGCCTTCAGATCTGAATATCATATCATTTATTTGGGTGATGGGTTTATTTTTGGGTTGTAGTTGCAACATTTCAACGAACTTATAAAATATTGATGGAAAAACTTTCAATTTTTTGTTTCTACTTGAGATTTTTGCAACTTTTATCACAATATTTGGTCTAAAGATATGAATATCCAAGATGCAAAACTGATAACAAACCGAAACCATCTAATAAACCGATCAAGCCGAATATACGAACCACCAAAACAATAGGTCAACTATGGCTTGACTATAGTAAAAACCCAATACGTCGGTTTCAGCTATTATTTTCATAAATAGTTGAACGCTAGAGTGCTTCAGGCTTCTATTCATGCTCATCAACAGCCTCTGGTAGGCTGATTGGCATTGAACCTTCCCAGATTGATCTTTTTGGCTTTCTTTCTTCTTGCTTGCTCTATATTCTAAGCTTAGGCCAGCGCCAGTCATCCTTTGCTCGAAAGTAAAGCGGAAGTGTTTGAAATTTTTTAATCGTGACCATTCGCGTCTAAAGGACCACAGAAGATGGTTTGTCTAGAAAATGGTGCATAGCCAGTGCCTGCCATGCACATATATATAAATATATATATATATATACACACACACACACACATATATATGTATGTGTGTGTGTGTAAATAATAGTATGAGATTTACCTTATATAAGCAAAAAGACTTATGGGAGGTCACTCCACCAAAACTACGTCATTTAATGAAAATGTATTAAAAAAAAGGACTCTCAACCCAACATCAATTCTCTCCTAATCCTACCTACCTCTCCATCTCCCTCCCAACCTCATTCGCCCTCCCCCTCTTTTTTTATGATTCGGATTAGTTATGCACAACAAATTTTATCTTTCTTCATTTTTTTACACATAGATAAATATAAGTGTACTTTAATTCAATTCTTACTTAGAAATTAACACTAGAAATAAATATGTAGTAAAAGTGTATTTACGTTCGATGCCCGTTTTAAGATATTGAAAAAACTAAATGCACCTCGTAATTTTAATTTTTTTTGAAGTCCGTATGCTCCACATTATTAACATGTGGGTAGTAGTAATTGATGACAGATAAGCTGAAAGTGGAGCAGTTCTATTCATGTACAAGTAGCAAAGGTATCTGTTTCTATCTCTCATGGCCACTACTTCATTAGATTACACTCAGTTTTGTGATTATTTGTTCCTCTCTGTGACCACTTCTTATAAAAATGACTTAAATTTCTTTACTAAATTCTGTATTTAGAAGGGCCCTACAGAATCTACCAGTATAATATATATATATATATATATATATATATATATATATATTTTTTGCTTTATTTTTTAAATAAAAAAATCTACTGTATAAAAAAGTAAGGAAGGAAGAAGAGGGTTGTTAGAAACAATCAACTCAGAAGACAAAAATAAAGAAGAGGACTAATGAGCCGTGGGAAGGAGAGGGAGGACTTGGGGTTGAGGAGAGAGAAATTAATATGATATTGAACGAGTTTTTCCTTCTTTCATTATTTTTCATTTTAAGTTTACATTAAACGACGTAGTATTGGAGGAGTGACCAATTACATATGTCCCTCAACCCATCGAGTTTGCCTCTATGTTTAAAAGTTAAAACCATTGTTACAGAATTGTCCGATTAAGAATTCCAATATTGGAAGTGAGATAACCACAAAAAAGAAAAATAATGTGGAACTTGACACTTGACATAACGTATATTTGTAGACTGATAAAAAAAAAGAGGGAGTAGAGCAAAAAAAACTAGCCAAACTCCAAAACCAAATAACAGCCATGTTTCCTTATCTTATATAATTAACTACCAATCCCTTCTAAATTATAAATAGAAATCATTTTCCATCTCCTGTGAATTAAAAATATGTATAAAAGAGAATATTAAAAAAATAGATCAGAACGTGTTAGCACCGAATGCAGAATCAATTTTTAGTGTGTATATTAAGGTGAGTGATAAAAAATTGGATGCTTGATATGCATGCAAACCAAGAATATACCTGAGCTAAAGCCTGGTACCCAGCAAAAAAACTCTTTCGTGACTTCTCAGTAGAAACTTTGTCCTTTGTGAATCCATACACATCAAGAAATCTTTTGTATAATTTCCGTTGCAAGGGAGAAAGCTTTACAGCTATCACCAAAACAGTTTTAGGAGGCAAGTCCTTCTTCACCACATTCATGTCCATTCTCTGGACAAATCCTTTTAATTGCTCATACAGGATATGAGATCTTTGGTTCATAATTTTCACATCATCAGCCGTAGAATTGGTATGCTGACCATTCTCTATGGGATTTTGGAATCTTCACAACATGAAACACTATTTGAGAAGGATAATAAATTTAAAAACTAAAAAAGCCATAAGAAATTGGCATAAATAATGAGAAAGTATAAAAGAAAGGCCGGTAAAATTGCCAGTGTGTTATTGTTATTTCCAGAGAGAGCATGCTCTCATAGACTCAAACTACTTTTCCATGGAAATAACATTTCTAAAATAGCAATCAAAATAGTGTTGGATAGATTTCTTGCCGGTTCCTAAACTCATGGCTGCTGCCAAGAAATCCTTCTCTCACAAAATCAACCATCTGACAAGAATCAAATTCAACAAACAAGAAGATCAATAACAATTTCAAACAACAAGTCAGAAACGCAAAAGCAGATCTTATGTGAACTCTTACGCAGTAATACTCCATGAGGTTATTCTGAAGAGGAGATCCAGTTAATGCAATCCTTCTCTGGCATTTCACTTGCTTAAGGGCTTGGGTTATATCAGCCCTGGTGTTCTTGATTATATGCGCCTCATCACAAACAAGTATATCGGGTCCCTCCTGACTCATAAAAACTTAATTTTGTCAAAGCAGTGACTTGTGCAAGACATGGAAAACAAGCATATGTAACTTAATAGTTCAAAAATAAGGGGAAATAATTCAATTATACAACCTTAAAAAATGTAATTCACATAAGATTCACGATTTAACAACTACGAATACATAATTCACATACATATTCGCAAACTAGAGTTCACATATCAATGTTGACTTTGCAGTAGGATTGCATCTAGTCTAACACATACAATTCTAATTTTGCACTAAATCGCATTTAGGATCATCCATACACTGTACACACGTGCACACATTCGCTTGTTTATCTTTTGGCTTTGAAATTTGAGAATAAGCCTTGCTTTTCGATATACAAGTCTTCTACAAACTCTCCCACAAACAAGTTTTCAACAAAACCTAACATTTCAATCAAATCGATATCAATCAATCTTCTAGACTTGCTTTTTAAACTCAAGGTCATTCAATTTCAAACCCTTGATATAAACTAGCAACCAAATAGTTCAACAAAGACACTAATGTTGGTTGTTTTCCAAATATGTAGGCAAGCCTATTATCATCATATATATTCATGGCTTCAAGTCAATTAGATCATATAGATTAAGAGTACTTTATGAGTGCACACCATGTGTTCGATAAATTGAAGAAGTAACAAATAGAGCAATTTTAAGCATACGAGAGTTGGGTGCCTAACACTGCCCGACTTGTAACCAAGTCCCCGAATCATGCTTAGTTAACCTTATGTTGTATTTCTTTTAAAAATAAGATGGCGACTCTATACTCCACACCTTCTCACATCACCACACATGCACATGCTCGCAAGAGCTACCTTCCCTCTCGAGGCACGTGGCTGCCACAGCTAGTGAGCAAAGTAAACTTCCCAATGCAGCTATGAACCTACATGAGCCACCCAAGTTTCGTTACACATCATACATATAAAAAGGAGATTCCATGGGATTGGCACTAAATTGGGGAATTCAAATTGCTTCAACAAATTGGTTTCCTAGACAAGTTCTATGATGGCTTTGAAAAACTAAGAGGAACGGTGCTATACATGATGCCTCAATTCATTAAGGAGATTTTGGTGGCCAACTTTGTGGGGGGCTTTAAGGGTTAAAACAAAAGGTCGGTGAAATTACTTGAGCCTAGCTAGCACCCTCATCCAACCATACAGACAACATAACAATATGAAATCCCCATTCCTAAACCATACATTTCTTTCCAAAATACCAGCAACACTTGGCCTTCTCTCAATGCTTCAAAACAGAAAACCCCAAACCTACATACCCCATAACCAAGCCCCCTTCACCATACGTCAATACCTTCAAGCCAAGGAAGGCATGTGTCGTATTGAATCTGAAAATTATTGAAAAGAATGGTTTTGTCAATTAATTCCAAGCTCTCTTATCTTCTTCTCCATGTTCTATCAATTTCTCTCTTTTTCTACCTAAATCTCTTCTACAACTCACTCTGTTGCTAATGTTTCATCACAATTTGATAAACTAACATCAGTAGTTAATTGAAAATTGCTATTGGGATCAGATCAAGTCACAAAACTAGGGTTGTTCAAGATAGAATTGATGTGCAGATTGTAGAGTAACAAGCTACACCATGACACTGCATAATACCCAGAGTGAGTGAGTATTCCTTAACACACTACAAGCATAACTCAGAAAAAGCTTAAGCCAGTATAAACAACAAAAATAGAGCCAGAAGATTTTAATCACCAAAAATTTGCAACAAAGGGAGCAGAAAAAGTTAACTCCTTATGCAAAAACGCATGCCTATCAAGAACCCAGGCTGGAGTTGTACACTTGGCAATTAACTGATATCAAATCGTTTGGAATTATTGATGGATCACGTATCATTTTATTGTGGTCTTCTGCTTCAGGGACTTTAGAGGACTAAAGTTAGTGATATTGAGGATCAGGATTTCTTCTAGGATTCCTGATTCTCCTCTCTTGAACTTGAACAAAAAAAAATTCTTATCCAAAAATAAAACCCGTTAATAACTCGCAAAGAAAATCATACCAGTAGTTTGCTTTGAAGAAGGGCGAGGGGGGAGAGAGTGTGCTTTAAAGGTACATTTATTTTAGGCAAGACATGTTGGTACTAAGGCAAAGCAGTGCATGTTCAGCACAAGAGGTTTATCCAGGAAAACTTCCTTCTTCAATCCCAAAAACCTTAAATAGGATGGTTTATGTTAACAAACTCTAAACTATATACTATTTTTTTTATCTCGAGTATTTCTTCGGAAAGAAGAGAGGACTGAACAGGGATGAAAAGGGAGTCCGCCACCAAAATTCACAAAATGGAAAACACTAAAAGTACTATGACAGGATGCACCAACCTATGGAAGTCCTACGGAAGGATCTAATAAGGAGCAAGTGAGGAAAGTAGCCCCACCACGAAGATGTGAAACAGTTGCAGTTTATATATGTCATTCATAGGAAGACCTCCAAAGTATATGAACCTGCACTAGCAATTTGTTCAAATTTCTTAATCACCAACCAATATACATATTGTTACATATGTTTATGATTTTCCTTCAAAACACACTAATTCTATACCACAAAAAAAATAATAGAAAATAAAATGGTATCGTGTCCAATTGGCTTCTTTTTCATGGATAGCATGTGACGCCCCAAATTCGCGTACCTTCAAACCCAAGTTCGATGCTACACGGTGCAACAATATTCACATATATCTAATTATATAAACTTAATGACACGAATGTAATTTCTATAATATTACATCATATCCGCTCACTCAGATTCTATTATTACACTATTATTACAAGATCTTCTATCCTTCTTCGTTTTCCTTCCTCTATCCTTAATGGATTCTTCAATACGTTCATCCTTAGCTGAAATCATATAGTTTTAAGCAAGAATGAGCATTAAATTACCCAGCAAGTATAACATTTTAACAACAAAATCAAGAATCATATGATTTCATTCAACAACTGAATAATAGTCGTGAACTACTTCGAATAAACTGGAATAATACACAGAATAAACCAGAAAAGAACTTTCATCACTCTAAAACATTTTTCAAAATGACATAATGGTAATTTGTAATAAGAGGGTCATCAAACCAAAAACTTTCGTTCTTTCTTTATTTTATTAAAAAAGGATAACCCCGGTCATTGAAACCATAAATCCGATATCACTTACAAGTACGTCTAGGTGATCAATCTATAGTACCCTATGTTGATCAACACTCATCCATTAAACGTATTCACGTTTAAATTTTGACACCATGCATATGATGATATGTATGATAATAAATGGGATTGATTATGGACTATTAACCAATGTGATTGAATTTTATTTTAGTTGGATGCATAAATGTATGGGTTTTATAAATAGGGTATGTGTACCTCGTCTTCACTAGTTTTTCATGACGTAAATTATATCTCCCTCCTATGTACTTTCCCTTAACTGATGATCAAGATTTCTATTTAATGTAAATAGTTTATGTAACAAGATGATTAGCTAGAATTCCTCGAAGAACCGGAGACCAAGGAGCAAGGAGTGCTTGAAGACCCATTCGTAATGGAGCCCCAGTTTAAATGTAATAGTTATATTTAAATTCAGTTCTTGCACCCTAGGTTTGACCTCTTGGTTCACTTGGTGGCTCTAGTGAACCAAACTAGAATAAAAGTTCATAATCAATCCAGGTAGAATATAGTATTCTATATGTGCATGCTTTACTCTATATATATATATATATATATATATATATATATATATAGGGACCGGATCAGGTAAGGACTCCCTTACGATACTAAAATGCGGACTTTTTTTTTTTGCTTTTTTTTTAAAACAACTAAAAAAAAATTAATATTTTATGGAACTGGACTTTTTTCATAACACAGTGTTTTGAGTGTGATTTGGATATATATAACAAAACAGGTATATACAATCTGTGCAGACTGTACATACATTTTTTGGTATAGGTATCCAAATCACGCCCAAAACATTGTATTATGGAAAAATTTCAATTCCATAAAATATTAAACTTTTTTTTAGTTGTTTTAAAAAAAAGAAAAAAAAAAGTCCGCATTTTAGTATCGTAAGGGAGTGCTTACCTGATCCTCTGTGTGTGTGTGTGTGTGTGTGTGTGTGTGTGTGTGTGTGTATATATACAACACGCTTCACATGTCAATTAATATGACGCGTATTTTATATATATGTGCATACGCGCTAAACAAGATAAGACAAATAATAACAAACCTCTCAAAGAAATTATATTAAGAAACGTTCAAAGATATTTGGAATACCTAACGTCGCCTTCTAGCATGATAAAACGATAAAGTATCAGTTAATCATTATAAGTTTGTTGTGTCACCACAACTTATTTTAATTTTTTGAGATGTTTTATCACATTTGATGCTTATAAAGAAATTGAACAATGTTGTTTTGTTGTGTCACCACAAGGCACAAGGACAGTGTTTTTCTCTTTGAATATATAGAAGTGCTAGGTTAGACTTAACTTGGATAATTTTGATTCGGATGTGTCACCATTTGATCAAAACAATCTAAAAGGCAAAAGAAAATGAGTTACATGATGTAAGTTGGAACTTACTAAAGATATCCCGCTATTTATACTAAAGTTGGGATTCACATCATTACACAGATATATATACTTTCTGATATACATATATCTATACATTTACTACCACAGTTCTTTCTAACTAATATTAACACACTCTTCTCTGATAACGGTAGTTACATGACCTCGATTACTAGCATAACAATTTGTCCTATCTCTTCAGAGCAAGACTATACCATATCTTAAACTTGTTCCTTCAAAATTGAACGAGCGTACTTCATCCTACTGTTCTCCTTCCTTCACTCACATTGTATCCCTTCATCAAACAACTCTTAACAAGGTGATCAAATGTTCCACACTTGATGCACACTCCTCTCCTTGGTTCGGGGTAGTCAGGAGAAATATGTCCCTCCTGCCCATAATTCTAACATACATCCTTTCCTTTCCTACACATATTTGCATGGTTCTTCCCACCGTTCTTACATCCTTTACTCTACTTCTTAGAGTCTCCTTTATTACTATTATCACCGTTATCAATTCATTTCCCTTTCCTTTTCTTATCTAGAGCTTCAAATAGTAGACTATTTTCAGCTCCCCTTTTTAACAACTTGCGTTTTTAATTCATCGCGCTCTTCCGCCATTCTTATCAACGTCATTGCTAACTAACCAGTTAACACTCTTCCTTCCACTTTTTCTCTAGGATGAACATCTTAATGTTCAGAGCTTGTACTTTCCCTGATGTTTGACCACTTAAGGTCCTTGCTATTCTTTTACCTTCTCCTTCTTTCTCTATCTCTGGCTCTATACGAGCCTCCTTGGCATTTATTTCTTCTTCACTCACTTCCATCTCAGTGTGATCTTCATGATCACTATTCAAATCTACTATAGGTACATTTCTCAAAATCTCTTCAGAAGGTACAGTCTTAATTACTGCACCGTCAACTACTTCAACTGATACTTCCAAGTTCTGTTCAAAATCTTCTTCCATAACCCTCTTCCAAACATTCTAGGTTAACACCTCGGCGAATAACTCTGATGTAATCGCTAACATTTCAGTATCCAAATGGATATCTCTAATCTCATCATGTCACAACATCCTACAATCAATTTTACATCTTGATTAACATATAACAATAGTTTATATACATAAACACAAATAACAATTTATTTTATGTTAGTTTTACTTCTTTAGACTCTCCCGATGAATTTCCTTAATTCACCTCCTACAAACTCTTCCTGAGTTTAACTACCTACTAACTCTTCTATCTCCTCCAAGGTTATAGCCTCAAGTACCCATACTTAAAGTTTCTAACCTATCAGCTCTAATACCAACCTGTGACGCCCCCAAATCTGGGTACCTTCAAACCCGAGTCCGATGCTACAGGGTGCTACAACATTCACATATATTTAACTTATATAAACTTAATGACACGAATGTAATTTCTATAATATTACATCATATCTGCTCAATCCCAGATTCTTTAACCATTACATGTTCATCATATCATAATATTACCTATTACGTAGTAATATCAAGCTCTTACAAGATCGTTTTCCTTCTTCTATCCTTAATGGATTCTTCAATACGTTCATCCTTAGCTGAAATCATATAGTTTTAAGCAAAGATGAGTATTAAATTGCCCAGCAAGTATAACATTTTAACAACAAAATCAAGAATAATATGATTTCATTCAACAACTGAATAATAGTCGTGAACTACTTCGAATAAACTGGAATAATACACATAATAAACCAGAATGGTATAATTAACTAAGGAGAGTGGGGTAATGGTGTGGAGCTATCATCAATAATAGTGTTCGGTCCATAAAGGGGGTCATCATTATTATTGTGGAAGACTGGAAGGTACTAACAATAATTACAACACCCAATTGGGGGAATTACTAAAACCTAGTAGGTGGGGCAACTAGTGAGGGAATTATGGCCATCGGATATATGATTATAAACTGACCAACATACCCCTAAAATGTTAATGGCAATATTCAAAATACCCTCAAAATCAATTACTCCAAACTGTAGCAGATTCACATATGAAAGTACCCCACGCCATTCTCTTATGCACCCATTATATATATACTAATGTATATAATAACCAGAAGCCCTGCATAGTAAATGTACTTCTTAAAATTTCTTACCCATTTTACTATATCCTCTAGAATCCCATAATTTATTATCATTTTTTTATAAAAAAAAGATAAGTTTTTATTCTTATTTTATACCCTCTCTCTCTCTACACATGCAATTAAGTTTCCACGCATTTTCCTAAATACGATTTGCTAATTTATCATAACACACACAAACACATATATATATATATATGCACAACTATATACACTCCCTTCACCCATAATTATCGCAACAAATTCGTTTTCAGGAAGCCGCACAAAGTTGGCAACATTTCTTTTTTGGGCAACTTGTCACTTTTTGGAAGTTATATGACTAATTTACCCTTCCACTAACTAAAACTTGTGGGGTTCATATTCTTGGAGCATTTTCAACCACTCATTTCATAGGAGTAAATAAAATAAGAGTTTAACATTTTTGTTAAAACTTCTGCAAAAAAGTTGTGTCGCAATATTTATGTGACGGAAGGAGTAGATATATTAGTATCTCACTGAAAAGTACTATGAGAATTAAAACTGGGGAAAGAAAATAACCGTACTGGAAACAATTATTATGTATGTACAATCACCTGCAGTGCAAGCAAAATGTCCCTAGCCATGTCACGATCCTTTACATGTTTCCCAACAGATAAATTACGAAAAGATGTATAGCCAATCAAGAAGACACCCCCCTTACGTTTCCACTTCATAAGTAACTCGGATCTTTTCTCCCTGACAAAATAAGCTCATAAATACACAAATATCTTGCTCTGAAACAGTACAATTTGAATATAAGAAGCCAAATTCAGCTTTTACGTAGACACTACAAAACGAAACAAGATTAAAGTGAATCAAAGTGCAAGCATATCATTTCATTGTGCTTAGTAAACAAAAAGATTGCACTTCTCAAAAATCTATAATAAATATGCAAGTTTGCACAGAATAATGTAACATTACAAGACTGCATACCACCAATGTGCTAGCTTTTTTTAGAAAAGTCTAACTAACTAAATGTGAGCCCTTAAATATGAAAGAGGGACGCATACGACAAAAGGAGGGGCACATGTTTGATGAGCAGACCCTAATGACCAAATTGAATAAAATTGCCCGAACAAGAAAAACCGGAATGAAAAAGACGGAAAAACGTACAAGTGAGAAAGGTACCCCTAGGGTCCAACCTTAGGGTTCGACCTCTTGATTTGTTTCGACCGACGATTCTTTTTTGATGCAAGTTGAGTTACCGAACGAAACGAAGATGAAATCGACAAAACTGGGCAAAAGAGGATGCCAACCTAGGGAGTGCACCCCTAGGGTCCGGGGCCCTAGAGGGGGCACACTCCCTTATAGGTTTCAGAATGACTCTCGGTCAAACTTCGCAACAACGAATCGAGGTGTTTAAAGCTAAGAAAGAGATTAGGAAGTAAAAAATGCATATTGATTTAAGGATGTTCTTCCCTAAGGCCTTCGCGACTTGAAGAGCTTCTCAAAGAGTCTGAAGCATAACAAAAAAGCGAGAAACAGATTGAGCAACCAAGGAAGAACAAGAAAGAATCGAAGAAGGCCCTAGGATTCCCCCCTCTCCTATGGGGTTCGACCCCCCTAAGGCTCTGCCACCCTAAGGTTCGAGACTTTTCCCAAGGATCTTTGTCGATAAATCTTTGGATGGGGGCATTTTTGTGAAGAAAGAACAAAAGTAAATGAAACTCAGTCAACGGAACAAGGATTGAATTTAAAAGAGTAAAGGGGCCTCCATAAGTTACTAGGCAGAAGACTCAGGGAGGCATCTTCGATTGGGAAATGGACGAGGATTAGAAGAACGGGAGGACCTAGGCGTCACTTATCAGAGCATGTCTCTCCTATAAATAGACCTCTCATTTAAAGAAAAAGGACTTTTGGATTCTTTTCACACACAAGAAAGCTATCTAAAGTTTTGTCACGTGTTGTCTTGTTGATCGCCTACCCGTTCTTCTCCCCTCTACGAACCTTCGATCATTCCCATACTCTTTGTGAATTTCTCTCCTCAACCAATTCGAACCCTAATTGAGTGAGGTACAATTTCATTGCCTACACTAAAAAGTCTACAACTTCCACTTATTTGCTAAAATGTCATAGGGCCTTCTAAAAACATACATGTCCTTAAGAAGACTTTGTTTAAGCTTTCCACCATTGCTTATTTTCGCCTCCCATATCAAATCCAATATTAAGGAAATAGAGAATTTAGATATCTCAAGAATTTCCACAACCTTTTGCCTATGTTCTTTTGAACCTTTTTCCTTCCTAACCATGTTGAATAACTATTAAAGAATTTCCACAACCTCTTGCCTATGTTCTTTTGAACCTTTTTCCTTCCTAAACATGTTGAATAACCATGTTGAATTTTTCTCCGTATGTGGCATATGGAGGAAGAAAAGACCCTTATTCAGTTTTAACTTTCAATTTTATTGGAATGTACAAGTTTAGTCTTTTCGAATGTTCTAACTTGGTAGATCTATCCAATCAACTAGAGAACAAAGGGAAAGAATTTAAAGATTAAAATATTCGGGGAAGCTGACTCAACACATTATCTGCATAGCAAGAAATGTGAAAACTAAAAATACACTAAAAATTTCTTCTGTTGTTAAGAATTCGTGTTTCATCTATTGTTAACTCGAGGACAATTTCTTTCCAAGTGGCAAGACAAAATGCGTGATCACACGGTATATTATCAGAAGATTGTATTTTATTTGGACTTGCAAAAAGCACGTGATTTGGCAGATATTCTCAAATCTTTATCATTTTAAACTTGACTTTTAGGCTCTAAGAAAGGAGTTCGGTTAAGATTTTAGGCATGCTGTTAAGAATTTAAATTATGTAATAATTTCTAATTAACTTTCCCTTTCAGTTCTAATCAGCCCTTACGTAAAGCTAGGAAGCAGGGGGTGGGTGTGAGCCCCTTAGAGCCTAGCTAAGCAAGGATGCGGGAGGTGCTGGGTGGATGCTTACGGGGTTCAGCATATGTTGGGATGTTTTTCTGTTAAGAGTGCATCTGGATTCAAAGAAAAAGGGGAGAGAAAAATAAGATTTGCAACGTGAATCAAGAGAGAAGAATAGCACTTGCCTTTTAGGGCTATTTGATTGGAAAAAATAAGAGGAGGGTACCTACTAGAAGAGCAACTAGAAGAAGGCGACATTGTCGACACTCTGGCGAGACCCAGGTTCCTTCTCTTTCTCTTCTTTATCTAGCCTTTTTGTAGAGAGGTGACCTGTACTGTGTCTACTATGTGGTCTTTCTCTTTGCAACTTTTATATATTTTGAACTACTTTTTTGATTTTTTAAATGAAATATGTATGTGTATCTTTATCCGGTCTTGTTACATTCTGAATTACTTTGTTTTTCCACAGCAAAATGTCAGGCCCAACTTGAAGACTGGATAAATTCTATTTAGGTCACTCTAATTTAGGTCAACTTACAAATGAGTCGCTCAACTTTACTTTTCTTACAAAAACCGTTAGTCATTTGACTTTAAACGGAATTTGACACATAAGCAGTTGACTTATAAAAAAAAAACTTGTTGAGAATTATCCCACATGGCTTTGATTATGTAGATCAAAAAAGGAAAATTTATGGAGAAAATAAAAGAATTATTTTAAAGTATAATATAAATTAGAAAAGTTAGCCAAAAAAATAAGAAAATAAATGAAAAATATATTTAATTATTTTTGTAATTAATACCAAATAAACTTTTATTCAATTCTTTACAAATAATAATATAAATTAAAAAAATTTGCCAAAAAATAAGAAAATAAATATAAAATATATTTAAATATTTTTGTAATTAATATCAAAGGAATTTTTGTTTAATAATTTACAAATATAATAATATAAATTAGAAAAGTTAGTCAAAAAACAAGAAATAAATGAAATATATATTCAATTATTTTATTATTAATATCAAATGAATTTTATTTAATTCTTTACAAATATAATAATAATATAAATTAGAAAAGTTAGTCAAAAAAAAAAAAAATAAATGAAAAATATATTTAATTATTTTTATAATTAATACCAAATAAATTTTATTTAATTCTTTACAAATATAATAATATAAATTAGAAAAGTTAGCCAAAAAATAAGAAACTAAATGACAAATATATTTAATTATTTTTGTAATTAATACCAAATGAATTTTTGTTTAATTATATACATATAATTAAAAATATGCTAGAACAACAATCAATCCAACCCAACCCAATCAATCTAAGCCAAGAAAATTAAAATGAACTGGGCAAGATTAAAAGATAGCAGGTAAAATACAAATGTGACCACTGAACTTTAAGTGTTTTTGGGAATTGAACGCGAATTGAGCCCCTTTTTGTCAAGAAATTTGGATATTGAACCCTCAGGTGCCACGTGTATGTTGACTTGCCTATGCGGCACCGCTGACGTGTACTTTTTCTAAATTAATTTCCAAAATATGGTTCTCCCCAAATTTGAACACAAAACCTGAACTTTGAAGTTTTGACCATGAACCCACCCGAACACCACATGCCTAGTTGTTAGATTATCACAAGGAATAACTTTTATACTAAATCAATTCATTTCCAATGTCAGTATTATCTTCTCTAACTTGTTCCTAAAGTTCATTAATGGTGCAAATTCAAGATTTTTGGCAGCTAAATAACCATCAACATCCTCGAAATTATAACTCGATGGAACATGTATAGTCGACCTAATCATATAATCAAAAAGCCTAGCTTCTTTATTTTCAATTGATTTCTCGCAATCTGATCTCGTAACTACCCCTAAAAACTTCGATTTTTGGGTTCCAAACTCGATGACAAAAATACACTGCAAGGAGGCGAATTCGTGGGCGGAGTGAACGGAATCGAAGGGGGATTTGAAGATGAGATTGGAGACGAACGGAATACGGTGAGATTTGGTGGATTGCACTAAGGAAGCTTGATTGGAAACAAAGTTATTAGAGTGGATAATGCTCATGGAGCCGAGAGCGGCCACGGAGACAGCCATGGAGGACTCGGTAACGGTGTCCATCGGAGAAGCCACACATGGAGTGGAGAGGTGTATGTTTCGGGTGAGTTTGGTGGTGAGTTGAACTGAGTCGGTTGGGAAATCGATGTAGTGAGGGAGGAAGATTACGTCGTTATATGTGTAAGAGTATCTCTGATTGAAGAGCCTGGTTGCCGGAAACCCATCTTCGAACTGAGCTAAGGCGGCCATGGCGGAAGCTGGTAACTGGAGAGAGAGAGAGAGAGAGAGAGAAAGGTTAGGTTTTGTCTAGTACAAACTTTCTCTCTCCTCATGTTCAGAGATAAAATACATAATAAATATTTTTATCTCAAAACAATTTATTCACAATGTCTCTAAAAAAGTAATTCTTATTTATTAACATTTTCTCTATAAAAGGTTTAATTTATTATTTACTTTATCTCTCCTTGTTATTCAATTTATGTTTTTAAAAAAGTTTCAATCTCACTTTTTGTCTTTAACTTTTACCGGCGTCAACCCAATAAATTACCCATTTGTCATATTTAAGTATATTAGATTTTTTATTAATAGTAACTTATCTAAAAAATTATAATATTTCTTTATGTTAAATGAGCATTACCAAATGTTGAATAAGAAAATAAAAATGTAACAAAAAATTGACACATAATTCCTAACATATCCAAACATTAAAATGAAGATATTCAATTCCCACCATTCTTGAACCCAAGTAAGATTTCCATTCCCGATAAAATATACTCGAGTACCAAATATGACTTGATTGTTATTTTTATTCTCTTATTTGGGGGAAAGGAATTGTTTCGTTATATAGGTTAATCCTTGCGAAATATTAACAACAAAATATTAACAACTAAGCATGTGATGCTCGAGTGGTCATGTGACCAAGATTTCAAATTAGGGATTTTGAGTTCGAATCCTGCAACTGGGCATATTTTTGAAAAAAAAATAGAACACGGTCACGTCAGCTCGTACACGTGGAAAATTAATTGGAAAATGTTCACGTCAGATCTGCTACATAAGCGCCACGTGTGACATGTCAGCTGGTCAACGCCCATGTGGCGCCTGGGGGCTCAAAATCCAAATTTTCGAATAGAAAGGGGCTCGATTTGCGTGGACCAAAAGAAAGGAGCTTAATACCCAAAAACACCTAATGTTCAGTGGCCACATTTGCATTTCACCCGAAAGATAGCAAAGGAACTATCCCAAATTGATACCATCAAAACCTAACGAAACCAGATTCCGATAATGGAATCCGGTGATGGATCTCATCAGTTCCCACAAAAATCCAATTTGAACATTAAGAGAAAAATATAGCAGTCAAATCGAAAGTTAAAAACTGTTAATAGCCATTTGGTTCCCATTGCACATGGTATACATTTCACTTCCCTTACCGCCATGACCGCCCTCTGCAACTAGACCAAACTCTCTCCTCTCTCCAAGTAAACACCATAACCAATAAAAACTGCATAAAAATTTGTAACAAATCATGCTTCGCCTGTACACTCAAGCCATTACCCGACGTCGTATTTGCTCCTCTCTCCGTCGCCCTTTCTCATCTCCACCTTCACCCAACCCGGAAAATTCCATTGAATGCCCAATGTAACTAAAAATTCCCAACATATCCCCCACCAATCATCCACCACCAAACAATCCTCTCTCTCTCTCTTTCTTCCTCTCGGTTCTCTCGTTTCTACCCTTTTCGCCACCTCCTAACCCTAATCACCGCCATTGTTGTAATTTCAATTAACGACTCAATAAATCAAAATCATCAAATGGTATATATACTGATTTGGAATCCGCAATTGAGCGTTCGAATGAGTCGTTTAATAGGATTAGTAATTGGATGAAGCAAACGGGTGTGGCTGCTTCAGTGCTGTGAAAATCGTTGACGTCGGTTTTAAGTTCGGCGAATTATGAGGTTCAGTCGGGGTTCGAGCATAAGGTTGCGTCACTTTAGGCCTACATTGCGACGGCGAATGAGAGTCAGAGAGTGGCGATTGTGGGTGTCGGCGGCGGTGTCGTGGTTGATTGGTTATGGTAGTTGGGTCAGGCTAGCTGGGTGGGCATGGTTATACTTTTGATGGGTGGCTATAGCTTATGTGTAATGACTAGGATTCAATAAATATTTCTTTTTTCCACGTCACTATTCCGTTCAAAAACTTAACCCAGCTGACAGAAATTCAAATTTTTGTTAGAAAAGTAAAGTTCAGTGAGTTGACTGTAAAAAAAAAAGTTGAGTGACTCATTTGTAAGTTGACCTAAAATAGAGTGACTTAAAAAGCATTTATCCCACTTGAAGCCTAACCACAAAGAGAATAGAGATAGAGAGAAGTTTGAGAGAAATTGGGAGGAAGGAGACTTTTTTCGATTACTTCATTTCACAAACTATCATCTTAAACTTGGAGGATACTACTCAAATTACTATACTTATAGAAAGAGAATGTGAGCTCCTAACCTACAATATTCTTCTTATCCTTCACTCATAAATAACCAACTTCCCCATGTGCTCATATGTACATGACAACTACTAGAATCTACCAATAAATCCCTTGCCACCCAATTTACCCCTTCTTGACATTCCCTCCCTCTTAAATCATTCATGTCCTCATGATTGAAGAATTAAGTCTGGATAGTTGAGTTTAAGAGGCTATTCATATTCCCATGTGTCTTCTTCAAGGCCGCAATACTTCCACTGCACTAACTGTTGATATATGATTATGCTGCCCTTAAAAATTCTCCATTGCTTCAGTGTTCTGAGTGGTCCCACATCAAAATTCCCTTCTTTGCTTACTTCAGTAAGTTGTGTGTTAACATGTGTTGTTCCCAGGTGCCTTTTTAACTATGAAACATGGAAAGTTGGGTGTATTCTTCAAGTGTTGGGTAGCTCTAATTTGTATGCAACATTGTCAAATTTTTCTAGGATCTAATAGGGCCCATAAAACTTAAAGGCTAGCTTCATGTTCTTCCTTAAGGTGACTGAACTCTGTCTATATGGTTGCAACTTTAGATAAACCCAATCTCCCACACTAAAGTCTCTTTCAGTTCTTCCTTTGTCTGCAAGGATTTTAATACTTTGTTGTGCTTTGATAGGTTTTCTTTGGGTCTCTCCATTTGTTACTCCTTTTCAACTAGGATATCTTCTAAAGCTGAATGTTGGCTCCAAGGTACAAATGTTTAGGTGTATAGAGTCATATCCATAGAGAATCTTGTAAGGAGTAGTTTGTAAAGAAGTGTGAAAAGTTGTGTTAGACCACCATTCTGCCATAGGAAGCCAGGAACTCCATGTCTTGAGGCATAACTACACATACTCCTTAAATACTGCTCTAGACAGATTCACTCTCTCATTACTTCCATCACTCTATGGGTGATAGGATGTGCTATGTGGAGCCTTGTCCCTGCCAATATGAGCAATGTTCGTCAGAAGTCACTTAGGAATAGGGGGTTCCCTATCACTAACGATGAAATTTGGTATAACCCATGTAGTTTTAAAATGTTGTCAAAGAATAATTGGGATAATATTTTTGCTGATATAGGATGGCTGAGAGGTAGGAAATGACAACTCCTATATATATCAATTACTACTCATATCCTTTGGAATTTGGGAACCCATTGATAAAGTTCATGGCAATATCTCTCCATGGTTGGCCAGGAATAGGTAAAGGTTCAAGGAGTCCAGGGCTTTTGACTGTCACATGTTTAGAAAATTGACAGGTTGGGCATTCAGCTACCCACTTGATGACTCCTCATTCCAACCCAATAAAAAATATTGTTCTATCCTTTTGAAGGTATCCCTTACCTCTGAATGGCCTCCAACTCCCTTCTCATGGAGTTCTTCAAATATGTGCTTTCTCAACTCCCCTTGAAACCCGATCACCCATTTGCCTTTGTACATGAGCAATTCATGGTTCAGTTCAAACTCATTTGGTCCCATATTGCTGGCTGATAACTCTACTATGACCTAGGCAATATGGTCATCTCTCTCATAGCTGTCAATTATTTGGGTCATCCAAGCTGGTTGAGCTATTGTCAAGTAATTGAAGTCTGCAATTTTTTCTGAACTGGGGTTTTGTGAAATCTTTTCCTCTTGTACTTGTATTTCCTTTCCTTGTTGAGTAAAACTAATAAGAAGATTTTTGTAGTCCGTAGTCCATATGCACTTCTCCTAACTGCTTCAGACATGTAGTTCCCAAAATAGCATCATGTGGCTGCAAATTAAGAATCCAAACTGGGGTGTGGAAAGTATGGTTATTGATGACCAAGAAAACTCAAGGCACCATGTGTTTCTGCAGAGTTCCTCACCACTGGGAAGAGTAATGATGACAGGATTAATAGGGTGTAGAGAACAGTTTAGTGCCCTTGCAACCTCTTCATTTAAGAAATTTAAAGTACTACCACTATCTACTAACATCATCAATTTCACTTTTCCCCTTAAGAATTAGTGTATGATTCCCCTTTTTCTTCAGCCTCCACCTTGGTAGGATTAGGTTCTTCATCAAATTGACGGGGTCCAAAGTACTCTTTAGTCTTGAGGCACATCACAAGTGATCATAAAATTATGGGGAGCCTTGCATCAGTTACCAAAACTGTACTTCTTATCACAGTAGAAACAAAGCCCTTTAGCTTTTCTATCATCTCTATGGGCTGCAGTGATGGGTTTAGGTTTGTTGAAGTCTTTTTCAGGGTAGGTAAGCATAGGTTTTTTGGTTGCAGTCGGTGTCGGATAGTCTATTTGGGCATGACTAAGGGTTGGCACAAGTGTTTGAGGTTTTAGGATAGCTACTGGGAGGTTTAGAGGTGGATGTTTCAAAAAAATTGGCTTGTTTGAAGGCTTGGGACAGAGTCTCAGGGTCAAGTAACTTCACCATTTTCTTAGCCTCATCCTTCAACCCTCCAACAATATTTCCCAGAAAGAAGTCCTCAGACAAGTGGGGAAGCTTCTAAAGTAACCTCCCCTTATGCCTCTCAAGCTCATCATAGTAAGCATTCACAGTTCCTTTATGTTTCAGCAATTTAAGTTGCTCATAAATGTTTTCCATTCCTGCCTCGGTGAACCTTATAGTAAAGTCATCAGTAAACTCCCTCCATGTAAGGCCTTCCTTTCCATTTATGTAAGCCTTGTACCAGAATTTTGGGGAACCATGAAGATGCCTCCCAGCTATGGCAATTGTTCTTTGAAATGAATTCCATGGATGCTAAAATACTCCTCAGTCCTCAGTCTGGCACCAACTCTTAGCATCATCTCCCTCTGTGAATGATGGGAACACCAGTTTAAGATACTTAAAGCACTTTACCCTCTTCATTATCTTCATCAAAATTACTCTTCCATTGAGCATCATCTTCTTCTTGTCTTCTGGCCCTTTCCTTCTCAGCATGGCTGGGATTTCTAAAAAATCCTTTATTCCTTCTATGGCCCATATGAACTGGCCTCTTGCTCCTTCAATGATCTCCAAAAGGATTCTCAAACCCATCATCATTATCCGAGCTATCTTGCCTTAGAAACCCATTCATATCATCTATGAAGTGATCCATTTTTTCATCAATGAGCTGCACCTTCTCATTGGTATACTCCATATAGCTCAAAAAATCTTGTTGATGCATTTTGTTGGACACTTGGTGTGAAGGTCCAGCCATGGTTCTCAGAGTTTCAGAATGAAATAAATCACAGAACTATTGTGATTTTGAATTTGAAAAATGATCAAGCAACAGCAATACTACTTGATAAGGATTCAGAGCACATGAATAGCTTTTTAAGTCAGAAATGGAATTCCTTCGTGAAGCAAACTGAGTATCCCAATAGAACATGACTCAAATTCAACTAGCCAAGGCTTAGATGAATTTTAACAGAGCAAACAAGCACACAAACAATAAATAAGTAGCAAGTTACCGGAGTAATAACAAGTATAATACAAGTATAATAGCAGAAACATTTTAAATGTTTTAGAATGAAAAATCAACTGACATGATAATTTTGTTTTTGGATTTTTGAATTCTTATACTAATGGGTAGATATGCTAAACAAAGTGAATTAAGTATCTTAAACACAAGCAATGGCAGATCAAGCAGAGTTATACCATAGATTTTGGTATGTTCTACCGACAATGAAGAACAAGTAATTTGTGAGAAATATGGTCTGGGCTATTGTTATAAGGGTATATCGAGTGAGATGAAAGTGTATTATACCTGTTTCAAGTGTTTTAATTCGTGAAATTGTTGAGTTGCAGGTGTTACAGAAAACAGAGCCTCCAAAGTCCTTTTTCTGCTACTTGATTGCTGTGATTTTGAGTTGTTGCTGGTGAACTGGGGATGGTTATAGAATGAGTTTGAAGTGTAGAAGAGAGTAGAAATGATAGATTCCAGATGTTGAAGATTGAGGAAAACAGACGAATAGAAGGAAGAAGATGATGATTTTGGATCAACTAGAGCTCTGATAACAATTTGTCAGGTCCAACTTGAAGCCTAACCAGAGAGATAGATAGAACAGAGATAATCACAAGAATTAGAGAGAATTAGGGAGGAAGAAGGAGAAGAATTCAGTGTTTTATCACTGAATTCATGTGTGTGTGAGAGAGAAATTAAGGAGAACGCATTGAAAGCTCTCTCCATTACTTCATTTCACAAAATATTCTCTCTCCATACTTATTAAATATGGAGAGAGAATTAGAATTAGGAAAGTATGAGATATTTAATGCTACGGGCATAATAAGAAAAAATTTGTAAAAGTTTGGTTATTAAAGTTAAGTGGACTTATTAGTGTATTTCAATGACAGTTACTATATCAATATCAAACTGATTGGTAATTTGGTATATTACTACAATATTTATTACTGATTTGGTTCTACTATCTACAGATCAAATTGCCTGTAAATGATTTTTGAAAAAAAATCACTTTAAACAATGTTTATAATTGCTTAAATGAAGTGTCTAGTTTTGTGAAATTTATTCTTTCTTCTAAATAATTATATATATGTATATAATAATTAAATGTATCATATGATCATATCCCCGCCACACCTGAATCCCCATTTTCTCAAATTTGCAAGCTCTGATATCACTGTGACGTGCCCGTGTCCTTGCTTCTTAGTTAAAAGGTTACATTATTTAATTTTTTAAAAATTATATCAAACCAAGTTAAACTTTGCTTTTTTCCGTCTGGTGGATTCCAGAACTCATTTTCTTCTTGGATTCAAGGGTTTTTAGTATATTCCAAGTAATTTTACCTAGTGGACCTCAGGGTTCCTCAGCGAGAAAACATATCTAGTCCCCAATGGCTTCCGTCCTTAGTTATCAAGTTATGTAAACTTGGGAAAAGCAACAACAGATGCGAAAAAAAATAGAAAACGAAAAATACAACAGATGAGAGGAACTAGATGGTAGTTAACTAATGGTTCACAAAGAAACATGTCTTAAAATTACTAATCATAAGAGAACAAGGAGAAAAAGAACTAAAACCTTAGAACATCTTCCAACATGAAGACACGGATTGGCTTTAGCTCTGAAGGTTGCCACTTAATTGAACTCATGCTGCCAATTATGTAAGACATTCACAGGTGTGACGATAAGTGCATTTTTCAATCCTAAATCCACACTTCTCATAGCAGAGTACAAAAAAGTTATGACCTGAGAACAGCACAAATAAAATTCCTTGGGTATATCATGTCAAAAAAAAATTGATGAAAACAATGGAAAAAGAAACATGTTGCTCACAATAAACTGATGCATGACAGATTTAAGATAAAGAATTAATGGAAAATAAACTAGGATTTAAACTCTACGTTTAAACCACTAGGATCTCTCAAGTGTATCAACTCCACGTATCAACACTTCTTAGTTAAAATCCCTCTACGGTATGAATAAAATAATCAACTTCTATATCAATAGTATGAAGTCTAATGACTTGTGGGGATTACATCACTATTTAAAGAGACACAAAGCCCTAATATTATTTGGAGAATAATAAAAGTACTAAAAAACTAAAATACCCTTATTAATAATTCATAATCACTAATTAACATCTTAAATCCCCACTAATAAATAAAATACATAAATCACATTATCTACTTTTATATAAAACATAATAAAAACTCCAAATAATAAATATAAAAAATCTCTTCTTTGTTCTTGATTTGGAGTCCCCATCATAAACCCAGTATACGAAATTGAGCATTAATGCTGTAAAAATGAATAAGCCTTAATATTGACTAATGCAATGACAGAAATTGTAAACTGATATGGAAACACTAGTAGTAGTTAAATCATCAAGAGGAAAAAAAAGTCAAAATATTGGCAGTTCAGTTTCACAACAAATTACATACAAGATACTGACAAACAATCGGTCACAATCTGATGACCAGTCTAGTTGTTGAAGTAGTAGAGTGTAACTGAAATCTAACTAAAGTTTTAGGCAAACTAAAAACAATATTAAGACCCTTTTTCCGGACAATAGTCACCAAAACCTGCAAAATTAATCAAAAACTTCCAAGTAAATGAGATCGAAAATCCTAGTTATGTAAACATAAATAGCAAATAGTTTTATTTTAGACATTAAATCTATCTAAGACTTGCAGGTGACCATTTAGAAGTCCTTTACATTCTTCTGCAGCACATATACATTATTTCTACTTGGTTGTAAAATATTATGCAAATTTTGAAATAAGAATATGTAGATGTCAAATAAAATTCACGGACTTTCACGAGACTACATATAAATTTGTTGTTTTCTGCATATTTAGTAACGCTTTGGATATTTGAGCCCGACTTCTCACCCTTAATAAATATAATGACATCAAGTAATGGTTAAGATGAACAACGGAAGAAAATGTTCAAGATAAACCACTAAATAACAAAATTTCTTGATGATTAAGATGAATAACTGAAGAAAATGGTCAAGATGAACAACTAAATAACAAAAATTCCTTAATTAATTAGACCATTCTGTCATAAAATTACTAATATTAATGCATGGTGAAAAGTAAAGAAAAAAATGCATAGAAACTGTAGTAAGGAGCAGACTTTGACATTACCTGAAAAGTTTTACCTAGACCCATGGTGTGAGCGAGAATGCAACCCAGACCTTTATCCCCAGACTTTGCCTTTAAAATTGACTGAATGATATTTTCCCACATAAACCTTATCCCCGACACCTGCAGTAACAGGATCCAAGAAAAAACTTGTGCCTTCAGCATTACAAATTTAAATAAAACATAAGCAGTTGAAAGGTGGGACAAAACACATTAGAGCAAGCAAAAGTAATATTTACATCAGATTAGTAAGTAATTATCTCACAATTGCCTAGTTTTTTAGACTTTTGGTCCTTTACACATAGTGGCACACATAAAATTTCTAGTATTAGTAGGTTTTGAAATTATAGCTACTTTTCTTTATTACGTTGCAACTGTTTTTATTTGACATCCTAGGACTACGACTAAGGGGGTGTTTGATAAAAACTGAATGAATCTGAATCTGAATGAAAAAAGTTGTTTGACAATTGACATGTCTGAAACATCTTAATAACATACTTTTATTATTTTACCCCTCTAAAAAAATTCAAAAAATTATTGTAAATTTATTTAATACTCCCTCCGTCCCAGGATAAAAGTCTTGGTGGACTTTTCACGTATATTAAGAAGAAAAATGAAATGACAAAATTGCCCATAATAATATTTCATTAATCATTTCCAATGTAGGTGAGAGAGTGACTTATTATACTTATTAAATATGGAGAGAGAATTAGAATAAAGAAAGTATAAGATATTTAATGCTAAGGGTATAATAGAAAAAATTGTGTAAAAGTTTGGTTATTAAAGAAAAGTGAACATTTAACATGGGACTATCCAAAATAGTAATAAGAACTTTTATCTTGGGACGGAGGGAGTATTACTTAATATAATAGTTAATATTGTTAAAAAAAATTATTCAACTGCTCATTCAGCCAAAAAAAAATGGGACTTGAACCAGTTTACCCAAATCGTCTGAATGGCTGACCGATTCAGCCATTCAGTGCGTTTGACAAACAACCCCTAAGAGTAGTTAAAGTATATGTCTTACAAAGGGAGTCTTAATCTCAATTTGGTAGAAAGAATAATATAGAATTCTAATTGAAGCTTTGAGCTTTCTGTTTTTCTACCGATCTACTGGGAGATAGGTTATCTCCTTAAATTCTTCTACAATTTCTCATTCTTCTTTGCTTCATGCCCTACTTGCGTAAGTTTCCAGTTTAACCCAAACATCATATATCCAAGTATATCCTACACGACCTGGTTGATAGAATCGAAAAATAAATAGTAATATAAATACTTTTCAATCATGAATATGCATAACTTCTGAATTAGAGTAGCCCTACAAGCTTAGTCAGTCAAAAGTGACAAGTCAAGGAATAACTTGAAACTCTTACGAAATAAGTATGCATTTCAACTGCAATTAGATCAATACGCAAAAGAGAATTTTGTTTAAGCATGCACTTAATGGAAGACATCCAGCCACTCCAATCACAGACAAAGGGGCTACAGGAAGCAATCTATTATATTAAAACCACATAAAGAGCATGATTCAGCTAGATAACAAATTGATATATGTAACCTGATGGGCTTTCAATTTGGTAGAGATACTTGGCGGAATCCTCACAGCCTCTTCCCCTTCCTCCCTCGCCACATTCACTATATAACCTGTTATAGCATCTCCAAGGACTTCAGCTGCACAGCCTTCAGATATATTTACTGAAAAACCAGCAGAAGTTGCCCCCATAGAGTTGGTAGAGAATTGAGCTTTCAAAGACTCGAGACGGGCTTGACGTTCCTGCGCAATTACGAAAAACAATAAGCAATCTGCTACCAAAGAAATGATGTTATTTGATAGAAGATACCTTTTCCATTGCAATTTTCTGCTTCGTCACTTCACCTAATTCAGTATCGTCAATGATCCTGCGAATTCTTTTCTTTTGTCTTTTTCTGGTGCTGACAAAATTAGGAACATAGTTAGAATATTAACTCATAGCGGAGCCTCCCACAAATTTTGTAACAAGCTGAAAGTCCATGATGCAAAATTACTGTTTATTGAACTCTGAAACTCAGATATTAAGTCCATTGCAGGGGAAGGAGTTTATCAGAACATCAAGATATTGAATCATCATATCCATACACCTCAAAAAGTGTGGCAGTAAAGCCTCACATATTTCTTACATCTAAATTCTATCAAAACTTAAAAAAATGTGCATACAAAACCACGTCTATTAGAGAAATCAATCGTGCTGTAACCTTAATGTTCACTACTTGCAGTGATTTACAAACTTGCAATAAATTAAAATCAACAAGTGATCAAAAGGAAATAAAATCTATATAGCTATCATAGTTGTCAGAATCTTACAATTACAATACAGAAGCAATTCCATACAAAAAAGAAATCAATCGTACTGTAACCATAGTGTTCACTACTTACAGTGATTTACAACCTTGCAATAAATTAAAATCAACAAGTGATCAAAAGGAAATAAAATCTATATAGCTATATCATAGTTGTCAAAATCTTATGATACACGATACATTACAATACAAAAGCAATTCCATACAAAATCATTAGCATATCAAAACGCCGTATCTTACGGTGTAGCACGTCACATATGATACAGGTATAATATATTTATAACAGGTATACAGGTATAAGAATTAAAATAACAACCTAACGCCTTTTTCCATTTGAAGAAGTGTTTATTCAATTTATCTAATATTTCTTAAAATGCTTTTTATAATTTTTTATCGTTTTCGAAGGACTTTGTTTCCACTTTTTTTTCATGTCTCATACTTATATAGAGACATAAATACATAGTTTTAGAGTTTTTTTTGCTCTACATTTTCCAGTTTGGGACTTAATTTCACATGAGTTTATACGTATAAGTTAAATAAGCTATTTTTTCTCTCAATTCCTTCATAAATACTACTTGTACAATATTGGTTATTGATTAAGCCTCTAGTTTAAATTTTTTCAAACTATAATTTTAATATTTAAAACTTGTCTATAGGCTAATTTGATTACTTTAATATTAAACTAAAGCTAATATAATTTATTGCCCAAGAAAATAAGTTCTCTATTTGTTTAAATATATAATTATTGGGTTTTATATGTCTTTCAGTATCTTACAATATGATACATGATTCAGAGATTTTCTATGCAAGATATGATTCACGAATTAACAACTATGAGCTATGTAATATTCTAGAGCAAGTGTAGCTAGTATAGGCACATTTCCTAGATGATGGATGCATAAACTGCAAGCTTGGATACAGGCATAAACCAAGTTACCCTCTCCAACTTAGAAGGCAAAACATCTCGCAAGAATTTTGGTTTTAACTATCACCTTGAGACAGGATTAATTTAACAGAGATAACCATATGCACCACTAGGGCAATGCTCATTCCACGAGTTTCAACATGAAACATAATCAGTATACAAACAATTGTTAGATATTAGTTTCCAATTTGGGGGGTGTTGCACCTGATTACAACATTGTCATCTTCATCACTGTCTGAGCTCGAAACCATCAGATCTCTAGATATAATGGCTCTTTCAAATTGTAAAGTCAACCGCTGCAGGATACTTGGAGTGCAACAACAACATTTCCAACCAGATGCCTGGACTTCAAACAAACATTTTTCCCCAAGATTGCTCCTTATACAAATGGTACAAAATAACTTTTTGCATGATCTACAACTTATTAGGTCACTGTTCCGGCCACACCATCCACAGTAGCACTCTGAGCACTCAGGATCCTGCCATAACTGAACTTCATTATAAGCCACAAAAGGAAACTCTAAAAAACCTCTACACAACAATCCCATCTTGGAAAATAATTAAGTAGATCTTCTCATTCAATTAATTTAACACTAATGAACTTGAATGCACATGGTTTTAAGATCAACAGCAATAGCACAGAAATATATTATTAAAACTGTTAAATATAATATAAATGAACCCGAGAATGCATTATTTTAGACCAACAACAATGGCACAACTATCGCAGCAGATTTCAACAATCTCAAGCAACTACTTGAGGTGGGACATAAAAAGAGTTACTTTCAACATCAAATTAATAGAAAACTACCAAAAGGATGAGGTATCTCTCATGTGCCACTTAAAATAAAATAAAAAATAACTAAACAAAAAAAGCAGTTACTTGTGAATATTCTTCTATGATATATTAGTAATAAATATATATACAGCAATATTGTATTTTATCACATGATCTTGACAATACTGCTAAAATTTTGAAATTTAATGCACAGAAAATGATGATTATTCATACCTTCACATGAGTCTTTGATTCAATCAATGATTTACATTCTCCACAAATGATTACATCCAAAAGTGGATGTGGGTGAACTTCAGTAGCAACTTTATGACAAGCTGTGCAGTGAAAGACCTCTTCCACACTTTGTGATAGATTACAAGCAGGAAACCTACCATTTTCAATTCCTTGCAAATCTTGATGATCCACCCTATCACATGCGCCATCAAGAGTTAAACAAGATTCATCCTTTGTAACAACAGTTTCATCATCACTATCTATAGTAACAACCCGAGTCTTCTTATAGTCGGAGCCTACTTCATCACTATCATGTAAGCGCTTGAAACCTCTGGCATCAATTAGACTGGGCAAAGAAGAATCAGAACCAATCTGTGAACTGTCACGTGTAATGTCAATCTTATAATCATTAGGCCCAACAGGGTTCTCAACTAAAACAGAATTTAAGGTCTCAGAATCATCTATATTGCCCTCCACCAGCCTATCAACAGAGGAAACATCTTTCTGAAGAGCCTCCTGAACATGAATAGAACAAAGAAGAATATCAGTAACAAGAAAGATAACCAGGTCAATTCAAGTGACACAGCTATTGATGGATAACAGCAACTACAGAACATATTCATGTGATATGCAAGAGATTCCAGCAGTTTTTGGTATGAGACTCGATGAAACCTTATTTTACATAGCTCGTATACAAAAGAAGCTGAACTCACAATTAAGCTGAACTATGTCAGCACTGGCCATGTGCACAAAGGTAATTTCTCAGTTTCTCAAGAATTATTTATCTGCCCATTGAGAATTGGACCTAATTGGAACAACTAATGTGGTCCATGTATGTGATCGAAAAATTTGGGAGTTCAAGGACCCAGTTGGAAAAAGTAAATAATAAAGTTCAGTTGGTACAGTGTCACTAATCCATCCATGGTTCAAACTTCAAAGTCAGGGTAGCGGCCTATGTTTCAGAAGGTCATTTTGACTCTGTATCGGTTTCGGACAAGGTTGCAGTTCAGCACCGTCCGATACCTATACGATTATTTCGGCATAAAGACCGATACTTTGAACCATGAATCCATCACATTACTTGGCAAGACTCTTTGTAGATGATTAGAGCTCAAAGGATCAGAAATTACTGGATACTGGATAGAGAGATACTAATATACTATACCCGAATACGCAGTGTAAATACACACAGACACAATAGGGAGAGTGAGAAAGGAGATGCAGAGGGGAAGAGGGAGGGGATAAAGCACCAAACTAGAATTGTTATCAGCTAAAGTACAAGATTAAGCTTCCTCAAATATTGTATTAGATACAAAAGCCATTTTTAAGCAAGTGTGGAACAGAAAATTACAATAAATCAAATTCACACAGTAAACAGACATTTTACATTAATAATAAACAGTACTTTAATAAAGGTTTTTGAGAGGATATAAATGTGCATTATCTAGAGACATCTTATCTATTTGTTTTGTTGGAGAAAGACAGAAGTTTTAAGATTAAAGGTCAATTGGATTAGGAAACTGTGTGTATGATTAATATCATTGGCATAATTTTTCAAGCTACATACAAAAAAGGAATATCAGTAGAAATGTTATCAAGAATTTTGGTTTTTATGTTACAATGAGTGCACAATTTCCACGAGTCAACACGCTATCAATCAATATGCAGATAGTTTTGGGAAAGTATTTTGGCTAATTCAACTCTTGACAACTTCCTAACATGAAGTCGGAACACAGTAGTATCTTTAAGGTATAGGACTCTATATTTATGCAACAGAACATTTCGCCAATGAATTGCATCCTTCCAATTAATATCTACTCACAGACGAATCATAAGAGAGGTAGACAATGAATAGAGTACACCAATTTTAGATAAATTTAATAAATATCACATAATAAGCTTTCATGATAAACAAGTCAAGCTTGAACCTTAATCTACATTGGTTCCTTTTTCATACGAGCTGAACTTGAGCAAACCAAAACTCAGCTCGGCTAGACTCATTTGCACCCCTAGCAAAAAGGATTTTAACAATATTAAAAGGAAGAACACTCCACCTGTTTGCATCTGTTTCTCTGTCTCCTTCGTTTCAAAAGCAGTTGAAGCTTCCGATCTATATCAACATCATCTTCCTCTTTAACCTGTCAGTACAAAGGGAGATTAGCGAAACAAAATAGATACAACTTGAATAGATGCTAACAACAACTAAGGCAACTATTTTACGAGAAACTACACCAAAGGGCAAATATTCTCTATTGCACCGATGAATGCTAATCTCTGTAATTCCTATATCTCAACATAAACAATTGAAGATGATACTATATCTCAACGAGGAATTCAATACCATGAGTATAATTTAACTACAGAAAAGGACAAAACTTGTTCAGGCAAAAAGTTCACCAAGCAGCTAATGTTAGGGTTAAACCACAAAAGACAGCTGATGCAGATAAGCATTTCAGGATGAGTTATATACTTAGATGCAAATTGTCCACATTTGCATCTGTTGCCATATAGCGTGACTATCTTAGGTAACAATAAGTATTATACAAATATGAAAACTAGACCAAAAGGAGAAATATATGCCAAACTGATGTTTTACAATTTCAAATTTTAAAAGATAGTGCTCCATTTTTTCTGATATACATGCTTCACCCTAGTTACATATTTCCTACCAATTATTTGTCTCAAAATCCAGTCCTGCATCAATTACTAGTCAGCACAAAGAAGAATGTTAGCAATCAGTTTTCTTAAAATGTATTTATTGAAGTATCTAACATTGGTTTGATAAGTTTTCCCAAACCAATTGCCAATGCGTTAATTAGCCTCCCGTGGATACATATGTCTACAGGCTTAATGTGCCCGATGCGCGACTTCAGTTACCATCAACACTCCCCTACGTGTGGAATATTTTGAGCCACACAAGTGCGCAATCTATATTGATGTTGGGGCATTAGACCTTGCACGTTATTCAATTGTTTTCGCTGATACAATGTTAAAGCAACCAATTCAAAATCAACTGCTATGAGTGTAGTCTCTCAATAATATAAATTGGGTCTCAAGGATTAATTTAAGTGCCCCGTGTGGGTTTTGGTTACTCACAATATTCCAATTAAAAGATAAGCACTTAGCCATTGAACTAAGCAATAGAGCCTTCATAATACTGGTCTAACTATATCGCTTTATTAACACTGTTAAACCAACGTAACAATAAGATGTAACACATTCCTAACAAAAAGGCACCAAAATCACTTTCAGAAAGTACAAATATATGATACACCAAGAAAACTATAACCAAAGTCAATAAAATTTTGCAAGCCCAAATCTGAAAACAAAAGGAAACATTATTTTCACACAAACAATACCCACTCTAGCACTCTTTACATTGCAAATAGTTCCAATCTATGACTGACGTCAAAAGTTAGAACACAGGCTTAAGTTGAAATCACTTCTAGGATCAAAAAGTAGAGGAGTAATTCACAATTTAAAAATAATAATCAACATGAAAACACCAATAAGAATTTTCACCAGATGTAAAGTGGTGTTATAAAGCCAATCATTAAGTGCTCTTTAATTACTATATAAGTAGAGTAACTACAACGTATCCCAGGGGGATGTCAAAGAAAGGCTTTCGCATACCCACATACCTACGAAGATTGATCTAAGAAATATATAAGACAATTCTCACACGAAAAACCATCTAAGAAGTATACGAATGACAAACATTAAATTCAAAACTGCACTGATTTAGATAGTTTCAACAAATAATAAAACCGAAATCACTCAAAATGTCTTCTGGATTTCAATTTTTGTGTCTGGTTTATGGCAAAGCATTTGATTTGTTCTCGATTCTTGGATAGCTTGCAACAAGTTAGATGGAAAGTTCGGTAGTTTGGTGCTAGAGTATGTTAGAGGCTTATGTTAGCATCAAGGATAGTATTAGTATATATAGAATTATAGATTGAGTATGTATTCTATGATCTCGTCTTGAACATGAAATAGAAAACGGCTTAGTCCATTTTATGCTCTCTAGCTATTTCTCCAAGTTTCTTACATTTTCATTCCTAAATCCTGTACTAAACTGATGGATTCATATCTATATCACTTTGTCATCAATGTTCTGCATCACTGCATCCTTGTTAGCCAAAGTATTCCTCATAAATATAGAATTATAGCTGTTGGATTTGTAAGAACCCGAATTTTCAGAAATTATTAAAATAAGAATTTAGTCAATAAAATTCTTAAGGCATGAGAAGGGTTCGAATAAGAATATATATGCGTCGTGAGGTATGTGGAATGGTGTTGCATGGGGTAATATAAACTATGCAATAAGTGATTTCTGTGTTTAATAAATATATTATTATTATATATTTGTTATTTATTGAAGAGGCGAGTTATTTGAAGTAAAGAAGATGGATAGTAAATAATTTATTTGAAATTATTTTATAATAATAAGTTGGTGACATTAAAAATCTTTGATAATCACCAATTTCTTGAGTATTGGTACGAGTAAGTATCAAGTCTAAGGCAGTGCAACCTTACTCTTTCATGGTGGATGTATAGGAGCTGGGCTAAAGATTCCTTCAGAGAGCGGAGGTATATACGAATTAGTGATTGATCTAACTCACTGTGAAAACAGTGTAGACGAGACGGAAACTAATTTGTTGGTTGTTTGTGGGAAACCACTCAACGTACTATATTAAATACTATTAAAGACTCGGCGCGTGCTAGGTTTAGACTTGTATATATGTACGTTGTTGACGAGAGAAGAAAATCGATATACCTTTAAAGTGGTTAGAGAATTATTGAGTAATTTGATACACGGCGAGAAGGGAAGATTAAAGGAATGTATATATGTGTTATATATATACCTTGAATTATGTGATTTGGTGGAAGAGAAATAATTATAGTATATTTCTACTAAAGGATATTAAAATAAATTCTAGCATTTGATTATTTTAATAAAAGGGGGAATATTATTTTGATATTACCTTATATAGCTTTGTACGAGGAAATGTGTGGGATTAAGTAATGTGGTAAATATATTAAAACATATTTGCTATATAAGTTGATGGAAAGAATTTATCATAATAGGAAATAAACTTATTTTCTATATATAGTGTGTACGTGTGTCGTGCATGTAAATATTTTAATAATACAAAGATATTATATTAAGAATAATATCTTGCGAAAATGAGTAAATCGTGTTATTATGATTAGTTCTTATATTTAGAGAAAACATGATAAAAACATCTTGTGTTATGGAGAAGTACATAATTTTGATTATAGTAATGTGGTGGGAAATGAATAAGTAATGAGAATAAGTAATAAGCTTAATGTAAGCTTGTGTGATATGCCTAGTGTGGCAAAGTGATGGAATAAGCATTCATTAAATAATTTAATGAATGAATAATTGAAGGAATTAGATTTGTATGTGCAATGGTTTTATATTATATAGTAGCTACATCTATATGATATGAAATGAAGTAGAACACTTCAATAGTAACTATATAATATAGGAAGTATTTGAATATATATGTATAAAGGCTTGTATGTTAGCATTATGTACAAGTGAGATAATAAAATGTAACATGGTGCAATGGACCACTTTCATGACCATATTATAAGATGTAAAGTTAAGAATAATGTTATTTTGTGAGATTATATTATTATAAGCTTGTGAGCTATTAATTACTAAGTTCACATAATTATGTCTTGTGTGGCATAACTAGTGAAGTTAAATCAAATGGGGATTTAATGGGAAAATAAATGGTGAGTTCATAAATAATTGATATTAATTATCATTATAATAATTAAGTGTATTTGAGATGATAACTTTTATGGAAAATAATGGATTGAGAATATCCAAGTATTTTATAATTAGCCCAATTAAAATATTAATTGGAATAAACCAATGTACATGGATTATATAATTCTATGTGAGTGGGTATATGTATGCACATTTGGGGGAAAATAACAAATAAACCAATGTACATGGATTATACATTTTGCCTATTATTTTGTAGCAGAGCATGAAACCGTGCATTTACAGTAGCTATACCCGCCCCGGCGGGCTATTTATAGGGCAAGACCTCCGCCCCGGCGGGGGTGGTCTGACTTACAACTGCTGAGAAAATCTGACATAACATGTTTTACTAAAATGGGCATAACTTTTTCATGCGAACTCCGATTGAGGAGATTCAAGATTATCCGGAACGAGAACGAATAGACCTACAACTTTTGTTCTTTAAGTTTTTCAAATTGAGGTCATTAGGAAGGGTCAAAATAGTCATCTTTGTGTGATTCACGTGTCGAAGGCCATCGGAGGCGTCGAGCGACACATACGCAAGTATAGTGCTCCCGACGATGGAATATGTTATTTTAAGTGATAAAACATAAATATGCATGATAATAGACATGACATATAAGATTACCTTGCTCATAATAGAATGCTTTAGCATGACTTAGTATGTGTTTTGAATAGAAACTTGGAGTTTTGAAAAATGAATATTGACTAACCTTGAGTCTTTGAAGTTATGATATTTTAACACATACATCTTGATGAGTTATGAGTATACTTAAGAATGAGAAGTGATTTAAAGTTACTTATTATCAACTTACAATAGCTTAGTTGAAAATGTTTTCTAAAGATAACTTGAAACTTTAAGAACGAACTTAAAGTAATTTGTGTACTTAAAGTTCTAAACATGATTATGGCTGTAAATGGTAACCGGAAAATTCGTATTCGTCCGCATCCGTATTCGAAAAAAAGCGGATATTATTCGTATTCGGAAAAAAACGGATATATTTGTATTCGGTTTAAAAGTATCCGTAAATAAACGGATACGAATACGGATATAGGCGTATTCGTATTCGATTAACATCCGTCCGTAAATATATCCGGCGGATACGGATATCCGGATTCCGATATCTGAATCAGATATCAAATAACTTATATATATATATATATATATGAATAACTTATATATATATATATATATATACACACACACAATATTTTACATTAATTAATGTAAATTATTAATTAATAATTTACCTATATAAGTTGTTAATAATTTAATATATACATATATATATATATATATTAATATATATATATATATATATGTATTTATTAATAACTTACATTCATTTATATAAGTTATTAATATATACGTGTGTGTGTATATATATATATTAATAAATCATAACTTAGATTCATTAATTAATCACTTTAACTTATATTCATTAATTAATAACTTACATATACATTTATATATATAAGTTATTATATATATACACACATATATATTAATAACTTGCATTAATTAATTAATAACTTACATATATATATATATATAGTAACTTACATTTACATATATATATATAAGTTATTATATATATATATATAATATACACATATATATTAATAACTTACATTCATTAATTAATCACTTACATTTATTTATATAAGCTATTAATATATATTTATATATATATATACACACGCGCTAAGGACAACTATTAGAGAGGCGGGGAGCAATGGACAATATAATTTTATTGTTAAAATGTGTTAAGTCCTAATTAATTTAAAATTAATCTAGAAGGAGAATTAAATAAATTAATTCACATTTATGAATTTTTGGGTGGAGAGAGTATTTATCACTTTCATTTGCCTAATTATTTAGAAACTAGAAGTCCAAATATGTAAAATAAGTTCAATGTCAATTTTGAATCAAGTTAGATTAACTAGTTGTCACACATACATTATAACTTCAGTACTCTCCATAAATATAATGAAATCAAATAATTTCTTATAACCATGTAATTTATTTATTGAGGATAAATAATAAATAAATCTCCCATAAATATTACTATTCATTTATTAAATATTAATTTATTTCTCTTTTTATTATTTAATAAAATTTGAAAGAATAATATTGAGATTTTAATTTCAATTTGATCCATCAAAAAAGTATCGCTTACATTATTGAATCTTTTATTTTCACCCAAAACGCCAATTAGCATGTTCCTCCCTTTATTATTAGGATGTTTAATTAATATGTATGGTTTAAATATTAAATTGTGTTTAATTAATATGTATGATTTAAACTTTAATTTTTTTTTTCGTAAATATTTTGAATGAATTTTATATTAGGTTACCGATAAACTAATTCGGATATTCTGATATCCGAATAATTTGTCTATTCGGATAAAATAAATCAGAATGGATATTATCCGTATTCAAATATTTTTCCGAATATCGGATACGGATAATATTTTTAAAATCCGCCGGATACCGGATACGGATACGGATAGCGAATTAGTTTTCCGGATACGGATATACATGTATCCGTATCCGTTTAATACCGTTTACACCCCTAAACATGATAACATATATACATGGCTTAGTTAGCTATGAAATGAGATTAAAAGTTGCACCTAGTTGCTTTACCTTGGCCTAGAATGACTTTTAAAAAGTGAACTTGAACGTCTTATGCCTCTAGACATGACGAATATGTTCATCTTTTAGCTAAGCATGAATTGGACGTTTCAAGTGTGGATTAAAATACGTTTTCAAATAATGAACTATGTTATGTCTATGTGAAGCATACTAGTAGAGGCTTATTAGTACCAATATATGGTTTAAAAGCTTATAACATCGAATTTTGTTAAAGAAAGTTGTTAAGCCTTATTGATTAAAATAAATCATTATGAAACTAAGTAGTTTGAATATGAACGACGTAGATCACGTATCTATAAACTTTAAATGTGTCGAACACATAGCGAGTCAAGTGTGTGATAAATGTATATGAATATTGATGTCAAGTACGGATGGTTAAGTATACCTATACATACCTAGCTATTCTAAGAGTATGATGAAAAAGCGAAATGAAGGTTTTACAAACCTAGTTAAGAAACGATGTAATATTTATTGTTATATTAAGAATGTATGAAATGTATGACTAATGGATATGAATCCATGATTATATAACTGTGTAGGAATACACGCAGTGCAGATAAGCTTTAAGTAGTTAAGTAGTAGTTGATAAACTACGAATCAAGCAAGTCTTTCAGTTCCTATTTGATATATGAATTCTATAACTGTTAGTTGAGCTATATTATGCTATTAGAATGTTGATGTATATATATGAAATGCATATGAGCTATGTATGAAATTTTAAAGTTGATCTTTGATGATATGCTTGTGAAGTAAATTTCTATGCATTTTATGTGTGAAGTAACATGCGTAGTTAATATTAATTGATTATGAATGCATGAACTGAATATGCTATTATATGTTATGTGCTGCATGAAAACTGTTAGAATTGTTGGGCTGTTGAGCTCACCCTTGCAAATAACCACTTTTGCAGGTTAAGGACTCACGGTAAAGATTTTGTGCTTCTTGGTTGACAAAGTAGATAGTTTCGCAACGAATGATACTATTTAGATTATTACTTGAACCATATTTAGGTTCTAGGAATGTACTTGATATATACTTACGATGTTTAATACTTGTTGTATTGTAAGGATGTATTAGTTAATACATAGAGGATATCGAATCAAGATGTAAAATCTTATACAGTCATTCCAATAGACTGAACCATATTATATAGTTGATTCAAGAATTGTAATTGGTTCAAAGTTATGAAATCAATAAAAGATTTTATTCAAGAGATTGAAAAAGTTTAAATTATTCCGCGTTTTTATAATATCGAATGTAATGTAATACAGGAATAGTAAATGACCAGGATTAGAAACTTATAAAAGTTTGGGGTCATTGTGCAGATCCTGGAAATGGAATGAATTTATATTCTAAATTGTAATAAGTAAAGTTTTATTCATTAAGTTATGAATGAAAAATATAAATAGTTTGACGATAGTAGTATCGTGGCGGACCGGATCCGAGGTTCGAAGGGATCCGGATTTTGGAGCATCACAGGATTATCACTGTAACAGCTTGTCACTAATTCATCTCAAAATTACCATTGTAAAATTGCTTAATTAACTAATTAGTTAGTTGATTTCATTACTGATTTCGTGTTAAGACAAACTAGGGTTTGTTGGTATCAGAGCCTATAAAAATAATCTTCCTCCTCACGACAGTTCACTGTGACTAAGCTATTCAAATCTTTTCCTTCAGTACACTTATAGTCAGTGACAACGCTTGAGGACAAACCAGCAAGGATTCAACTCAATTTCAAGCCAATTAAAGAGCAGCATTGCTGCTCTTTTTCACCTATTTTTACAAGCTACCTGCAACTCCAAGTTTCCAGCCTAATTTGTTGATTGTTTGAGGTAAAGCCACATTTATCCTACTTGAATATACTCATATACATTGTCCCTCGCTTCAATTCATCAATCAGATCCATTCTCCAGTGTTTTAACCCAAATTTTGAATCTGCATCACTGTCGGGAAAAAAAAATTAATATCCTACACTCAGAGATTTAATTTAAGCCGTTGTTTGATATGGATTAGAATCTCTAATTGAACATCATGCTAACTTGTTTCAATCATCAAATCCATTTGAACCACAAAAGTAAGTTTCATTCAGTCCCTATATACATTGTTGCTGTTCGGCATCAATTAGATATAGCTTCAGTACGTTGTTGCTACAACAGTCGATTGAAGCTCAGTAGGTTCTTAGCTGTCCTTGTTTCCATGATTGCTACTAGAATTAATTGAAGCTGAGTAAGTTACTATACAACATCACTTGCTTATGATATTGTACTAGTTGCTGCTATTGTACTAGTTGTTCCCTCCATTCCAATTTTATATATACATTTTGACTTTTTAAGTCATTTGCGAAAACCTAAATATTAAAAATGACAACAATTCATTTAAGTTTATCACAACAAATATGGAAACTAGTTAGTTTTTAGTTACTGTACAAAATAGTATAGTTGTTTGTACTAAAATCAAACAAATTCGTATCACTAATGGATTTTGAGATTTCGCAAATTTACTTGTCAAAATCTATCTCTAATTTTGGAGCAAGGGGAGTCTAACTAACAAGCTAATCTCTCTTTTTTTAATTCCTTTCATTCAGCCCCTGGCCTTAAAATGGCAAATTTCAAGAAGATAATAAATTATAAATGTTATAATGATAGATATAAAACATTGACAGACCTTCCTAAAATTTTTCTTTTGTTCTTCAGAAAGGTTGCTTTCTTCTTCATTAACTATAGCATCAGGAAAATCAGAACTTCCTTCAAGATCATCAATTTCCTCCACCTGAAAACAAATAAGTGGTATTAGTATTTATGAGAAGAAAAACAAAAAATAAAAAATCATGAAATCAATTATCAACTCGAATAGGGAATAGAATATTGGAGGTTATAAGACAAAGTTCGCAAACTGCAAAGAGAAGTGCTTAGATTGGTTATACCATAAACCATCAATACATACGGCAACCTAAAATAACTGACCTCATCCACCCCTGGAAATTTGATTCCCAACTGCGCAGCTTGCTGTGGAGTACTAGCCAAGTAAACATAAGCCCAGTGGTTGCTCCCAAATGAAGTACTATCAGCAGATGAAGAAAATATTCCGTTCAATGAGGACCAATCCACATCTGAGGTTTCTATTAAAGCTTCCTTTCCGTCAATAGCAAGTTTCTTCCCCAAAAAACCACTGGCACCCTCCTCCAGAACTTTACCTAGCTTGCTATATACAGCCAATATAAATAATTAACCTTCATCCATCTAATGTTCTCTTTTTTCACAAGTAACCTTAAATCCAAAAATCCTACAGTAGAATAGAAAGAATAACTTACTTTCTCACAGGCCTGTGAGTTTGGAGATATTTTTCAGTATCTGCAAGTGATACAGTAACGTCGTTAGTAACTTGAGAGCCAACCCAGTGGGTCCTCTTTTTCCATGCTTCAGTGCTGCAACCATTAGGAGCCTGACTTTCAATCCACTTATAGAGGCTAGGGAGTTCAATACCAGCACCGTCAAGTTGTTCCTGTTCAAAGAAGCATATAAAAGAAAAAGAAAGTAACTAACAATTATGAAATTCAAAAAGAATCATCAGAATGCACCATAAACTACTTCTAAATAAAGAATCAAGTCCAGCAACTTATGCATGCAATGGAGGGTCTCAATACAGTAACAATTTTATTTAATATTATGAGCCTTATAATCCTATACAACTGATAATCTCCACCAAAAAATTAAGATTAGGGGAAAACAGGAGCGCAAACCAACAGCTTAGGCCACTGTGCTCCGCGATGATCACATCATATATACCAATTCAGTAAGAGTCTGTTTATTAACTGTAGAAATGTTTCTACTTCCTGTTTCTGTTTCATATGCTTTCACTTGATTTCACAACTGTAAACATAAATCAGGGAACACTGTTTTTTATCAATGTTTAAACTTTAGTTTTTACCATATACTCCCTTTGTCCCATAAACATTGCAACACAACTTTTTGCACAACTTTTATGAAAATGTTACTCTTATTTTATTTCCTAATTGACCCCAATGGATTGAGTGGTTGAGAATGCTCCAAGAATATGAACCACGTAAGTTTTAGTTAGTGGAGGGATTCATTACATATTCAAATGATAAAAGTGACATGACTATGGATAAATTAGTCATATAACATCACAAAAGAAACCAAAAAAGAAATGCTACAATTTCTGTGGGACTTCCTAGAGTTGCAATATTTATAAGACGGAGGGAGTATTATAAAGAAATGAAGTTCTAAAATTTGTTGTGATAAGATTCATGACCTTATTAAAGTTTCAATGGCTCCATTTCTTGCCAAAAGAAGCAAGTTTTTGGTGTTTTTACTTTTTTGATACCAAAAGGGTTTTTACTTTCACTTTTGCCGAAGAAAAAACAGTTGGCAAACAATGTTTTCTGCCACTGATTTCAAAAAAGTAGTAGTAGAAACAAAAAAATGAAAGCATACCCAGTTACCAAACGGGCCCTAAACTTTCAGGTATGGTCTACCTCTGCAGAGGTACAGAGCAAGCATAGACACAATAACTAGTCTCCCCATCATAGAATTCCGATATTACATCTTCATCTAAGAAGGTTAATAAATGTATTCAAAGTAAACTTATCTAAGGAAAAATAATATCTATTCAATGTGAATTAGCATTAATAGTAGAAGGTTTAATCATGAAAAAAAACAACTAAATAAGTTTTTGGGAAAATACTTGGGCATGCAACTTCATGTTGATCTCATATTCATCAAGAATATGAATACATATAATAAGATATACACAGTGGAGGACCTTTGGGCTCGTATATTGTGTGCGCATGTGTTTGTGCGTGTGCGTCCGTGTGCGTGTGTGTATAGAAGAAGGTAGTGTCTATATATAGGTATATTAGTCTTCAAGTTCAACACTTGTTGATTGATTTCAGAATTAGGTACCTTTGAATTCTCAGATTAGAAGAAACACCAAACCTACTGCCAATAGCCAAAAGACTAAGAAAATAATTGATCTTCACGTAAGAATACAGCAGTCAGTACGTTGGAGTTCATTCAATAGATAATCAATTGCTCCATCTCCTTTTATGATTTCATCTATTCCATAACATGTTTTTAAGGATAATCAGGAGTAATACTTTTGGACTAGAATCTCATGTACATTTTTGCCTAAAGCCTTCGCTCTCTATTCTGTGATTATGTTGGAAACTTTTTTCTCAAAGCTTTATATGTTTGAGCAGATACCAGTTTATTTCCAAATAATTTATCATTTCAAAAATCCACCAAAAACTGCACCTATTCATCTGAAAGTTTTGCTTAAACACTCATAGCTGGATGTGGACTTTGTGCCAAACAAGGCAGAATGAGCATATTCAAGTCTTTTGATCTATATACATATGTATCATACGAAGTAATTTTGATCTTCACTTAATAATCCAACCTTAAGGATGCAAAGAGTATGCAAAAATATGAAAATAAATAAATTTTCATATAAACCAGGGTTGTGGAGCACCATTGTTATAATGCTGTGAAATAAGTATTTTTTACGGCTCAGATTTGATTATTTTAAATTATTATAAAGTCGTTGACACATCACTTATAGGAAAATTTACATGTTTTCATATTTTAGGATGCTATTTGCATCAATACGGTTGGATTGTTAAGAGAATATCAAAATTATTTATATGACAGTGTGTGCGTGTATATTTATATATATGATTGTCTAGAAGCTAATGGTAGACATGGAAACAATTGAAAACAGAAATTTTAAAACTTTTATAAAGAAAACCACATGGCAAAGGACAACGTTCATTTGTTAAAGAGTCCAAGGATGCTTTTTTTAATTAATTTGTTGATAAGTGAATCCAATAAGGTAAATAACTTGTGTAACTACTTACTACCTGTAGCTTAAAGCTAAGATGTCACAATATACATAAAGTGACATACCAATATGATATCATATCTATATCAAAATATTGTAGGATAAAAAGTCATTTTGCACATAAATTTCAAAGATAAAATCGCAAACGTCTCAAGACAGTGAGGACAATAATAACCATGATAAAATCAGAAAAAATGTAAGAGAAACTAATAGGTATATCAAGACCAAATCAATTCTCTGTATTGAAAAGAGCCAGACCAACAAGTGAGCGCACTCGGTTTCAAGCTCATCAAGCACAGCTTCCCATTCTTCTTTGAGAGTTTCCATTTCATCCATAACAGCCTTCTCCAGCTATCCAAGATCCATAATTTAGTGATCAGCATGAACAACAAAATGTAGAAGATTAAATACTATACAAGGGTGAAAACACTAACTTCATCCCCATTATAAGATTGTGCCAACTCTTCCTTAACATCAATCTCTATTTTTGCTAGTGCCTCATCTTCTAGTGATTCTTGGGCCTCAGCAGCCTAAATTTGAGAATGAGAGAAATGGAAGAGAAGGAAAAGGAAGAGCAAAGCAAAAGTGACAAGGAAAAGACAGATCAAAAGGGAAATGGTACCTTACTCTCAACTTCCAAGAGCTCAGAAATCAGCTCTTCTATTTCTTCCTCAGTCAATGGTGTCTGGTTCAATGAAAGCAAAGAAAGAACAAAGAATGGCCCATTATTTAAATCTTATAATTGAAACTACATTAACTAAAAAAGGAGTACATATGTTTCTAAATAAGTAAAATATATATATTCAAAGAGGCACCAAGGGGGTGATGCCAATGCACAATCAGAGATAAAAATTAAACAATAAAAGAAACAGGTCAAAGACCTGTGCCACCAAGACATATCACAAAACATCTAGTCCCACTCTCTATCAAAAAATCAGCAAAAGCTATTGTCTATCCCGTGTACACAAAGTTCAAAGTAGCAGCATCGACTACTTGGTTTGGTTTCTTTAGTCACCGCTCCGATAACGATACCCGAATCGTGATTCCAAACATTATCGAGGCTATGTATAGGCAAAATTTCGCCGTAATGGGGAGAAATAACATCGTAGCAGGGAGAAATAACAGAAAAATAAAGGTAAAATAATTAAATGATTGATGAAGATAAATGATTACATTTGATAAACTTTAGTTACTAATGTCTATGCTTGTAGTCTTTTGACAACTTAAAACATAGAGGACTTGGCAGTTTTGTTGGACTATATGCTTAATTGTTATGAATTTAAGTCATAAATTGTGTTTTCAATATGAGAATATGAGGAAACATAATTATTATTATTTTATATATTATCTTTGTATCTTTTGATAGGATTCATGAAACATGATATGGGGGTTTTCAATTCACGATTTGACAACTATGCTTCCACCCCAGATGTAATTGTAATTTTCTCTCTCACAGTCTTCAACCACAAGAGGCTGCTAGTTTTTTCCTCAGCAACTAGTGTCAATAAAGAATATGAAAATAGTACACATATTACCACATTAGAACATACAATATGTACAGTGAAATACTATCTGAAATTCTTTTCATCAGTTAATCGGGAAAAAAACAGAAAATGATGAATCTCTTTTCAATTACCTCGAGATTTACTCCATCATCTTGCCCCGATGACGATGGTTCATCATTATCCATATCATCTATAAACGAATCGCTAGAGGCAGTTTCTAATTCGTTCACTTCCTCACATTTGCCCTCCATCACTGATCAAAGGGACAATCAACTACTGATAAAGTTTACCCTGGAATGAAATATCTAGGATTTGAGGCACCATACAAGTAAATAGACTCATAATGAAATATGTCACCTAAAATCCTTGACACAATGTGACAAGGTTGAAAAGGAAAGGGATAAAAGTAATTTCAGAATTCAGATGGAAAGTAATATGGAAGAGTCTCAAAGATACATTCCTTGTCCCGACTTGAAAAGACCAATCTTCCTTTTCAAAATGTTCCAAAACAAATGTGAATTGTCCAATTTGAAAACAGGGGTACAAAATCTCATTACATAAAATTAAGTACTGATCAACTGCTATTTATATTAAAACTTATCTTATAAACTTTTAAGTTTTAACTTTCACATGTGGACTAGTCCGAGACCTTACTATGGTTGACTTTAATGTAAAGAACTGATATATACGCACTACAAAATTAATCTCTAATTGTTAAAATTGTAGTAATAACAACCTACTTCTTCCACTTCAGCTTTCAGCTTTCAGCTTTCACTAATATTCATTCTAAATCACAAGTTCAGTTTCTACTACACATAACCTATATATTATTAGATACATGTATATTATTAGTAATAAAGCCAGAGCAATCAGGTTGGAAAAAAATACCCTCTAATTTAGAACATAGAAATAACTTCCCACTTCTTATCACATTACTCTTAATTCCTAAATAGAGAATAGGCACATGTGTGTGTGCATGCTACCTTCTAAAAATGAGACTCCTTTGACTGTTTATCCAATATTGGTTTGCACTTTTCAATACCTTTTCTGAATAGTATATTTTAGTCTTTATACATTAACAACACAAAGAAATCATTTTTACAAAAAGTGAAAATATATTTAGAGATTGAACAAAGCTTACACAATAACATATTAATTTATATATTCAAACGCATTAAATTTTACATTTTCTACAGCAAAATAATTCCAAAGTACAAAACAAAACGGGAAACAAAAAAATGATAATTTCCATAATTTAACAACCCAAAACCCTATAGTGAATGGGTCACTTCCCAGTCACAAGCAACTGTAACCTAGCCGAAGAATTATACGTACCGAATAAATTAGGTAAATTGGTAAGATATACACCGGCGAGATGATTTGGGGCTCGAAAACCGTCACAGGTAGATGATTTTCGTCTTCGATTTCTTGGACTAAGTTGCTTTCACTTTTTCCCCTATTATTGTTGGTGCGTTTTGATTTTTGAATTTGATTTTAAGAGAGAGAATGGCGCAAGGAAGATGAAAGGACAAAAATGAAAACCCCAAAACTAATCGAAAGATATGTTTGGTACTGCCATTTTGGTTAATTCCGTTTACTTTTCTTTAAATTTGTTTTTGTATTTTGTATTTTGTATTTGTGCCTCTTTCATGTACTTTAACTTATAAGTTGATCTTTTTCATTTTCAGTTATAAGAAAAATAAAGTTGTGAATATTTTTAAAATTTAACTTAATATTCTAAATTTTGAATTGTGTATCAATCTAAATATCTATATAAATAAATAAATATAATAAGACAAATTTTGATTTTTTTATCCTTTGTTTTATGGTATTAAAATGGTAGAATTTAAGTACAATTAAAACTCTATTTATAATTATAAAAATTATGATAACTTCTTATTTTACAATAATTTTATTTTTTTTATAGAAGTCATTTAGTTAAGTAATCATACAATAAATTCTGACTTCAAATCATGTTTAGGACTTTACCTTTTAGATTTCAACTAAACTTTGTACTTTATATAACTATATATTAAAAAGAAAAAATATATGTACACAGCTGTGTATTACACAGTCGATTATGACGACGGTTATTTGGATTATGGCAACGATTTCAACCGTCGTCATATCTATTCTGGAACATGGTGACAGGTGACCGTCGCCATAGCCCGAAAAACCCATCGTCATAGCCCTGTTGTGTAATACACGGTTGTGTATATACATATAGCCCATATTAAAATTATAAAAAAAGATTATGAAAAAATTTGAACTTATTATTCTACAATAATCTTAAGAGTCCTTTAGTTACTTAATCTAATAAATCAAACTTAAAATTCATGTTTAGGATTTTATTTTTAGATTTGTACTTAACTTTTGTGACAACCCCAAAATAGGTCCATTCCATCCAACCTATTCTGAGTTGCCAAATACATGGTACAGAAAATAATTACAAACTTTATTAATACAATTGTCGTGCAAGATACGACAACACTTAAACTGTGAGTTTAAATACAAATATATACCAACTGTGACTCATGTCCCAACCGTGACAAACACCTCGTAATAACACCTTACATAAAGGTATAATCGAAAACCTGTTTTTAGAAATTAGAATCTTTGGGAAGTGCTCAAGAAACCTTTTCATACATAGGAGGCCATGAATGATAGATATCATATGCCCACATTAATTATCCTTGGTTGACCCAATAGACCCCAAAAGAAAAACGAAGATTTACTATCATATTCTTCCCAATGGTGAGTCTTCTCCGACATATCATTATCTCCACTTGTCTCTAATTGGGTATTATACTCCAAACAAACACCAAGATTATATAGGTAGTGCTTGTAAATATACTCAGCAAGTGGATGAGCACAACCTTGTCTTATGATGACACAATGTTGTATGTCATTAGACATCTTGTATGATAATGGCAAAACACCCTTCCAAGTTAAATTCACCTCACCCTCAACATCTATAGACCACCGTTCTATTACCCCTTATTATTCCCGCTTGTCCCAAAATACACTTTTATTACCTAAAAGGAATTGTGAAGCAAAAGGGTGAGCACAACTAGCTCAGTAAAGAATATCATGACTAAAGATAAATAAATTATCAATAGTCTTCAACAGTAATAAATTAGAGATTTAGAACATATGGTAGATGATAAAACTTTTCAACCATAGTTGCAGCGGAACAAGCAATCCATTAGAAGAGTCAAATAGACCATAAAATCTATTATCTTCTCCATGTTAAAAGTCCATCAACAATGTTTTATCCCTGTAACATTAATCAACAATTAATGTCCACAATCACATGTATAATTCATAATCGTAATTGTAGTTCTAAATTCCTTTCCTCATCCAGGACAAAATTAATTTTCATCACCTGAAACATCAAAGATCATGGTTATACCAAATCACAGTTCATGTTCATAATCCTACTAATAAATTCATCTTTGCACTACGGGCCAAAGATATTCATCAACAAGTCATCTTTGCACTCTGAGCCAAAGATATTCATCAACAAATCATCTTTTGCACTACTGGGCCAAAGATATTCATCAAAAGTCATCTTTGCATTACGAGCCAAAGATATTCATCGAAATCATTCATCTTTGCACTACAGGCCAAAGATATTCAGTTATATCATCATTTAGGACTGAGGATGATGCAAAATATTTTAAAGAAAACAAATCTAGTGAAACAAAAGAACAAATATTAAGAATTCGTACTTTAAACAACCCAAGTTCAAAAATACTTCATAAATAACCGCAGTGGGAGTAAAATTCAAGAATGAAAACCAAAATATAGATCCAATCAAAGATAGGAATCATAATGAATAATCTTGGACACGAGAGAAGAAAACTTAATTTTTCCGTGAATAATATCGTATTTTGTGAATAGTGCCGTATACATGAATAATGTCGATTATCGTAAATAGTAACTCCGACACCAAAAGATAGAAATTTCACAAAAATATCATCATGCTTAAGAATAGTACTAAATGAATAGTAACTCGTGAATAGTAACTCATGAATAGTAACTCATATAGTAACTCGTGAATAGTAACTCATGAATAGTAACTCATGAATAATAACCCCGACATGAAAAAGTTTCAAATTTGATAAAAAGTTCAAACCAATATTTCGGCATAATGATATTGAAGAAATAATATCATTTATGAAGAAAATAATCTCCCTTACCTCAGAAAGAATAGTACTTCTAACTGAAATACTAGATATAGTGCTAAAAGAACTTGCACCGTATAGCAACACTCAAAGTATAAAAATACTCACAAAATACGCTCGATATTATAGAGAGAGAAAACTTCAGTTTCTGGTGTGTTTTTCAATTCTAACCTAAGCACCTTATTTATAGGAAATTGCTTAGAACATAAAAGCGAAAAATTTAATAAAATATTATTATATTTATATAAATTTTCTACGTTACTCAGAATCTGAATTCAAAGATGCATTCAACACCGATGGGGCCCACCAACAATATAAAAAGTTTTTCTTAATAAAATTATTAAAACTTCAAAAATCAATTATTACGGAACTTGAATTTCAATAATTCATAATAAATAGCCCTTTTATCGTAAAAATTGAATCTCGTGAGTTTTTATAGGAAATTCAATTCTCTACAACTTTGCAGAAGAAAGTTTTCCAAATTCCAAAATGAAATTGACCGTAATCCATAAACCAAGCGATTTTACAAGCTATAATCAAATTTCAGTCAAGAAATGGGCCCACAAACATGTTTAACATGTTTTAAACAACTTTGCAACAAAAATACTCTTCCTCCTCATATACTCATATATACCACATTCATTGTAAAACTATCACCATTATTATATTATTAAAATATAATAATAAATTATTTTATCAGAAAAGATAAAATATCATTTTTCAAGAATTGTCACTTTAAAATTTTTTTCCATCTATATCCACATAAAATGAATATTTTCCTCATCATATAAATCAATAATTAATTATTCACAAATAATATTACAGAATCACAATCTCGACAACCGTGCGGTTCAGGAAAGAGGGCTTTCCAATAAGGATTTCTCTTCTTTGCCTGCATGATTAGGTGACCAAACCTCTCTTTAGACAGAACTTTCTAGACATTGCCAATAATGTTATCTAATAATATTATTCAGATAATATGAATTATTGCTCCGATAATATAAAATACTGTGTAGTGACCATTATTGAGCAACAATACTATAAAATATCAACGCAGCAATTATTGAATCAATAAAATAAAATATTGAACAGTGATTACTATAACAATTATTGAGTAGTGCCTTCTTACGTAAGAATCAATAATTCAAAATATCTGCAATAATCTAAGTGCTTTCTTGTCTGGCAACGCCAGTATTACTATATTTTAACCATCGGGTATTCCAACAGTGTTAACGGTATCAACTACGCCGTTATTTAAAAAAAACCCCTTTTGTCGTTTTTTTCATCCGACAGTTATTCTGTTATGGGGCCCACAAAAGGCTGCGCCAACGTCGTATGAATATTCCCCGACATGAAGAATATTCCACGACCAAACGAATATTCCCCGACAACAATGAGTATTTTATAACCACTTGCTTATTTAAAATATTTACATATATCACCTTTAACTTTAAACTTTTATCAATTTAACCATTTACTGAATAGTAATTATAAGAAAAAATTGAATACTTTTATTTCATAAAATTCGGGGTCTTACAATCTCCCCTCCTTATGAAATTTCGTCCTCGAAATTTACGTACCTGGTATTTCAAAGAGTTGAGAATACCTTGCTTTCATTTCAGATTCCATCTTTTTTGTCATCATCATTTCTCCATTGCTCATCTCCTGTATTTCAGATATCATTCTAGAATACAGCTTCAAAAACAAAGGTTAATTTAACAAATTAATATATCACATAATATCCCGATATTATGATTGACCAACAAATAAGCTTAGGTAGGACACACTAGCAAAGGATTTACTCATCTCTCCCCTCCTAGTTCTAATCCCGATCTCCGCCAGAGATCATATTCCTAAGCTCTGATACCAAATATGACAACCCCAAAATAGGTCCATTCCATCCAACCCATTCTGAGTCGCCAAATACATGGTACAGAAAACAACTACAACTTTATTAATACAATTGTCGTAAGATAATTACGACAACACTTAAACTCGTGAGTTTAAATACAAATATATACCAATCATGACTCATGTCCCAACCGTGGACAACACCTCATAATGACACCTTACATAAAGGTATAGTCAAAAACTGTAAGACCCCAAATTTTATGAAATAAAAGTATTCAATTTTCCTATTCAGTAAATGGTTAAATTGATAAAAAGTTTAAAGTTAAGGGTGATATTTGAAATTTTTCAAAATAAGCAAGTGGCCATAAAATACTTATTATTATCGGGGAATATTCGTTTGGTCGTGGAATATTCGTACGACGGCGCAACCATTTGTGGGTCCCATAACAGAATAACTGTCGGATGAAGAAAACGACAAATTTGAGTTTTTATAAATAACGGCGTAGTTGTTATCGTTAACACTGTTGGAATACACGTGGTTAAAATACGATGTCTGGCGTGAGTTGCAAGATAGCACCAGGTATTACGCATTTTTTTCAATTATTGATTCTTACGTGAGAAGGCACTTTACTCAATAATTGTTACGATAATTACTTGTTTAATATTTTATTTTATTGATTCAATAATTCTTTGCGTTGATATTTTATATTATTGTTGTTTCAATAATTGTTACTGCACAGTATCTCCATTATTAGATCAATAATTCATATTATTTGAATAATATTATGAGATAGCATTATTGAAAATGTCTATAAAGTTACATCGAGGAGAGGTTTGGTCACCTAATTGTAAGCGTCAAGAAGGAGAAATTCTTATTGAAAGCCCCTCTTTCCTAAACTACTGGTTGTCATAATTGTGATTCTGTAATATTATTTGTGAATAATTAATTATTGATTTATATGATAAGGAAATATTTATTTGATGCGGATATAAATGATGGATTTATTTATGTGGTTATAAATGAATGAATTAACGTTGAGGTGTTTTATCAGTATTTTGTCGGATTGGAAGTATTAAAAGATCAAATCGATGTTCTTAAAGCTCTATTTACGTGAGTTATAATTTTGATCGTAGATTGGATCGTTGTGATTTTTGGATATGTTATACATATATAAGTTGAGTATATGTTCACAAATTTTGAGCCGTTAAAATGAACGAATGATTTGTTATGAATTTTAAGAGGTGATTGATTCTTGAAATTAGGTTTATAAATAATTTTGGTGGAAAATTCTAGAAATGGGTGGGCCCCACTTTTGGTTGTTGGGGAAGATGGCTGGTTTTTGGTGGGTGAAATAGTAGCAGGTAAATCCATCAGGTAGCAGGTCAAGTCTGCTTCGGCGTGCTAACATTTTCCTATAAATAGAGGGCTAAGTTAGAATTGAAAATCACACCAGAATTCATAAGTTTTCTCTCTTTTTCCATCTAGATTATCGAGTGTATTTTGTGAGTATTTAGATACTTGGTGAATTGCTATCATCGATCTGCAAGTTTCCTTCAATATCAGATATCCGATATCCAAATAAGTGTTGCTTTTTTTTGAGGTAAGGGATAGTAAGTGGATTTTCGGGGTTGTTATATTTTTCGATTCATTACTTCTTCCGTCCTTGAAAAAATTCTTGAAAAATTTGAAATGATATTTTGATGAGTTTTATTGATTGTGTCCAAAAATGGCGATTTTGGATGTATAGATTAAGAGTTATGAATTTTACGAGAAAAGACTATTTTAAAAGAAAACCCTTATAACTCCTTGTGGTTAACTCCAAAATTAATGAAATTTTTATTTGAAGTATATCTATATAATATCAGTGTACTCTGTGAATTTCGGAATTTTTTGATAAAAGTACAATTTATGATAAATGTCTAAATATTCGGCGGTTTTGGCCATATGAAAAATAGTAAATAAATTTTAAAAATTCTGAGAAAAATATATGTTTAATATGGGACTATATTCTGCTAAATCCCAGAAAAGAAATATTTTTGGAACTGATTTGGTATTTTTTATGAAAATGGACTAGTTATGAGTAAATGAATTAAATATGTTATGTGAAGTAAGAAAATTGGAAAATAGGATTTTATGGCTTGAGAATCCTATATGAGGTATATGCAGATTTTTGATGAGGGTTTTGGTTATTTGGTGATTAAATCTTATGAGTTTGGCATTTTAAGATGATTAAATGCATTATTTAGTAAAGTGTAAACAATTAAAATAAATTGTTTATAAGTTTAAGAAATGTTATTTCAATATCATTATACCGAAATATTGGTATAAATTTTATTGTGGAATTTCTACCTTTTTATGTCGGGTTTACTATTTATGAGTTACTATTCACGAGTTACTATTCACGAGTTACTATTCACGAATTACTATTCACGGGTTACTATTCATGACAAAATTGGTTTCTTTTTCTAACCAAATTATAGTTGATTTATGAATATTACTCTTGAGATTAAATCTAGATGTTTTGATTATATTGATTTTACTATTATATATAACATTTTTATAACCTTAATGATGATATTTCTCTTTGACTTGAGTGTAAAGATGGGTAGATTCTTGGTATGATCATGACTATGAGTTCTCTTTGGCCAGTAGTGCAAAGTTGAATTGTTGACTGGTATGATCATGAATATTGAATTTATAATTGAATATCTTTAGCTTAAGTGCAAAGGTGAAATGATCAACATGGTTATAATTATTATTTATATAAATTCTGAAATGATTATATATTTCTTTGAGATATTAATATATTTGGCCTGTAGTGCAAATATGAACTGTTGATGAATATATTTGGCCCGTAGTGCAAATATGAACTGTTGATAAATATATTTGGCCTGTAGTGCAAATATGAACTGTTGAGGAATATCTTTGGCCTGTAGTGCAAAGATGAATTGTTGATGAATATCTTTGGCCCGTAGTGCAAATATGGTCTGTTGATGAATATTTTTGGCCGTAGTGCAAAGATGAAATTGTTAGTATGATTATAAACAGGAACTGTGATTTGGTATAACCATGATCTTTGATGTTTCAGGTAAAAATATGTGATGAAAATTATCTTCGTCCTGGATGCGAAGAGGAATTTAGAATTACAATTATGATTATGAGTTATTCATATTTGTGGAAATGAACTGTTGATTGATGTTACAGGGATAAAACATTGTTGGTGGATTTTTAACATGGAGAAGATAATAGACTTTATGGCCTATTTGACTCTTCTAATGGATTGCTCGTTCCGCTGCAACTATGGTTGAAATTTTTATCATCTACCATATGTTCTAAATCTCTGATTTATTATTGATGAAGGCTATTGATAATTTAATTATCTCCTGTATTTCAGATATCATTCTAGAATACAGCTTCAAAAACAAAGGTTAATTGAACAAATTAATATATCACATAATATCCCGATATTATGACTCGACCAACAAATAAGCTTAGGTAGGACACACTAAAGAAAGGATTTACTCATCTCTCTCCTCCTAGTTCTAATCCCGATCTCACTGGAGATCATATTCCTAAGCTCGATACCAAATATGACAACCCCAAAATAGGTCCATTCCATCCAACCCATTACGAGTAGTCGCCAAATACATGGTACAAAAAACAACTACAACTTTATTAATACAATTGTCGTGCAAGAATCGCGACACACTTAAACTGTGAGTTTAAATACAAATATATACCAATCGACTCATGTCCCAAACCGTGGACAAACACCTCATAATGACACCTTACATAAAGGTATAGTCAAAAGCGTAGAAGACCGAATTTTATGAAATAAAAGTATTCAATTTTCCTATTCAAGAATGGTTAAATTGATAAAAAGTTTAAAGTTAAGGGTGATATTTGAAATTTTTTCAAAATAAGCAAGTTCTTTATAAAATACTTATTATTGTCGAGGGAATATTCGTTCGGTCGTGGAATATTCTTGTTGTCGGGGAATATTAAATGCGATGGTAGCGAGACCATTTGTGGACCCCATAATGTAATAATAGCGTCGGATGAAGAAAACGACAAATTTGAGTTTTTATAAATAATGGCGTAGTTATTCACTGATTAACAACATTGGAATACACGTGGTTAAAATACGATGTCTGGCGTGAGTTACCGCGATAGCACAGGTATTGCACCAGATCGATATTTTTTCAATTATTGATTCTTACGTGAGAAGACACTTACTCAATAATTGTTACGATAATTCTTGTTCAATATTTTATTTTATTGATTTAATAATTGCTGCGTTGATATTTTATATTATTGTTGTTTCAATAATTGTTACTGCACAGTATCTCCGTTATTAGATCAATAATTCATATTATTTGAATAATATTATGAGATAACATTATTGGCAATGTCTAGAAAGTTACATCAAGGAGAGGTTTGGTCACCTAATCAATTGCGGCGCATGAAGGAGAAATTCTTATTGGAAAGCCCCCTCTTTCCTAGGAACGGCCTGGTTGTCATAATTGTGATTCTGTAATATTATTTGTGAATAATTAATTATTGATTTATGTGATAAGGAAATATTTATTTGATGCGGATATAAATGATGGATTTATTTATGTGGTTATAAATGAATGAATTAATGTTGAGGTATTTTATCAGTATTTTGTCAGATTGGAAATATTAAAAGATCAAATCGGTGTTCTTAAAGCTCTATTTCGTGAGTTATAGTTTTGATCTGACCGTTGGATCGTTGTGATTTTTGGATATATTATACATATATAAGTTGAGTATATGTTCACAAATTTTGAACCGTTAATAATAAACGAATGATTTCTTAGGAATTTTAAGAGGTGACTGATTCAAAAATTAGGTTTATAAATAATTTTGGTGAAAAATTCTAGAAATGGGTGGGCCCCACTTTTGGTTATTGGGGAAGATGGCTGATTTTTGGTGGGTGGAATAGTAGCAGGTAAAGGCATCAGGTAGCAGGTCATGTCTGCTTCGGCGTGCTAACATTTTCCTATAAATAGAGGGCTAAGTTAGAATTGAAAATCACATCAGAATTCATAAGTTTTCTCTCTTTTTCTCACTAGATTATCGAGTGTATTTTATGAGTATTTAGATACTTGGTGAGTTGCTATTCATCAGTGCAAGTTTCCTTCAGCGTCATATCCGATATCCAGTCAGAAGTGTTGCTCTTTTGAGGTAAGGGATAGTAAGGGATTTTCAGGGTTGTTATATTTTTCAGTTCGTACTTCTTCCGTCCTTCAGAAAATTCTTGAAAAATTTGAAATGATATTTTGATGAGTTTTATTGATTGTGTCAAAAAATGGCGATTTTTGGATGTATAGATTAACAGTTATGAATTTTACGAGAAAAGACTATTTTAAAAGAAAACCCTTATAACTCCTTGTGGTTAACTCCAAAATTGATAAAGTTTTTATTGGAAGTATATCTATATAATATCAGTGTACTCTGTGAATTTCGGAATTTTTTGATAAAAGTACAATTTATGATAAATGTCTAAATATTTGGATGTTTTGGCCATATAAAAAATAGTAAATAAATTTTAAAAATTATAAGAAAAATATATGTTCAATATGGGACTATATTCTGCTAAATCCCAGAAAAGAAATATTTTTGGAACTGATTTGGTATTTTTCATGAAAATAGATTAGTTATGAGTAAATGAATTAAATATGTTATGTGAAGTAAGAAAATTGGAAAATAGGATTTTATGGCTTGAGAATCTTATATGAGGTATATGCAGATTTTTGATGAGGGTTTTGGTTATTTGGTGATTAAATCTTATGAGTTTGGCATTTTAAGATGATTAAATGTATTATTTAGTAAAGTGTAAACAATTAAAATAAATTATTTATAAGTTTAAAAAATGTTATTTCAATATCATTATACCGAAATATTGGTATGAATTTTATTGTGGAATTTCTACTTTTTTGTGTCGGGTTTACTATTCATGATTTACTATTCATGAGTTACTATTCACGAAGTTACTATTCATGAGTTACTATTCACGAGTTACTATTCATGACAAAATTGGTTTCTTTTTCTAACCAAATTATAGTTGATTTATGAATATTACTCTTGAGATTAAATCTAGATGTTTTGATTATATTGATTTTACTATTATATATAACATTTTTATAACCTTAATGATGATATTTCTCTTTGACTTGAGTGTAAAGATGGGTAGATTTTTGGTATGATCATGACTATGGGTTCTCTTTGGCCAGTAGTGCAAAGTTGAATTGTTGACTGGTATGATCATGACCATTGAATTTATAATTGAATATCTTTAGCTTAAGTGCAAATGTGAAATGTGAAATGATCAACATGGTTATAATTATTATTATTTATATTAATATTAATATATTTGGCCTGTAGTGCAAATATGAACTGTTGATGAATATATTTGGCCTGTAGTGCAAATATGAACTGTTGATGAATATATTTGGCCCGTAGTGCAAATATGAACTGTTGATGAATATATTTGGCCTGTAGTGCAAATATGAACTGTTGATGAATATATTTGGCCCGTAGTGCAAATATGAACTGTTGATGAATATATTTGGCCTGTAGTACAAATATGAACTGTTGAGGAATATCTTTGGCCTGAAGTGTAAAGATGAATTGTTGATGAATATCTTTGGCCCGTAGTGCGAGAGATGGTGCATTGATGAATATCTTTGGTAGTAGTAAAAGATGAAATTGTTAGTATGATTATAAGCGAGGAGCGTGATTTGGTATAACCATGATCTTTGATGTTTCGGGTAAAAACATGTGATGAAAATTATCTTAGCCACGGATGCGAAGATGAATTTAGAATTACAATTATGATTATGAGTTATTCATATAATTGTGGAAAGGAACTGTTGATTGATGTTACAGGGATAAAACATTGTTGGTGGATTTTTAATATGGAGAAGATAATAGACTTTATGGTTACATTTAACTCTTCTAATTGATTGCTTTCGTTCATTGCAACTATGGTTGAAATTTTATCATCTACCATATGTTCTAAATCTCTGATTTATTATTGATGAAGGCTATTGATAATTTAATTATCTTTAGTCATGATATTCTTTACTAAGCTAGTTGTGCTCACCCTTTTGCTTCACAATTCCTTTCAAGTAATAAGAGTGTAGCTGGGTCGAGCGGGGTTAACATGGGAATAGAACGATGGTCATCATTTAGTAGTTATATTTGGTGAATTAAATAGGGTGAAGCGAACCCAACGTTGGAAGGGTATTTTGCCACTATCATACAAGATGTCTAAAGACATACAACCTCGTGTCATCATAAGACAGAGTTCTGCACATCCACTTACTGAGTATATCTACGCGCACTACCTATATGATCTTGGTGTTTGTTTGAAGTATAATTCTTAATTAGAGACAGTGGAGATAATGATATGTCAAGAGAAGACTCACCATTGGAAAGAATATAATAGTAATCTTCTCGTTTTTCTTTGGGGTCTATTGGGTTAACCAAGGATAATTCTGTGGCCATATAATATCTATCATAACCTGGAAGCATGGCTTCCCATGTACGAAGGTTTCCTTGAGCACTTACCAAAGATTCTAATTTCTAAAACAGTTTTTGACTATACATTTATGTAGGTATCACTGTGAGGTGCTGCCCACTGATGGGACATTTGTCACATTACGGTTGGGACACGAGTTACAGTTGGTATATATTTTTATCCAAACTCACAGCATATGTGTTGTTGTATTTTGTACGACAATTTTTATAATAAAGTTGTAGTTATTTTCTGTACCATGTATTTGGCGACTCAGAATAGGTTGGGTGAAATGGACCTATTTTGGGGATGTCACAAAAACTGTTTTAGAAATTAGAATCTTTGGGAAGTGCTCAAGGAAACCTTCGTACATAGGAGGCCATGAATGATAGATATCATATGCCCACAGAATTATCCTTGGTTGACCCAATAGACCCCAAAGAAAAACGAGAAGATTACTATCATATTCTTCCCAATGGTGAGTGTTCTTCTGACATATCATTATCTTCACTGTCTCTAATTGGGTATTATACTCCAAACAAACACCAAGATTATATAGGTAGTGCTTGTAAATATACTCAGCAAGTGGATGAGCACAACTTTGTCTTATGATGACACAAGGTTGTATGTCATTAGACATCTTGTATGATAGTGGCAAAACACCCTTCCAAGTTATATTCACCTCACCCTCAACATCTATAGACCACCGTTCTATTACCCTGTTATTCCCCGCTTGTCCCAGCTACACTTTTATTACCTGAAAGGAATTGTGAAGCAAAAGGGTGAGCACAACTAGCTTAGTAAAGAATATCTTGACTAAAGATAAATAAATTATCAATAGCCTTCAACAGTAATAAATTAGAGATTTAGAACATATGGTAGATGATAAAACTTTTCAACCATAGTTGCAGCGGAACGAGTAATCCATTAGAAGAGTCAAATAGACCATAAAATCTATTATCTTCTCCATGTTAAAAGTCCATCAACAATGTTTTATCCCTGTAACATTAATCAACAATTCCTGTCCACAATCACATGTATAATTCATAATCGTAATTGTAGTTCTAAATTCCTTTCCTCATCCAGGACAAAGTTAATTTTCATCACCTGAAACATCAAAGATCATGGTTATACCAAATCACAGTTCATGTTCATAATCCTACTAATAAATTCATCTTTGCACTACGGGCCAAAGATATTCATCAACAAGTCATCTTTGCACTACAGGCCAAAGATATTCATCAACAAGTCATCTTTGCACTAAAAGCCAAAGATATTCATCGACAAGTCATCTTTGCATTACGAGCCAAAGATATTAATTAGAAATCATTCATCTTTGCACTACAGGTCAAAGATATTCAGTTATATCATCATTTAGGACTAAGGATGATGCAAAATATTTTAAAGAAAACAAATCTAGTGAAACAAAAGAACAAATATTAATGATTCGTACTTTAAACAACCCAAGTTCAAAAATACTTCATAAATAACCAGAGTGGAGTAAAATTCAAGAATGAAAACCAAAACATAGATCCAGTCAAAGATAGGAATCATAACAGACAATCTTGGACACAGAGAAGAAAACTTAATTTTTCTGTGAATAATGTCGTATTTGTGAATAGTGCCATATACGTGAATAATGCCGTATACGTGAATAGTAACTCCGAAACCAAAAGATAGAAATTTCACAAAAAACATCATCACGCTTCGTGAATAGTACTCGTGAATAGTAACTCGTGAATAGTAACTCATGAATAGTAACTCGTGAATAGTTACTCATGAATAGTAACCCCGGCATGAAAAAGTTCTAAATTTGATAAAAAGTTCAAACCAATATTTTGGCATAATGATATTGAAAAAATAATATCATTTATGAAGAAAATAATCTCCCTTACAGGCCAAAGATATTCATCAACAAGTCATCTTTGCACTACATGCCAAAGATTTTCATCAACAAATCATCTTTGCATTACGAGCCAAAGATATTCATCAGAAATCATTCATCTTTGCACTACAGGCCAAAGATATTCAGTTATATCATCATTTAGGACTGAGGATGATGCAAAATATTTTAAAGAAAACAAATCTAGTGAAACAAAAGAACAAATATTAAGAATTCGTTCTTTAAACAACCCAAGTTCAAAAATACTTCATAAATAACCAGAGTGGAGTAAAATTCAAGAATGAAAACCAAAATATAGATCCAATCAAAGATAGGAATCATAACAGACAATCTTGGACACAGAGAAGAAAACTTAATTTTTCTGTGAATAATATCGTATTTGTGAATAGTGCCATATACATGAATAGTGTCGTATACGTAAATAGTAACTCTGACACCAAAAGATAGAAATTTCACAAAAAATATCATCATGCTTCGTGAATAGTACTCGTGAATAGTAACTCGTGAATAGTAACTCATGAATAGTAACTCATATAGTAACTCGTGAATAGTAACTCATGAATAGTAACTCATGAATAATAACCCCGACATGAAAAAGTTTCAAATTTGATAAAAAGTTCAAACCAATACTTCGGCATAATGATATTGAAGAAATAATATCATTTATGAAGAAAATAATCTCCTTACCTCGAAAAGAATAAATACTTTAACCGAAATACTAGATATAGTGCTAAAAGAACTTGCACCGTATAGCAACACTCAAAGTATAAAAATACTCACAAAATACGCTCGATATTATAGAGAGAGAAAACTTCAGTTTCTGGTGTGTTTTTCAATTCTAACCTAAGCACCTTATTTATAGGAAATTGCTTAGAACACCAAAGCAGAAAATTTAATAAAAAATTATTATATTTATATAAATTTTCTACGTACACCAAGAATCTGAATTCAGCATGCATTCAACACCAGTGGGGCCCACCAACAATATAAAAAAGTTTTTCTTAATAAAAATTATTAAAACTTCAAAAATCAATTATTACGGAACTTCGGAATTTCAATAATTCATAATAAATAGCCCTTTTATCAGAAAATTCGAATCTCGTGAGTTTTTATAGGAAATTCAATTCTCTACAACTTTGCAGAAGAAAGTTTTTCCAAATTCCAAACAGAAATTGACCGTAATCCATAAACGGGCGATTTTACAAGCTATAATCAAATTTCAGTCAAGAAATGGGCCCACAAACATGTTTAACATGTTTTAAACAACTTTTGCAACAAAAATACTCTTCCTCCTCATATACTCATATATACCACATTCATTGTAAAACTATCACCATTATTATATTATTAAAATATAATAATAAATTATTTTATCAGAAAAGATAAAATATCATTTTTCAAGAATTGTCACTTTAAAATTTTTTTCCATCTATATCCACATAAAATGAATATTTTCCTCATCATATAAATCAATAATTAATTATTCACAAATAATATTACGAATCACAATCTCGACAACCAGGCGGTTCCTGAGAAAGAGGGGCTTTCCAATAAGGATTTCTCCTTATCTTGGCGCCATGAATTAGGTGACCAAACCTCTCTTTAGAATGTAACTTTCTAGACATTGCCAATAATGTTATCTAATAATATTATTCAGATAATATGAATTATTGTCTCGATAATATAAAATACTTGTGTAGTGACCATTATTGAGCAACAATACTATAAAATATCAACGCAAAGAATTATTGAATCAATAAAATAAAATATTGAATAAAGATTACTATAACAATTATTGAGTAGTGCCTTCTTACGTAAGAATCAATAATTCAAAAATCTTTAATACCTATCTCAGGTGCTTTCTTTGTCTGACGCCAGCATTTACTATATTTTAACCATCGGGTATTCCAACGATGTTAATCTGTGATCAACTACGCCGTTATTTAAAAAACCCCTTTGTCGCTTTTTTTTCATCCGGCCAGCTTATTACATTATGGGGCTCCACAAAAGGTCATGGTCAGTATGAATATTCCCAGAGCATGAAGAATATTCCACGACCAAACGAATATTCCCAGAAAACAATGGTATTTTATAACCACTTGCTTATTTAAAATATTTACATATATCACCTTTAACTTTAAACTTTTATCAATTTAACCATTTACTTTGAATAGTAATTATAAGAAAAATTGAATACTTTTATTTCATAAAATTCGGGTCTTCTGATCTCCCTCCTTATGAAATTTCGTCCTCGAAATTTACGTGCACAGTATTTCAAAGAGTTGAGAATACCTTGCTTTCATTTCAGATTCCATCTTTTTGTCATCATCATTTCTCCATTGCTCATCTCACGTATTTCGGATATCATTCTAGAATACAGCTTCAAAAACAAAGGTTAATTTAACAAATTAATATATCACATAATATCCCGATATTATGATTGACCAACAAATAAGCTTAGGTAGGACACACTAGCAAAGGATTTACTCATCTCTCCCCTCCTAGTTCTAATCCCGATCTCCGCCAGAGATCATATTCCTAAGCTCTGATACCAAATATGACAACCCCAAAATAGGTCCATTCCATCCAACCCATTCTGAGTCGCCAAATACATGGTACAGAAAACAACTACAACTTTATTAATACAATTGTCGTGCAAGATACGACAACACTTAAACTGTGAGTTTAAATACAAATATATACCAACTGTGACTCATGTCCCAACCGTGGACAACACCTCATAATGACACCTTACATAAAGGTATAGTCAAAAACTGTAAGACCCCAAATTTTATGAAATAAAAGTATTCAATTTTCCTATTCAGTAAATGGTTAAATTGATAAAAAGTTTAAAGTTAAGGGTGATATTTGAAATTTTTCAAAATAAGCAAGTGGCCATAAAATACTTATTATTATCGGGGAATATTCGTTTGGTCGTGGAATATTCGTACGACGGCGCAACCATTTGTGGGTCCCATAACAGAATAACTGTCGGATGAAGAAAACGACAAATTTGAGTTTTTATAAATAATCTACGTAGTTGTTATCGTTAACATCGTTGGAATACTCCGTGGTTAAAATACGATGTACTGCCGTGGTTACATTGGCAGTGCACCAGAGTATTACACGATATTTTTTCAATTATTGATTCTTACGTGAGAAGGCACTACTCAATAATTGTTACGATAATTATTGCTTCAATATTTTATTTTATTGATTCAATAATTGTCATGCGTTGATATTTTATATTATTGTTGTTTCAATAATTGTTCTTTGCTGATATCTCCATTATTAGATCAATAATTCATATTATTTGAATAATATTATGAGATAGCATTATTGAAAATGTCTATAAAGTTCAGTCAAGGAGAGGTTTGGTCACCTAATTGTGCGTCAGTAAGGAGAAATTCTTATTGGAAAGCCCCTTTTCTAGGAACTACTGGTCATTCATAATTGTGATTCTGTAATATTATTTGTGAATAATTAATTATTGATTTATATGATAAGGAAATATTTATTTGATGCGGATATAAATGATGGATTTATTTATGTGGTTATAAATGAATGAATTAACGTTGAGGTGTTTTATCAGTATTTTGTCGGATTGGAAGTATTAAAAGATCAAATCGGTGTTCTTAAAGCTCTATTTACGTGAGTTATAATTTTGATCGTAGTTGGATCGTTGTGATTTTTGGATATGTTATACATATATAAGTTGAGTATATGTTCACAAATTTTGAACCGTTAAAAATGAACGAATGATTTGTTATGAATTTTAAGAGGTGATTGATTCGGAAATTAGGTTTATAAATAATTTTGGTGGAAAATTCTAGAAATGGGTGGGCCCCACTTTTGGTTGTTGGGGAAGATGGCTGGTTTTTGGTGGGTGAAATAGTAGCAGGTAAATCCATCAGGTAGCAGGTCAAGTCTGCTTCGGCGTGCTAACATTTTCCTATAAATAGAGGGCTAAGTTAGAATTGAAAATCACACCAGAATTCATAAGTTTTCTCTCTTTTTCCATCTAGATTATCGAGTGTATTTTGTGAGTATTTAGATACTTGGTGAATTGCTATCATCAGTGCAAGTTTCCTTCAGCGTCATATCCGATATCCAGTCAGAAGTGTTGCTCTTTTGAGGTAAGGGATAGTAAGGGATTTTCAGGGTTGTTATATTTTTCAGTTCGTACTTCTTCCGTCCTTCAGAAAATTCTTGAAAAATTTGAAATGATATTTTGATGAGTTTTATTGATTGTGTCCAAAAATGGCGATTTTTGGATGTATAGATTAAGAGTTATGAATTTTACGAGAAAAGACTATTTTAAAAGAAAACCCTTATAACTCCTTGTGGTTAACTCCAAAATTAATGAAATTTTTATTTGAAGTATATCTATATAATATCAATTATTACTGTGAATTTCGAATTTTTGATAAAAGTACAATTTATGATAAATGTCTAAATATTCGGCGGTTTTGGCCATATGAAAAATAGTAAATAAATTTTAAAAATTCTGAGAAAAATATATGTTTAATATGGGACTATATTCTGCTAAATCCCAGAAAAGAAATATTTTTGGAACTGATTTGGTATTTTTTATGAAAATGGACTAGTTATGAGTAAATGAATTAAATATGTTATGTGAAGTAAGAAAATTGGAAAATAGGATTTTATGGCTTGAGAATCCTATATGAGGTATATGCAGATTTTTGATGAGGGTTTTGGTTATTTGGTGATTAAATCTTATGAGTTTGGCATTTTAAGATGATTAAATGCATTATTTAGTAAAGTGTAAACAATTAAAATAAATTGTTTATAAGTTTAAGAAATGTTATTTCAATATCATTATACCGAAATATTGGTATAAATTTTATTGTGGAATTTCTACCTTTTTATATGCTCCAAGTTTACTATTTATGAGTTACTATTCACGAGTTACTATTCACGAGTTACTATTCACGAATTACTATTCACGGGTTACTATTCATGACAAAATTGGTTTCTTTTTCTAACCAAATTATAGTTGATTTATGAATATTACTCTTGAGATTAAATCTAGATGTTTTGATTATATTGATTTTACTATTATATATAACATTTTTATAACCTTAATGATGATATTTCTCTTTGACTTGAGTGTAAAGATGGGTAGATTCTTGGTATGATCATGACTATGAGTTCTCTTTGGCCAGTAGTGCAAAGTTGAATTGTTGACTGGTATGATCATGAATATTGAATTTATAATTGAATATCTTTAGCTTAAGTGCAAAGGTGAAATGATCAACATGGTTATAATTATTATTTATATAAATTCTGAAATGATTATATATTTCTTTGAGATATTAATATATTTGGCCTCAGAGTGCAAATATGAACTGTTGATGAATATATTTGGCCCGTAGTGCAAATATGAACCTGTTGATAAATATATTTGGCTGAGTGCAAATATGAATCGTTGAGGAATATCTTTGGCTGTGTAGTGCAAAGATGAATTGTTGATGAATATCTTTGGCCCAGTAGTGCAAATATAGTTCATTGATGAATATTTTTGGTAGTAGTAAAAAATGAAATTGTTAGTATGATTATAAACGAGAACTGTGATTTGGTATAACCATGATCTTTGATGTTTCAGGTAAAAATATGTGATGAAAATTATCTTCGTCCTGGATGCGAAGAGGAATTTAGAATTACAATTATGATTATGAGTTATTCATATTTGTGGAAATGAACTGTTGATTGATGTTACAGGGATAAAACATTGTTGGTGGATTTTTAACATGGAGAAGATAATAGACTTTTATGGCCTATTTGACTCTTTCTAATGGATTGCTTCGTTCACGTTAACTATGGTTGAAATTTTTATCATCTACCATATGTTCTAAATCTCTGATTTATTATTGATGAAGGCTATTGATAATTTAATTATCTCCTGTATTTCAGATATCATTCTAGAATACAGCTTCAAAAACAAAGGTTAATTGAACAAATTAATATATCACATAATATCCCGATATTATGACTGACCAACAAATAAGCTTAGGTAGGACACACTAGCAAAGGATTTACTCATCTCTCCCCTCCTAGTTCTAATCCCGATCTCCGCCAGAGATCATATTCCTAAGCTCTGATACCAAATATGACAACCCCAAAATAGTTCCATTCCATCCAACCCATTCTGAGTCGCCAAATACATGGTACAGAAAACAACTACAACTTTATTAATACAATTGTCGTGCAAGATACGACAACACTTAAACTGTGAGTTTAAATACAAATATATACCAACTGTGACTCATGTCCCAACCGTGGACAGCACCTCATAATGACACCTTACATAAAGGTATAGTCGAAAACTGTAAGACCCCGAATTTTATGAAATAAAAGTATTCAATTTTCCTATTCAGTAATGGTTAAATTGATAAAAAGTTTAAAGTTAAGGGTGATATTTGAAATTTTTTCAAAATAAGCAAGTTGCTATAAAATACTTATTATTGTCGGGGAATATTCGTTCGGTCGTGGAATATTCTTGTTGTCGGGGAATATTCGTATGCGACCAGCATTGACCATTTGTGGACCCCATAATGTAATAACCGCTTATGAAGAAAACGACAAATTTGAGTTTTTATAAATAATGACGTAGTTATTACTGATTAACAATTGTTGGAATACACGGTGGTTAAAATACGATGAATACGCGTAGTTAACGCGAAGACATACCAGTATTGCGATATTTTTTCAATTATTGATTCTTACGTGAGAAGACACTACTCAATAATTGTTACGATAATTAATTACCGCTTAATATTTTATTTTATTGATTCAATAATTGCCATATTGATATTTTATATTATTGTTGTTTCAATAATTGTTCTTGCACAAATATCTCCATTATTAGATCAATAATTCATATTATTTGAATAATATTATGAGATAGCATTATTGGCAATGTCTAGAAAGTTCTGTCAAAGAGAGGTTTGGTCACCTAATTGCGCGCCAGTAAGGAGAAATTCTTATTGGAAAGCCCCTCTTTCCTGGGAATGGCCTGGTTGTCATAATTGTGATTCTGTAATATTATTTGTGAATAATTAATTATTGATTTATATGATAAGGAAATATTTATTTGATGCGGATATAAATGATGGATTTATTTATGTGGTTATAAATGAATGAATTAATGTTGAGGTATTTTATCAATATTTTGTCGGATTGAAAGTATTAAAAGATCAAATCGGTGTTCTTAAAGCTCTATTTCGTGAGTTATAATTTTGATCTGACCGTTGGATTGTTGTGATTTTTGGATATGTTATACATATATAAATTGAGTATATGTTCACAAATTTTGAACCGTTAACAATGAACGAATGATTTGTTAGGAATTTTAAGAGGTGACTGATTCGGAAATTAGGTTTATAAATAATTTTGGTAGAACATTCTAGAAATGGGTGGGCCCCACTTTTGGTTGTTGGGAAAGATGGCTGATTTTTGGTGGGTGGAATAGTAGCGGTAAAAGGCATCGTGTAGCAAAAGTCGAAGTCTGCTTTGCGTAATAACATTTTTTCATATAAATAGAAGGCTAAGTTAGAATTGAAAATCACACCAGAATTCATAAGTTTCTCTCCTTTTCTCTCTAGATTATTGAGTGTATTGTGTGAGTATTTAGATACTTGGTGAGTTGCTATTCATCAGTGCAAGTTTTCTTCAGCGTCATATCCGATATCCAGTCAGAAGTGTTGCTCTTTTGAGGTAAGGGATAGTAAGGGATTTTCAGGGTTGTTATATTTTTCAGTTCGTACTTCTTCCATCCTTCAGAAAATTCTTGAAAAATTTGAAATGATATTTTGATGAGTTTTATTGATTGTGTCCAAAAATGGCGATTTTTGGATGTATAGATTAAGAGTTATGAATTTTACGAGAAAAGACTATTTTAAAAGAAAACCCTTATAACTCCTTGTGGTATGAATAAAATAAATTGTTTATAAGTTTAAGAAATGTTATTTTAATATCATTATACCGAAATATTGGTATGAATTTTATTATGGAATTTCTACCTTTTTGTGTCGGGTTTACTATTTATGAGTGACTATTCACGAGTTACTATTCATGAGTTACTATTCATGAAGTTACTATTCATGGGTTACTATTCACGAGTTACTTTTCATGACAAAATTGGTTTCTTTTTCTAACCAAATTATAGTTGATTTATTAATATTACTCTTGAGATTAAATCTAGATGTTTTGATTATATTGATTTTACTATTATATATAACATTTTTATAACCTTAATGATGATATTTTTCTTTGACTTGAGTGTAAAGATGGGTAGATTTTTAGTATGATCATGACTACGGGTTCTCTTTGACCAATAGTGCAAAGTTGAATTGTTGACTGGTATGATCATGAATATTGAATTTATAATTGAATATCTTTAGCTTAAGTGCAAATGTGAAATGATCAACATGGTTATAATTATTATTTATATAAATTCTGAAATGATTATATATTTCTTTTGGATATTAATATATTTGGCCTGTAGTGCAAATATGAACTGTAGTTGAATATATTTGGCCTGTAGTGCAAATATGAACTGTTGATGAATATATTTGGCCTGTAGTGCAAATATGAACTGTTGATGAATATATTTGGCCTGTAGTGCAAATATGAACCGTTGAGGAATGTCTTTGGTCTGTAGTGGAAAGATGAATTGTTGATGAATATCTTTGGCCCGTAGTGTAAAGATGGTCTGTTGATGAATATCTTTGGCCGTAGTGCATAGATGAAATTGTTAGTATGAATATCTTTGGCCGTAGATCATAGTTCCTGTTTATAATCATAATAACAATTTCATCTATGCACTACGGCCAAAGATATTCATCAACAGACCATCTTTGCACTACGGGCCAATGATATTCATCAACAATTCATCTTTCCACTACAGGCTAAAGACATTCCTCAACAGTTCATATTTGCACTACAGGCCAAATATATTCATCAACAGTTCATATTTGCACTACGGGCCAAATATATTCATCAACAGTTCATATTTGCACTACAGGCCAAATATATTCATAAATCAACTATAATTTGGTTAGAAAAAGAAACCAATTTTGTCATGAATAGTAACTCGTGAATAGTAACCCATGAATAAGAACTTCGTGAATAAGTAACTCATGAATAATAACTCGTGAATAAGAACTCATGAATAATAAATCAAACACAAAAAGGTAGAAATTCCACAATAAAATTCATACCAATATTTCGGTATAATGATATTAAAATAACATTTCTTAAACTTATAAACAATTTATTTTAAAAGATAGAAATTTCACAAAAAACATCATCATGCTTCGTGAATAGTACTCGTGAATAGTAACTCGTGAATAGTAACTCATGAATAGTAACTCGTGAATAGTAACTCATGAATAGTAACCCCGACATGAAAAAGTTCCAAATTTGATAAAAAGTTCAAACCAATATTTCGGCATAATGATATTGAAGAAATAATATCATTTATGAAGAAAATAATCTCCCTTACCTCAGAAAGAATAGTACTTCTGACTGAAATATTGGATATAGTGCTAAAAGAACTTGCACCGTATAGAAACACTCAAAGTATAAAAATACTCACAAAATACGCTCGATATTATAGAGAGAGAAAGAGAGAGAAAACTTCAGTTTCTGGTGTATTTTTCAATTCTAACCTAAACACCTTATTTATAAAAAATTGCTTAGAACACCAAAGCAGAAAATTTAATAAAATATTATTATATTTATATAAATTTCCTACGTACACCAAGAATCTGAATTCAGCATGCATTCAACACCAGTGGGGCCCACCAACAATATAAAAAATGTTTTTCTTAATAAAAATTATTTAAACTTTAAAAATCAATTATTCCGGAACTTCAGAACTTCAATAATTCATAATAAATATCCCTTTTATCAGCAAATTCAAATTACGTGACTTTTTATAGGAAATTCAATTCTCTACAACTTTGGAGAAGAAAGTTTTTCCAAATTCCAAATAGAAATTGACCGAAATTCATAAACGGGCTATTTTACAGGCTATAATCAAATTTCAGTCAATAAATGGGCCCACAGACATGTTTAACATGTTTTAAACAACTTTTGCAACAAAAATACTTTTCCTCCTCATATACTCATATATACCACATTCATTGTAAAACTATCACCATTATTATATTATTAAAATATAATAATAAATTATTTTATCAGAAAAGATAAAATATCATTTTTCAACAATTGTCACTTAATTTTTTTTTTTTCCATCTATATCCACATAAAATGAATATTTTCCTCATTATATAAATCAATAATTAATTATTCACAAATAATATTACAGAATCACAATACTGACAACCAGGCAGTTCCTAGGAAAGAGGGGGCTTTCCAATAAGGATTTCTCCTTACTGGCGCGCATTTAGGTGACCAAACCTCTCCTTAGACAGAACTTTCTAGACATTGCCAATAATGTTATCTAATAATATTATTCAGATAATATGAATTATTGCTCCGATAATAGAAAATACTGTGTAGTGACAATTATTGAGCAAAATTAATATAAAATATCAACGCAACAATTATTGAATCAATAAAATAAAATATTGAACAATAATTACTATAACAATTATTGAGTAGTGCCTTCTTACGTAAGAATCAATAATTCAAAAATACTGCAAATACCGCAGTACATCTTGTCAACGACGCATATTCATCGTATTTTAACCATCGGGTATTTCAACAGTGTTAACGGTAACAACTACGCCGTTATTTAAAAAAAACTCCCTTTTGTCGTTTTCTTCATTCGACAGTTATTTTGTTATAGGGCCCACAAAAGGCTGCGCCGTCGTATGAATATTCCCCAACAGGAAGAATATTCTACGACCAAACGAATATTCCCCGACAACAATGAGTATTTTATAACCACTTGCTTATTTAAAATATTTACATATATCACCTTTAACTTTAAACTTTTATCAATTTAACTATTTACTGAATAGTAATTATAGGAAAAAATTGAATAATTTTATTTCATAAAATTCGGGGTCTTACAACTTTGTACTATGAATAACCATTTTCTATTCATTGTCGACGTCGAGTTTTTTTTTCCAATTGATTAAAAATTTATTGTGTGGGGATATTTTTTGAAAAAAAAAACAACTTATGTCGATGGAATTTTTAATTTAAAGTTTGATTTTAAGATGGGTCAATTAAATAAAATCGTTAGTTGGAAAAAATTTAAATGTATGTACTAACTTATCCAATTTTTTTGGTTTTTTATGAATCAGATTCTCCATGTGGGAGCCCCAAATCCGGGTCCCAAATCATCGCGGATCCAGTACAAACAATTCTACATTATTGCGAAAGATATAAACATAAATTATTTATACAATAAACTTTACAAACTATCCCCAAAGTCGAGTAACCTTAACTTATACACAATTCATAACTTATCTAACATATAATGTTATTATCACACATAATTGTTACAATTTCGTTGTACATGTAAACTAAAGTTGGGACTATCTTTGACTTTTCCTTGTATCCAACGTATTTGTCTTAATCTACAATATAAATCATATAATATAGCAAGGGTGAACAACAAGTTTGTCCAACAAGTTTAAGTTCAATAAATTAAAGATATATCATGATAGAAAGAATTGAACAATAAGCTGGCTAAAGTTCTACAATATAATGTGAACTAACATGAATAAATTTTTATAGCTAAACGAACATAGAACATGAACAAATATATCTGAACTGAATGGTAATGAAGGTGATCAGCCTTTCATACCTGATGAATACATACAATGTGCACAGAGTGCGAATCAATAATTCATAGACATGGTAACATCAGTAGAGATTAACCACAAGCATATTTCAAAATTATCAACTCAAGGTCGAGTTAGAGAAAAACTTGCTTGATCCTTTGATTACAATTACGCAATTTATCTAGCTTTGTTTGAAGACCTAATATTAATAATATCGATTTATAAATTAGAATAATATCATCACAATACTTAAAATAACTTAAACACATTATCACATAATCCTATCAGTCTATAAAATACATAAAACATAACCTCAAGTCAAACATTTAAAGTCTGAGTCGAGTTCGGTATAATTCTGACATCCTGATTGCCTAATCGGACAATTATCGAGTTTAAGTTCAATTAAACACTGCCTAAACACTTAACAATTATCTTAGATAATTTAATTATCAGTCAAAATATTTTTCATAAGCTCGTAATAATTTTTAGATAATTATTATCATTTATCATGAATTTTCAATCATTAATATCGTATTTATATAATTTAAATACCACATAATTCCTTTATCATTAATATTTATTTAATATTAAATATTAATGAAAATTATATCATAATATTATAATATATTGAAGTATTTTTAATACCTTAAAATCATATTTATATGATTTTTAAATAGTTAAATCCATTATTCGATAATTACCATTAATATTAAATATTAATATTTTTATGACAAAATATCAAAAGTTATATTTTATAACTTAAAATATTTTTATAACACTTAAATCATTTTTAAATAATTTTTAAATCATTAATTATATTTTTCCATAATTTATTTAATATATTTATTAAATAAATTAACAACCATTAATATTAATTAATTAATAAAATTTATCACAAAATATCAAAAGTCATTAAAAATAACTTAAAATATTTTCTTATGTCGTAATATAATTTTAAATGATTTTTCAAGTATTAAAACCATTTTAAAATAATTTATTTAATATTATAATCAAATAAATTAAATACCATTAATATTCCAAAAATATTAAATATTTATGAAATATATTCATAATAATTAAAAACTCATTTTTAGAATTTAAAATAATTTTTAGAAATTTATTTTGTATTTTTCATAATTAAAAACTATTTTTATCAAATTTTTAAATAAAATAATTAATTTCTGAAATTAAATGTCACTAAAGGGGGCCTATAGCGACAGAATTGTCACTATAGGTGTTCTTCATGTTCTTGAGCCCAATCCCAAAAACTCATGACAGTTTAGAAGGTGGTAGGTTTGACCGGTTCTAGAATTATGATCTTTAAGTTTCTGGTTTTTCTAAAGTGTTAATGTTGTAGTATAAGTGTGACGCCCCCAAAATTTGGTATACATCACCCATCTTGAGTCACCAGATACATGGTACAGAATTCAAATTCAACTTAATAATACAACTGTCGTGTACAATACGACAAAACATAAACTGTGAGTTTGAATACAAATATTGTCTACTAGAGAGTATAAAAACTCAAAAGGAGTTCTCATTATAATTATTATCACACTATTTCAAAGAATAGTGAGTACTACTAATGCAAACATCTAGGACCATCACTCTGTTCTCCGACTAGTCCCAGCTACGTTCTCATTTCCTGAAGAGAACAATAAAAGAAAGGGTGAGCTCAATTAGCCCGGTAAGAAATATTATGACTAAGATAATGCGTAATAAATTATCATTAGCCTTCAACAAAGATGTTAAACCGATAAAATATAATAACTATCAAGTTTAATCTGCAATTTAACAAGCAATCCATTAGAAGAGTCAAGTAGGGAATAAAATCTACTATCTTCTATGATTTAAAAGGTTTTTCATCACTTTTATCGCTCGGGACTCACAATAAATAATCCACATCATCGAATCACCCCGCACTACTACTACCAATGATGTTTTTTTAGTATCACTTAACATGAATTATCCATGCACTACTGGCTTAAGATAATCATGTTTTTCATCAATCATCCCGATCATGCCATAAAATAATTCATCTTTGCACTACTACCAAAGAGAATCCATAGCCATAATCATACTAAAACCTGTCCATCAATGCACTACGGGCCAATGATGACTTTTTCCACATCATTTGTAACATTACTTATGAATATACCGAATAATCCCCGGTCATAATCATACCAAGTCCATCTACATGCAACAACAGCCACAAAATGACTTTCAACATAATATAAGCATGAGGATGATGACAATGATATAAAAATTCAATAAAACAAGTTCAAGAATTAATTTATCTAGAAACCGATAACGCCCAAATTGTCAACATGATACTTCTTTGTAGAGTAAAATTCAAGAATGCTCGTAAGAATATTTCCATGAAAAGATATCGGATGAAGCGCAAATATCAAGGATATTCCACTAATTTCATGGAGTATAGAAGTCAAAGTTTTAACTTATTGAGTATAATAAAGAATGGAATAACTAAAGAAATCACCATGCATGCGATAGAATCAAGACAAAGCTAGTTATTCCAATGTAATAATAAATAACGGAACTGTGTCCGGCGTAAACGCAACGCATGCATGTGATATTCCAACGTAATAATAAAGAATGGAACCAGTCCTGTCAAACGCATGCATGTGATATTCCAATGTAATAATAAAGATCGAACTGTGTCCCAAGCATAAAATGCATGTGATGATATTCCAATGAATAATAAAGAATGGAATGGAACCCCAGGTAGTAAACGCATGACATGTGATATTCCGGCAGAATAATAAATAATGGAATCGATTCCCCTAACGTAAACGCACAAAGCAGGATATTTTCGCGTAATAATAAATAATGAAATCACAGAAGAATTTCACCAAGTATAGGGTAGCCCACATATACAAGTTATTCCAACAGAATAATAAATAATTGAATAACAGAAGAATTTCACCAAGTATAGGGTAGCCCACGTATATAGGTTATTCCAACAGAATAATAAATAATTGAATAACAGAAGTTCTCTTCATGAATTCAAAAGAAATAATACCCCTTACGAGTACAACAAATAATATTCCCTACCTTTGAAAGAAGAGTACTCCGACTAGTAGGTCGAGGATATACTCGAAGAAAACTTGCACTACGCTTAAAACTTTCTTAAACTCTAAAGAAATACGCTCAAGATTATAGAAGAAGAACTCTCTCTATAGTTTCTCTCGTTAGAGTTTCAGTGAATTCGTAAGAAATAATGAAGGAATGAACTTCTATTTATAGAAAAATGGACTGCATAGTAACTAACTCATGAACGGTCCAGATTGATTTACTTTAATCTGATGGTCCATATTTAAAGCAAAATCTTTTAAATAAAATAAAATATATTCTATTTATAATCTAATAAAACGAATAACTTTATAAAAGATTTTACTATGCAAATACTATGCAGGCACTATGCATAATAGAATATAATATATTCTAATTATTGTCTAATAAAACAAATAACTTTATAAAAGTATTTTACTATGCAAACACTATGCAGGCACTATGCAAACAGTATGCATAATAAAATATAATATATTCTAATTATTGTCTAATAAAACAAATAACTTTATAAAAGTATTTTACTATGCAAACACTATGCAGGCACTATGCAAACAATGTATACATAATAAAATATAATATATTCTAATTATTGTCTAATAAAACAAATAACTTTATAAAAGTATTTTACTATGCAAAAACTATATACGAGCACTATGCAAATACTATACATAATAAAATATAATATATTCTAATTATTGTCTAATAAAATAAATAACTTTATAAAAGTATTCTGTTTTATATAAAAAGCTTTCTGTTTTATCACACTAATAATACCAATAAAACAAAACTGAGTGACTTATCACGTAAGCATCAATAATCAATACCGCAGGTTACTACGCAACCACGCCAGACATCGTATTTTTTTACTACCGAGTAGTTCAACAAGATTAACGGTGAAACTTTCGCCGTTATTTTCATAAAATATTTTTGTCGCTTTCAATTCGACAATAATTCCGCCAGGGGTCCACCAATGATTGTACTGTCAGTATTTGGATATTCTCCGACAAAAGAATATTCCCCAATCAAATTGAATATTATACAATAACTTGCATACTTTTTAAAATTTATAAATACTACCCACAACTATAACACTATCTCAAATCCACACCATAATATTCAAAAAAATATTTCGAGAAAATTAAATCTTTATTCATAAAATCTGGGGTCTCACAATCTCCCCTCCTTATGAAATTTTGCCCTCGAAATTTACGTATGTTCCTGGTATGCCGAAGAGGTGAGGATACCTCGACTTCATTTCAAATTCTAACTCTTAAGGTATAACCTTTGAGTGTTGAATACGATTCTTCTTATCCAAGATTTTAACACGTATCTCCTCAAACGTTAAATCATCCGCTATTTCGTCCGGTTCTAAATAAATAATGTGGTTTGGGTCGTCCACATATTTACGTAACATCGATACGTTAAAAATGTTATGAACACGCGACATACTTGGCAGTAAACGAGTCTATAGGCCACAGCCCTACTTCATCGAGGATTTCAAATGGGTCAATTAAATCGGGGTTGAGATTTACTCTATTCGTCGATTCTTGCTTCTAGAATAACGCCCTCTTGAACCTTCTTCATTCTTCACATTAATCAGCTCCGGGTGTGTAGCTTGAGCGGCTTTAACTTTATCGATTAAATTTGATTCTAATCGTATATTCGTTATCTTCACGTGGGTTCGTATATTCGCACTTATAACCGCATACGATCTTCTACTCAACGCGTCAGCTACCACGTTCGCTTTTCCACGATGGTATGGTACGATCATAATCTTTAACAGCTCGAGCCAACGTCTTTGGCGCATGTTACGTTCGCTTTAGTTGAATAAATGTTTAAGGGGTTTTTTTTTGAAATGGGTTTTGTACTAGGGTCAATACAAAATTCAATTTCAAGCTCTAGGGTAGGCTAAGAAGTCTTCAAGAATACGTCAGGAAATTTATTAACAATAGAAATAGCATTCAAAACTGTGACCCTCATTCAAGACCTGGATAGTATGTCACATAGATACCTATCAACTTGCCATCGTCATTCACGAAGTCGCCTACAGAAAGTCTGGCTTCGGTGCATTTCACACAAGGAAGTCAACAACGAAAGGCTCAGGGCTCTTTACTTTTGACTTGATATGACAATGATTGACTTTAGTAGTTTGGTTGCTTGAATTCGCATAACAGGTTAGTTAGGAATATAGAAGCTAACAACCTTATGAAAAACATGATGAGTAGTTAACCAATTGATTCCTAAAATCATATCAAGAACAAGTATTTTCAATGAGATAAGATCGACAGGTAACGTGAAAGTGTCGATTTGAATTAAACAAGATTTATAAACAGTGGAGGTAATGAATGTTTCTACTAACGGAGTTTCAACCAATAAGTCAAAGTCTAATTTCTCCGGAGTTAAATTTAAACGTTGAGCGCAAGCAAAAGCGATAAAAGAATAGGTAGAACTAGTATCGAATAAGGTATAGACTTCGCAAGAATTTATAATTAACTAACCCGTGATAACTTCGTTCGATTCCTCGTCACGAAAAACGCTCTCCCTTAAACTACCGAATTTGACTTGTTCGATGACTCATTGGTGTCGCCATTACCACTCGAATTAACTTTTGCTATAGGCATATTCCACCTCAACCGCTTCATCGTATCTCGCCCCATGATCTCGAATCATTAGCCTTCGATCCATATCGAATTGGGGTTGACCGCAACGTGTAGGGTAATTCAAAACTCGATGATGGGTTCTCCCAATTGCTGTCGAAAAAGAGAAATACATATCATCTATTTTAGCTTTTTTGGATCGGACTTCTCTTCCACAATATCAACGCTGTCGTGTGGCTTTTTACCCACGATCTTTCATTCTCACTGCTCGCTTATTTCTTCTTTCAAATTGCTCCTTGACATTTGAATTCTCGATTCCACTTTTAATATCGATACTCGCCAAAGAGCGCTCTGTTTAGCTATCGCACATCGGGTAATACAATTTTGAATTGTTACATTCCTTTGCTCCACGCACCGCCTTCCGCTTCTTCAAATTTCCGCTTCTTCTAACTCATGAATACGATTTTGCAATTCTATATTTTGATCAATAAGTTCTTCTAATAAATCCTCCTCGTGTTCCTCTTCTTCCTCACTCTCGATTTACTACCTTTGTGACTAGCTTGAGTGCAACTTTTAATTCCTCAATCACCACATGGATATCTCTAATCACATTATCTTGGTTGGTGATTAGAGGTGTCTCCACTGGCCTCATGTGCTCCATTGCTATTCTCAACATTCTCGGATGTCATTTTCAAATACCGCCACAAAATAAGGGTTAATTAACATATCACATATTATCCCTATACTTTGACCGACCAATTAAATACCAAATAAACTTAGGTAGGTCATACTAGCGAAGGAATTTCCTGCCTCTCCCTCCTAGTTCTATTCTCACATCTTAGCAAGGATCATATCCCTAAGCTTTGATACCAACCATGGCGCCCCCCCAAAATTAGGTATACATCACCCATCTTGAGTCGCCAGAATCACGTGGTACAAAATTCAAATACAACTTAATAATACAACTGTCAGGTACAATACGACAAAACATAAACCGTGAGTTTGAATACAAATATTGTCTACTAGAGAGTATAAAAACTCAAAAGGAGTCCTCATTACAATTATTATCACACTATTTCACGTAATAGTGAGGACTACTAATGCAAACATCTAGGACCATCACTGCTTCCCCGACTAGTCCCATTCGTTCTCATTTCCTCAAGAGAACAAGAAAAGAAAAGGTGAGCTCAACTAGCCCAAAGAAGAAATATTATGACTAAGATAATGCGAGAATAAATTATCATTAGCCTTCAACAAAGTTAAACCGATAAAATATAATAACTATCAAGTTTAATCAGCAATGAACAAGCAATCCATTAAAGAGTCAAGTAGGAATAAAACTATCTTCTATGATTTAAAAGGTTTTCATCACTTTTATCGCTGGGACTCAGCTTAATAAATAATCCACATCATCGAATCACCCCTGCACTACGGCCAAGGATATTTTTTAGTATCACGACCATGAATTATCCATGCACTACGGCTTAAGATAATCATATTTTCATCAACGGTCCTGATCATGCCATAAAATAATTCATCTTTGCACTACGGCCAAAGAGAATCCATAGCCATAATCATACCAAAAACTGGCCCATCAATGCACTACGGGCCAAATGAGGACTTTTTTCCACATCATTTGTAACATTACTGGTTATGATTATACCGAATAATCCCCGTCGTCATAATCATACCAAGTCCATCTATGCACTTCACAGCCACGTATGACTATCAACATAATATAAGCATGAGGATGATGAAAATGATATAAAAATTCAATAAAACAAGTTCAAGAATTAATTTATCTAGAACCGATAACGCCCAAATTGTCAACATGATACTTCTTTGTAGAGTAAAATTCAAGAATGCTCGTAAGAATATTTCCATGAAAAGATATCGGATGAAGCGCAAATATCAAGGATATTCCACTAATTTCATGGAGTATAACCAAAACTTAACCAACCGAGTATAATAAAGAATGGAATAACAAAAGAAATCACCATGCATGCGATAGATCGCGACAGCAAAAAGTATTCCAATGTAATAATAAATAATTGAACGTGTCCCATAGTAAAACGCATGATGGGATATTCCAATGTAATAATAAAGAATGGAACCAGTCCGTAGTAAAACGCATGACGTGATATTCCGAAGCCGAATAATAAATAATGAAATCACAGAATAATTTCACCAAGTATAGGGTAGCCCACATATACAAGTTATTCCAACAGAATAATAAATAATTGAATAACAGAAGAATTTCACCAAGTATAGGGTAGCCCACGATATCAAAGTTATTCCAATGTAATAATAAATAATTGAATAATGTAAGTTTTCTTCATGAATACAAAAGAAATAATACCCCTTACGAGTACAACAAATAATATTCCCTACCTTTGAAAGAAGAGTACTCCACTACTAGTAGGTCGAGGATATACTCGAAGAAAACTTGCACTACGCTTCAAAGCTTTCTTAAACTCTAAAGAAATACGCTCAAGATTATAAGAAGAACTCTCTCTATATAGTTTCTCTCTCTAGAGTTTCAATGAATTCGTAAGAAATAATGAAGGAATGAGCTTCTATTTATAGAAAAATGGACCAGATAAGAACTAACTCATGAAACGGTCCCGTATTGATTTACTTTAATCTGACTGGTCCATATTTAAAGCAAAATCTTTTAAATAAAATATAATATATTCTATTTATAATCTAATAAAATGAATAACTTTATAAAAGATTTTACTATGCAACTATGAAAACACTATGCATAATAAAATATAATATATTCTAATTATTGTCTAATAAAACAAATAACTTTATAAAAGTATTTTACTATGCAAACACTATGCAGGCACTATGCAAACACTATGCATAATAAAATATAATATATTCTAATTATTTTCTAATAAAACAAATAACTTTATAAAAATATTTTACTATGCAAACACTATGCAGACACTATGCAAACACTATGCATAATAAAATATAATATATTTTAATTATTGTCTAATAAAACAAATAACTTTATAAGAGTATTCTGTTTTATATAAAAAGATTTTACTATTAGCCTAATAAAATGAATTACTTTATAAAATTATTCTGTTTTATATAAAAAGCTTTCTGTTTTATTACACTAATAATACCAATAAAACAAAACTGAGTGACTTATCACGTAAGCATCAATAATCAATACCGTGTGCTACTATGCAACCACGCCATTCTCGTATTTCTTTACTACCGAGTAGTTCAATCAAAGATTAACTGCAAAACTTTCGTAGTTATTTTCATAAAAATATTTTTGTCGCTTTCTCAATCCGACAATAATTCCGTTAGGGGTCCACCAATGATTGTACTGTCGTAAATGCGGATATTCTCCCACAAAAAGAATATTCCCTCACCAAATAATATTATACAACAACTTGCATACTTTTTAAAATTTATAAATACTACCCACAACTATAACACTATCTCAAATCCACACCATAATATTCAAAAAAATATTTCGAGAAAATTAAATCTTTATTCATAAAATCTGGGGTCTCACAATAAGTGTAATACTACAACTACATACCAAATACATGGCCAAATCATAACCAATCTTCAAGATCTAGGCTCCAAAAAAGCTTGTCAGAGTTGTTCTTCATTTCTGGGTTACCCAGAAATGAAGAACAATTCGAGGGTTTACTTTCTGTGCCTTTAATCTTTCATTATGGGTCTGGTATATGTGATCTAAAGGTTCGGTCATATAGTCCTTGTATTAAGGTACAAATTTCATACGATAGAAAAGTCTAATAACATCTCATATAAGAAATATAGGTCGGTCAAAGTGTGCCATAAAAACTGTCTTTGAACATTTTTGGATTTTCCAGAAATGTTCTTCGGCAGATGGTCAACCCAAGTTTGACCTGTCGTATCTTTGATCATGTGCAAGATCTGGTTGGTCTAATGGCTTATATGTGTAGTTCTCATGTCAGGCTACAATAACAAAACAACAAATTGGCCAAACACATTACCAGAAGCAAGATCCGAAGCTATCAAAACGCTTGTTAGACTTTCTGGGTTTCTGGGTTGCCCATAAACTTAGTTGGTCATGGTCGGTAAACGACCTTTGACTGCTTATAACTTTCAATCTACACATGATCGGAGCTTGATTCAAGTTCCAGATCAAAGCTCTTACAACATACTACAACTACAAACCTTTAAAACACAAAAACAAATAACATGCAATGATCTATGAGCCCTGACATTCGGCTGTCAGGCCATATTTTAGGGTTCATAGATCAGTTTTTAAAAACTTGATTTCGTGCATTTAGATGTTATAGATCCATGATCTAACAATCCAGATCACTACTTAACACCCTTTGACACATTTCTAACCAACAAATAACAACATATATCATCAGATCCTAAAATTTTTAAGATTTAGGGTTTATACCACTTTGATGTTTTGATCTTGAATCTGATCATCATGATCTGATCCTGGCTTGCTAGGGATCTTACTAAGGACTGAATTACTTAATATTTTCGTGGGTCTAGAAAGAGGAGTTGGTTGTGAGTTAGAACACAAATAAGCCAAATATGTGAACTTTCTCTCTCTAATTCTATGTATATCACTTGATATAATGAATATAGCTAATGATATAGCTGATATGTATTTATTTTTGTCACATGGATGATCTTGGTGGTTTACTAACTCCAAATATGGCAATATCTACAAGTTTCCTACAATAATGCAACAACGGTAATTAGGTCATTTGACTTTTAAATTTAATGGCACTTTAGACATTTACTACAACCTTTAGGGTTTGGACCCTTAGGGTTTAACCTTAAGGTAAAAAAAATTCTATCCAATTTAGGTTTTAAAATGGAAAATTATGATTTCTAAATTATAATTAGAGTTTTCTAATTATATTAAGATTTACTAATCATAAATCCAGCTTGCTAATTAGGATTAATATTTCCTAGTTAAAATTGCTAATTTAGCAATTAGGTCCATAATTGTACATTAGGGTTTCAAACAGAACAATTAGGGTTTCAAACTTTAAAATTAGGGTTTTCTAATTAATTATTAGAGTTTTCCTAATTAAGTCTATAATAATTAATACGTACTTTTAAATTCCTAATTTAGGGATTTCGTAATCCGAATTAAGGTTTCAAATTCCCGGAACTGAAATTAGGGTTTACAGAACCGGTTTTTAGGGTTTCTTATCCACCGCTAGGGTTTTCTAACTGAATGCTAACATTCTTAATATAATATTAGGATTTGCCACATATATAGGTTATCTGGTCAACCCTTGACCCCTAACCACATTCTGTACACATATATGACCATACACACAGAATATATAGACTTATATACTTAATCGTGAATAATTCACCAAAAGATTTTAAACCCACAAAAATCCGTCACAAAATTTTGAAATTCTTAAAATTTCTTCATAGAAATATCAAATACATTCACTTATTTTCTGTCTAGGTTTATTATTCAACATTTAATTCATCATTTAAGATTTAAATAATTATCTAAATTCTCGGGTTGTCACAATCCACATGTGATTTCGTAAAAAATTTTCTGAAATCGAGATTCTAAGAGTTTGGGGAGTTGCTTATGCAATGAGAAATTGTTAGGTACCCCCGACTTCTATGTAACCAAGGTTACCACTTTTCTATTATTTTCCACATAATTTTTAAAAGTTGCCTTAAAAAAAAGAATACAAGTGTGTGCTGTAACGACCGAGAAAATAAGATTATAATGTAAATTAATTTTATTTGATTATATTGAATAAAATATTATTATATGTTAATTATAATGCATAAGTAAGTTGAAGGTTATTTTATAACCTAGGATGATGATATAATCGTAGCATTCTGACTACGTGCTTGAAATAAACTGTATGAATTTCCAAGACGAAAATACAAGTTTTTCGATAAATTTTTTTGAAAAATTGTGACGCCCCCAAAATAGGTATACATAACCCATTCTGAGTCGCCAAATACATGGTACATAATTCAAATACAAACTTAATTATACAACTATCGTGTCAAATACGACAAAACATAAGCTGAGAGTTTTAACACAAATATTGTCTCGTAGACAATATTCAAACTCAAATGGAGTCTTCATTATAATTATTATCACACTATTTTATAGAATAGTGAGGACTACTATAACCACCAACTTGGACCATCACTCCATTCCCCGACTAGTCCCAGCTATATTCTCATTCCCTGAAGAGAACAATGAAAGCAAAGGGTGAGCTCAACTAGCCCAGTAAAGAATATTATGACTAAGATAATGCAGAATAAATTATCCTTAGCCTTCAACAGTGTAAAACTGATAGAATACAATAGACAACAAGTTTAACTGCAGCGGAACAAACAATCCATTAGAAGAGTCAAGTAGAACATGATGTCTACTATCTTTTATGATTTAAAAGTTCATCGTCAATATTTTATTTCTATAACACATTTCAATAAATAATCCACATCACTGAATTATCCATGCACTACGGGCCAAGGATATTCGTTAGTATCACATCCATGAATTATCCATGCACTACGGGTCAAGGATATTCATTATTATCATATCCATGAATTATCCATGCACTACAGGTCAAGGATATTCGTTAGTATCACCAGTGGTCATGATTTTTCCAAACAATAATTCATCTTTATACCCTTGGTCAAAGAGAACCTGTTAGTTCCCAATAGCACACAATAGATCTAGAAGGGGTGTAAGAACCCGAATTTTCAGAAAATGTTAAAATAAGAATTTAGTGAATAAAATTCTTAAAGCATGAGATGGGTTCGAACAAGAATATATATGTGTTACGAGGTATGTGGTATTATGTTACATATGGTAATATGAACTATGTGATGTTGTGTTTAATAAATATATATCATTATTATATATTTGTTATAAATTGTAGAGATGAATTAATATGAAGATGGATAAAATTTATCTATTGATGTTAAATAATTTATGTGAAATTATTTTATAATAGTAAGTTGGTGACATTAAAAATTTTCTATAATCACCAATTTCTTGAGTATATGTACGAGTATGTATCAAGTCTAAGGCAGTGCAACCGTACTCTTTAATGGTGGATGTATAGGAGCTGAGCTAAACGATTCTTTCAGAGAGCGGAGGTATATACGAATTAGTAACCAATCTAACTCACTGTGAAAACAGTGTAGACGAGACGGAAACTAATTTGTTGGTTGTTTGTGGGAAACCACGCAGTGTACTATGTAGACACTCGAAATTTTCTGCACACCTATTACTGACATTTCAGGAGGGCAGATTCGTTTTTTAGAGATAACCCTAGAAGACAGCTCATATCCAGTCCTGATACTACCGGAAGTTCAACCTCAACCCCGGAACACACACCAGGAGTATCAGTTCCAACCTCGGAGATAACCCCGAGGCATGCAGTTCCAATACCAGAAATTCCACCAAAGAAGACCGATCCATCTCGGAGATAACCCTGAGATATTCAGTCTCAGTCCCAATACAAGGAGTAGCAGTTACTAACCTTGGAGATAACCCCAAGGAATGCAGTTCTGAAGATAACCCCGGAAATGCTTGTTTCAAATGCAATTAGCTTCAAACCTCGGCATTCACACCGATGCACTCAGTACAAGACCCGGAGGTAACACCAGAAAGACATGCACACCTCAGAGATGACATTGAGGACCTTCAACACTTGCGGCGAAATCAATCTCGGAGATAACCACGAGCAACGTCCTCGCTGACACCTAAAAGCCGTGATAACCCCCTTGAGGGCAAAGTCATCATCTTGCCACCTTGATGCCACATCGCGTCGTCTCAACATTTCAATACATACATTTCTACACAGCAATGTCCCACAAGAACCAAGGATGTCTAATTCCGAGTGACTATTACGTAGGATAACAGATAGAATTTGAAGCTTGAAGACTTGAGGGCATGGTCCCATCTTCCTGACTTCGTACAACCTCTAATCCCATGTCATTGCGTAACTCTCGACAACGGCGGTCCGAAATAGGTCTTATATACCTCAGTCGGATGCCCGAATTATAATTTTGAAAGTTCAAGCGGATATTACAGGTGCATGTGTGCACGTACTTCGAGACGGCGGGACCCGTGAAGCCCGGGGCAACCTGGCGAGCCGCAGGTACCTGCGGCTCCCCCTCTATAAATAGAGGGCTTGGGGTGGCCATTATGTAAGAGAAAAAGGCGAGGAAGCCCTGTCAAATTTGCTATGTACTCACCCTATACTGAGTGCTTTCTCATGTGATCACATATTCAGTCTACTGGATCTAGATTCAGGTCCCGTGATGGACATTTTCAGATGTAAGCAGCTTGTAAATTTATTCACGGTGTTTGTATTTCCTCAGATGGTTTTCATACCCACGAGGAGTTCGACACCATTTTGTACATTATTTTCTCAAAATGCTTCGCATCTCAAAAATTAAAAAAACAATCAAGCCGAACACTTAATAAAAAATGGGAGTGTAAAAGGTCTCAATTACTATTGAGCACAAGGGTTTGAAAAATCTCTTTTATAAAACATCACTGCCACATCTTGTTAAAAACTGAATTTTTACACAAATTCAAACCATGTGTATATAGATGCGAACGAGGCCTCACACTACTTCCAAAATAACAGCACATTGATCCACACACACATACACATTCATATAACAGTTTCTTGAAATGAGGCGGTCACCGTGGTAACACGGATGTCGGGGGTGCCTAACACCTTCCCTCTGCATAATTAAGTCCCCGGACCCTAATGAATCTAGGTTTCACCGACCCGTTTAGCAATGTCACATCACTGGGTCAATGTACAAACCTTTTCTCAGTTGTGTTGGTACAACCATATAAAAAACCAACTGGCGACTCTTAATAGTCCATCGTCGACATGATACATGTCAAACCTTTTTCACTTGTTTTTTTAAACAAATCTCACCTAACATGAGAACACCAAAGAACAAGTAACGAAAATGGACAAATAAAAATCTTGACGTCGACAGGTGGCAATTCTGCTGGGGACACCAGTAAGAGGACTTAAGCCGCTATTGCAATCTTTTCAAAACTGTTATATGCTTGTGTATGAATGTTGCATTTACATTTATGATGAATGTGTACGAATGCATATATTTTTCTGCGCTTAATGCGTTATACTATATCTGCTTGTGATATTAGTGCTTCGCAAATGTCATCATTTTCATAAACGGTGAGACACGTTGTATGCGAATGTATGTTGTGTGGTTCCTCCACCAGGAGGCTATCCTGTCAGTGTTTGATTACTGGGCTCGTAGGAAGACTAATTCCAACGAGGCTCAGGAAAGGCACCACCCAAATTCGCTCCAGTTGAAAAATCGGATTAACTTTCCGTCGAGTAAATTGCGATGATTTGGGAACCTTAATGCCAAAAAGCCGCGAGAGTAACCTAAGATAGGCCAACCTCTGATAAACCAAACACGGAGGAAAGTCTTTTCATGCTTTTTCATTACTTGTAAAGTAAATTACTTGTAATTTCATGCCATATTCATCTCCATGTAATGAGAAATATGAAGAAACATGTGTACATACATATTTAAATTAACATGTTATCCTGTATTACAAACAGCTAACATCCGCCTTGCAGGATAATATTCCTAGAACGAATATATTGCATGTAAACATTTACACATTCCCTAAATACTGATTAAGTAACAAATCACATATTTTGCTGTTCTGCTTAAAGAACTACACCAGTCTACTCAGGGTACGAGGATACCCATACATGTTGAATCCTCTACACAAGGAGGAACCCAAGGTCCTGATAAAGCCATTACAGAACCTCAACTTCAGTTGGATACGACCAAAAAAAGTCATGATATCACCCATCTCAAAGGAGATCCAGACACCGGTGACATCAGGAAGAATGTCCTTCAAATGGAAGAAACCCTTCGTGCGATCAAAGGAATTGGAGCACACGGGAGTGTCTCATATACTGACCTTTGTATATTCCCTGGTGTTCATTATCCAGAAAAATTTAAAACTCCTGACTTCGAAAAATATGATGGGTTAGGAGATCCTTACACACATTTGAAGGGGTTCATTGGAGAACTTGGATCTACGAAAAGCTCAAGATGCAGCTGTTTCAGAAGAGTCTGACTGGAAAAGCCCGTTCGTGGTATACCAGATTAGACAACTCAAAGATCCATAGTTGGGAGGAGCTAGCTCACGCCTTCCTCACTCAATACAGCTTCTAGTCTCAGGTGGCTCCTGATCGGTATCAGATTACCAAGGTCAATAAACAGTTCAATGAGTCTTTTAGAGAATATGCTCAAAGGTGGAGGCGCCTAGCTGCTCAAGTTATTCTTTCCATGATGGAATCAGAAATGGTCATGACTTTCATAAACATACAAGAAGCTCCTTTTTATGAAAGAGTCTTAGCTGGCATTGGTAAACCATTTTCTGAAATGATTAAACATGTGGAGATGGCTGAGATGGGATTGAAGGCAGGAAAGATTCAAGGCCTAGCTTCCCTTAAAGTTGTTGCTGAGCACATCCAATTCAGAAATTATGGAAACAACCCCCGGAGGGTCCATAAAAAGAAAGAGGAGGATATTTTCTTGATACTACAGGGTCAAAAAAGCAATCAGAACATGCCTTTCCATAGAAGAAATTACACTCCCTCTCAAGCACAGTCTTCAAACTCTCCGTTGCCAAGAGGTGGAGAAGTCAAACGCCCTCGAGAGTTCACACCCTTAGAGGACTCGCTCGAGAATATTCTCACTCTTCTGACAACTCAGAAGAAAATCACGCATCTTCTTCCACCAGCCAACCCTAGTGGGAGGGGTTTCAATGCTGCTCGGAAATGTACTTATCATGTCGGGGCACCTGGACATGATACTCAAGATTGTTGGGCCTTTAAACACAAGATCCAGGATTTAATAGACAATGGTGAGATCGTGGTCACCAAACTAGATCAACCTCACGTAAAAGACAACCCTATTCCTCAACACAAAGAGGAAAAGGTCAACATGATTAATTGGAGCAGTGGACAGAGTTCCAATTTTAACGGTGAATCATCCCAGACCATCAAAGACGGTGTTGACAAATGGGATTATGCCAAATTCTAGTTTGCAATGGAATGAAAGATGAAAGCTCTGTGTAAATAGATTGAGCAATTGGCAGAACTGGTAACCTATCAGCATCAAGTCACACGCCAATTAGTCAGCCAGGAGCATGCTATTCTGCTCCCTTTTTTTGCAAATACTCCCTCGTCACCTTCAGAGAAAGAAACACTAGAAGACAAAGTGACGAAGAGAGCAAGTGCCAAAGCCCATAGGGATTTTGCCAACAGAAGGGAATTTACATACCTGGGCCAACCTATAGAGGAAATACTTCAGATGCTGATCAATGAAGGAAGGATCACTTCCCTTCTACCTCCAATCAATCCACGTTCAGGATGGTTTAATTCTAATGGAGTCTGCTAATATCATTCCCATTCTCGCGGTCACAGTACGGAAGATGCTGGGCACTCTGCCACCTCATTCAAAATCTAATTGACAGCGATGTGCTGCAGCTAGCAGACGACGATACTGTGCTATTTGAGTGTGAGAATACTTGTCCTACTAAATGGAAGGGATTGGTAGCAATTATATCCGCTGAGGCTGATGGGACTGTCAAACCTCTCACAATGCGAGCAATTCAACTCAAAGGAATTGACAATCCTTTGAAAGTGGTTGCTCCCGAACCAATCAACTTGTCATTCAGACCACAATATCCTGTTATCAGCTTACAAAAGGTCCCATGGAATTATAGAGAAGCTGAAGGATCCACCTGTGACGAACGAGATTTTTGTAAATTAATTTTAATATTTATTGAATTAAATAAATATTTTCGATGATTTAATTATTGGATTAAATAATTATTTGATGCAATTGTGGTAGATTAATTTAATTATATGTTACATTTATTAAATTAATGTAGAGAATATTTATTATTCAAGTATGTATTTATGTGAGCTTATTGAATTAAATGAAATATTTAATTAAGCATGATGTTATTTTAATTAATTTAATTATTAATTAGAGAGTTAATAATTTGACATTAATTATTAATGAGAAATTTAATTATGTGACTATGTGAATTTATGAGAAATTATTATATTTTATTTAAAGTAAATTAAATAAAATATTGAAGTTATTTTATAAGGAGTGTGACATTAATTAAACTATAGTATAAGAAGTGTATCAAATTAAATGAGAATGAATTATATTGAATAGCCAAACAAGGCCTTAGTAGTGGTTGAGGGCAGTTAACCATGAATTGGTTAACTCCGACCCACACAACTATCGATTATAAAATATATATCGTATTCTTTTATTTCATTTTCTTAAGTCCGATAAAACTAGTTAGAGAGAATCTGATAATTTTTGAGGAGAATTGTGAGTCAGTGATTGAAGAAGGAATTGAGAAAGAATTCATCTCCTATTAAAATCTACACTACGCTTTGGGTAATTCTATCCAACCCAATTCTTATTTTACGTCTTTTAAAGTTTTCCTAAATATGGCTTAAGTCCTCTATAAAGTTTCTGTAGTTGAATGGGGTAACAATTATGTGTATATATGTAATAATTCGAGTAGCATAGCATATCTTATATATATATTTTATATGATTCCATATCATAAGTTTCATAATACTATGAATTGTTATTTCAAAAATTTACAGAGTTTGGGTTATGGCCATATGGCCTTATACGTGATAATTCATGTGTTGATCATATATTATCCCTAAATTTTACACTCGTATATTATTATGCATGTTGATACGAAGAGACCAAAGTTTAAATAAGCGGATTCGGTGTTATAACGAATCCGTAGTGACAATTTTCATGTTTTATTTTCAAAACCTCCAAGAACATCAAAGTCAGTGAAATTCACATATTTTAGTTCTGTGATTATGTGTTTTAATGGGTTAAAACCATTCTATAAATGTTGGGTTATGATTATACATGAATTATAACATGTGGGTATGTCTAAATTCGTGTAGTAATATTTTAAATTGGAGTTTTTGGTTGTGTTACGTAATTTTTGTGAATTGCGAGCAGGTTTACAACTTCTTGCCATGATGCTCACGCCAAATCTCACGCCTAAACATCCGTGTCACATGATAATAAGTTTCCAGCCAGTAAACCACATGTCAATGTTGCGGCCTATACATGACATATCTTGACGTGAAGATCAAGTGTATGTAACGATGGCGTGTGGCGCCACTCTCCAGAAAGTTCAGAAATGTAATTTTTAAAATGTTTTAAGTCTAACAATGTGTTAGTAAATTAATGTAATGAACATGTAAACATGTTAGAAGTATAATATGATGATAAAAGAGTTGTTTAACATGTTAATAACATAATTGCATGTGGATCGAATTATTGAATACATAATAAGCTTGTTATTCATGAAGTATAAATTATGTGACAAAGTGGTAAATTAACTAAGTATAGTTAAATAATCAAAGTAGACAAAGAGAATGAGTTTATGATGATTAGTTAAGTTATAATTAACTGGTATTGTGAATGTGAATGATATGTAGGATTTAATTCAAAGAACGTGCTTAGTTAAAGTGTAATCTACGCACGAGGCAAGTTTTCTAACCCTACTTGTCATTATTGTTCAATTTTATTATTTACCCCGAGTAAATTATCATTACTATTATTCAAGTTCAAATGTTATATTAAAGATTTATTATCTTTTCAAAGCATGATTCAGTTATACAATAATTGTTCTATTGTATACTTCTTGAGATTATTATTCGAATTGAATATCATTATTGTTGAACCTTATTAGACTAGTGAACTTTATTGATTCAACTAGTCCTTAGTTGATGAACCGTTCTAAATTTCAGAACCCTTATTGAATTATCCAAACCAAACTTCCTTTAGTGCGGACTCGAATGTCAAACCGAGATGAACAACCTGCAAAGGGATTTACTTATCGTTAGCGTTAAGATATTGTGCATGTATGGTACTAAGGGTTTGATCCCCCAAAATGCGAGTAGAAAGGTCCATAGTCTTATGACTATTAAAGGTTTCAAGTATAACCCTTGATAACCTAGGATATAGTTCAAGGTCTTATGTCCCTCAGAATTCTTTTGATTCTTGTTATTCATTATTGATTCAAAAGTTGAGCTTTTATTCAGATGTCTTTGATTTATTCGCATGTTATTATACTGTTATTTCATTATTATACTTGTGGGCATTAGTGCTCACTCTTGCTTGATAATAACATTGCAGTTAAGAACGAAAGAACTGATGAACCTTCCACTAGTAAAGGCAAGGGCAAAGTTAGCAAATGATGAAGACTTGTTATTTTATTTGATGATGTATTTATGTTTAAGACTTGAGTTAATGATGTTGTTTAAGACTTATTTGTTTATGATTCCGCACAGATGTTTAAGGTTAGTTCAACCTGGGATGATGTTTATTATTCGGATGTTGTAACCCCATAAGGGGAAGATTTTATTTCTATCTATTGCATGGTTTGCATTTATTATGGTTAGATAGATAGATGATATTTGTATAGTGAACACCAAATCTCGTGGAATCGACGTGCGGTTTGGGGTGTCTGAAGGTTTTGGAAGAAGCCTACGTCATCGACATCGGTGGATGTAAAAATTTCAACATCCGGTTGATCACAATTTTAACAACAATGTGATATCTTTCATCGATGATGACATACTGACCCGGCGGGGACCGGTCATTGCAAGCCATTGCACATTCATGGTTTTGTCCTCCTGATATATGCTAATGGAGTCTTGATAGATGGAGGTTAAATCTCGAATATATGTCCTTACGCTTACTTTGCTAAAGATGAGCGTCAATCTCAAGCGGATCCGGCGACCCATACGGTTATTAAAGCTTTTCGGCGAGACCCGCCAAATTCATCGGAGAGATTGAGCTACCATTCGAGATTGGTCCCCATACCTTCTGCGTTTCTTTTCACGTGCTCAAAATAGATTCAGGATACAACCTGCTATTGGGAAGACCATGGATTAACATGGTCAGGGCGTCCCTCAACTCTTCATCGACAATCAAATACATCATTAATGACGATGACTTAGTCACAATCAATCGCCGAACCTAATGTCCTAAACAAAGGGACATACCCCTCATCAGATTCAATTCAGAAGTTGAACCGGTCAATTTTCATGCCCTGGAGGTAAGCAACACTCACTACCACCCTATTGGGGTGCCACCTCTCAAACCCAAGATTTCTGCCGAAGTAATGTCGGCTGCTCAAGAAATGATATCTTTGGGTCATCAATCGGGATAAGGGCTGGGTAAAAGTAATCAGGGTATTAAACACCCAAAAGTGGTCAATCAATGGGGATAATTTGGATCGGGCTATTCTGCCGATTCGATCATAGGAATCCACATAAACATCATCAGATTCCTTCATCTTCAGTTACACGATGTTTGTCTTTACCTACAACTTCTGAGTCCGCACAACCTCCTGTAAAGGTGCCTGCCAGCGTCGTGGCTATGGGCGCAGCTGCGCCGTCCCCTGGCTAGACCAAAGCTGAGTATTTTCTGGTTTCATCTTGGTTCTTAGCATGCATAACTGTGAACACATATCTTACCCACGTGTTATGAGGTCTTAGCCCAAGTTTGGCGACTCTTGTATTTACCTTCAGTTATTTTACACTTTATAACTTTATTGCCATTTGTTTCACGGCTAAGTAAGTTCATACAACAAGGGCCTAACTATACGACCACCAATGAGGTTAAACAACTTTCAATATACATGCTTACATGTAATCATATGACTAACATGGTTTATGACTTGAAATCTTACTTTAAGACATGTATAGTTCATAGTTTGTCTATCTTGTAGTGTGCACGTACCCATCATGACTAAAGACATAAAAGTCCTATCATGTTTGCACATATAGGCCATGTTTAAAGACCCAAAAGTTACTATTATGTCATCCTACATGTTCAGAAGTTTAGACAACACAATCCTCATGAATATGATTTTCAAAACGTTTAAGTTTCTTTTCAAAACACATACTAAGTCATGCTAATGCTTTCTATTATGAGCAAGGAAATCTTATATTTCATGTATAATATCATTCATTTTCATGTTACATCACTCAGAATAACATATTCCATCATCAGGAGCACTATACTTGCGTATGTGCTCCCTCGACACCCTCCGATCGACTCCGAATACATAACAGTCATAAAGATGACTATTTTGACCCTTCCTAAAGACCTCAAATTGAAACCCTTAAAGAACAAAAGTTGTAGGTCTATTCATCCTCGTTCCGGATCATCTTAAATCACCTCAATCGAAGTTCGTATGAAAATGTTATGCTTAATTTACTACAACGAGTCGGAAGCGGTCCACGATTCTCGATGCCCAGTAATTGCTACTTTAATTGGCCTTGGGGCAGCGTGCAATTTCTACTGAGGAAGCGATCTGACCCCTCAGGCTCTATTCTTCGTGATTTTGCAGACCCCTACCCCTTCCGATTTTCATAACATAATTTATACTCATCCAAATTAGCTCATTTTCGATTCTAGGAGTTTGTAACTCATAAAACTACAACATACCAACTACCCAACAATTAACATAAACATTAACTAACCCAAATATGAATTTATAACTCATGTTCATATTAATTGTTCATGTTTTGACAATTTAGCGAATTCGATCACCACGACTTCGTTTCTTAATCAATTGACATGATTCAAACTACACCGCTTTTGTTTCTTAATATACTAACATAATCCAACATCAATTTACAGATTATCACACATATTAAACATGAAATTTTGTACTTTCTAAAGCCATTTTTCATACATAAACAATGTTATCCCAATTTCTTCATACAATCCCAATTTCACGTGTTTGATACTCAAACAATCACTCATATGTGATGATTAATAGATTATAAACCTTATAGACAAGTATTTGTATAAATCCCACATAATTATCAATAGAAATTTCAAAGATAGAAGTGAAGATTAGAGTAGATTATACCTTGAATCTTTGTTTGTTGGGAAAATGATTGTTTTCCCTTGATATTCTAACTCCTTAGCAAAATCTACAGAGAATTTCTCTCTTCCTACCAAGCTCTCTCTATACTCTATTCTTCACTGATATCTAACCTTAGGGAAATAAATAATATACATAGAAATAAACTGATATGGCTTTTACGTCTGCGTCAGTTACAATAAGCCAAAGGCCACAAGGCCTTGTTTGGCTACACACAATTCCCCTCATTCCAATTTATTTTGATAAGATTATATTATATAGTTTTTTATTTGTCACACCTGTAACCATTTTACATAACTTACAATAATAATTATAATTTTTATTATAATTCTTCTGATGATTAATAAATAATCATATATCTAATTTAATTAATAAATTAGATTTAAACAACGCTTTATTTAATTTACTTATTTTCATTAATATTAAACAACTCATTTAATTTAATTTATTCATTAAATTAAATCTTTCAAATAAAAATTACCATTATTCAATTTCATTACTAAATTAATGCACCACAATTCATTAATTATTTATTTTTCTCAATAAATAAATTATTTAAAATATTTATTTAATTCAATAAATATTTAAAATTAATTACCAAATTCATTTAATTTCTTCAATAGTTAACTTAACTATTGAACCTCACTTTCCCAATATATGAATATATATTTCTCTTCACACCAGATCACATATTTAAAAATATATAGCATGTATATATACATACTCAAACTCAAAACATCTCATAATAAGAATTTTAATTATTAAATTCCTATTTTAATAACTTATAAAAATTCGGGTTGTCACATTATTTATTCAAATTTTTACTTCACCTAACATTCTCAAATTGAGTGCGCAGACGAAAAACTATGTTTTCCGCAACTAAATTATTAGTGGATAATCCATCTTTCCTCAAAATTATATCATTACGTATTTCCCAGAAATTCAAAAATAATTCCCGAGAAGAAATGGACGAATAATATTTTTGTATGACCCCAACTTTTATGAATAAAGAATTAATTTTCTCTAAATATATTAATAAGGTGTTGATTTGATATAATGTTATAGTTGTGGGTAGTATTTACAAATTTTGCAAAGTAAGCAAGTTGTCATAAAATATTTTTTTGGTCGGGGAATATTTGTAAGACGACACAATCATTGGTGGACCCCATTACGGAATTACTGTCGTATTAGAAAATGATAGAAATAACTTTATATAAAAATAACGGCAAAGGTTTTACCGTTAACTGTTAAAATACTCGGTGATAAAAGTACAATAATACGTGTGGTTGCATAGTAGTACACGGTATTGTACAATACCTTTGATTATTGATGCTTACGTGAGAAGTCACTCAATTTTATTCAATTATTGCAACAGTAATTGCTGCATAGTATTTCACATTATTGATTCAATTATGGTCACAATATCATCTGCACAATATTTTATAATATTAAATCAATAATTAAGACGACAAAGTTATTCATATTAGTATTTGCATTATTGACAATGTCTAGAAAGTTATGTCGAGGAAAGGAGTTTGGTCACCTAATTGTGCACCAATAAGGAGAAGTTCTTTTGGGAAAGCCCCCTCTTTCCTGGGAATGATCTGGTTGTTAATATTGTGAGTTATAATATTAATGATGAAAAAATGTTATTAAAAATATATTTTGTGAAGCCAAGTGAATTGAGATAAATAGAGGGGATTTTTATGATGTATTTGTTATAAATTTGGCTTATTATATGGACCCCCACTAACCCATTTTTTTAAATCGTTGGGAGAAAGTTATCTCAATTTTGTTATATATATATATATATATATATATCAAAGTTCACGAGGGACGACGGGGGGGACAAAGTTCATGGGGAGTATTATTATTATTATTATATATATATATATTATATAAGTTTTGTTTTTATGTAAAATAGAATATATTATATTTTATTGTTTGCATGGTACTGCATAGTATTTGCATAGTACTGCATAGTGCAACATAGTGCTGCATAGTAAAAAAAAAAAATTAGCCGATCGAAATGTCGCCCATGATTTGGGTTACTGTGCAGTCCGTGATTATTTTCTAAATAGTTTCCTGCCATTCTCCTATAAATAGGATGCTCAGTTTAGAAAAGAAAATCACACCAGAATCAGAGAATTCTTCTTCTATATTATTGAGCGTATTTCTTTTGAGTTTAAGGAAGTTTTGAGTGTAGAAAATAGTGCAAGTTTTCTTCAAGAATATATCCGCTATACCAGTTAGAATTACTCTTCTTTTGAATTAAGGGGTATTATTTATGTCATATTCGCTTACTATATTATTTTTCGTATTCGTAATGAATTATATTTTCGTTCAATATTCATAAGGAATATTATCTCCGTTCAATATTCGTAAGGAATATTATTTTCGTTCAACAGTCGTAAGGGATATTATTTTTGTTCAATATTCGTAAGAAATAATATTTTCTTCCATACTTTGTAGTATGTAAGTAATATTATTTCGTTTCAGATTTTGAATTCTACACTCATTAAGTATTGCTTCTACACTCCTTGAAATTAGTAGAATATCCTTGAAATTTGCGATTCATCTAGTATCGTATCACAAGGATATTTTTCTGAATATTCTTGTGAAATTTTAATCTTTTCATGTCGGGGTACTATTCACGAAATACTATTCACCAGGGACAAAAATTGATTCTTTTCCGTCCAAATTATTTTTGATACGTGAATATTATTCTTAAATTTTACTCCACAAGCAGTTATCATGTTTACAACTTGGACATTTTTTTAAACTCTGGATAAATTAAAAATCTTTAATATCCATCATTGATTTCGTTTGATTGATGCTTATATCATTGTCATCATCTTCATGCTTATAGTGTGATAAAAGTCATCTTTGGCCCGTAGTGTATAGATGGACATTGGTATGATTATGACCAGGAATTATGTATCAGTATAATCATGACCTGTAATGTTACAAATGATGTGGTAAAAGTCCTTATTGGCCCGTAGTGCATTGATGGACAGTTGTTGGTATGATCATGACCATGGGTTTTCTTCGGCCAAGGGTGCAAAGATGAATTGTTGTTTGGCATGATCATGACCACTGGTGATACTAACTAATATCATTGGCTCGTAATGCATGGATAATTTGTGGATATGATAATAATGAATATCCTTGGCACGTAGTGCATGGATAATTCATGGATGTGATACTAACGAATATCCTTGGCCCGTAGTGCTTGGATAATTCGGTGATGTGGATTATTTATTGAAATGTGTTACAGAGATAAAATATTGATGATGAACTTTAAAATCATAGAAGATAGTAGACATCATGTTCTATTTGACTCTTCTAATGGATTGCTTGTTCCGCTGCAGTTAAATTTGTTGTCTATTGTATTCTATCAGTTTTACACTGTTGAAGGCTAAGGAGAGTTTATTCTGCATTATCTTCGTAATAATATTTTTTATTGGACTAGTTGAGCTCACCCTTTGCTTTCATTGTTCTCTTCAAGAAATGAGAATATAGTTGGGACTAGTCGGGGAATGGAGTGATGGTCCAAGCTAGTGGCTATAGTAGTCCTCACTATTCTATGAAATAGTGTGATAATAATTGTAATGAGGACTACATTTGAGTTTGGATATTGTCTACGAGACAATATTCGTGTTAAAACTCTCAGCTTATGTTTTATCGTATTTGACACGACAGTTGTATAATTAGGTTTGTATTTGAATTATGTACCATGTATTTGGCGACTCGGAATGTGTTGTGTATACCTATTTTGGGGGCATCACAGTTGGTATCAAAGCTTAGGGATATGATCCCTGGCTGAGATTTGAGGCTAGAACTAGGAGGGGAGAGACGGATAAATCCTTCGCTAGTATGACCTACCTAAGTTTATTTGTTATTTAGTTGGTCGGTCAAAATATTGGGATAATATGTGGCATGTCAATTAATCCTTGTTTCGTGGCAGTGTTTAAAAATGACATCTGAAAATGTTGAGATAAGCAATGGAGCACATGAGACCGTTGAGTCATCAATGATCAATAACCAGGATAATATGAATCAGAAAGACAATAATCCTCATGTAAACAACAACACCGATTAAATGATGAACGACGGGGTGTTTAGAAGCTTTCTGCAATTTATGCAACATCAGGCAAGAGAGACTCCTGTTCAAAATGAAGGTGGAAACACTAGCAACTTACTGATGGTCACTGCTAAGAAATTCAAGGAGTTGGGACCACCGGAGTTTTTGGGAAAGCCAAAACCACTTAAGGCAGAGACGTGGATTAAGAAGATCACCAATATATTTGATGTCTTGGGATGCTTTGAGAAGCAAAAGGTTTCCTTTGCCATCTTCATGTTGCGAGGAGAGGCAAATTATTGGTGGGAATCTGTAAAATGTACTCAACCTGCCGCACTAAAGATGTCTTAGGAGAAGTTCCAAGAATTGTTCAACAACAAGTACTTTCCTGAAAGTATTCGTCACATGAAGGAGGTGGAATTCATCAAGTTGGAATAAAACAATATGACGGTATCGCAGTACAAGGATAAGTTTGCAGAGTTATCCCGGTTTGCATCCCATTTGGTAGATAATAAGGAGCGTATGGCGTGAATGTTTTTAAGAGGTTTGAAACCCGAAATAGTTTAATACCTCATTCCTCACAAACTTTGCTTGTATTCAGATGTTATGAATAGGGCTCAGTTATTAGAGCGCGATAATGAGTCATCCCAACCAAAAGATAGCAACCGACAAAATGATAATACTAGTGGTAGCAGTCATCGAAGCGGTGACAACAAATATGGAGAAAATCAACATGCCAGAAATGGTAACCACTTCGATTGTAATCATGGCTAAGATAATAGAAGTAAAAATTTTAAGAAGAAAATGTTCAATAATGATGGAAAGACAGCAGTACCAGCACCCGTTGTTAAGGAAGGAAAATGACCCCTTGTCGTATGCTACAAATGCGAAGGGGAGGGACACATCAATTCAAACTGTATGTAGCAACCCAAAGCGTGTTTCAATTGCGGGAGAGAAGGTCACCTAACTCAATTTTGTCATGTAGTGAAGTCAAGTTCAGCTGGGATGGTGATGCCAAAGGATGTCCCAGACAAGTCAAAGTCGGTAGTTTAAGCGATAGTGTTTTTTCATGACAAGGTGTGACGCCCCCAAATTCAGGTGCTTGAAACACGAATTCAGTGCTTCACGATAACATTTCTTTGAGCAGAATAATAATAATAATGTCATAAATATCAAACTTAATTTATATATCAGAGTTGTCTAAATCCCAGGTACGCGACCTTTAAAACATTTCATTACATGATAGATAATAAATATCATCATCTTATTTAAGTCTATCTATTACATAAGATAACACAAACTTATTCTGCTAGCTTTCCTTTACCTTTTTTCTTGTCTGAACCTTCAGGTCGATCATACTTAGCTGAAAATATTTAAATTAAGCAAGAATTAGCATTTGAGTGCCCAACAAGTAATATCAAACCATAAACATTAGCTGAAAGGGTTAAATGTTTTTTTTGAACTACACTTCTATAACGAAGTAATAGTTGTAAAGTAAACTGAAGCAACACTAAATAACATAACAATTCTATTTCAAATTTTGAAACTACGTACTGACTATAATTGGTGACCAGTACTATGAACTTTGTTTTCAATTTTCGATAGGGTTTAACAGAACTTCATCTGCAAACCGTCATAACTTACAGGCACCGGGGGTGATCAGCCCATTATGCCCTATATTTATCAATACTACATACCATAACGATATTCTCGTTCATCATATCCACCTTAGGCGCACAAAAGTTTTCCCATGTTCGGGATGTTTATACTTAGTCGGGAATCCAAACCAATAATTTGGTTGGATATCAATAAGGTTCTATCATATTCAAAGATATTTTTAAATCTGTGTCTAGCCGAGACAAATATCTTAGACGACTTTCAATTAAGATATACATATTGGAAATCAATAAGTATGTATCAACATGTTCAATAATTATCCAAGTGAGTACACTTATATAACCAATCTTAGGAATTTACGAATAAAATAGATATATCAAAATCTAATAGTAATATTGTACTGATAAACAATGTATGAATAAAGTTTGAGAACTTGCATGAATACGAATATCTGAGTACATAATCAATAACAATAGAGTTAATAATCTGACACAATGATAATATAATTCATAAACTTTCTTACTCATGTCCATTGCATAAAGTAAATACAAAGTTAGAATACTTGCACAATGTAAAGTAGGGTTCAGATACTTGCCTGGTCTGCTGCTTACACAACTTTGTTCTATCTTTAATTCAACGACCTATCATTTATAAGATTGTTCTATTGATTAGAATAACATATCATAACACATAGTACTGTTATTTGCAGTCAACACATAACCTAATCACATTGTCACATAGTTATATTAGTCATTGGATAATAAACAAACATTTATATAGTCAAACTATATAGTTTCGGATTAATTTCGATAACATTTCGGATTACCGACGGCTTTATCGGGTAATTATCGAGTTTAAAACTCAATCATGTAGTTCAATATTATCCTGGATATTTTAAATACCAGTCATATTAATTTTAAATGACTTATAATAATTTTTAAATAATTATTATAATTTATCTTGATTTTTCAAACTCTAAAATCATTATTAACTGATTTAAATATTAGATAATTCCATTATCATTAATATTTAAATAATATTAAATATTAATGCAACCATTGCCAAAATATCAAAGTTATTTATAATAACTCAAAATATTTTAAAGTATTAATATTACCCTTAAATGATTTTTAAACATTTAAAATTATTTTTAAACAAATACCATTAATATTAAAATATGAAGGTATTATTCACTAAAATATAAAAAGTCATTTATAATAACTTAAAATATTTTAAAACCATATATATCCTTTTTAAATGATTTTTAATTCAATAAAATCATTTTTAATATATTTATTTAATATAATTATTAAATAAATCTAATATCATGAATATTAAATAATTAATGAAATTTACTTTAAAATATTGAAAGTTACATTTATAACTTAAAATATTATTAAATACCTTATTATTATTTAAAATGATTTTAATATTATAAAATCATTTTAGTTAATTTATTTAATGCATTTATTAAATAAATTAAATATTAATAATATTCAAATAATTACTAATATTTATGGAAAATATGCCAAATTATTAAAATTTAATTTTATGACTTCAAATAATTTCTAAAAGCTGATTTTATAATTTTTAGAAATTGTTTTCTATTTTTAAATGATTTTTCCAAAATTCAGAAAATAAAAATAATAAAAACCGTCGTTTTAGGCTATAGCGACACTTTACATCGTTTGTTGGTGTTCTTGAGCTCAAGAACACCGATACCGGCTTTTCTGAGGTCTTACTTTTGACCGCTCATAATTTTTAATTCATTCTGTTTCTGGGCTTGTTTAAACATTGATCGTGCAGTAGGTACGTAACACTACCATTATCAATCATAATCTAGGTCATAACACATCATATCATGAAGATCTGGGCCTTCAATGTTGCTGTCAGAATGCTTCTGGGTTTTCTGGGTAACCCAGAAACCCAGGCAGTTCGAGTGCCTACTTTCTAGCTCGATTTAATCTAGGTTCTTGTCATCCATTGGTCAATCTAATGGTTCACAAAAAGTAGTGCACATGTCAAGGAACAACAACATACCATGATATCAGTCCAACTATAACAGAATCACAAGTTATGACTCGGTCAAACCCTGTCAGAGGGCTTATTATAAGGATTTATGGAATTTCCAGAAAACAAAATTATGACCGGATGGCCTAATTTGACCATCCACTAACTCAATCTTGTTGATTGTTTAAGAGATCTAAGGACATGGATCTAGAGTCCATACAACACACTACAATCTGGTCACAACAACATCAACAAACAACATCAAACCTGACAGATCAAAGCGATTGAAAACGTTGTCAGACTCGGATAATGAGTTTCTGGGTTACCCTGAAACTTCTTGGTCATGCTTGGTCAACGAGGTTTGACCCTTAATAGCTTACAATCTGGTCATGAAATAGCTATGATTGCACTTCCAGATCACATACCTCATATTAAACTACAAATCTAAAGCTTAAAACAACACAAATCACAAACAGAGAAAGATCTATGAGGTCTGACATTCATTGTCACACAACTTTTTCCAGATTTTTGAAATCTTTAAATTCGATCATATAAATGTTATGGATCCACTATTTAGCAACCCAGATAACTATTTCACACCTTATACAACATATTTAAACATTCATACACCAAATCCAACATAGCATAGAAGATTAAAATTTTGGTTTAGGGTTATACCTTTCTATGAACCAATTCTTGATTCTGGCTTTCTGATTTTATATAAGTGATAGTGGGGCTTGTTTTTTGACTGGTCGAACACTAAAATTCGGAGGTTTGGAGTTGAGAGAGTTTTGTTTGAGTGTTGGTGTATAAATGAGCTAATTAATGAACTTCTCTTTCTTTGATCTTATATAATACATAGATGCAATGCATTTGGATGGTGAAAGTGGCTGATTTGTATGGTTTATAGGCACATGGCTAGCTAGAGTTGGTCACCAACTAAAGTTATGGCAACCTATACAATTTCTCTTAAATAATGCAAGAAGGGCAATTATGTCATTTGGTTTTTACTTTTAGTGGCAAAGTTGGCAATTTATTCTAACCCTTAGAGTTTAACCCTAAGGTTCCATAAGTCCAATTTCTAGGATTTTGTAATTAGGGATAAAATGGGAATCTTAGTTTCTAAAAATGTGAATTAGGGTTCCCTAATTAAATTAGGTTTCCTAATCACCTAGGATTTGTAAATTAGACTTTATAATATACTAATTACCATTAACCTTGCTAAATTAATAATTAGGGTTTATAACTTAGCAATTAGGGTTTCTAAATATTAATTAGGGTTTCTAAGTTGTAAAGGCGATCAACCGCCACGAAGTAAACTCTAAAGCGAGACTAAATGTAAATATATATATATATATATATATATATATATATATATTAAAGTAATAAATTTGTAGATGTAAAATCGTGCTCATCGAATGCGAGTTCGACACACGATTATATATATGAAAGCAAATAAATGCTCCGCATCAAAATCAGACTCAATCGAGGCATAACTCGATAATGTTAGTCCATATATAAAAATATATATACGTATATATATATATATATATATATATATATATATATATATATATATATACAAATGAAATGAAACCACGAATCAAGTCCGGGAAAATACACGCAAAATGACTCTCAACGTGAATAATAGTGTGTGCAAAGATGAAGAGAAAGGCTTTAAAGTGTGTGAGAAGGCTTACAGTGGGCTGCCAAAGAAGACTTCTATATCTTTAAAGGATGAACACTTTCTCTCCGCCTTCTAAGACAAAATAAAAGCTATATGTGAGCTCACAAGTGTTTAAAATTAGAATGCACTCAATATAGGGTGAGTACAGAGCAAATTGGACAGGGCTTCCTCGCCTTTTTATCTTTCAAAATGGCCACCCCAAGCCCTCTATTTTTAGAGGGGGTCGTGTACTATTTGGTGGCTAGCCGCGATGTACTGTAATGTTCGCTCGAACTTTCAGAATTGCAATCTGGGCATCCGACTGAGGTATGTAAGACCTATTTCGGACCGCCATTGTCGAGAGTTACGCAATAACATGGGATTAGAGGTTGTACGAAGTCAGGAAGTTGGGACCATGCCCTCCGGTCTTCAAGCTTCAAATTCTATCCGTTGTCCTGGGTAATAGTCAATCGGGAGTGGACCTCCTTGGTTCTTGTGGGACATTGCTGTGTAGAAATGTATGTCTAAAATGTTGAGACGGTACGATGTGCGTTAAGGTGGCAAGATGACGAATTTGCCCCTCAACGAGGTTATCGCCATTTTGGGTTGATAAAGCAGACGTTGCTCAGGGTTATCTCTGAGATTGGATTGCTGCAAGTATTGAAGGTCCTCAGTGTCATCTCTGAGGTGCGCCTGTCTTCCCGGTGTTATCTCAAGGTCTTGTACTGAGTGCCTCGGTGTGAGTGTCGAGGTTGAAGCTAATTGCATGCATTTGAAACAAGCATTTTCGGGGTTATCTCTGAAACTGCACTCCTTGGGGTTATCTCCAAGGTTGGTACTTGCTACTCCCAGTGTTGGGACTGAGACTGAATATCCTGGGGTTATCTCCGAGAGGAATCGGCCTTCTCCGGTGGAATTTTCGGTATTGGAATTGCATGCCTCGGGGTTATCTCCGAGGTTGGAACTAATACTCACGGTGTATGTTCCGGGGTTGAGGCTGGACTTTCGGTAGTATCCGGACTAGATGTAAGTTGTTTTCCAGGGTTATCTCTGAAAGACGAATCTGCCCTCCTGCAATGTTAGTGACAGGTGTGCAGAAAATTTTGAGTGTCTACAGATGCCCCTCTGTATCATATTCATGCAAGGCAATGCATATATATGATAAAGAATCCTAGACACTTGAAATGCGACAAGATAAACATGATGCAAAGTGCAGCAACATGATGCAAATGTATGATGCATGTGTGTTGGGTTGTTGTCCAACATGTTGGGGATGATTGCCGGCTCCCTGTTGATTTTACCGGGGATTGGCAACGATGACCAGATCGGATGTGTGATCCAAATCTTTTAGGATGATGACGTTGGGGTTATCACCAAAGTCCTTAATCCTTGATACAGACTTGATTCCGAAGATGGGCCTCTCGTGTACAAGAGATCTGTGGGGATAACGCTCTGTCTGTTTGAGGATGTGTATAACATATTCCATCATCGATCCTCCTCGATGATGCTGATCTTCCCTGGTTTGTATCACCAGGACATATCAATGTTTTGTTGGATTTACTGCCAACATTATGTGTTGTAATTGGTGGTATGACATGGATTTCAAGATTGACGAAGTACTGTATGTACGTATTGATAATGGTTGGTCAATTATGGTGTATAATGTCAAAACCCTAATATTAATTCGTTAAACTCTAACTTGAAACTTAAACCGGAGTTTGCGATTGGTAAGAAATTGTGGTACGTGATTAATGAAAATTATTATATTATGCTAATTAGATAAACCCTAATTATTGACTAGAAACCCTAATTATAAATTAGAAACCCTAATTTCTAATTTAAAACCCTAATTTGCTTAAGTGGAAACCCTAAATATTATTTTAGTAAATTATAATTTTAATTAAGAAACCCTAATTCATAATTTGGGGAACCTTAATAATATCAAGAAACCCTAAATATTTAAAACCCTAATTTTCTATTAAAAACCTTAATTTTAATTAGTAAGTTCTAATTAAAATTTTATTAAACTTTACTCTTAATTTTTCAAATCCTAGAAATTATTTGGGAAACCTTAAGGTTTAAAATCTATTGATTAAACCCTAGATTCAAGTACAATGGAAGAGAATACCCTTAAAATGTTTTGTTAGTTTACTAAAATAACATTTTTTGGATTTATTTTAATAGGTTACTTGCAAATCTTGTCAAGTCACCACTCTAGATTATAAAACATGCTCTAAATCTCATCCAAGCTTATCCTCTTTGACACCTTGCAAGTTAGAGTCAATGCATCTAAGTTATATAAATAGGTTAAGAGAGAGAAAAGTGCATATTTTTGCTCATTTATACACTTATACTCATCCAAGACCCTCTCTCTCTAAAACCACAAAATATAGTAGTGGACCAGTCCCCAAATCAAGCCCCACGACTTCCATTAACAAATCAGAGGCTTAGATTCAAGAGTTTGTGCATAGAAGGTATAAACCCTAATCGAAATTCTGATCTTGATTGCTATGATAAAAGTTGTGTTTAAGTGTTAAAATGTGTTGTATGCAGGGTATATTGATGATCTGGGTTGATAGATGTTGGATCCATAACATCTATAGGCTCGGATTTGTCATTTTTCAAAATTTGGAAAAAAAATTGGAATTTGTTTCTGACAACCTAATGTTAGGTCTTGTAGATCTCTGGATGTTAATGATTTTTGTGTTTTTAATGTTTGAACTTGTAGTGTGCTATGAGGTCTGTAATCTAGAACTTGTAGCAAGACCAGATCATGCTTAGAATGTCAAATAATCATGGTCAAACACTGTTGAACGAGCTTGACCAAAGAGTTTCTGGGTAACCCAGAAACACAAAATCAGTGTCTGACAAGCTTTTGTCAAGCCATGATCTGCCAGTTGTTTATTGTTTTGATTCTGTTCTTCCAACCATGTTGTAGTGTGTTAGTTTAACTATAGAATAATTCTATTAGAACATCTAAACATCAAACATGATTATTACAGTGGCCGGTCAAACCAGGCAGGAGGATCACAACATACGCTTTCTGGGTAACCCAGAAAGCTTATGAGTGTGGGTTCTGACATAGTTTGACCGGATCGTATCTGCTTGCAGTAATGTTGTTATATGTCGTTTAAGTGATGGATCTTTTTCTTGTCATGCTGGCTACACACTGCACCCACTATATCACACAAATGTTTCAAGAACAAAAAGTTGTAGAAGCCTAAAAGTGGACAGTCGAACTTACCCAGAAATGAAGAACTCTGACAGTCCCTTTGAAGGCTTAGATCTCCTTAGTGTGATGATGTTTGGCCGTGTTTATTGTTGGATCATGTAGTCTTGCATTAGTACTACAATCTACAACCATTAGCTTGCCCAGAAATAACACAGACTAAAAATTAATGTTGGTCAAACATGTCGCCTCGATAACTGCTTATGAATGTTCTTGAGCCTCAAGAACACCTAAGGCGACAGATTATGTCGCTAAAGGCTATAACGATAGTTTTATTTAATTTAATTAATTTATTTTCTAAAAATCATTTAAAAATAGAAATTAATAATTAAAAATTCAAAAAATAGTCTTAAAAATTATTTTAAGTTATAAAAATTAACTTTTAATAATTTGACATATTTTTCATAGATATTAATATTTAATTGGATATTATTGATATTTTATTTATTTAATAAATACATTAAATAAATTAATTAAAAATGATTTTATTATATTAAATATCATTTTAAATGATAAAAGGTATTTAATAATATTTTAAGTTATAAAATTTAACTTTTAATATTTTGAGACAAATTTCATTAATTATTTAATATTTATAATATTTGATTTATTTAATAATTATATTAAATAAATTAATTAAAAATGATTTTAATATTATAAAAATCATTTTAAATGAAAATAAATAGTTTAAAAATATTTTAAGTTATAAAATATAACTTTTAATATTTAAATGTAAATTTTATTAATAAATTAATATTAAATGATATTAGAGTTATTTAATAATAATATTAAATAAATAGTTTAAAAATGATTTTATTAATTTAAAAATCATTTAAAAAGGATATAAATGGTTTAAAATTATTTTTAAGTTATAATAAATGACTTTTAATATTTTGGTAAATGTTGCCTCTTTTTTACGACTAACAAAAGAGCTCTAACTCATGCAAGCATACATGTGTAAACAAATAATACAGAGCAAGTAAAGTATCGATCCCATAGAGAAAGTTGTTTAACTTAAACTACTATTCATTAATTAAATCACTATATTTATATGCTCACACTACAGATTAAACTTGGTTGATTCTTGAATCACAAATAACAACTACAATAGTATAAACGATATAATAAATGATATTGGAACGAATGGGATTCTAACTTCATTTATTGCTTCATTCAATCGCCACTATTATGACTGATTTATTCACATATTATAGGAAAGTAGCCAAGAGCACTAAAAGAGTATTAGCCATTTTTCAATGCACTAAGACCTACTTACACAGCATCCACAGATGATAGACTCTATGCAATCATCAATATAACCAACATCACTATATGTCTATGTGAAATTGCAACTGTATTGATTTTAAGTTCAAGCTCTTATCTTAACTTATACGGTGAAACAATATATGTCTCTCTGGTTCACGAAATACAAAAGCCATATAACACAGCCCTATATACGTATACTATCATGATTACAGTCCATGTTTGCATGTTCATTGTCAATTCCATACAAATACTGAAACGAATGGTGATCAAGCATTCATGTATGTAAAACAATCATGACGACATCCCATATAATATACAAAACAACCCAAAGATTTAAGCATGCAATCAAACTACATAATAAAATCATTTAGAATCACATAATGGAGTTTAGTTCATGATGAACTAAAAGCCATTATGGGATCAAAGTTAAACATGATCAATAAGCAACAATTGGAAAATGAAAGATGAAACTATCAAACCCAATTACTGAATACACATCAATATTCAATCCTCATAAGATTCCAGCAAAAACTAACGTTAATAATCCGTTCTCGTAGAGAAATCCCAAGAAGGAGTAGAAAAACAGAGTTGTAGCCTCCTTCTTCGTAGGAATCCTCTTTAGAGAGTAAAAACCCTAATTACGATGTAAAGTTACGTGAAAAACTAATAAAATGTTGAATGATACCCCTGGCACCAATCAGGAATCGTTTTTAAATCAATTACAACCTTTAAAATTCGGAAATAAAATAACATATCAGCAACATAAGACATCGCGCGGGGCCGCGCGCTCTTTCAGCATAATAGTCTCGTCGCCGCGAGACTTGTAGTAGGTTCATATGTTCAGCTGCTCTCGCGCGTGGGCGCGCGCTCCATAGGTTTGTCTGTCTCACGGCCGCGAGACTTGCAATAGCATCCACAATCTGGCTGGGTGATCGCGCGGGCGTGCGTCTTCACGTCTATTTTGCCGCGCGGCTTGAACTCTGCAGGTCCTGGTTTCTATTTCCCTATTGCTGCTGCTTGCTCCATTATGCTCTATTTCCTTGCACTAATGCACCTTCATGCCATTCATATCCCATCCTTTTACCTCGTTTCAAGCATCCATTTTCCTTATGCTCCAAATCACCACCAAAACAGGCCGATTCCTGCACTTATTTACCAAAAGGAGTTTTAAGAACGTGCAATGCAATTTAACATGAAATGCAGCTAAACTAGACTAAAATGTACTTGAGATAGGCATAGTTCGCATGAATTGGTACTCCATAAGTAGGTAAAAATCCTACTTATCAAATACCCCCAAACTTGAACCATTGCTTGCCCTCAAGCAATGCATACTAATGAATAATGAAAGATGCAACTACTTTACTATGCACTTAATTCTCACATTGTCCCAACCATTATAGGAATTCAGTCCAATTTGCCTCAGCAAAGTTTTTCTAGATTTGAGAATACAAATTCAAACCAAACTGCAGGCATAATGTCATATACTCATAAATAATTCACCAATCTTATCTGATGTCTTTGTGTGTGTGTGTTGTGTTCGCCCAATACTTGATTTAGGTGTAGAATGATCATGCTATCTTGCTCAAACCAAAACAATTATATCATAAATCAAGACTTATGTTTATATATGCGACATGAACTAGTCCAACATCTTAAAATAAACTAAGGTTCAACAATGAGTTTATCTGCTTTATTCTACACACGAGGGTGAATTTTGCTCTTTCTCGCGGTGTTTATTACTATTTTTCATTTCATTTCTTTTTCTACATGACTGTGCAATGTCTTACTCCCTTAGGCACACTGCTACCCCTTAGCGAGCTTTCGACCAACGACTCCCAGACCATGAAAGACCTTAGGGCGCTAGGTGTAGAGACAATCCCCTCGGGCGTACTTACTCAAGTAGCTAGGGCCCCAAAATAAGACTAGCCATGCTATTTCTACTTTTCTTATTCTTATTTTTTTTTACATACAGATACCCATGTTTTCCCAGAGTTTAAAACTCGATGTTTTATACAGTCTCACAGCCACTTTTCACATATTTCTCTTTTTAACACTACATTTTTTCGTCGAGCAAAAGACACGTGATTCTTATACCTACAAGTGCTTGTGAACCCATTTGTGCAAACCGAAAGCATGAACACAACATTATGAATTTCGTTGTATAAAATGCTATAACTCATCTCAAGTTATCCAAAATATTCAGAATTCATTTAAAAACTTCACTTTCATCATTGGTTAGACAAACAAATTTTTTTTCTAAACGGCAAGGACTGTGAGGTAAGCGACATGCAACATAAAAGCAACATACAACATAAAATTAAACTAATCATGCAACTATATGAGTTATGTAAAACTAATAATAATAAAAAAAAACTAACTACTACCTAATACCCCCAAACTTAAAATATTCAATGTCCCAATTGAATGAAGGTAAAAGGTATGAAAACTCCCCTAATTATCGGTGGTGCCACCCTCCTCGGGTGGTGAGTCTGGTGGTGGATATGGTGTTGCTGTTCCAAACTGAGGCCATTCTTGTGTTGTTCCTTGTTGCACAAACGCTTCGGCTAGGGCCCTTGTGAGTCCCATCGCAAATGTGCCCAAATTGTCATACATGGCATCGACCTTACGCTCCAACCTTCGGAGATGTCGATCGCCATAGGTGGCACGCGCGTGCGTGGACGGGCCCGCCTCGTCCGTTTACGGGGGTTGTTGTTGGGCTGGAGGACTTGGATGAATGATGAATCCTAGTCCTCGTGGATGCGGTACACCACTTGTCCATTCCTTGAAATTCACAATAGTAGCATGATTGATTACATGGTGTGAGTACTGTAGCGGCTCATTATGCCATTGGATTCCTTGTTGAGTACAGAGCATGGCTATCACTGACGCATGCAGAATAGTCCCATTTCGATTTCCACGCATATAATTCATCATGTTTCTGTGGATTAACAGGCCGATGTCGATATACTTCCCTTTTATGATTCCCCAAAAAATAATCGCCCGCTCGGTAGGGATGGCATTATAATGAGCTGACGGAATGAGCTTGGCACAAATAAACAAGTTCCAGGCTTGGGCATACCGATTCAATGCGGACGACGGGAACGATTTTGGTTCCGTTGTTCCCATTTTATACTTCCATTTGGTGCCCGATATACACAAATCGATAACACAAGCTAAGATCCGTCTCCAAGTACTACGCTTTCTAACCAATTATCGACCCTTTAGGAGGTGCATCATATATGTTGAATACTTCTCTGCGATCGCGGAAGGGCGATAATTCACTTGCTCGCCTTTACAATAGTAATGCTTCTTGTTAGCAACTCAAGTGGCATTAGCATAAAATTCTCGAACGATCCCAATTTAATGGGCATAGGAGATGCTTAGTTAAACCAACCCAATCCTGTTCACGTATCATCTCTTTCACATTGGCCATCTTGTTTTTCCGGTTGGAATCCCCGTTCCTTCACAAGTGATTTGACCATACTCCGATAATAATCTTGCCGTGCTTCCAAACTGATAAATCTGCTCTCGTCCAAGACCTCCTCTTCCTGGTGATCGGAAGAAAATTCAGATGAAGAGGAGAGTGAGATTGCACGTGCTCGTTTTGGACCCATGTGGGGCTGATAAAGACAATGGGAAGAACTTGTTGATGAATGCTCCTTAGATCTAGGGTTGCACACCCCACAAAGAAACCTACTTATGCCAGGAACGTGATGGTTGGGTATGAATTGGGAGAAAAGCTATGTAGCCATCTGAATATTGGAAATATAATAAGGTTGGTCTTTTATAGAGGAAGATAAACCCAACTCAGAATGAAACTCGGATTTGTGACTTAAAAAAAAAAATTTCCACGTCTGCGATACCTCGCGGCCGCGCGACTTGACTATAGAAATCATGCGCGAGTGGCTAGTTTGGTATGCTTTCTGTGTTTACATGCGCTGCGTTCGTTAACTTTATGTATCGCTATGATTGCGAGATCCTGTATATATTCTGATCTTTCATTCAATTTGAAGGTACATCTAGAGATAATTATGTACTATCCATTGTACCTGCAATTCATCATAAGCGGCATCAGAACAGATTTTTATAACACACCTCATTTTATGTAATCCGGACACACGCTCCCCTATATTGTCAATAATATGTAAATGTGTTAAATTAAGAAGTAATGAATCAATGAAAAAAAAATGAAAGATATGTTTTAGATAAGAGAAATAATGGGTTGCCTCCCATCCAGCGCTAAGTTATAGTCAATTAGCTTGACTGTCTCTAAAGCTCATGTTGACAAAAGAATTGAGGCAAATTTCTGTCTATCTACCTCACCACCATAGTAATGTTTTAAACGCTGACCATTCACCTTAAAAGGCTTATCGGGCGACGTATCGAATATTTCGATTGCACCATGCGGAAAAACAGTTTTCACTGTGAATGGTCCTGACCATCTCGATTTCATCTTTCCAGGAAAAAGTTTAAGTCGGGAGTTGTACAGCAAAACCCTTTGTCCGGGTTCAAATGCTCGCTCAATGATTTTTCGATCATGCCATTTTTTCACTTTCTCCTTATACAGTTTCGAATTCTTGTATGCCTGCAGTCTGAATTCATCCAACTCATTGAGTTGGTAAAGACTTTTTTCCCCGACAGCTGTTAAATCAAAATTTAGCTTTTGAATGGCCCAATATGCTTTATGCTCTAGCTCCATGGGAAGGTGAAAAGCTTTTCCATATACGAGGTGAAAAGGTGACATTCCCAATGGTGTTTTGTACGTTGTCCTATAAGCCCATACTGCATCATCTAGCTTCAAAGACCAGTCTTTCCGTGTGGGATTTATAACTTTTTCTAGAATTCTCTTGACCTCTCGATTTGACACTTCTGCTTGGCCATTCGTTTGTGGGTGGTATGATGTAGCGCTGCGGTGCTTCACCCCATATTTAGACAACAAAGCTGTAAACTGCCTATTACAAAAGTGACTGCCTTCATCACTGATGATAGCCCTTGGAGTCCCAAACCTCGTAAAGATATTTTTGTGTAAAAATCTGAGGACAACCTTTGCATCATTTGTCGGAAGAGCTGCCACTTCTACCCATTTTGAGACATAATCAACAGCAAGCAGAATGTAGAGATTTCCGCAAGAGGACACGAACGGTCCCATAAAATCAATTTCGCATACATCAAAAATTTCGACTTCTAAGATTGTATTTAATTGCATTTCATTCCTTTTAGAAATGTTCCCCATTCGCTGACATTTATCACATTGCTGGACAAAATTGTATGCATCCTTAAAATTTTCCGGCCAGTAGAATCCTGCTTGTAATATTCTTGCCGCTGTTCTTTCACCTCCACAGTGACTGCCATACACAGTAGAGTGACAATCCTGTATAATCCTCTCGGTCTCGCTATGTGGAACACACCTACGTATAACTTGATCAGAACATTATTTGAACAAATAAGGCTCATCCCATATGTACCATTTGACATCGTGCAGAAATTTCTTCTTCTGATAGCCCACCACATCGGAAGGTAGCAATTTACTTACCAAATAGTTCGCATAATCTGCAAACCATGGCACTTCCCCTTTCACCACAAACAACTGTTCATCTGGAAAAGATTCATTAATTAACATCTTATCATTTGTTTCCCTTTCCGGATTCTCAAGTCGCGATAAGTGGTCCGCCACTTGATTTTCAGTGCCCTTCCTGTCCTTGATTTCCAAATCAAATTCCTGTAGTAGTAAAATCCATCTAATCAATCGAGGCTTTGCATCCTTTTTTCGCCACTAAATGCCGAATAGCAGCGTGATCCGTATACACTATCACCTTTGTGCCGATCAAATAAGCTCAAAATTTATCAAAGGCGTACACTACTGCAAATAATTCTTTCTCCGTGGTGGTATAGTTCAACTGTGCATCTGTAAGGGTCTTACTGGCATAATAAATGACATGGAACATCTTTTCTTTCCTTTGTCCCAAAACAGCCCCTACAACATAATCACTGGCATCACACATCATCTCAAATGGCAATTCCCAATCTAGAGCAGTAATAATTGGTGCTGATGTCAATTTTCTTTTTAGATGCTCGAATGCCGACACGCAAGCATTATCGAAGATAAACGGCGCATCCTTCTTCAATAAACTACATAATGGCTTAGTTATCTTGGAGAAGTCTTTTATAAATCTGTGGTAAAAACCTACATGGCCCAGAAAGCTACAAACACCTTTTACTGACGTGGGTGGTGGCAGTTTCTCTATAGTTTCCAACTTTACCCTATCTACCTCGAGCCCCTTCTTCGATACTTTATGTCCAAGTATGATTCCTTCCTGTACCATAAAATGGCATTTCTCCCAGTTTAGTACCAGATTTGTTTCAACACATCGCTTCAACACCATCACCAAATTTTTGAGACAAAGGTCAAAGGAGTCTCCGAAAACTGAGAAGTTATCCATAAATACTTCCACATTCTGCTCTACGATATCCAAAAATATAGCCATCATGCATCTCTGAAAAAGTGGCTGGAGCGTTGCACAACCCAAATGACATCCTTCTAAAGGCAAATGTGCCATATGGACATGTGAAAGTTGTCTTCTCTTGGTCTTCTGGAGCTATCATTATTTGATTGTAGCCCGAGTATCCGTCCAATAGACAATAGTATTCATGACACCTTCTAATCATCCAAAGATCGATCAATGAATGGTAGTGGAAAATGATCTTTCCTTGTAGCTTTATTAAGCTTGCGGTAGTCCATGCAAACTCTCCACCACCTCATCCATTTGTTAGTGTTGGAATCAACTCGTTGTTCTCATTAGTCCTTCTTTCGTCATGCCACCTTTTTTGAGACACCTTTGCCTTTGCTCACCATGAGTCATCTGAGATAGGATAGATTATTCCCGCATCCAACCATTTTAGTACCTCTTTCTTAACCACTTCTTTCATTATCGATTAAGTCTCCTTTCTTTTGCTTCAACCGATGGTTTACTTTTCGTCTTCCATCGAGATTTTGTGCATACAAAATGAAGGGTGATCCTTTGATATTTGCTATGGTCCATCCAATCGCTGATTTGAACTCTCGGAGCACTCGTAACAGTTTTTCTTCCTGAAAAGATGTTAATGCAGAAGAAATAATCACAGGTAGCTTAGAATCTATATTTAAAAATGCGTACCTGAGATGATCTGGAAGTGGTTTCAATTCAAGTTTTGGAGGTGTCTCCAGAGATGGTTTTAATTTTACGGTGGTTTCTCCTTCTTTTGTCAATGGTTCAATAGGTATCCTGAATTTTCTGACTTATGGAGTGGTATCCAGATACTGTACAAGTTCATCCAGTTCCTCGTCCTCCACATCTGCCTTTTCAGAAATTACACTACTCAAAGGTTTAGCAACTACCCGCCTTTGTACTTCATCATTTATGACTTGTTCCACCAACTCAACCAAGAAACATTCCTCTCCATCTGCTGGAAACTTCATAGCTTTGAAAACATTAAAGGTGATTTCTTGATCATGAACACGCATAGTGAGTTCCCCCTTCTGCACATCTATCAGAGTTTTTCCCGTGGCTAAGAATGGTCTTCCTAATATGATTGGTATATTTTTGTCCTCTTCGTAATCTAGAATGATGAAGTCAGCTGGGAAAATAAACTTGTCCACCTTAACCAACACATCTTCAACAAGTCCCCATGGATATGTGATGGATCTGTCCGTTAATTGCAATGCAATGTTTGTGGGTTTTGGATTCAGTAATCCCAACTGATTAAACACTGACAAGGGCATCAAATTTATGCTTGCCCCAAGATCACATAAACACTTCATCAAGTTCAACTTTCCTATGGTACATGGAATTGTGAAAGCTTCTGGATCTTTTCGACTTTGGAGGTAATTTACATTGCGACCTTGCCGCATTCCTCTGTCAAGGCTACTTGTCTCGAAATCATCTAATCTCCTCTTCCTTGACAAGATACCCTTCATAAACTTGGCATGAACGGGCATTTGTTCCAATGCCTCGGAAAGGGTATGTTGATTTGCGACTTTTGAACACCTCCAAGAATTTGCTTGAACTGTTTATCTTCTCTTTTCTTCATTAATCTCTGCGGATACGGAACCTGAATGTGCATTGGTGGTACTAGATTCTTAACTGTATCCTCTGAGCCTGCTTTGTCTTTCTCTTCCTGCCGATCCTCAGATTTCTCCAACTTTTCTTGCTCATTATCTGGTTCCTCCGCTTTGCAGCGTGCAAGACTCTCCTCAATACACTCTCGCGGCAGGCGCGCGACTTAAGATGGTGATGTGTCTTTCCTAGATCTCAATGTAATCGCTTGGCATTGTTCCTTTCCTTCTCTTCTTGGATTCGTCTCCGTGTTACTTGGCAATGACCCCTGGGGCCTGTTAGTAAGCATGTTTTCCATCTGCCCCATTTGAGTGTCCAGGTTCTTTATAGCCACTACTTGGCTCTTGATCATAACTTCTGTGTTTACCATGTATTTCATCATCATCTCCTCCCCTTCTGATTTCTTTTCTTGCTGAGGTGCAGCTGGAGTGTGATTCTCTTTGTTGTTGTTGAGAAAATCTGGCGGGAAAAGGGTGGTCTAGGATTAAATTATACCGTGTCTTACCGTGGGCTGAAATTGATTGTTTGGTTGAAACTGAGCTTGTTGACTCCCTTGATTATTAGACCAACTAAAATTTGGATGATTTCTGTTGTTGGGGTGGTATGTGTTCTGAAATTGGCCTTGATCTTTTCTCAGAGTTGCTCACATCTTGTGACTTGATTACGGTGATATAGCACATTTGTCCGTCGAGTGTGACCCCGCACAAATCTCACATATGTAGGCAACCATCTTTACCTTTCCTTCAGCCAAAGTATCTATCTTCTTTGCCATAGCTGCCATCTGTGTTGATAGCTGAGTAATGGCATCAACTTCCAACACACCCGCAACTTTGGTTTGTGGCATTCGGGATGTAGGATTCTGAAAATCATTTGATGCCATTTTCTCGATAAGATCATAGGCTTCCTCATAGTTCTTTGCACATAATGCACCTCCTGCAGCTGCATCTATAATCGGTCTCGACTGCCATCCCAATCCATTATAGAGCGTGTTAATTACCATCCAATCTGGCATACCATGATATGGGCACTTTCTCAGCATTTCTTTGTATCTCTCCCATGCTTCATGTAACGACTCGCCCTGTTGTTGCTCAAATTGAGAGATAGTTGTCCTCATCTTTGCAGTCTTAGCCATTGGGAAGAATTTAGCTAAGAATTTCTGTGCTAAATCCTCCCACGTAGTTATAGATCCTACTGGCAAAGAATGAAGCCAACCTTTTGCTTTATCCCTCAATGAAAATGGGAACAACCTTAGTCGAATAGCATCCTCCATCACACCGTTGTATCTGAATGTATCACAAATTTCAATGAAACTCAATAGATGTTCATTCGGATCATCCGTAGCAGCACCCCCAAACTGAACTGTGTTCTGCACCATTTGAATAGTTCCAGTCTTGATCTCGAAAGTATTGCCTGCTATCGCTGGTCTGACTATGCTAGACTGTAGTCCGTTGATATTGGGCATGGAATGCTCTTTCAGAGCCCGATGCTCCTCTCTTTGATCTTCTCCTTGTGCCTCAGTTGCCATGTTAGCTGTCGTGTTTTCCAACTTTTCTTGTAAATTTCTATGTACACCCTCTTACCAACCTCTCCCGTTTATATTATCCTGAACAGGTATTAACTCGGGATTGGTTGACCGTGTGCGCATAAAAATTTATCCAAATTCCTGAAACAAAAACAAAAATTGAAATGAGATAAGACTAGAATTGTCTAAGTCATACAATATAGCTTAAAACTAATGATAATAATACTAAATTAAACGCCTTTCCCCGGCAACGGCGCCAAAAACTTGTTGCCTCTTTTTTACGACTAACAAAAGAGCTCTAACTCATGCAAGCATACATGTGTCAACAAGTAATCTGAGCAAGTAAAGTATCGATCCCACGAGAAAGTTGTTTAACTTAAACTACTATTCATTAATTAAATCACTATATTTATATGCTCAAACTACAGATTAAACTTGGTTGATTCTTGAATCGCAAATAACAACTACAATAATATAAACGATATAATAAATGATATTGGAACGAATGGGATTCTAACTTCATTTATTGCTTCATTCAATCGCCACTATCATGCCTGATTTGTTCACATATTATAGGAAAGTAGCCAAGAGCACTAAAAGAGTATTAGCCATTTTTCAATGCACTAAGACCTACTTACACAGCATCCACAGATGATAGACTCTATGCAATCATCAATATAACCAACATCACTATATGTCTATGTGAAATTGCAACTGTATTGATTTTAAGTTCAAGCTCTTATCTTAACTTATACGGTGAAACAGTATATGTCTCTCTGGTTCACGAAATACAAAATCCATATAACACAGCCCTATATACGTATACTATCATGATTACAGTCCATGTTTGCATGTTCATTGTCAATTCCATACAAATACTGAAACGAATGGTGATAAAGCATTCATGTATGTAAAACAATCATGACAGACATCCCATATAATATGCAAAACAACCCAGCATTTAAACATGCAATCAAACTACATAATAAAATCCGTTAGAATCCCATAATGGAGTTTAGTTCATGACCGAACCAAAAGCCATTATGGGATCAAAGTTAAACATGATCAATAAGCAACAATTGGAAGACGAAAGATGAAACTATCAAACCCAATTGCTGAATACACATCAATATTCAATCCTCATAAGATTCCAGCAAAAACTAACGTTAATAATCTGCTCTCGTAGAGAAATCCAAAGAAGGAGTAGAAAAATAGAGTTGTAGCCTCCTTCGCCGTAGGAATCCTCTCTAGAGAGTAAAAACCCTACTTACGATGTAAAGTTACGTGAAAAACTAAATGATACCCCTGACACCAGTCAGAAATCGTTTTTAAATCAATTACAACCTTTAAAATTCGGAAATAAAATAACACATCAGCAACATCAGACATCGCGTGCAGCCGCGCGCTCTTCCAGCATAATAGTCTCGTGACCGCGAGACTTGTAGTAGGTTCATATGTTCGGCTCCTCTTGCGCGCGGGCGCACACTCCATAGGCTTGTCTGTCTCACGGCCGCGAGACTTGCAGTAGCATCAACAATCTGGCTGGGTGATCGCGCGGGCGCGCGTCTTCACGTCTATTTTGCCGCGCGGCTTGAACTCTGCATGTCCTGGTTTCTATTTCCCTATTGCTACTGCTTGCTCCGTTATGCTCTATTTCCTTGCACTAATGCACCTTCATGCCATTCATATCCCATCCTTTTACCTCGTTTCAAGCATCTATTTGCCTTATGCTCCAAATCACCACCAAAACAGGCCGATTCCTGCACTTATTCACCAAAAGGAGTTTTAAAAACGTGCAATGCAATTTAACATGAAATGCAGCTAAACTAGATTAAAATGTACTTGAGATAGGCATAGTTCGCATGAATTGGTACTCCATAAGTAGGTAAAAATCCTACTTATCAGTGAATAATACATTAATATTTAAATATTAATAGTGATTATTTAAATATGATTTTAATTATTTTAAAAATTATTTAAGGGTAATATTAATACTTTAAAAATATTTGAAGTTATAATTAATGACTTTTAATATTTTGATAAATAATACATTAATAATTAAATATTAATGGTAATTATTTAAAAATATTTTTAATAGTTTTAAAAATCATTTAAGGGTAATAAAATGTTTTAAAAATATTTCGAGTTATTATAAATAACTTTAATATTTTGGCAATGGTTTCATTAATAATTTAATATTAATTAAATATTAATGATTATAGAATTATTTAATATTTAAATCATTTAAAAATGATTCCAGTGTTTGAAAAATAACGAAAAATTATAATAATTATTTTAAATTTATTTTAAGGCTATGAAAAAAATAATACGAATGATATTTAAAATATCTAAACGAATATTGAACTACAGAATAGAGTTATAGACTCGATAATTACCCAATAAAGCAGTCGGTATCCCGATATATTTCAGAAATTGTTCTAGACTTATATAATTTGACTAGATAAGTGTTTGTTCGTGAACCAATGACTGCTAAACATATGTGATAATGTGATTATGTTTTGTGCTGACTGCAAATAGCAGTACTATGTGTTATAGTATGTTATTCTAATCGAACAAATGATCTTATTAATGATAGGTCTGAGTATAAAAGATAAAACTAAGTTAAGTTATTGTAAGCAGCAGCTCATGCAAGTATCTTAACTTTGCATTTCCTTTATGCAATGAACACGAGTAAGAAAGTTTCAAAATTAGACTATTATTGTGCTAGATTATTAACTCTATTATTATCGATTATGTATCCAATCTTTTGTATTCATACAAGTTTTTAAATTATCCAATCATTGTTTATGAATACAGTACTATTGTACAATCTAGATATTTATTCTGTTTGTTAATTTCTAAATATGGTTATACAAGTGTCCTCACTTGGATAATCATTGTATTTAATCACATGTTGATATATACTTATTGATTTCTAGTGTGTATAAGTTGACTTAAAAGTCGTCTAAGCTATTTGATTCAGCTAGACACAAACTTAAAAATATTGTTGAACAAGATATAACTTTATTTTTATCCAATCAAATTATTTTGGTTCGGATTCCCGACTAAGTATGAACATCCCGTACATGGGATAAGATAAACGATAATCTCGTTCTTACATGTAGTATTGATCAATACACGGCATAACGAGCTTATCACCCCCCGTGCCTGTAAGTTATGACGATTTGCAGATGAAGTTCTGCTTAACCTTATCGGAAATTAAAAATAATGTTCATAGTTTGTCGACGGATCTCCAGTTATAGTCAGTACATAGTTTCAAAATTTTGATATAGAATTGATATGTTGTTATTATTGGTTCAGCTTACTTCATAACAGTTGATTCGTTGTAGAAGTGTCATTCAAAGAAAATATTTAATCCTTTCAGCTAATATCTATTGTTGATATTACTTGCTGGGCACCCAAATGTTCATTCTTGCTTAATTTAAATATTTTCAGCTAAGTGTGATCAACCAGAAAGCTCGGCCAGGAACAAAGGAAAAGGAAAGGTTGCAGAATAAGTTTTATGCTATCTTATGTAATAATTAGACTTTATTAAGATGATGATACTTATTAATTATCATATAATGAATGTTTAAAGGTCACGTACCTGGGGATTCAGACTCTGATATATAAATTAAGTTTGATATCTATATTATTGTTATTATTATTAGTATTATTACGCTTATAGAAATGGTATCGTGAAGCACCGAGTTCGGGTTTCAAGTACCTGAATTTAGGAGCGTCACACCAACGATGATGAGCCAATGTTATTTATGCCTCAAATTCGTTCTCTACCAAAGTTCAAGGACCCGGTTAGATTTGCAAAACCTTGTCCAATTGGTAGTCATGTAGTTGGCAAAGCTCCTGGTGATGTAAGAGCGAGTACAACTTCGAAGTCATGGTGCGAAGAGTGGGATAAGAAAGATGAAGAACCAGTTGTGTTGGAAAAGCCTCAATGCCAGAATCTATACGCAGACACAATGGAGAAAACACCTAGATGTTGAACGTTCTTAAATGTGATCTTATCTAAACAAAGCATGTTATGTGACTTTAATGCAATGGTTATCGCTCTGGGGAACTTGTCCAAAGTTGCATTATTTCCGATGGATGGAGGGTTCCTCAACTATCGAAGAGGAATTGGATAGCGTTGACCAGACAAAGTCAGGCTGACATACTGTAATTCAAGCGCTAACTAGGAGGCAACCCATAAATTTTTATATTTATATGTTTTACTAGTTTATTTAGTAGATATGAATTAATTTGCTTATTAAGTTGTCTTATAAATCCAAAGTGATATTCTAATCCATGTTGTCTCTCTTTATTGTAGGTATTGGTGGCTCAATACATAAGCAAAAGATTATGGAAAGGGAAGCCACCAACCTGAGCCCATGCCACAATATCCTCCTTTAGATCCCGATGTGGAGAAATTTTCAGTCTTTGTTCCAGATCCACCACCACCACAAGCTTAACAAATCAGGGAAGTCCTTAACTCTTCAATTCTTTTTATTTAAAAAATGAGGACATTGTTCACTTTGAGTTTGGGAACGGAAGTTGAGGACATTGTTCACTTTTTATCCCCGGCAACGACGCTAAAAACTTGTTAGGTAAAATCTAATTACTCACAACACGCAAGTATACGTGGTCAACAAGTAATAAAGTGAAAGTAGAGCATCGTTCCCACGAGGAATTGTTAATACAAATTACTAAATACCAACTCTTAACCAAACTAATTTTATTTAAACAATCAATTTAATGTTATAAAGTAAATTATTTAACTAAACTAATTCTAATTACCACTAATTAAAAATCAGATTTTGGAGATTTAAGATCACAACTTCACTTATTGCTTCATTTAAATTAATACACTTCTTATGAATTAAGTTCGATATTATAAATTGTTAATCAAGAACACATAAGAAAATATGACCATCTCTCAATGCATCATACTCAAATCAACTTAAATCCACAGACGATAGAATTAAGAAGAACACCCTAATTAACTAATTCACTATATCTCTATGTGAATTACAATTAAAGAGGATTTTAAGCACAAGTTCTCTAGCAGATTACATGCGATGTATAGGTATATCTCTATCCTATACATAAATTATGAATTCCAACACCATGTAGAAAACACAATCACATGCTATTATGATTAGATCTAAATCTATAATCCATCTCTCGAGTTCATATAGATTATCATAGTATTTGTTAGCTAGGTAATTAAGCAATTCATCATAAATCATAATAAACAATCCAAGAATAATCACAATAATTGATATAGAAGCATACTAAAATAAACTGTACAATAAGTTCCATTGTAATCTTAAACAAAAGATTTAGTTCATGATTAATAAATTAAAACCAAGAATCCACAATTGAATAAACATTAAAAGACAAAAATAAAAGAAGAGAAAAAGATAGAATCTGTTGTCTGTTGATTTTCTGCACTATCCTTGCTCCTAATTTGAATGTTCAATGGTCTCCAAGATGCTTCAATCTCCAAATCTCATAAAAATTAGGGTTTTAGTCCTAATCTAATCTAATCTAATGGAATCCTCTTTCTCCCTAAACCTAGTGATTCTCCTCCTTTTATATGCCTCTTCATATGTCATTTAATCCTCCTAGAAGTGTCATTGATCAATCAGCTCGAACCAATCCTTCTTGAACTCAAATTCTAAAAAACTCCTTTTTCTTCTCGACACCCCCGCCCCGGCAGGGTTTTTTTACTAATTAGGCCCTCCCCGGTGGGGGGGGGGGGGGTTCTATTTTTGCCTCAGTACCCCTGCCCCGGCGGGGGTTTTATGTGTATAATGTCCGTCCCGGCGGGGGTCCTATTTTGGAAATTTTCTGATCTGACGACATTTGGGAAAATGGTCATAACTTCTTCGTCTGAACTCCGATTTTGATGATTAAAGATGTTCTGGAAAGAGGAGACGTAGATCTACAACTTTATTCTATGAGTATTTCGAAATAAGAGCTGGAGAAATGATGAAATTGGCTCTAAAGTGGCTGTTATGTAAATGACAAGCTGAAAATGCGAATTTAGCAACCCTAAACATCGATCCAAGTAACTTTTGTCCCAATTCCTACAAAACAACATAAAACATGCATGAATAGACACAAACCCTTAAAAACTTCCAAAAGATTAAGGTCAAATGCACTCAATTAATGGGTATAAAACCCACTCATCAAATACCCCCAAACTTAAACATTTTCTTGTCCTCAATCAAAAACACAAAAGAACTAAAAATAAATAACCTAACTCAACTACATGAATGCATATGCATGATCTACTTCCTAATATACCTACGAACCCAGTAATTAATCAGTACGATATATAACAACAGGCCTCAAAGATACCAATAATACTCAAACAATATATTCAATTAAGTCGAAGTCCATAACTCTAACCAGTTAGTCAATCCAAACCTGTCATCACCCATGTTGTGCGTGTGTGCTTGTTAACCATTCTAACTAACCACAGTTCAAGAAAATCACATAACAAACTTCTTAGAAGGAAAATTTCAATTCCAATTCAATTTCTTTTGTGAACATGACATCTCCGGTTAAAACTAAGAAATTACCAAGTCTAAGGGTAAATACAGGATTTATTTCAACTTTTATTCAATCACGAGGGCATTTTTGCTCTTTCTCGTGTTTTATTCATTTTTTTCCAATGGTTGTGCAAAGTCTTATTCCCTTAGGCTTTTCAATGCTACCTTAACGAGCTTTCAACCAACGACTCCCAAGCCATTAAGACCTTAGGGCGCTAGGTGTAAAGACAATTCCATCGGGCTTACTTACTCAAGTAACAAAGGCCACAAAACTAGAGAAGCATGCTACAGTGTTTATTCATTTTTTCTAGATATTCTATAATTTATTTATTTTTTCATCATTTTTCTCCTTTTTTTCTTTTTTAATATATATACCCCATAGATTCCCCCAAACTCAAGCTTTTACTTAATTCTAACCTTTACTGCCAGTTCACTAACTTCAATAAATTTTAACCAAGATTTTCCTACTATTATTACATTTATTTTCCTACTATTTCACTGAATAGTGAGGACTACTAATGCAAACATATAGGACCATCACTCTGTTCCCCGACTAGTCCCAGCTACGTTCTCATTTCCTGAAGAGAACAGTGAAAGAAAGGGTGAGCTCAACTAGCCAAGTCAGAAATATTATGACTAAGATAATGCAGAATAAATTATCATTAGCCTTCAACAATATAACAACTGATAGAATATAATAGACAACAAGTTTTAGATCAAAAACTGCAGCGGAATAAACAATCCATTAGAAGAGTCAAGTAAAATATAAAATCTACTATCTTCTATGATTTAAAAAGTTTATCATCAATTTTATCGCTGAGACTCAGCTTAATAAATAATCCACATCATTAACTCATCCCTGCACTACAGGCCAATGATATTTTTAGTATCACGACCACAAATTATCCATGCACTACGGGCCAAAGATAATCGTGTTTTCATCAACGGTCCCCGATCATGCCATAAAACAATTCATCTTTGCACCCTTGGTCAAGAGAATCCATAGCCATAATCATACCAAAACCGTCCCATCAATGCACTACTATCCAATGAGGACTTTTACCACATCATTTGTAACATTACGGTCATGATTACACCGAATAATCCACGGTCATAATCATACCAAGTCCATCTATGCACTACAAAGCCACGATGACTTTCAACAAAATATAAACACGAGGATGATGACAATGATATAAGAATTCAATAAAACATGTTCAAGAATTAATTTGTCCAGAACCAATAACGTCCAAATTGTCAACATGATATTTCTTTGTGGAGTAAAATTCAAGAATGCTCGTAAGAATAATTCCATGAAAGATCTTTGGATGAAGCGCAAATATCAAGGATATTCCACTAATTTCATGGATTATAGAAGTCAAAACTTTAACCAACTGGAGTATAATAAAGAATGGAATAACAAAAGAAATCACCATGCCTGTGATAGACCAAGCAGCAGGTTATTCCAACAGAATAATAAATAACGGAATCAAGTCCTAAGTAAAATGCATGAACACGATATTCCAACATAATAATAAAGATTTTAATCGAGTCCGTATAAAAGCAGACGATGTGATATTCCAAATGTAATAATAAAAACGGAACTAGGTCTGGCGTAGAATGCACAGACATGATATTCCAACAGAATAATAAATAACGAAATTAGGTCCAGCGTAAAACGCACAGACATGATATTCCAACAGAATAATAAGGATTGAAATAATAGAAGAATTTCACCAAGTATGCGGTACTTCGCATAGACAGGTTATTCCAACATAATAACAAAGAATGGAATAACAGAAGTTCTCTTCATGAAGACGAAAGAAAGAAATAATACCCCTTTTAAGTACAACAAATAATATTCTCTACCTTAAAAGAAACTGGATATAGAAGTGGTGAAGTAGCAGAATACTTTTCTTCTTTCTCTCTATAATTTCTCTCTATAATAATTGCTCTATAGCTTTAGTGAATTGGTGAGAAATGAAGAAAGAATGAGCTTCTATTTATAGGAAAATATAGTTTCGATAATTGCACGTTTTGGGGCTCAAAATATTATAGTATAATACCTTCCTCTTTTTCTTCACTTTTAATTTTGTCCTGCAAGTATTATCAAACTTGCACCAACTCCCCTAATAGTAAATAATGTGAATCAATAGTAAATCATGTGACTCAATAGTTCTAATCATGTGATAAAAACAATTACAGTATAGTACCTCCATCTATACCTCTATTTTTAACTTAGTCATGCAAGTATTATCAATCTTGCACCACCACCCCTAATAGTATAAGAATGTGAATCAATAGTACCCCGTGAATAGTAACTCATGAATAGTAACTTGTGAATAGTAACTCGTGAATAGTGACTCATGAATAGTACTCCAACATGAAGAGTGCTCCGAATACCCGAGTGAACAATATAACCTCCAGACATCAATTATCATCGAAATAAATGTCAATTTGCACTAACACTAATAATCCCAATACAATGGAACAATCAATTTCATCTTTAATCAACACAACTTATTCATCATTAATATTATAACTCACAATATTTAACAACCAGGTCGTTCCTAGAAAAGAGGGGGCTTTCCGATAAGGATTTCTCCTTATTGGCGCGCAATTAGGTGACCAAACCTGTGGCGACCCCAAATCCAGGTACTTGCAACCTGAACTCGGTTGTCCACGATACCATTTCTTTAAGCTGAATAATACTAAATAATAATACATTCGAACTTAATTTACATACATCAAAGTTTACTTCCCCAGGTACGTGACCTTCAAATACATTCCTTACAATATCTGACAATAGATTCCATTGTCTTACTAACTATAACCATTAACTCATACTAAATCTCATTCGAATAGCTTTTCTTTTCCCTTGTTCGTGCTCTCGAGCCTTGAATCGATCGATCGATGAAATCGAAAACATTTAATTTAAGCAAGGATGAGCATTTGAGTGCCCAACAAGTAATAACAATTATATATATAAGCTGAAAGAATATAAGTATTCTCTTTCTATAACACTTCTACAACGAATCGAAAGTTGTGAAGTAATCTGTACTGATAAAAGATTCACATAACAACTCTCTTCCAAATTATTTAAATTTGGCTCTGGCTCTACCCATGAATAGGGTTTAAGAAACATACTATGAACATTGTTTTTCATTTTCGAAAAGGTTTAGCGTAAATTCATCCGCAAAACCGTCATAACTTACTTAGCACGGAGGGTGATCAAATTTGCATTGTACCAGTATTGATCAATACTACATAACTTGAACGAAATTCATCGCTCACCCTTTGTCCGCCGAAGCGCATAAAAATTTTCCCATTATCGGGATGTTCATACATGCCTGGTTCCAAACCCGAAGGTTTTTAATCTTGCTCAACAATAATATGTAATTCAACATATATGTATACGGGTAATTGACAAAGGTATATCAACATGTCAATAAATGCCATGATTATCCAAGTGGGGACACTTGTATAACCATTTAGAAATCAACTTAACAGAATATATATCTGAGCTAACATGTTGATAATCAAAGCGTACATAATCTGTACAGAAATAGAATAATTCTGAAACTTCTTACTCATGTCCATTGCATAAAGAAAATGCAAAGGTAGGATACTTGCCTGATTTGCTGATTACAAATCTCAACTTAGGTTTTATCTCTTTATCACAACCTATCAATAAGCAGGTCATTTGTTCGATTAGAACAATATATCATAACACATAGTCTTGTCAATTACTGATTAAGACATAGTCTAATCACGTCATCACATAATCGCAGTGATGATCATACTTTCTATTCTATACTTTTATACATTTTTCAAATATCTCATCCATGTTCTTACAATAGCCTTTTCTTTTCTATTATAGAGGTCCGGCATTTGTCGGCATATCAAATTTTTTATCGGGTAAATACTGAGTCTAAGACTCTTATTCTATACCTCAACATCTGTAAATATCAGACATTTTACTTTTAATCATTTTTGAAATTTCCAGAAATTGAAAAATTTAAAATAATTCAAATCTGTAACTAAAGGGCTTATAGTGATATAACTGTTACTATGGGTGCTCTTCATCAAATCCTGGACTTCATAACCGGTTCTCAAGTCAGCTAGTTTGACCGGATATCACTTTCAAACATCGGAATCATAATTAAATGATTTTAACATTAAACAATTCCATTATCATTAATAATTAATTTATATTAAATTATTAATGAAACCATTGCCAAAATATAAAAGTTATTTATAATAACTCAAACTATTTTTAAAACATTTATATTACCCTTAAATGATTTTTAAAACAATTAAAATCATTTTTAAATAATCACCATTAATATATAAATATTAATGTACTATTCATCCAAATATTAAAAGTCATTAATTATAACTTAAAATATTTTTAAATCCTTAATATCCTCTTTAAATGATTTTTAAATAAATAAAACCATTTTTAAACTATTTATTTAATAATAATTATTAAATAAACTAAATATCATTAATATTATCTTAATATCATTAATATTAAATTATTAATGAAATTATCCTTTAAATATTAAAAGTTATATTTTATAACTTAAAATATTTTTAAATACCTTAATTTCATTTAAAATGATTTTTATAATATTCAAATCATTTTAAACTAAATTATTTAATATAATCATTAAATAACTTTAATATCATTAATATATAATTAATTAATGAAATTCATCACAAAATATTAAAAGTCATGGAAAATAACTCAAAATATTTTCTTATACCATAAAATAATTTTTCATGAATTAAAACTATTTTTAAATCATTTATTTAATATTATAATTAAATAAATAAATACCTTTTATATTTCAAAAATATTAAATATTTATGAAATATACTCAAAATAATTAAAAACTATTTTTCGGACTTTAAAATAATTTTTCATAATTTATTTGGTATTTTAATAATTAAAAACTAATTTTTCTAATTTTTAAATTAATTTCCTAAAATCGTAAATTAAAATAATTAAAATCGTCATTAAAGGCCCCTATAGTGACGTAAGTGTCGCTATAGGTGTTCTTGAGCCTACCAGAGATCTTCATAAGGCGAACCAAGGTGGCCTACTTTGACCGTGAATAACTCTCTCATCTTAACGAATTTGGACAATCTATAAATTGGGTCTTGTAGAGGAAATACAAGACTACAAGATTCAACAATCATAACCTCTAAACAAACATCGATCCGGGATAAATCACCATCAAAGTAGTTACCAAAGTCGTTCTTCACGAAGAACAGTTAGAGGTGCCTACTTTGGACCTCTATAACTTGATGATCGTGTAACGCTTATGTGATCTATCAATTCCAATGTGTAGACAACATGTAGGACTACAACTCTAACACTTAACATCATCATAACAACAAGAAATCAAGCATCTAAAGTATGGTCAAACCTTGTCGGAAAAATTAACACTTAGAAAATTCTCGGCGCCCGAATTTTTACGGTCAATGCTTAAGTCAACCCACTTTGACCTTAAATAACTCTTAATCCGTAATATATATGGACCTGATTCTTTTTGGAGGTTAAAGACCACATATCCGGCTACCTATAACAACTTTTAAACAACAAAACTCGAGATCGACCAAAGAGTTATAGCCTCTGACATTTGGTGAAAAATAACGTAATTCAGCTTTTTCCAACTTGCTCAAATCTTCAAATTGCAGCACTTTGATGTTATGGGTTCATGATTTTACAACCCAGAACATTAATAGACTCCCTATTACACTACTTTAAACAATCAATTGCATCAATTAACATCGAATCGAAGGATTTCAAAATTAGAGAATTTCATACCTTTTCTAGCTTCGATTTTTGATTTTTTTGGCTTTGATGCTTCTGATTTGTTGTTTGTGATGGTTGGGCTTTGTTTAGGGACTGATATGCTAGATAATTTCGTTGGCTAGAGGTTGAGAGAGTGTGGCTAGAGAGTTTAGAAAATATTAGTGTGCATTTGCATTATTTCTCCCTCAATCTCTATATATAGACCATGTCAAGTGCCTTGGATGCTCAATAGGGTTGGTATAATTGAGGTGTAATGGTATAGTAGCATGAGGGAATTCTAGAAGGTGGTGGTTGGCTAGCTTTTGCAAAGATTCTAGCAACAATGCTACTAATAATACACTAAAATGGACAAAAAGGGTATTTTGGTAATTTCTCATATAATTTCATGGGCATTCTTGTACATAGCAATTAAATGTAATATTTAATCACTAGATGGTAATTCTTATCATTTACCAATTACTTTTCATCCTTTGGTAAATTAAAACATTTATACATTAACATCGTAATTAAACCCGGTAATTTAAATTAGGGTTTTCTATAGAAAAAATTAGGGTTCTATAATTAGGGTTTCTTAACGCCATCAATTAGGGTTTCTAATTGACCATTAGGGTTCTCTAATTATCTGTGTATATTCTAACACAGTCATTATGATCTCTAACTTCAATCGATTAGGGTTATAATAATTAGGGTTTGTCCTAATTATCGACATACAGCAGTAATTAGGGTTTTCTTCTAATTACCGACATCTTATACACAGGAACCTTCATATACATAGTAAACTTCATATACATAAATCACTACTCACCATTTCTCATAACTAAGTTTAATAATTAGGGTTTCACAACAGACGGTAATATGCTATGTGACCTAATTGATCGTCATTCATTTCAATATTATCTCATTCATACATACACAAAGATACATAATTATTGTCTTTGTAAAATCATTATAACAATAATATAATATTATTATTCTCATCTCTTGATCACAATCCCAATTCGAGGTTTGGATCTCATATCCGACTTCTCTTTCGCATATCAAGTTAAAATACTTGATTTAAATATTCTCGAACAATTCATATAATAAAATATTTATTATATAATTCCAATTATCACTTCATATATTATTTCCAATCATGTTTTCATGGAAAATAATTAATAAAAATATTTCTGCTTACAGAAATTAATTACCATAAAAATATAATTTGTAGTAATTAATTATTCCAAAATTATTTTTAATTTTTCAAGTAATAAATATATTCGCATTTATCGTTCACATTACTAGACACTTATTCTCGTCATTAAATAAAAAAAAAATATACGCAAATTTTCTTATTTATTTTATTTAGGAAATCTCGGGTTATTACAAAACCTCTCCTTGACAGAACTTCTAGACATTATCAATATTGCAAATAATAATATGAATAACTTTGTCGTCTCAATTATTGATTTAATAATATAACATATTATGTAGATGATACTGTGACAATAATTGAATCAATAATATGAGAGATATGATGCAAAGAATTATCAGTAGCAATAATTGAGTATAACCGGTGACTTCTCACGTAAGCATCAATAATCAATACCGTGTGCTACTATGCAACCACGCCAGACATCGTATTTTTTTACTACCGAGTAGTCCAACAGCTTTTAACGGTAACACTTCCACCGTTATTTTTATAAAATATAATTATGTCGCTTTCTAACTACGACAATACTTCCGCTAGGGGTCCACTAATGATTGTCTTGTCAAATGAAGATATTCCCCGATAAAAAGAATATTCCCCGACCAATCGAATATTTTATAACAACTTGCATCCTTTGAAAAATTTATAAATACTACCCACAACTATAACATTATATCAAATCCACACCATAATATTCAAAAAAATATTTCGAGAAATTTAAATCTTTATTCATAAAACTGGGGTTTCACAATCTCCCCTCCTTATGAAATTTCGCCCTCGAAATTTACGTACGCACTTGATATGACAAAGAGGTGAGGATACCTTGACTTCATTTTTGATTCTAACTCTTGAGGTATAACCTTTGAGTGTTGAATACGATCCTTCTTATCCAAGATTTTAACACGTATCTCCTCATACGTTAAATCTTCTGCTATATCGTCTAGTTCTAATTTAATAATATGGTTTAGGTCATCCACATATTTACGTAACATCGATACGTGAAAAACATTATGAACACGCGACATACTTGGCGGTAAAACGAGTCTATAGGCCACAGTTCCTACTCAATCGAGGATTTTAAATCGGCAATTAAATCGAGGGTTGAGATTTCCTCTCTTCGTTGATTCTTTCTTCTAGAATAACGCCCTCTTGAACCTTCTTCATTCATCAGCTCCGGGTGTGTAGCTTGAGCGGATTTAACTTTATCGATTAAAGTCAATTCTAATCGTATATTCGTTATCTTCATATGGGTTCCTAGAGTCTTTAACTCTATCTTCATCATTTTTAAGTCGTACGAAATGGGTCTTTGTGTTAACAACATCGCACTCGTAAACGCATACGATCTTCTACTCAACGCGTCAGCTACCACGTTCGCTTTCCCACGATGGTATTGAATGGTATGATTGTAATCTTCAACAGCTCGAGCCAACGTCTTTGGCGCATGTTACGTTCATTTTAGTTGAAGAAATATTTAAGGGTTTTAGAAATGGGTTTTGTATTGGGGTCAATACAAAATTCGATTTCACGCTCTAGGGGTAGGCTAAGAAGTCTTCAAGAATACGTAAGAAAATTTATTAACAATAGAAATATCATTTAAAACTGTGACTCTCATCCAAGACTTGGGTAACACGTCACATTGATACCTATCATCTTGCCATCGTCATTCACAACGTCGCCTACAGAAAGTCTGGCTTCGGTGCATTCCACACAAGGAAGTCAACAACGAAAGGACCGGGGCTCTTTACTTATGGCTTGATATGACAAAGATTGACTTTAGTGGTTTGGTTGCTTGAATTAAGATATAACAGTTGGTTAGAATATGAAAGCTAACAACCTTACGAAAAGCTTGATAAGTAGCTAACCAATTGATTCCTAAAATCACATCCAAGGCAAGTATTTTTAAAGAGATATGATCGACAGGTAACGTGAAAGTGTCGATTTGAATTAAACAAGATTTATAAATAGTGGAGGTAACGAAGGTTTCTCCCAACTGAGTTTAAACAGATATATCAAAGTCTAACTTCTCCGGAGTTAGCTTCAAACATTGAGCACAACTAGGTGAAATAAAAGAGTGAGTAGAACCGGTATCTAACACGGTGTAGACTTTGCAAGAGTTTATGACGAACATACCCGTGATAATTTTATTCAGGTTCCTCGTCATGAAAAAAAACGCTCTCTCTTAAACTACCGGCTTTGGCTTGTCTGGGACATCCTTTGGCATCACTATCCCAGTTGAAATTGACTTCACCATACGACAAAATCGAGCCAGGTGACCTTCTCTTCTGCAATTAAAACACACTTTGGATTGTTGCGTATAGTTTGGACGGATGTGTCCCTCCTGTCCGCATTTGAAACATACGATCGGTGTTCGTTCTTCTTCCTTTGAAACGGGTGCTGGTGCCGACGTCTTCACGTCATTGTTGAACCTTCTCTTCTTGAAATGTCCATTCTTATTGTTTTTGGCCATGATTACCAATCAAAATGGTTACCATTCATGGCATGATAATTTCCCCACGATGGTTATCATTGTTCCGATGGTCGCTGCCACCGCATGACGATTACTATCATGTTGGTCGTTGCCTTTTTTTGTCTTGACTCATTATCGCGTTCCAATAACTGAGCCCTATTCACAATATCTGAATATAAACAAAGTTTGTGAGAAATGAGGTATTGACGTATATTGGGTTTCAAACCTCTTAAAAACATTCGCGTCATTCGCTCCTCATTATCGACCAAATGGGATGCAAACCGAGACAACTCGGCAAACTTAGCCTCGTACTACAACACGGTCATATTGTTTTGCTCCAGCTTGATGAACTCCACCTCCTTCATGTGACGAATACTTTCGGGAAAGTACTTGTCGTTGAACAGCTCTTGGAACTTCCCCCAAGACATCTTGAGTGCGTCAGTCTAGGTGCATTTTACAGATTCCCACCAGTAATCTGCCTCTTCACGCAACATAAAGGTGGCAAAGGGAACCTTTTGCTCCTCTGAGCATCCCAAGACATCAAATATCTTGGTGATCTGCTTTAACCATGTCTCCGCCTTAAGTGGTTCTGGCTTTCCCAAAAACTCTGGTGGTCCCAGCTCCTTGAACTACTTAGCGGTAACCAACCGTGGGTTTCCATTGTTTCCTCCTGCATTATGAATAGGAGTCTCTCTCATCTGGTGTTGTATGAATTCTAAAAAGCTCCTAAACGTCCGTCGTTCATCATTTGGTCAGTGTTGTTATTTACAAGAGGATTATCTCTATCCTGTTGCACATTGTCCTTATTATTGATCTGTGGAGACTCAACGGTCTCCTGTGCTCCATTGCTATTCTCAACATTCTCGGATGTAATTTTCAAATACTGCCACAAAACAAGGGTTAATTAACATATCACATATTATCCCTATACTCTGACTGACTAATTAAATATCAAATAAACTTAGATAGGTCATACTAGCGAAGGAATTCCCCGTCTCTCCCCTCCTAGTTCTTATCTCACATCTCAGCCAGGGATCATATCCCTAAGCTTTGATACCAACTTTGACGCCCCCAAAATAAAAATACATCACCTATTCTGAGTCGCCAAATACATGGTACATAATACAAATACAATCTTAAATATACAACATAAGCTGTGAGTTTTAATATAAATATTGTCGTCTAGACAATATACAAACTCAAATTCAATATTATTACATTTATTTTCCCACTATTTCACTGAATAGTGAGGACTACTAATGCAAACATCTAGGACCATCACTCTGTTCCCCGACTAGTCCCAACTACGTTCTCATTTCCTGAAAAGAATAATGAAAGAAAGGGTGAGCTCAACTAGCCCAGTAAGAAATATTATGACTAAGATAATGCAGAATAAATTATCATTAGCCTTCAACAGTATAAAAACTGATAGAATATAATAGACAACAAGTTTTAGATCAAAAACTGCAGCGGAATAAACAATCCATTAGAAGAGTCAAGTAAAATATAAAATCTACTATCTTCTATGATTTAAAAAGTTTATCATCAATTTTATCATTTGAGACTCACTTTTAATAAATAATCCACATCATTAACTCATCCCTGCACTACAGGCCAAGGATATTTTTAGTATCACGACCACAAATTATCCATGCACTACGGGCCAAAGATAATTGTGTTTTCATCAACGGTCTTGATCATGCCATAAAACAATTCATCTTTGCACCCTTGGCCGAAGAGAATCCATAACCATAATCATACCAAAAATTGTCCATCAATGCACTACGGGCCAATGAGGACTTTTACCTCATCATTTGTAACATTACAGTCATGATTACACCGAATAATCCTTGGTCATAATCATACCAAGTCCATCTATGCACTACAGGCCACAGATGACGTTCAACAAAATATAAACATGAGGATGATGACAATGATATAAGAATTCAATAAAACAAGTTCAAGAATTAATTTGTCCAGGAACCAATAACGTCCAAATTGTCAACATGATATTTCTTTGTGGAGTAAAATTCAAGAATGCTCAGAAGAATATTTCCATGAAAGATACTGGATGAAGCGCAAATATCAAGGATATTCCACTAATTTCATGGATTATAGAAGTCAAAACTTTAACCAACTGAGTATAATAAAGAATGGAATAACAAAAGAAATCACCATGAATGCGATAGACCGCATACGCAAAGTTATTCCAACAGTAATAATAAATAATCGGAATCGGTCCCCATAAAACGCATGCATATGATATTCCAACGTAATAATAAAGACGAAATCAAGTCCAAATAGAAACGCATGCATGTGATATATTCCAAGAGAATAATAAAGATGTAATCCGTCCTCCCAGTAGAACGCATGCATGTGATATTCCAATGTAATAATAAAGACGGAACCAGTCCTTGTAACGCACGCATGTGATATTCTAACAGAATAATAAATAACGGAATCGGTCCCACGTAAAATGCATGCATGTGATATTCCAATGTAATAATAAGGAATGAAATAATAGAAGAATTTCACCAAGTATGCGGTACTTCGCATAGACAGGTTATTCCAATATAATAACAAAGAATGGAATAACAGAAGTTCTCTTCATGAAGACGAAAGAAAGAAATAATACCCCTTTCGAATACAACAAATAATATTCCTTACCTTAGAAGAAACCGGATATAGAAGTGGTGAAGTAGCAGAATAGTTTTCTTCTTTCTCTCTATAATTTCTCTCTATAATAATTACTCTATAGCTTTATTGAATTGGTGAGAAATGAAGAAAGAATGAGCTTCTATTTATAGGAAAATATAGTTTCGATAATTTCATGTTTTGGGGCTCAAAATATTATAGTATAATACCTTCCTCTTTTTCTTCACTTTTAATTTAGTCCTGCAAGTATTATCAAACTTGCACCAACTTCCCTAATAGTAAATAATGTGAATCAATAGTAAATCATGTGACTTAATAGTTCTAATCATGTGATAAAAACAATTACAGTATAGTACCTCCATCTATACCTCTATTTTTAACTTAGTCATGCAAGTATTATCAATCTTGCACCACCACCCCTAATAGTATAAGAATGTGAATCAATAGTACCCCGTGAATAGTAACTCATGAATAGTAACTTGTGAATAGTAACTCGTGAATAGTGACTCATGAATAGTACTCCAACACGAAGAGTGCTCCGAATACCCGAGTGAACAATATAACCTCCAGACATCAATTATCATCGAAATAAATGTCAATTTGCACTAACACTAATAATCCCAATACAATGGAACAATCAATTTCATCTTTAATCAACACAACTTATTCATCATTAATATTATAACTCACAATATTTAACAACCAGGTCGTTCTTAGGAAAGAGGGGGCTTTCCGATAAGGATTTCTCCTTATTGGCGCGCAATTAGGTGACCAAACCTCTCCTCGATGTAACTTCTAGACATTGTCAATATTGCAAATAATAATATGAATAACTTTGTCGTCGCCTCAATTATTGATTTAATAATATAACATATTATGTAGATGATAATTTGTGACAATAATTAAATCAATAATATGAGAGATATGATGCAACAATTACTGTAGCAATAATTGAGTATAACTGAGTGACTTCTCACGTAAGCATCAATAATCAATACCGTGTGCTACTATGCAACCATGCGACATCGCATTTTTTTACTACCGAGTAGTCCAATAGTTTTAACGGTAAATACTTCCGCCAAGTTATTTTTATAAAAGATAATTCTATCATTTTCTAACTACTTACAATACTTCCGTTGTGGGGTCCACTAATGATTGTTGTGCATCGCATTTAATATTCCCCGACAAAAAGAATATTCCCAACCAATCGAATATTTTATAACAACTTGCATACTTTGAAAATTTTATAAATACTACCCACAACTATAACATTATATCAAATCCACACCATAATATTCAAAAACAATATTTCGAGAAATTTAAATCTTTATTCATAAAATCTGGGGTTTCACAATTCTTATATCTCATTATCATGCTACCTTCATTAATGTAAAACATATTACAAGTTCCTACAATTCTTCCTTGGTTCATAACTTATATGATTATGAATAGCTTATTTATGACTTATACTGCTTAAGTCCATTAATTAATCATTCTTACTACTTCCTAGCATACATGTTCTACCACTACTCATTTCTCTAAAAATGGAAGAGAATCATGGTTTAAGATTGCTTACCCTTTGATGATCACTTGCTAAACCTTAATCTTCTTCTTGCTTCTTGAAAATCTAACAAAGGAAGTCTAACTTTATATGTGCTTATTCTCTCTACCAATTAAGTTGCTTAGCTTGGAAGAAATTTAACAACCAAATAATGAAATTTGAGCTTGCTATTTATAGGAGTTTCTAGGTTAGTGTATAATGGTCATTAAGTCACCCACCTCCTTACTATTCCAAGCTTAGGCACTAAGTTAACTTGCTCCCCACCTTATTTACTTGGCCATCACAACACTTAAGCATTAAGTTTACTTTGTCATTATGTTTTCTTGGTTACAACACTTACTTAGCCTTTAAGTTTACTTGCTCCCTACTTTGGATCATCCATGGGTTGCCCCACGGGTTTAAACCATCCCATAACACATTGGTTACTTACTTTTGGGCCTTTAACTTAATTGATCTTAACTTATTCATTGGGCTTGCAATAAAACAATACTTGGGCTTGTTCATTAATTCATTTTAGACTTTACAATAACCAATACTTTGTTTTAACATTAGTTCACATTGGGCTTAACCCAATCCCAATTAAACTATACACTTCCTACATAATCCTACAATTATAATTACATATGGCGTAAAGCCTTAGAACGTATTATATACGTAATAATCCCGTATTCTAATTCATATACGTATTCATTATATACGATATACTATCATTCATACATACTCGTATAATGCTTTGTATCATACTCGTATACTCTATCTCGCACAATACCTACGTATCATACAATCATTGCCCTAACTTCATAACGCTTGATTTTCCTAACATTCTTAAATTAAGTCCACAGTCGAAATATTACGTTTTCTATAACTGAAATATTATTGGATATTCCATCTCACCTTAATATTATATCATTACGTATTTCTCGGAAGTTCAAAAATAATTCCTGAGCAGAAATACGTGAATAGTGTTTTTCAGAAAATTTCTCGGAAAGCTTTTATTTTCGTCTTGGAAATTCAAACACTTTAATTCTATCACGTAGCCAAAATACTACGACGTTCCGATATGTTTAGGTCATAGAACGACCTCCAATTAGCTTGTTCCCATAAATAATCAATTAAATTTATTTAATCCACATAATAAAATAAAATTTTATTTCTCCTAAAAATCCAATTTTCTGGGCGTTACAGTGTATGTTGGATTTGGAGCAGAGTATTGGTCTTGATAGTTATAGCTCCATGGTGCATCTGGGTGATACCCCCAAACTTGATGATAACTGGGATAAGAATAGTTGTTGAGGTAATCACTCCCATATTGTACTGATCCAAATCTGACGATGCATTGATGACTTCTGGATGATTGCCAAAGACAATAATTACAATCTATCATGATCTTTCAATATGTTGAATGCAATAACATCCAACCTCTTCGAAAGTGTTTCAATTTGTGCTGACAATGCAAAAAATACATTGAGTCCATCAATTCTTGTGTCCCTTGGTGGAGTCATATTCGTATATGGCCATTGATAATTGCATCCTTCCATGGTACCTGAAAAGAAAGAAAAATAGGAAGAGAATTAAATAAAAAGAAAAAAAATATTTAAATTAAGACTAATTTGATTGAAGCTAATATTGGCAAAAAAATATATTAAACTAATTCCCCAGCAACGGAGCCAAAAACTTGTTGGGTAAAATCTAATTACGCACAACACATAAGTATACGTGGTCAACAAGTAATAAAGTGAAAGTAGAGTATCGTTCCCACGAGGAATTGTTAATACAAATGACCAAATACTAACTCTTAACCAAAATAATTTTATTTAAACAATCAATTTAATGTTATAAAGTAAATTGTTTAACTAAACTAATTCTAATTACCACTAATTAAAAATTAGATTATGGAGATTTAATATCACAACTTCACTTATTGCTTCATTTAAATTAATACACTTCTTATGAATTAAGCTCACTATTCTAAATTGTTAATCAAGAACACATAAGTAAATATGACCATCTCTCAATGCATCATACTCAAATCAACTTAAATCCACAGATGATAGACTTAAGAAGAACACCCTAATTAACTAATTCACTATATCTCTATGTGAATTACAATTAAGCAGAATTTTAAGCACAAGTTCTCTAGTAGATTACATGCGATGTATAGGTATATCTCTATCCTATACATAAATTATAGATTCCAACACCATGCAGAAAATACAATCACATGCTATTATGATCAGATCTAAATCTATAATCCATCTCTCAAGTTTATATAGATTATCACAGTAATTATTAGCCAGGCAATTAAGAAATTCATCACAAATCATAATAGACAATCCAAGAATAATCACAATAATTGATAGAGAAGCTGTAACGACCGAGAAATTCGGATCTTATTGTAAAATGATTTTATTAAATTAAATAATAAAATTATATTCTATATGATATCAAGATGGTTGTCATTGTATAACCTATTGATGTTAGAATGTCATAGTATTTGAACTACGTAAAGGAATTAAAGTGTTTGAATTTCCAAGACGAAAATAAAAGTTTTTCGAGAAATTTTCCAAAAAACACTATTCATCGGTATTTGCTCGGGATTTATTTTTGAATTTCCGAGAAATATGTAATGATAGAATGACAAGGTAAGATGGATTATGTAATAAAAATCTAGTTATGGAAAATGTAATATTTCGCTTGCGAACTTAATTTATAAACATTAAGAAGGGCAAAGTAGTAACGAGTAAGTAATAATTGTACGATACTTAGGTATTGTGCAAAGTAATGAAAACGAGTATAATACGAAGTATTATACAAGTTTGTATGAAGGATGAAATATCGTATATAAATTCTATATGAATTAGAATACGAAAATGATACATAAACAATATGTATAGGTATTAAGTTATGTTAATGGACTTGGAAGATTGGTTAACAATTGGTACAAGCCCAAGTGAATAAAGTGTTAAGGCCCAATTATTAATTAATGAACCAACTAGTGTGTGTTAATGCAAAGCCCAAGGATTTATTTAATCCAAGCCCAAGCTAGAATCCATGAGTTGTAATGACCTATGGGGAAAACCATATTAATATGGTTAGTATGGTGACCAAGTTAATGTAATGATCAAGTATTAGAAATAATGACCAAGACTTATGAGTAGTGGTCAAGCAAAGGATAGGTTTTGGTGCCTTGCAAGTAATGAATAGTAAGGAGGTGCATAAGGAGGTGGGATTGTGTTAATGTCCAAATTACCCTAACTTTGGAAAATCTATATATAGAGGAGGCTTACAAGCCATTTGTTAGTTGTTAAAATAATCCAAACATCTCAAATGTTAGAGAGAATAAGCTACTTTACAAAGACTTCAAAGAGTAAGACTTCTTCTCCATTATCTTCTATCTCTACCATGATAGGTTGATAAGAAAAGTATGGATTAAGGAACATGGATGTTAAGAAGTAAGAAGAATGAGTAATCAATGAACTTAAGCCACATAAGTTGGCAATAAGTCATTTGAACTTATAAATGTTATAAACTTATTATAAGTTAACCTTGAATGTTAGTATGAAAATTATGAACTTGTAATGAGTTTATTAAGAGAAGTGATGAGGATGTAAAAGAACTTGTATGATCATATGTATCATGTATACCTAAGTCAAGTTAAGGAATGATGATTAAGAAACCTTAATTGCCATAAGTCATGAACAATAAAATCTTAAGTAGTTTATAATTTGACAAGTTATAAGCTCGTGAAGAAATAAGTCTAAAAGCCAACAATGAATATAAGTTGTTGTAATAAGTAGGTTGAGATGTTCACATGATGAATGGAATCCATTTGTAATGTTAAACAAATCATAAGAATGAAGATTTGCCGGAAATTGCACGATTGGACGATAATCGTTGAATTCGTAAAATTCTCAGAATAGAAGTCAAATTTTGTGTTTGAACTCGGAACCATTGTTTTCCGATGGAGACAAGTCATATTTGGCATTTAAGAGTTGCGAACTTGAAAATGACCGGATTCCGACTTAGAACGAAGAAACGAGCGTTGAACGTTCACGAACGTTTATCGTTTTCGTTAAAAATGAACCAATAGGTAAATTTTTAGCAAACGAAGTCAAATGGATAAAAGTCTTGCATAAATGCGTAGATTACATAATTTGTGAACCGTAGGCTTTTGAACGAGCCAATTCAGACTTATAACGAAGAAGTTATGCGTCCGGGAAGTTCACAAAAATTCAAGGACTGAATTTTTTCTGGTGCACAAAGTTAGCACCGCGGCGCCAACCCTAGGCCAAATTGGTCCGCCATAACGCTGTAATGATGTCTGAGCACATCATGAGAGAGCCCATGCATCGCGAGATGTAAGTATAATGTCAAAGCAGCGAGCCACTGAAATTTAACAAGAACAAGAATAGTAATGAATGTTTTTAATTACAAAGAAAAGAAAGTTAATTGATTTAAAAGTAAACACAACCTAAGGAATGTAATGAAACATTGTCTAAACATTGTTAAACCTTAAGGATGTTGTATAAAGGTTGAGATAACCTAGTCGAATATAAATGCAAGGATAATGATAAACCAGAAAAGATAGTAACTGAATCTAATACACAATTAGATTGAGATGAAGGGTAAGATATAGTCATATACATACTTGATTATATGTGACCTAATATAAGGCATTATGTTATCATGTATTGTAGAGACTTGAAAGACTTGAACATAAAGTTAATATACCGTAGCAGACGCTAAAGGCAAGTATTCTAACTCTTGTATCCGTTTAATCTGAACAAGTTTTTGAAGTTCATGTATTCTTTCGCATGAATTGAGGTATGTTGAAGTTAAAGCCAATTCCTTTGGCTAGACTTGATATATTGCGTCGATATTGATAATCTATTCATCTATTATCAAATGTTGTTATCTTTTGTCAACTACTAGATATGGTTTTCAAAAGAAGACTAAAATGTTAAACAAATGTTTTATCGGTAAAACGACAGGCACGTGAGGTTGCCAAATGATTAAACGTGCATACGTTTAATGGATGTAGTGTTGATCAACATAGAGTACAATAGGCTGATCACCTAGAAGTGCTCGTAAGTAATATCGGGCTTACGAACTTAGTTCTGGGTTGTCCTTTTTCCAATAAAGAATGAATACTCGAGGTCCTTGACCAGAGTGAATGTTTTACTAAATATTGTTATTATTGTAAAATATTTTGAAAGAAAGATGAAGTCCTATTTTGTACTATCAATAGTACTTCATAACTATTGTTCAGTTATTGAAGATATACGATTCATATGTGTCAAGCTTGGAGTTATTGAATTGTTATACTTGCTGAGCTAGTTATGCTCACTCTTGCTTGAACCATATTAATGCAGCTAAGACTGAACGTCCCGAAGGATCGAAAAAGGATAAAGGAAAAGCTAAAATGCATTGTTAAGTCATCTTGTAATAAATATATAGGTCTATTGTTGTAATGTAATTGATATTATGACAAAGAACCTTTGTAATGGGTATAGAACACGGAAATGTAAATATTACTTTAAATATATAGAAGTTATGTTCGTTCTTTGAGACTTTTCAATTAAATGAATGTATGAATGTTTGTACAGTATAGCACCATCTGTTGGGTTGGAAGATACCCAGATTTGGGGGCGCTACAGAAGCATACTAAAATAAACTATGCAATAAGTTCCATTGTAATCTTAAACAAAAGATTTAGTTCATGATTAATGAATTAAAACCAAGAATCCACAATTGAATAAACATTAAAAGACAAAAATAAATAAAGAGAAAAAGATAGAATTTGTTGTCTGTAGATTTTATGCTCTATCCTACTTTGAATCTTCAATGGTCTCCAAGATGCTTCAATCTCCAAATCTCATAAAAACTAGGGTTTTGGTCATAATCTACTCTAATCTAATCTAATTGAATCCTCCCTCTCCCTAATCCTGGTGATTCTCCTCCTTTTATATGCCTCTTCATGTCTTTTAATCCTCCTAGAAGTGTCCTTGATCAATTAGCTCGAACCAATCCTTTTTGAACTCAAATTCTAAAAAACTCCTTTTCTTCCCTACACCCCTGCCCCGGCGGGGTTTTTTTTTACTAACTAGGCCCGCCCCGGCGGGGGGTGTTTCTGTTTTTGCCTCAGTACCTGTAATGATCGAGAAATTTGTAATTTAATTTAAATATTTATTGAGTTAAATAAATATTTTAAATAATTTATTTATTGAGAAAAGTAAATAATTGATGAATTATGGTGAATTAATTTAATAACTAAATTGATTAATGTTGATAAATTGAATAATGATAATTTTATCTGAAGAATTTAATTTAAAGGAAATAAATAAATTAAATAAGGTGACGTGTCTAATTTATTAATTAAATTAGAGATATAATTATTTATTAATTATAAGGTATAATGATAATAAGATTTTTATTATGATTATTATAAGTTATTTAAATTAATTGAGCTAAAGTCATTTAATTAACTAAGGGTGTGACATGAAACTATATAATATAAGATTATTTAAATAATTTAGTTTGGGAAATAGGTGCTTAGCCAAACAAGGCCTTTGGATTTTTCCCAACTGACGTCTTTTTATTTTTTTAACTGACGTACGTGGGATTGTGGCTAGCTTATATTTTCCTACGCGTCTTATTTTTCCCTAAGGCTAAACAATATAGAAAATACAGAGAAGGTTTGAGAGAGAAGAGAGAAAAACACTGAGTTCTTGGTGATTGACAAGATGAAGAAGGGGAATTGCTAAACCTAGTCACCATCCTTTGGTAGCACACAATCAAAGTGAAGGTATAATTTACTTCAATTCTAATTTTTAGTCTTGTAATTTTCTTTTGTCTGAAGTTGGTTTTGTGGAATTGTTGTACAAGATGTTGTTGATTATATATGTATACTCTTGATAAATTGGTTAGTTATCATCTATGATTGTATATCAGTTATCAAATTCGTGTAACTTTGGTGTAGGAAGAAAAAGGAAAAAAAATCACAATGTTTATATAATATGGTTTGGAAAGTACAAATTTTCATGATCAATACTTGTTATAATCTGTAATTTGTTGGTGGATTATATTAGTATGTTAAGAAACGAAGATAACGTAATTTGAACGAAGTAATTTGGTGAAAAATTGAGATGTCAGTGATGATTTTTGTGAAGAAGTTCAAAAATGGAGTTTTAGTATGAAAATATAAATTTTGAGAAATTAAAATAGTTAGAAGTGTTGTTAAATTGTGCTAAGTGGTTGAATATGTTAGCAATCATGTTTATGATAGTTGTATATTTATTTTACGTGTTAATTTCACTGTTTGGTGGGTGAAATTCGTGTTAGTTGGGCTAAAACGACTCGCTCATGCCGAAGTTTGCATCTGTCGTGCACCAAAGTCTTGTACTTGGCTGTGCCAAAGGCAAAACTACTGTGATTGCTTACTCCTCAAAGCCAGAATTGCGCCATGCCCCGATCTGAGAGGCGGCTATGCTTAATTGCAGGTCATGTGTAAGGGACTTAGGTTGATTAAGCATGCATATTAATGATGTTAAGACATAATATAAGCTAAAATATCATATTGTTATGTGTGGTAATGCGAAGTGTGAAGATTTTTAAATAATTGTTTATTAAGTTATAAAATGAAACTAAATGTGATGTTTTCCAAAGTTAGAGGTGAATGATTAAGTTATGTTGGATCGTAATGAGATTTCAGATTCGTTAAGTATGTTAACCTACATGGTTAGGTGCTAGGTTAGGGTTATGACCTAAATGATGGTTTAAATCCTAAAGGCTAAATGTTTATACAACTAATGGTTGTTGCGATTTCAATGATACATGTAGGGTAATTGGAGATTATTTTACACTTGTGTAGCTTACATACAAGGCAAGTTTCTAAACCTTATCTTTTACATTGAGAAAGTTTCTAAACCTTATCTTTTACATTGAGCAAGCTTTCTAACTTCATTCCTTTGTTTATGAATGAAAGTTTCTTATCCTAAACTTTCATTGAGCAAGACTATTGAATCGATTCTTATGTATGATTGAATAAGCTCATTTAACCTAATTCGTTACATCGAATGAGTTTCACATTCTCATTTCTTGTTTTTATTATTCAAAACATATATTGTCCTAACACATTGATTCAAAGGAGATTGTTTTCATTCTTTGAATATAATACTTTGCATGTATATCATGTTTATTCAGTTATATATTGTTGATATCCGATCTTTGACTTTGATAGCCTTGTTCAGTTATACATTCTTGTATTAAACCTTTATTGATAAGTGTTCTAAAATTCTAGAAACACTGATAAGCTAGTTCCAAACTAAACTTTTTTTAGTGTGGAAATTCTAAATTCAAATTGAGACGAACAACCCTAACATAGGGGATTTTGTATGTGTAACGTTTAGATGTTTGTGCACAATACATGATACAAAGGGCTGATCCCCCTAAGTACGTTAAGAAGAGTCTGTATAGTTTAATTAACTGTTAAGGTTGGGGTAGTAATACCTAATCACCGTGGACATAGTTCGTGGTCATAAGACCCTCAGATATTAAAGTTCGAAATTGTTTCTGTTTCTATTCATAGAACAAGTTCATTATTGTACAACATTCTTTGTTCATTCTCATATGGTTATTATTACTATTCTTTATGTCAGTGAGCAATTGTTTGCTCACTCTTGCAATTAACATTGCAGCTAAAGTCGAAAGAGGTGATGAGCCATCTACTAGCAAGGGAAAGGGAAAGATGTCCAAGTGTTGAAGAATTATTTAAAGTTTACTTAAATGCATGATGTTATAAGACTTGTTTTATTTTATAATGTATTCCGCAAACTGATGTAATAATTTAAGGTTAGATTACATGGGATTGTTTATGAGATGATGCAACCCTTTAATAGGAAAGATTATTGTTTAAGTTATTTAATGTTTTATCCTTTATCAGGGGTAGTTAGATGTAATTATTTTGATAGTGAGCACCAAATTCGGTGGAAATGAAGTATCCAGATTTGGGGGTGTCACAGGTTGGTATCAAAGCCTTAGGTTATGAACCTTAGGTGGGGAAAACCTTAGTTAGTAGCCTTTAAGGAAACAGAAAGCATAGAGGTGTTTAACTCTTATCGGGTTTTAAGGAATGGATTAAGGCATCCATTGAAACTAAACAATAAAAGACATTATGTGCTATGTGTTAATAACTTATGTGCTCGCGAGTATCGATAATGTTAAGTAAAACTTAAAATATTTTGTTGATAGGATGTCTAACGAAGGAGGGTCCAGTCCAGCTAGGGAGGTGATACCTCAGTTACCTAGAGATGATGAACCCTGGGATATTCACGTAGTGCAGGAACAGTTGATCTAGGAGGATGAGCCTGTGACCGATCCCGAGTATAGTCTTGAGGAGATAGAGGAGGATGATGAGGAAGAGGATCATGTGGAGTTTCCACCAAACTCCGTATCAGCTGAGATGTATGATGCTTTGTATGACCATAACATAGAGTTACGGGATAATGTGGAGGAACTGAAGAAGATGGTTGATATGCATCACGTTGCGTTGGAACAGAAGGATGTAGAGATTCAGGAACTTCACTCAAAACTTGGAAACACATAATGGGATTTAGTTCATACCAAGGGTCAGCATGAAGACCTGTTGGCAGTGAACAAGAAGATGGAGACTGACATGGAGAAGTTGAAAGATGACTTCAAAGAGGAATAAGCTAAGCGTACAAGAGCAGAGGACGCTTGGATGAAAGTGACTCAACGTTCTGACCGTGTTGAGGCTAAAGTCCAAGTGAAGAAGGCCAAAATGAACGAAATGGAACATGCCTTTAATTCTGCGATTGATAGGGCCCATGATCGAGTCTTTTATTACCTGCCTCAATTTGAGGACTCGTCGTGGTTCATGATGGATCGTAGGACAACATATCGCATCATGGAGGAGGAGCGCAGAGAAGCCTCTTGACGTCTTAATATGCATAGATAGAAAATAAGAATGTGGATAATATGTGGTTATTATGTGAATAAATAAAGTTTTAAATCCCTTATTTTGAGATGAATAAAGGGGTAGTATGGGTATGTAATCCTGAAACTGGTTTAGTTCAGGAAAGTGGATGTTTATAGCAGATATACTATCTTTTATATATTTTAAAGCATTATGAATGAATAATATATCAAAATTTATTTGAAATGTTATGTGTTATAGCTTTAATCTTAGTATGTTTAAGTTAAACTTCAAATTACTCAAGAAGTTGAGTGAGGAACTAATAAGCGTATATTCTAAAAGAAAATGCCTCCTAGAAGAAGACAACCACGTCAACAACCTCCTCTTGAGGGGTCTACTAACAATAACGATGATGCCAACACTAATCCAGTTCAACAGTTGGTAGCTCTATTGACGGGAGCACTTACGAATCAACCGTAAGCTCAAGTTACGACTTTCAAGGAATTTAAAGCTGTTGGACCGCCAGAGTTTCAAGGGTCTATGAATCCAGTGGAAGCCCAAACCTGGATCATGGAAATGGAGAAGGCGTTTGATGTTGCTAGAGTTAATGAAGATCAAAAGACTGCATTCGCGACGTTCATGCTGAAGTCCTAAGCTAGCTACTGGTAGCAAGAAAATAAGGTTCGTGGGGGACAAGGAGTGATAATGTGGGATAGATTTAAGGAAATGTTTTTCAAAATGTACTTTCAAGCGAGTTCTCAGAATCAGTTGGAGGTGCAATTTCTGGAGTTGAAGCAAAGAACCATGACGGTACCAGAATATGCTGCGAAGTTTAACGAGTTGGCAAGGTTTGCCACTTATCAAGTCAATACGGATGAGCTTAAGGCGAGAAGGTTCGAACAAGGATTGAAACCTTGGCTGTATAGCAAGGTGTCAATGTTCTAGTTAAATACATTTGCGACTATACTGGAAAAGGCAATTATCGTGGAAGGTGGAAGCGATGCCTTGACCAAGTACAATCAAGAACAGAAGAAGAGGAATAATGATAACGAGAATAAGGCTGGTGGGAGTAATATTGGAAGTAACAATCAGAAGAGGAAGTGGAACGAGAATTCGACTACGGGAGGACAGCAGGGAAGTCAGCAGAAGAAAAAGTTTGAAGCCTGTGCTACTTGTGGAAAGAACCATATTGGGGTGTGTTTGAAGGGAAAGCGGTTGTGTTTCAACTGTGGTCTGGAGGGACACATTGCACCGAACTGTTTTAGCCCAAAGAAAGGAGCATGTTTTACCTGCGATTCGAAGGATCACATGGCTCGTGATTGACCTAAAAAGCCAGCGAGGAGTGCAAATGGAGGAAAGGGAAACAACAACGGTGGTGGTGCATTGACTATCACTGGACCAGCACAGTCAAGCCGACCTACTGCGAGAACTTTCAATATGACCGTGTAGGATGCTATTCAGTCTAAGGATGTGGTGTCAGGTATCATTCCGATTAATGGTATTAATGCTTATGAACTGTTTGATTCGGGTGCTACTTGCTCATTTATATCCGATAAATTTGCTCAAAACATAGATTTGCCTCAGGAAGAATTGGATCATCCTTTGAGCATAGAGATTGTAAATAGGGAAGTGATTCCTGTTAGGTTCATATATAAGAATTGTAGAGTGGTTATAAAGGATCAAGAGATGAGGGTAGACTTGATACCAATTAGACTGGGTGAGTTTGATGTTATCCTGGGAATGGATTTGTTATTCAATCACGGAGCAGTAATTGATTGCCAAAGAAAGTGTGTTAACCTTATGACTTCGTCAAAGGTTGTGTTCTATGGCAGCAAATCACCTCAACAAGCAAGTTGTCTGACGGTGATGCAAGCCAAGAAGTTGTTAAGACAAGGATGTGTAGGATACTTAGCCTACATAGTTGATACACAGAAGAAAATTGCGAAGTTAGAAGAGATACCGATCATAAGAGATTTTGCAGACGTATTTCCAGACGATTTGTTGGGTCTTCCGCCAGATCGACAAATTGAATTCATGATTGATTTAGTACCAGGAACGGGTCTGATATCTAAGGCACCATACAGAATGGCCCCGGTAGAGATGAAGGAGTTGATGGTGCAATTGCAAGAATTGCTCGACAAGAAGTATATCCAGCCGAGCGTATCGCCATGGGGAGCGCCAGTGTTATTTGTTAAGAAGAAGGATGGATCGATGCGGCTCTGCATTGATTACAAAAAATTGAATAAGGTCACGATTAAAATAAGTATCCGCTACCAAGAATCGAATGACCTATTTGATCAACTCAAAGAAGCGAGGTATTTTTAAGATGACTCTTGAGTGGTTATCATCAGTTGAAGGTGAGACCAGAAGATGTACCGAAGATGGCATTCAGAACTCGGTATGGTTATTACGAGTTTTTGGTTATGTTATTTGGTTTAACTAATGCACCTGCAGCGTTCATGGATTTGATGAACAGGGTGTTTAAACCATTCTTAGATAAATTTGTGGTGGTGTTTATTGATGATATCCTGGTGTATTCTAAGACTAAGGAAGAACATGTGGAACACTTAAGAGTGACGTTGGAGACATTGAGGAAAGAGAAGTTGTACGCAAAATTTTGAAAATGTGAGTTTTGGTTGGAACGTGTACATTTTCTCGGGCATATTATTAATAAAGATGAAATTTCGGTAGATCCATCAAAAGTTAAAGCTGTAGTAAACTGGGATCAGTCGAAAACACCATCAGAGATAAGGAGTTTCTTAGGGTTGGCAGGTTACTATAGGCGTTTTATTCAAGATTTTTCCAAAATCGCGACCCCGTTGACGAATTTAACCTGGAAGGCGGTTAAGTTTGTTTGGACGGAGAAGTGTGATGAAAGTTTTCACGAATTGAAGAAGAGGTTAAATACAACACCTGTGTTGTCATTGCCTGATGATACAGGGAATTTTGTGGTGTATAGTGATACATCACATAAAGGACTAGGTTGTGTGCTTATGCAGAACGGCAGAGTTATTGCGTATGCATCACGTCAATTAAAAGATTATGAAAAAGGGTATCCGACTCATGACTTAGAGTTGGTTGCAGTGGTGTTTGCCCTAGAGATTTGGAGACATTATCTTTATGGAGAGAGGTGTGAGATATATACTGATCATAAAAGTCTAAAGTATATCTTTACACAAAAAGATTTGAATATGAGGCAAAGAAGATGGTTAGAGCTGATTAAAGACTATGACTGCGAGATTTTCTATCATCCCAGAAAAATGAATGTTGTTGCTGATGCTTTAAGCAGGAAGGGACGAGAGAAGTTAATGATGTTGACAACTCAGGAGAAGTTAGTGTCGGAAATGGCTAAGATGGAATTGGAATGAAATATCCGACAAAATCCAACGAGAAGTTATTCCAGATAGGAAATGATTCAACATTGGTAAATAAAGTGAAGAATGCATAACTTCAGAATGAAGAATGCGAAAAGATAAAACAAAAAGTATTTGAAGGGGGGGAAAGAAAATTCAAAATCGATTCAAAAGGGTTACTTCGATTCAAAGGGAGAATTTGGGTTCCGCCAGTACCGGAAGTTAAAGAAGAAGTTCTGAGTGAAGCTCACAACTCAAGATATTCGATTCACCCTGGAAGTACGAAAAATGTACAAGGATCTTAGACATCATTTTTGGTGGCCGAATATGAAGAAGGATGTGGCTGAGTGTGTGGCGAAATGCTTAACGTGTCAGAAAGTTAAAGCCGAACACTAAAGGCCAAGGGTTATTGCAACCGTTAGAGATACCAGAATGGAAATGGGAGCATATCACAATGGATTTTGTGGTAGGTCTTCCAACGACTCAGCAAGGTTATGACGCTGTTTGGGTGATTATTGATCGACTGACGAAGTCGGTACGCTTCTTACCAATCAAGATTAGATTTAACCTGGATCGGTTAGCAAAACTATACGTGAAGGAAATTATTTCACGACACGGTGTACCTGTGTCCATTGTATCAGACAGAGATCCACGTTTCACATCAAATTTCTGGAAGCAATTACAAGAATGTTTGGGAACACAACTAAGAATGAGCACAGCGTACCATCCTCAAACAGACGGACAGAGTGAGAGAACCATCCAGACACTAGAGGATATGCTCAGAGCATGTATTATGGATTTCAAGGGAAATTGGGACGATCATTTACCGTTGGTAGAATTTTCCTATAATAATAGTTATCACGCGAGTATTGGCATGCCGCCCTATGAAGCGTTATACGATAGGAAATGTAGAACTCTGTTATGCTGGGATGAGGTAGGTGAACATCAACTATTGGGTCCAGAGTTAGTACAACAAACCGTTGAGATCATCAAGGTGATTCGAGCAAGATTGATAGCTGCATAAGATAGACAGAAGAAATATGTCGATCAACACCAACAAAAGCGGAAATTCGATGTTGGTAGTTATGTATTCTTGAAAGTATCTCTCTGGAAGGGGAAAAATTGATTTGGAAAGAAAGGGAAATTAAGCCCTAGGTTTATAGGTCCTTTTGAAGTGCTTCGACGTGTGGGTGAAGTGGCATACGAGGTAGCCTTACCTCCAGAATTGGTGCATATCCATAATATTTTCCACGTCTCGGTGTTGAGACCATATAAGCCTGACTATAAACATGTTATAGAATATGAGCCCTTACAGTTTGAGAAAGACTTAACATATGAAGAAGTCCCTGTTCAAATTGTTGACAGAAAAGAGCAAGTACTAAGGAATAAGGTGATACCTCCTGTTAAGGTAATCTGGAGAAACCACAATGCTGATGAAGCTACGTGGGAACTTGAAGATGTTATGATGAGAAATTATCCTCAGTTGTTCGCTTGATTTTGTATAGCGATTATGGGGACAGAATCTTGTTAAGGAGGGAAGAATGTAACAAATAAATTTTTCGAGTTGTGATTACGGGGGATGAGATCCTTTAAGGAGGAAGGATGTAACGATTGAGAAATTTGTAATTTAATTTAAATATTTATTGAGTTAAATAAATATTTTAAATAATTTATTTATTGAAGAAAGTAAATAATTGATGACTTATGGTGAATTAATTTAATAACTAAATTGATTAATGTTGATAAATTGAATAATAATAATTTTATCTCGAGAATTTAATTTAAAGGAAATAAATAAATTAAATAAGGTGATGTGTCTAATTTATTAATTAAATTAGAGATATAATTATTTATTAATTATAAGGTAAAATGATAAAAAGATTTTTATTACGATTATTATAAGTTATTTAACTTAATTGAGCTAAAGTCATTTAATTAACTGTCATTTAATTAACTAAGGGTGTGACATGAAACTATATAATATAAGATTATTTAAATAATTTAGTTTGGGAAATAGGTGCTTAGCCAAACAAGGCCTTGTGGCCTTCGGCTTTTTCCCAACTGACGTCTTTTCATTTTTTTAACTGACGTACGTGGGATTGTGGCTAGCTTATATTTTCCTACGCGTCTTATTTTTCCCTAAGGCTAGACAATATAGAAAATATAGAGAAGGTTTGAGAGAGAAGAGAGAAAAATATTGAGTTCTTCGCCATGCCCTGATCTGAGGCAGTGCAGTCTGCTTAATTGCAGGTCATGTGTAAGAGACATAGGTTGATCAAGCATGAATGTTAATGATGTTAAGACATAATATAAGCTATAATATCATATTGTTATGTGTGGTAATGCGAAGTGTGAAGATTTTTAAATAATTGTTTATTAAGTTATAAAATGAAACATAATGTGATGTTTTCCAAAGTTAGAGGTGAATGATTAAGTTATGTTGGATCGTAATGAGATTTCAGATTCGTTAAGCATGTTAACCTACATGGTTAGGTGCTAGGTTAGGGTTATGACCTAAATGATGGTTTAAATCCTAAAAGCTAAATGTTTATACAACTAATGGTTGTTGCGATTTCAATGATACATGTAGGGTAATTGGAGATTATTTTACACTTGTGTAGCTTACATACAAGGCAAGTTTCTAAACCTTATCTTTTACATTGAGCAAGTTTCTAAACCTTATCTTTTACATTGAGCAAGCTTTCTAACTTCATTCCTTTGTTTATGAATGAAAGTTTCTTATCCTAAACTTTCATTGAGCAAGACTATTGATTCGATTCTTATGTATGATTGAATAAGCTCATTTAACCTAATTCGTTACATCGAATGAGTTTCACATTCTCATTTCTTGTTATTATTATTAAAAACATATATTGTCCTAACATATTGATTCAAAGGAGATTGTTTTAATTCTTTGAATATAATACTTTGCATGTATATCATGTTTATTTAGTTATATATTGTTGATATCCGATCTTTGACTTTGATAGCCTTGTTCAGTTATACATTCTTGTATTAAACCTTTATTGATGGAAATTGAATAAGTGTTCTAAAATTCTAGAAACACTAATAAGCTAGTTCCAAACTAAAGTTTCTTTAGTGCGGAAATTCTAAATTCAAATTGAGACGAACAACCCTAACATAGGAGATTTTGTACGTGTAACATTTAGATGTTTGTGCACAATACATGGTACAAAGGGCTGATCCCCCTAAGTACGTTAAGAAGAGTCTGTACAGTTTAATTAACTGTTAAGGTTCGGGTAGTAATACCTAATCATCGTGGACATAGTTCGTGGTCATAAGACCCTCAGATATTAAAGTTCGAACTTGTTTCTATTTCAATTCATAGAACAAGTTCATTATTGTACAACATTCGTTCATCATTCTTATATGGTTATTATTACTATTTTTTATGTCAGTGACCAATTGTTTGATCACTCTTGCAATTAACATTGCAGCTAAATTCGAAAGAGGTGATGAGCCATCTACTAGCAAGGGAAAGGACAAGATGTCCAAGTGTTGAAGAATTATTTAAAGTTTACTTAAATGCATGATGTTATAAGACTTGTTTTATTTTATAATGTATTCCGCAAACTGATGTAATAATTTAAGGTTAGATTACATGGGATTATTTATGAGATGATGTAACCCTTTAATGGGAAAATTTCTTGTTTAAGTTATTTAATGTTTTATCCTTTATCATGGGTAGTTAGATGTAATTATTTTGATAGTGAACACCAAATTCGGTGGAAATGAAGTTCCTGGATTTGGGGGTGTCAAAGTACCCCCGCCCCGGCGTGAGTTTTGTGTGTATAATGTCCGCCCCGGCGGGGGTTATTTTTTGAAAATTTTCTTCTCTGAAGTCCTTTGGGAAAATGGACATAACGTCTTCGTCTGAACTCCGATTTTGATGATTCAAGATGTTTCGGAAATAGAAGACGTAGATCTACAACTTTTATTCTTTGAGTGTTCTGAAATAACGGCTGTAGCAATGTTGAAATTGGCTCTGAAGTGACTGCTATGTAAATTGCAACCCGAAAATGCGAATCTAGCAACCCCAAACGTCGATCCAAGTAATTTTTGTCCCAATTCCTACAAAACAACATAAAACATGCATGAATATACACAAACCCTTAAAAACTTCCAAAAGATTAAGCTCAAATGCACTCAATTAATGGGTATAAAACTCACTCATCACCACTCAAATTATAAAAAGCATACTATTATATAATCACATCATACTACTATAATGTAATATTATAATAATATATTTGAATGAATTATTTTATCAGAAAAGATAAATACCAACTTTCAACAAATGTCACATGCTAAAAATTTCTCTGTTTAAATCCACATTGAATAAATTATTCACAAATAATATTATAGGACTATAATATTGACAACTGTGTCGCTCCTGTGAAAGAGGGGCTTTCCGATAAGATTTCACCTTCATCGCCAAGCAATTAGGTGACCAAACCCCTTTCCTATACAGAACTTCCTTAGACATTGCCGATAATGCTATTTAATAATATTATTCAAATAATATAAATTATTGATCTGATAATGGGAAATACTGTGCAGTGACAATTATTGAATTAACAATAATGTAAAATATCAACGTAACAATTATTGAATCAATAAATAAAATATTGAACAATAATTACTATAACAATTATTGAGTAGTGAGTTCTTAAAAAGAATCAATAATCCAAAAATACTGTGCAATACTGTGTGCTACTGTGCTTTTTATCACCGAGTATTTCAACAGTTAACGGTAAAAGTTTTGCCGTTATTTTTAAAAAGGTTATTTTTTTCGCTTTCTATATCCGACTATAACAACCCGGAATTTTAGATTATCCAGAATTTAGATTTAAAGAATTAGTTATTAATAAAATGAATTTTTATTAATACTATTATGTGCTATGTGTTTATTAATCGTTCTATAACCTAGGATGATTATAAGTAGGGAGGATTCTGGCTGCGAGCTAGATTGAACGAGTAAGAATTTTCAAGACAAAAATGAAAGTTTTTCGGGAACAAAATATTTTTTGGGGAAAAAGACAAAATAGGCACTATTCATCCATTTTTGCTCGGAGATTTATTTTGAAATTCTGAGAAGTTAATGATTACGTCAAATTATAAGACGTGATGGAATATTCAATAATATTTCAGTTATGGAAAAAACGAAGTTTTCGCCTGCGAACTTAAAACCTAAGGGTTAGGAAAAGTGAGTTCCGAGAATTTTATGATTTCATATAATAATTAGAGTTATTATGCGTGAGAAATACGAGTATAATACTAGTTATTATACGAGTATAGTACGAAGATTAGTACGACGTATAATACGAATATCGTACGAATGATATACGAAGAGAATACGAGAATACGATAATGGAATGCGTAGAATACGATTAGTCTTAATGGAATTTGAGTTCATGGACTTTGTAGAATCCAATTGGACTTGGATTATGTCAAGCCCAACGTTTTGAGAAATAAAGCCCAAGATAGGCCCAATAAGAATTAGGGTTAAGGCTCAAACCAAGAAAAGAAACCGCGAATCGAACCGATGGGTAAACGGATGGGTAATAACCAATGGGGTAACCCATGGGGTGACCCATGGGCATGTGGGCCAACCACTTGGCCACCAAGTAAGGGTGGAGGCCAAGTTTACTTGGCGGCTAAGTGTTGGAGGAGGTGGGAATAGTAAGGAGGTGGGGGCAAAATGACCAAATTGCCCCTAAGCTTTGGTTTTCTATAAATAGGAAGGTAGATTTCATTTTTTTAGGATTTTGAAAATCCTATAACTTGAGAGAGAGAGAGAGAGAGAGATCGGATGAAGTGGGAGAAGGAAGAGTTTGAGCATGAATGCTCGGATCAAAAGTGATCGTGCAATAGAAAAGCTTGCAAATCGCTGGCTTTGTATAACGGAAGAGGATAAAAGAAGAACGGTAATCCAAACCCTAGTCTCTACTAATATTTTCTTTAAGTTTAATATGTTTAAAACATAACTTAATGAAGATAAGAAGTAAAAGAAGTTAAGATTTCATATGGTTGAAATCATGAGAAAACGAAGAAATAAGAATTAGGAATTTAGTTTATAAATTTCTTAAGGAATTATAAGATTCCTAAGGATTTTGAGCGATCCGAATGAATCTTATGAATAAGTAGGTGAAATAAGTAAGGAATGATGTTCTACAACATCAAATTCCAATAAAAAGTGGAATCATAATCCAAAATATCGATTAAAATGAAGAACGAACGAAGAACACACGAAGAACACGAAGAACGTTGTTGATGGACACATTTAAAACCATCGTAGTGTAATTGTTGATGATGGACAAGTTTAAAACCATCGTGTATAAGTTAGTTGCTTATTTCTTGGTTAGGAACAGTAGAAACGTTCATGAAGAACGGATTAAAACTTAGCTATAACGAAGTTATGGCAAAATTTTTGTAAAAGACGAACGAGAATTAGAAAGTTAGTAAATGAACCCGAACGTGTAGGGTTTCATAAGGAAGTAAGAGAACGTATAAAACATGAGTCGTAGACGCAAGAACGAACGAGTTCCGAGTTTGGATGACCGAATTACGGACGGACGAGCGAAGAACGTTAAAAGCGTAAAAATGAATGAAGAGTGAAGATTAAGCCAATCGAATGGCATGTTAACGGATTCAGAACAAAGTTCTGTCCAAGGGGTATTGAAGTACGTAAGATAAGGAAGAGAATGGCTTTGGAACAACCTCGTTCCGAGTTATAACGAAGAAGTTATGAGATCGGGAAGTACGTATCTCAAACTTAATGCAACACTTAGAAAAATTTTCTTGGTTTAGGCTCAAATGCAGTCACGGCCGAGCTGAGAAGTGGAAGCATGTCATGAGCTTAACCATAAGCTATCATGAGTTCTTGCCAAGAAGCGAGAGAGAGGTAACGAAAGGGTTTGAGCCACAAATACCGCACCACAAGGGAAGAGGGTGACGAAGGTCGTGCCGCAGCGCGAGAAAGAGGAAGGGGCACGGCACCGCAGCGCAGGTGCAGGGCAATACCTAGAAATGAGATTTTTATTTCTCAGATACTGGGGGATGTGTAAGAAAGAAGTATGAACATATAGTTCACCTAAAATAACGCTTAAGCAATCAAGTTAAACCATTAGTAAAGGTTGAACGGAAAGATTAAACGAGAATAAAAGACGAAGAATGTAAACGCTAGATTATGTAACCGATATCCGCGGACCGTAGTCGTGATGATCGAACATGTGGGATTGCTATGATGGTGATTCCTTAGACGTTGAGTGACGAAGGTAATGAGTAATATTTCGATGTTATGTTGTGGTAAAGAGAGATGAGTGTAAAGCGTATAGACGTTGTGAACGCAACGTTGTTGCAATGAACGATCAATAAACGATTGAATGCAATTGAAACCTTGAATATGGGGTTCATGGGTTGGATGCAACTATATGGCTTCGACATTAAGAAAGGATAATGAACATGGGGTTCATGGGTTGGATAACGATTGAATGCAATTGAAACCTTGAATAAAGGTTGAGTGAGAGATCAAGAGACGAGCAACGTAAACGTCGAATAAGTAAACGATCCTTGTGAACCGTATTCGCGTTGGATGAACGTTCTAAATGTACAATGGTTGTATAACTTGGACGTTGATGAAAGTAGTAAGTAAGATATGAATTATCGTGAAAAGCTATAGCGAAAGGTAATAAGAGTAAGGAAAGTCTGATGTGAGTCGGATAGAGAATGTTAGAATGAAAGGTAAATGTTAAACACTTTAACCAACGTAAGGGTTGAGTGTACGTGAATATTTAACTGGTAAAACCTACACTTCATGTATGGTTTGACCATAAGGTAATGAAGACTAAGATTTAACCGTGAACGGTGAAGAAACTGAGTTAAAGACAATAACATATAACGTTAAGAAGTCGAGTTAATAAGTATAACTTGGACAACATTCTGAGTTGAAGGAACCGGACATTGTAAGGTACGAATAAGTTAATATAAAATGCGTAGAGTTAATATAGAATGATCGTTCTGAGTATACAAAAGGATGTATGACTTAGACGATAAAGAATGAATCCTGAGGTATGGCATTTAGTTTCCAGAAAGCCGTAAGGAATAAGAAGTTGACTTAATGAACATTATAGTTTAATGGTTCATATAAGTTAAGATAAGTTAGGTTGTGGTACATTCGTAACCTTTGATGGTTGACATATGGGAGCTGGGCTAAACAATTCCTTCAGAGAGCGAAGGTATATACAAAACTGGCAACCGATCTAACTCACTGTGTGGGCAGTGTAGATGAGACGGGAACTTGTTTGTTGGTTGTTTGTGGGAAAGCACTCAGAGTACCATATGGACTACTAGCAGAGAAGCGATGGGTGCTGAGTCCTATAGACGTTATAAGAAGAAGATAAGAATGTAAATCATCAAAGATGATAAATGTTTTGAGTAAGACATCTCTGTATGTCATGAAGCCGTAAACCGGTAATGAAAGTTAGTCGCGTAAGCTTAAATTGTAAGAACACGAACCTTAAGAAGTAAAGTTAAGTAAACCAATGCGTAAGTCAAGTATATGACTAATTGGTGTTTGTGTTATTTCTTTATGTGTTATATAGGGATTTGGAATGAGCAGTTCAGCGTAAACTATAAGTTGTAGCTGTGCGTAAGGCAAGTTTCCTAACTTCATTCATACTATATGAATGCTAGTTTCTTAAACTTCTCAGATGTTGAACTTGAGAAGTTCTGTCTATGTGCGAATGTGCGATATTTGTACAAGGTGGTAGAACGTTTGAGGCCTTGTGCCACAATTTGAACACTTCGGTGTTTCTATGAGATGAACTGTTCTGTGATTAAGCTGTTCAAATACAAGTATGTTCTATTTATACATGAACCATTATTGTTAAGTCTGTGCTAATGATTCTAGCCAGACAGAATGTGTATGCAAAAAGTAGAAGAATGAAAGAATTTTAAATTGTATGTGAATGATGTTATAAGATGATAGGAATCGAGACTATTCCTATTATTCAATCTGCTTCATAACCTTTGTTCGGTTATCGAAGTTTTGAAGAATGTTTAAACTCTTGAAGTTGTTTGTTCAACTGTTATGACTTGCTGGGAAATTGAATGCTCACACTTGCTTTAAATGAAAAACATTTTCAGCGTACGATGTTAGAAAGAACTTAAGGATCCCGTAAAGATCAAGCTGATCGGTATCCAGACGAAGTGTCATTCATTAGATGAATGTGCGTGAAGAGCAAACCAATACTTGTAATGTAGAATAGTTTAATTGAACTATAGATTAGTTTAATGAACTGATATGTATCATTGGTGGCGGATAAAAGTCACTCTTGTACGATGTAAAGAATAATGTAATTATCATTATTTGTAATGAAAGAGGTTCTAAGGTTTCGAGAACCTGGGATTTAAGAATGTATGTCATTATATTTAGCTATATAATGATGTGTGTTTGGAAGGAGATGGGATCGTGATGCACGGAGTTCGGGTCTGAAAGTAGACCGGATTTTGGGGCATTACATGTTGGTATTAGAGCTAATAGGTTATAAATCTTAGGTAAGAGTACCTAAGACTATAATCGTAGAGGGAAGGATAAGAAGATCACCACGTGATCATAGTAAATCGTAGTAACAGATGAGCTGTTAAACGATGAATGATTTATAGCTAATGCTATGAATGAATAGTATTACGAAGTAGTACGGGAAGAAGAACTCAGATTGAGTTGTAAAGGATAGCATACGAATTAAAGAAAATGTTAGTTTCCAGTAGGCACAATAGATCTAGAAGGGGGGGGGGGGTTGAATAGATCCTTTTTAATTTCAAATCCTTTTCTCTTTTATTTTGTATTGCTATTAAATTAGCATATGACAAACATAAGAATCTTTTCAAGCACAGCGGAATAAGTAAAAGATCCCCTTCATTGATATATTTATAATCATACATACATTGTTCGTAGAGTTAGTTCGGTTGTAAGCAATTAGAACATATATAACAGTTATAGCAGTTAATAGACATAATGTATATGACATAATTTAAAAGACACAAGGGGTGCACCATCACCATTTCCTGAACCCTTCTCAATATGTTGGCAGACATGGTTCTGCACTTGCTCTGCTTCAGCTTTGGGTTCATGGTGAATCGTAGAGTGGCTCTTGGGATCTGCCTTGAGCTTTGCCACTCTTCTGAATGATATCTTCTTGTCCTTCTCGGCTCTCAGCTTAGATGCCAATTCAGAGGGCATTCTTATCTTTGTTGAGTGAAGCTTTGATCTGTTCAAATCCATTTTCAAAGTTGCTTCACTTCCACCTTCGTAGTCTCACTATCACTGAGACTTGTTCTATTTGAGCTCAGGTGGAACTCGTAGAGTCAACATTAGCATTTTAACCAACTCAACGATTCTTCAACATTGCAATCTTCAGCCTCTTGATCGTTGAAGCTCTGGCATATTTATACTCCTTCCCAATCTTCCCGTTGAGAAGTAGCCGTTAGAATCTCTTTGAAATGCTTCGCAGATCTCGAGTTATTTGATGTAGACTGCAGATGTGACATGTCTTACTTCTCTGACACTGCAGTCTAATGTTTCACCTACCCGGTCAGAGATGTCACTTTAATGTCTTCGGCAGGTCAAAGACTTTGTTTCCTCCTTCTGATTTCTCGATCAGAGGTTGTCCTTTTGCATCGATGCTCTCAATAAGCTTTTTTACAAGATCAACCTTCAGATTGAACAGTTGTCAATGCTTCAATCTTCAACCATTCGTACTCTATGATTCTGATGCATGTCTTCATGGACCCGATTGTAGTGTCTTGTTGACTGGTAGAGACAACACTACGATCTTGAATAGTGTTGATTGGATCTTCAATGTAGAACACATCTCCCTTCTCTTGTGCAGTGCTTCAATACTTATGTTTGCCCTAACATGTCTCAGGGACTGATGACTTGACTTCTTTGTTCTGGCCCCTTATGAATAGCAAGACACTTCAGATTTGTGGCGTGTTCAACTTGCTTTCTCCTTGTGATCTCCCGTTCACTTATCATCAATGGACTGACCCAATGCTTAATCACTTTAGCATTATTCTTCAGAAGCTGTCTAGTATCTCTGTATGCACTTCATCAGTTCTTTCTTTGTTTGGCAAACACTACGATCTTGGTAGATTCTAAGATCGTTGTCTTCTATCTACTTGACAGCTACTGCATTTACTGACTTCCCTTAGTTAGTTACTGAAGTCTTCTTCTGATTTTCTTATGGAAGACTTCATCCTGAATGGCTTCATAACTCAATCTGGATGTTGATTGGGTTGGTGCTTAGATCTCCTATTAGCTTGCATGCCATTCGTTGAGCGCTCTCTGGTTTCCTTCAGATGAGATGTATCTTTGCAGTGCTAACCAAAGGCTTCATTTCTTTGGATATTCTGGGAGTGATCATTTGTTGAGAATCGTATGTGCTCTACAATTCTGCCTTGGCATTGTGAGCACATATGTTGAGGTCGTAGTTCTGCACTCTACGATTCTGCTTTGGCTGTGTAGATAGTACGACTCCGAGATCAGATCTTGACACTCTACGATTTCTGCCTTGTGCTTGTTGTCTTCATCTGATCTTTCTCGACTACGATATCTGCATGTAATCAATAGACTCTATGACTTAGAGTGTAGTCTACGATCCTTGACTTGGCTTCGACATCAGTAGACTCTACGACTCCAGGTGTAGTCTACGTTTTTGACTTGGCTTCGGCAGATGTTCGGTCGACTCGTAGGCAGGCTGTCTCTACGATTCTGAACATGACTTCCTCAGCAGACTATGTCCCTGAAGAAGTTCTCCTCGACACACTATGATCCTTCCTCGTCTCTCCTGGCAGTCTACGAACTTCGAGGTCTACTATCCTGCAGACTATAATTCTGCCTCGATAGCTCTCGAGTTTTCCTTGACTCTCCTGGCAGACTACGATTTCTGATGTAGTGCTTGACGATCAGACAAGCCTGTCTATTACATCATAAGATCAATTTCCTTTTCTTCTTCTGGCTCTACGTCCTCCTCTTCATCAGATGTACTATTTTGGGAAGCTGGGGCTGACCTGTTTTCCACCTTAGCTTTCTTTCTTAACGGCTCTTGAAGTAGCCTGTTGCTTCTTCGCTTTGTGGTTTTAGCAGTCAGGACTTTTTCTTCTTTATCCTTTTCTTTGGAGGAGATACTTCTTGATGGGGCCTTGGTTTTCTTGACACCTCTGGATTTGTTTCTGGCTGGTGTGGTTACTGCTGGTATAGAGTCATCAGACTCTGAGCTTTTTACCTTTTCTGTCTTCCTCTTCTTTGCAAAGGCCCTGCTGCTGCTCCCAGTTGTCAGCCTTCGGTTCTCCTTGGGGTTTTTCTTCTAATTCACAAATAGTTATGGAGACATTACTTTGTGAACGTTCAGAGGCTCTCCTTCATTATCCTTGATCTTGCCTCCTAGCTTCTTCTTCATTACAATGCTCAGTAGTCTTCCATGAAACACCTTTGTCAGAGGTTTTTCTGTAGACTTCTTTAGCTCGACCTTTTCTACCCTCTTGGAGATTTGATCAAACAGGATAACTCCAAAGTTAATTTGTTTCTTCAGAACTATTGCTGAGATTATCTTCAACTGCTGATCAAGCACAGTATCATGTGCAGTATCCTTACATAAAATACATTTTCCCACTATCTCTACAAGGAACTCGAACTCTTCTGGAAACTCCTTCTTCTTCATGTCCTTCAAACTAGGGTTTCTTTGGTACCCCATCAGGGCTCTTCAGTCCTTGGTTAGGAAAACCTAGGCATTGATTGAGGTCAGAAGATTTCAGCTTTAGAGACTGACCTTTGACCTTGGTAGAAAGGGTTCTAGAGTTTATGGAAGCATTTGAGTAGAACTCTTTAACCAGGTCAACATATACTCGAGTGCTTGCCTCAAGACATTCTGAGAATCCAGCTTTTTATACAAGTTCGAGAATGTCTCTGAACTTCTTTTCAGATTTCTCAAACGACTTGGTTCCGAGCTGAATGCCAGTGATAACTCGTCAATCTTCCATTTGAATAGTTTAAGGAATATGGGTGTTTGATTAAGAGGGATTATTGAGAGATGACTGATTGTGATTTGGGCAAGACTCTGGAAGGTTAATTGATTTTGGCTCTTAAGAGGATTCTAGGGTTTAAAAAATGGGATGGAGAAAGGTTCGATGGTTTCTGATAACTGTTTGCAGATTTTGAGTTTGTCTTAATGAAAGTTCCTTCTAACTCTGCATTATCAGTGAGGTGTCAACCAACCATTGGTTGCACAAATTCCAGTAATGAGATGTAACTCCCCATAACTTTTCAGTTAGATATTTCCTTTAGGAGAGTAGACGTTTGATTGACGTGGATTGACCGTTGACCTCTTTGGTTCATAGAGGAGCATGATATTGCAGCTATGGACTCTACGTTTTCCTATGTTGACACAACGATAAACTTTTGAGAGATGTTGCAGTGGATGACTTTGACATTCATCCTCATTTTGAAACTGCATATTTTGATCAGTGATATACTCCAAACCAGTTTGGGCACTTAAGTTCTGATGTGCGTTTGTATGATGTCTTTCCAAACTGTATTCGAACTTATCTCCTCATAGTCTGAGTAGTTTAAGTAATTGTCCAGTCCTTCCAAGCATCTTGTGAGCTATAGAATCCTCGGGTAGGACTGCAATCGTCGAGTCTGCTTCTACGATCGCTGAGCTTGCACTACGATCGTGGAGTTCTCTTCAACTACAATTCTACGATCGTTGACTGACTTGGTCCTTGAGATGAACGTTACTTAGCATTCCTTCTGGGTCAAGGTAGCTCAGGAAGGGCTAACCTATTAGAGTGAGCTAAGGGTCAGGTTTGTCCCTGAGGCGCTTTCCAGATGAAATACTTAAGACGTGATTTGCAATGATATCTTATTTGACCTTTTCTGGTGGAGAGATCCCCTACCAACTTTGGACAATTACATTTGCTGTAATTGTGGTGTCCTCCTGCTTCTACACTGCGATTAGATGTTTGATCGTAGGCACTCCACGATTTTGAGTTGGGTGGCTGATAGGTTATCAGTAGTACGCTTTGAGACGTTTCTACTGACTATGGATCTTCATTTGGTTCATCAGCCACACAGTTTTGAGACTCTATAGCTGGTACATTGCTTCATAGTATATCTCAGTGTTGTTGTTTCTTAACAGATCACTTTTCCCCCATGGTTGATGTTGTCTTCTCAGATAGATGTGATTCCTTTTTCTTATGTTCATTAGAAGGCAGCCTTGCATATCTTCTTCTGACTAGAATCACCATTATCACTTAAATCTCCTTGTATCGTAGGCATGGATATTTTCAAGATTGATCACTCTACGATCATTTGACAGTACTACGAACGCAGTCTTCTTTGACAGTCCTGTGCTTGCTGAGTTTTGCTTCCACGATGAGTTCCTCTTGACTGATGCTCGATGATCCTCTGATATGAGCTTCTTTGAGGATTTCTCAAATAGCATTCTTTGCTTTCTTTTGAGCACATAAGACCCTCTTCATCTTTGGTTGAATGGCATGATTCCATATACAGATTAGCAGCCATGTGAGCTCCATTCTGGTTAGCTCAGCGGGTCTTCAAGGACAGGCTTGGACATATAGGAATTTTATCAGAATCTCTTTTGAACAGTCCTTAGCCTTCTGCTGGTTGAGTCTTCTTGACTAAAGTCTTCTGCTTCAGTGTTCCTTAGTGTGGTCAGACAGACCAAGTACCTGCAGGTTAGATATATTTCTATTTTTGGTACCAATAATTAAATGGGTCCTGCTAGGTTAGTTTTCTACACCCATGTTCCTCTTATATTTGGATAATCATCACATTTATCACCAACAGTCATATTCATGCATAAAACTAGTTTTAGATAATACATTTTGATATGCATGAAGGTGAGTGTGTAAGATTTGACATTTTAATAACACACTCTCTCTCTTTGATGGTTTCATCATTTGCTGAGTTATGTTTACAATGTTTGAGTGTTCACAGAGTGAAAATCAACTCTACGATTTATGTGTATCTTGTTGATTCATGGAGGTGATCAGTTTCTGCAAATCATTAAGATCCACTTGTAGAACTGATCATACTCAGTGGGTTATCAAACACTTAGAACATAGGTTTATACATACATACTAACCCATCAGCAAAGATTACTCCACATAGAATTACTTTGGCCTGTGATGCTTTTATGACCCATTTCAGATTTCCTTCAAGATGTCATCTTCAACCTAAAACTTGGATGGAGAGAAAGTTTATAGGCATTTGAGTTTCCATCCTCATGGTACTTTCTCTCTTCACCATTTTAGGTAGATTATGACTCCTTGACAGAATACTGTTACAGTTCATAAGACGATGCATTTATGATGTACACATTTATAATAGTGAGGAACCATACCTTTTTACTGTCAGTTTCTTAACAGTCATTTACCTTTAATATACTAAGTTTAGGCATTGATGTGCATAGTTTCACATTTGCTCCTTACAGCTTATTGCTTTTGTTGGACTTTAATCAATCAGTCGTAGTCTTGAAGATACATCCTGAGAATCTCAGCATCTTTAGTTCTTTGACATCCTTCAATTCACCAAGTTTGCACCCAGCTGTTGGTTGGCCAGACACATGTTTGATAAGAACTTCTTTCTTCTCAGGATAAGCGTTTCTTAGCATGTATGGCCTTTTCATCTTTCAGGCTGGTGGATGCTTGACTCTGTGTTGTTGATGTCTCTTGGGCTATCTCGTCTGGTCTTCAGACTACAAGATTGACTGCAGGCTAGGATTGGTCTTGTTGATATAATATTTGAGAACATGGACCAATCTGAGAAGCTTCAGGTGTATATACACATTTACCTGTACACAATATTTCCAACGTGTGAGCTCATCTGCATATAACAAATGACTTATTACTAAACTAAGTTTAGAACAATGTTTGTGCCTGGGATCAGACTCAAAGCGATTAGCTTTTGAATATAGCATGAGAACCTGCTTTGATACCAATTGTTAGTTCCCAGTAGGCACAATAGATCTAGAAGGGGGGGTTGAATAGATCCTTTTTAATTTCAAATCCTTTTCTCTTTTATTTTGTATTGCTAATAAATTAGCATATGACAAACATAAGAATCTTTTCAAGCACAGCGGAATAAGTAAAAGATCCCCTTCATTGATATATTTATAATCATACATACATTGTTCGTAGAGTTAGTTCGGTTGTAAGCAGTTAGAACAAACATATCAGTTATAGCAGTTAATAGACATAATGTAAAAGACACAAAGGGTTTTAAGTGGTTCAGAGACTCAAGATCCTAATCCACTCTTCTGCTTTCAACTAGCAGGATTTCCACTAAGGAAGGGCAGCACCCTGAATCATTAAGATTCCTTCAAGGCCAGCAGCCTTGGGACTCTAGTTCACTAAGAACTCTTCAAGGCTAGCAGCCTTGGAACGTCTCTAGTTCCCTAGGAACTCTTCAAGCCCTGTAGGCTTAGAACTTCATTTAGTCCCTTCGGACATGGACCCCTCAGGCCCTAGCTTCTTATTGTAGTTGGTGCTGAGCTGCTAAGATGTCCTTAAGCTTGATCATCTTTTGTACTTAGCAGCTTGGTGTGGTCCTCTTTGTATTCTGCTTTGAGACTGGACCACATCATCTTTGGTGCAACTGATCTTCTTACGTTCTGCTCATCTTTGTATATTGTCAGCTGTGCACCATCACCATTTCCTGAACCCTTCTCAATATGTTGGCAGACATGGTTCTGAACTTGCTCTGCTTCAGCTTTGGGTTCATGGTGAATCGTAGAGTGGCTCTTGGGATCTGCCTTGAGCTTTTCCACTCTTCTGAATGCTATCTTCTTGTCCTTCTCGGCTCTCAGCTTAGATGCCAATTTAGAGGGCATTCTTATCGTTGTTGAGTGAAGCTTTGATCTATTCAAATCCATCTTCAAAGTTGTTTCACTTCCACCTTCGTAGTCTCACTATCACTGAGACTTGTTCTATTTGAGCTCAGGTGGAACTCGTAGAGTCAACATTAGCATTTTAACCAACTCAACGATTCTGCAACATTGCAATCTTCAGCCTCTTGATCGTTGAAGCTCTGGCATATTTATACTCCTTCCCAATCTTCCCGTTGAGAAGTAGCCGTTAGAATCTCTTTGAAATGCTTCGCAGATCTCGAGTTATTTGATGTAGACTGCAGATGTGACATGTCTTACTTCTCTGACACTGCAGTCTAATGTTTCACCTACCCGGTCAGAGATGTCACTTTAATGTCTTCGGCAGGTCAAAGACTTTGTTTCCTCCTTCTGATTTCTCGATCAGAGGTTGTCCTTTTGCATCGATGCTCTCAATAAGCTTTTGTACAAATATCAACCTTCAGATTGAACCGTTGTCAATGCTTCAATCTTTAGCCATTCGTACTCTATGATTCTGATAATGTCTTCATGGACCTGATCGTAGTGTCTTGTTGACTGGTAGAGACAACACTACGATCTTAAAGAGTGTTGATTGGATCTTCAATGTAGAACACTTCTTCCTTCTCTTGTGAAGTGCTTCAATACTTATGTTTGCCCCAACATCTCTCAGAGACTGATGACTTGACTTCTTTGTTCTGGCCCCTTCTGATTAGTGAGACACTTCAGATTTTTGGCGTGTTCAGCTCGCTTTCTCCTTGTGATCTCTCGTTCACTTATCATCAATGGACTGACCAAATGCTTAATCACTTTAGCCTTGTTCTTCGTGGTCGTCCAAAGATCTCTCGTATGCACTTCATCGCTTCTTTCTTTTTTGGCAAACACTATGATCCTGGTAGCTTCCAAGATCATTGTCTTCTCATTCTTGTGACAACATCTCGACTTATCGACTTCCCTTAGTCGATTCATCAAGTCTTCTTCTGATTTTCTTGTGGAAGACTTCATCCCGAATGGCTTCACAACTCAATCTGGATGCTGATTGGGTTGGTGCTTAGATCTCTTGTTAGCTTGCATGCCATTCATTGAGTGCTCTCTAGTTTCCTTCAGATGAGATGTATCTTTATAGTGCCAACCAGAGGCTACATTTCTTTGGATATTCTAGGAGTGCTCATTTGTTGAGAATCGTATGTGCTCTATGATTCTGCCTTGGCATTGTGAGCACACATGTTGAGGTCGTAGTTTTGCACTCTACGATTCTATTTTGGCTGTGCAGATACTACGACTCCGAGATCAGATCTTGGCACTCTACGATTTCTGCCTTGTGCTTGTTGTCTTCATCTGATCTTTCTCGACTACGATATCTGCATGTAATCAATAGACTCTACGACTAAGAGTGTAGTCTACGATCCTTGACTTGGCTTCAGCATCAGTAGACTCTACGACTCCGAGTGTAGTCTACGTTTCTGACTTGGCTTCGGCGGATGTTTGGTCGGCTCAGAGGCAGGTTGTCTCTACGATTCTGAACATGACTTCCTAAGCAGACTATGGCCCTGAGGAAGTTCTCATTGACACACTATGATCCTTCCTCGTCTCTCCTTGCAATCTACGAACTCCGAGGTCTACTAACTTGCAAACTACGATTCTTCATCGATAGCTCTCGAGTTTTCCTTGACTCTCCTGGCAGACTACGATTTCTGATGTAGTTCTCGACGACCAGACAAGCCTGTCTATTACATCATAAGATCAACCTAACATGCTTGATCTTTCTATGTTTATAATCCTTGTACATCATTTCTTTTTAAGGACTTTACAAATCTATTTTGCTTATGTAAGATCAACCTAACATACTTGATCAATTCATTCTAAGTCCTTATACACATATTTCTATTATCTATCAAAGGACTTTACAACTTTTCTTAATGCAAGCATACTTTCATATTCATTCATATGTATCATAATCAAATCATATATAAATGGGAATAACATTCACATGCATATTCCTGACAGAAAATTCGTATTAAGTAAAGAGAAAATTTATATGTTGTAAGATTTCAATTGAGGACTCATGTGATGGCTGAGTTGTATGAACCTTTGTTATGGTCAGAGGTTTGTGCTTGGTGTAACAACTACTCAGTCTATTACAGTAATAATCATTGGAATTGGTCGCGCTATTAAGATGTATATGACAAGAAGGTGAATCTTTTCTCATGTATATACTTGATAGGTAGAGAACGATAAGGTAGGTGCGAGTTCTTGAAACTCATACTTATGGTAAGTTCGTGACTCATAATAATATGGTATGTTTTTGAACGTCTCAGCGAATGGACGCCTAAGGTCTGTCTGGATGTTCTTAAACTCATACTATTATGGAAAGTTCCTGAACTCATAATGTGTGGTAAGTTGATAGATTGTACTAAGGTATAGGAATGTTTAGACTGAAAACGAAGTATTTTCAGTAGACTTAGCATTGAAGGTGCTAGAGAAGTTTAAGTATTGTCGCAGTAAGACAATGAAGGAAGATGGAGAATAGGATATTCCAAGTCTTCTAGCTATGCTAGATTTCGAAGTTTATTGAAATCGTGCTTATGTGTACATTTCAAAAAGAAAAGAATTGGTTTAACTTTTGGAACCAATGGATTTTAAAAGAGCTATTCTTTGCATGTCTATGCCAATTGCTTCGGATAGAAAGAAATTGATTTAAAAATATCAAAATGAATTTTATATCATCCGTACATTTGATGCAAGGATGGTAAAAAGATGGAGCTGTTAATGTAATTGAACCTGGTGGGATGTGATCTTAGGATCAACAAACCACTATGGTATGATGTATAATGACGAAGTCATAAATTGACAAAGTCCTCAACGTACTGTGAAGAGTACGGTATCATGACGTCATGAAACGTTTTGATGTATTGTGAAAAGAATTTAAAGAAGTAGTCGATGTCAATTGAGTTGACTAGACGAATGTTTCAAGTGATATCCAAAATTTTGGGTATTAAGTCTAAGGTGAACATACCCCGAAATGGGGATATACGTGGGGTGATCACCTACGTATGGAAAGAGGTAGTTTACATTCTTCATGATTGTAAACTTACCATGGAAAGAAAGGTTTACGGCGAAAGGCCGTTTAACCTAGTAAGAGTTCATGGTCAATTTGACCCCTCTGCAAAAGTATGAAATGTTTTAAAGGATATTTTATATTCCTCGTTATTCCTTCTACTTCATGATTCTTGATAGGTTATGGAGGTTAGGAATGATGGGAAGATAAGAACTTCTTTGAAGAGAAGTTGAGAAGAATTTCAAGGACGAAATTCTGTGAAGAAGGAGAGAATGTGAAAACCCGGGTAAGGGTTTGGTTTTATGAAATTCCGAGAACGGAATTTTTATAAGGAGGGAAGAATATAACTACCCTGAATTTTGGATTATCCAGAATTTAAGTTTAAAGAATTAGTTATTAATAAAATAAATTTTTATTAATACTATTCTGTGCGATGTGTTTATTAATCGTTCTATAACCTAGGATGATTATAAGTCGGGAGGATTCTAGATGCGAGCTAGATTGAACGAGTAAGAATTTTCAAGACGAAAATGAAAGTTTTCCGGGAACAAAATATTTTTTGGGGAAAAAGACAAAATAGGCACTATTCATCCGTTTCTGCTCAGAGATTTATTTTGAAATTCTGAGAAGTTAATGATTACGTAAAATTATGAGACGTGATGGAATATTCAATAATATTTCAGTTATGGCAAAAACGAAGTTTTCGCCTGCGGACTTAAAACCTAAGAGTTAGGAAAAGTGAGTTCCGAGAATTTTATGATTTCGTATAATAATTAGAGTTATTATGCGTGAGAAATACGAGTATAATACTAGTTATTATACGAGTATAGTACGAAGATTAGTACGACGTATAATACGAATATCGTACGATTGATATACGAAGAGAATACGATAATACGAGAATGGAATGTGTAGAATACGATTTGTCTTAATGGACTTTGAGTTCATGGACTTTGTAGAATCCAATTGGACTTGGATTATGTCAAGCCCAATGTTTTGTGAAATCAAGCCCAAGATAGGCCCAATAAGAATTAGGGTTAAGGCCCAAACTAAGAAAAGAAACCGCGGATCGAACCGATGGGTAAACGGATGGGTAATAACCAATGGGGCAACCCATGGGGTGACCCATGGGCATGTGGGTCGGCCACTTTGCCACCAAGTAACGGTGGAGGCCAAGTTTACTTGGTGGCTAAGTGTTGGAGGAGGTGGGAATAGTAAGGAGGTGGGGCGAAATCACCAAATTGCCCTAAGCTTTGGTTTTCTATAAATAGGAAGCTAGATTTCATTTTTTTAGGATTTGGAAAATCCTATAACTTGAGAGAGAGAGAGAGAGAGAGCTCGGATGAAGAGGGAGACGGAAGAGTTGGAGCATGAATTCGCGGATCAAAAGTGACCATGAAATAGAAAAGCTTACAAATCGCCGACTTTGTATAACGTAAGAGGATTAAAGAAGAACGGTAATCCGAACCCTAGTCTCTACTAATATTTTCTTGTTTAATATGTTTAAAACATAACTTAATGAAGATAAGAAGTAGATGAATTTAAGAATGATTTCATATGGTTGAAATCATGAGAAAACGAAGAAATAAGAATTAGGAATTTAGTTTATAAGTTTCTTAAGGAGGTATAAGATTCGTAAGGATTTTGAGCGATCCGAGTGAATCTTATGAATGAGTAGGTGAAATAAGTATGGAATGATGTTCTACAACATCAAATTCCAATAAAAAGTGGAATCATAATCCAAAATATCGATTAAAATGAAGAACGAACGAAGAACACACGAAGAACACGAAGAACGTTGTTGATGGACAAATTTAAAACCATCGTAGTGTAATTGTTGATGATGGACAAGTTTAAAACCATCGTGTATAAGTTAGTTGCTTATTTCTTGGTTAGTAACAGTAGAAACGTTCATGAAGAACGGATTAAAACTTAGCTATAACGAAGTTATGGCAAAATTTTTGTAAAAGACGAACGAGAATTAGAAAGTTAGTAAATGAACCCGAACGTGTAGGGTTTCATAAGGAAGTAAGAGAACGTAGAAAACGTGAGTCGTAGACTCAAGAACGAATGAGTTCCAAGTTTGGATGACCGAATTACGGACGGACGAGCGAAGAACGTTAAAAGCGTAAAAATGAACGAAGAGTGAAGATTAAGCCAATCGAATGACATGTTAACAGATTCAGAACGAAGTTCTGTCCGAGGGGTATTGAAGTACGTAAGATAAGGAAGAGAATGGCTTTGGAACGACCTCGTTCTGAGTTATAACGAAGAAGTTATGAGATTGGGAAGTACGTATCTTAAACTTAATGCAACACTTAGAAACATTTTCTAGGTTTAGGCTCAAGGCAGTCACAGCCACGGCCGAGCTTTGAGAACTGCACCGCAGTATGAAAGCTCGACCATAAGCTATCATGGCGAGTTCTTGTATAAATGCAGAGAGGTAACGAAGGGTTTGGCACCGCAGCGCAAGACCAAGGGAAAAGGGTGACGAAGGTCGCACAAGAACGCGAGAGAGAGAGGAAGAACACAATAAATAAGAATGACCGGTCAGAGTGGCAATACCCAGAAATGAGATTTTTATTTTTCAGATACTGGGGGATGTGAAAGAAAGAAGTATGAACATATAGTTAACCTAAAATAACATTTAAACAAGCAAATTAAACCTTTAGTAAAGGTTGAACGGAAAGATTAAACGAGATTAAAAGACGAAGAATGTAAACGCTAGATTGCGTAACCGATATCCGGGGACCGTAGTCGTGATGATCGAACGTGTGGGATTGCTATGATGGTGATTACTTAGACGTTGAGTGATGAAGGTAATGAGTAATATTTTGATGTTATGTTGTGGTAAAGAGAGATGAGTGTAAAGCGTATAGACGCTGTGAACGCAACGTTGTTGCAATGAATGATCGGTCTTAGCATACAACGAAACGTATAGCTTCGACATTAAGAAAAGATAATGAACATGGGGTTCTTGGGTTGGATAACGATTGAATGCAATTGAAACCTTGAATAAAGGTTGAGTGAGAGATCAAGATATGAGCAACGTAAACGTCGAATATGTAAACGATCCTTGTGAATCGCATTCGCGTTGGACGAACGTTCTAAATGTACAATGGTTGTATAACTTGGACGTTGACGAAAGTAGTAAGTAAGATATGAATTATCGTGAAAAGCCGTAGCGAACGGTAATAAGAGTAAGGAAAGTCTGTTGTGAGTCGGATAGAGAATGTTAGAATGAAAGGTAAGTGTTAAACACTTTAACCAACGTAAGGGTTGAGTGTACGTGAATATTTAACTGGTAAAACCTACACTTCGTGTATGGTTTGACCATAAGGTAATGAAGACTAAGATTTAACCGTGAACGGTGAAGAAACTGAGTTAAAGACAATAACGTATAACGTTAAGAAGTCGAGTTAATAAGTATAACTTGGACAACATTCCGAGTTGAAGGAACCGGACGTTGTAAGGTACAAATAAGTTAATATAAAATGCTTAACGCTATAAATGCGTAGAGTTAATATAGAATGATCGTTCCGAGTATACAGAAGGCTGTATGACTTAGAAGATAAAGAATGAATCCTGAGGTATGGCATTTACTTGCCAGAAAGCCGTAAGGAATAAGAAGTTAACTTATCGAACATTATAGTTTAATGGTTCGTATAAGTTATGATAAGTTAGGTTGTGGTACAATCGTAACCTTTGATGGTTGACATATGGGAGCTGGGCTAAACAATTCCTTCAGAGAGTGAAGGTATATACAAAACTGGCAACCGATCTAACTCACTGTGTGGGCAGTGTAGATGAGATGGAACTTGTTTGTTGGTTGTTTGTGTGAAACCACTCAGAGTACCATATGGACTACTAGTAGAGAAGCGATGGGTTCTGAGTCCTATAGACGTTATAAGAAGAAGATAAGAATGTAAATCATCAAAGATGATGAATGTTTTGAGTAAGACATCTCCGTATGTCATGAAGCCGTATACCCGTAATTAAAGTTAGTCGTGTAAGCTTAAATTGCAAGAACGTGAACCTTAAAAAGTAAAGTTAAGTAAACCAATGTGTAAGTCAAGTATATGACTAATTGGTGTACATGTTATTTCCTTATGTTTTATATAGGGATTTGGAATGAGCAGTTCAGCGTAAACTATAAGTTGTAGCTGTGCGTAAGGCAAGTTTCCTAACTTCATTCATACTATATGAATGCTAGTTTCTTAAACTTCTCGGATGTTGAACTTGAGAAGTTACGTACTTATGTTGAATGTGCGATATTTGTACAAGGTGGTAGAACGTATGAGGCCTTGTGCCACAATTTGAACACTTCGATGTTTCTATGAGATGAACTGTTCTGTGATTGAGATGTTCAAATACAAGTATGTTCTGTTTATACATGAACCGTTATTGTTAAGTCTGTGCTAATGATTCTAGCCAGACAGAATGTGTATGCAAAAAGTAGAAGAATAAAAGAATTTCAAATTGCATGTGAATGATGTTATAAGATGATAGGAATCGAGACTATTCCTATTATTTAATCTGCTTCATAACCTTTGTTCGGTTATCGAAGTTTTGAAGAATGTTTAAACTCTTGAAGTTGTTTGTTCAACTGTTATGACTTACTGGGCAATTGAATGCTCACACTTGCTTTAAATGAAAAACATTTTCAAATATGCGATGTTAGAAAGAACTTAAGGATCCCGTAAAGATCAAGTCGATCGATCCAGACGAAGATGTCATTCATTAGATGAATGTGCGTGAAGAAGCAAGCCAATACTTGTAATGTAGAATAGTTTAATTGAACTATAGATTAGTTTAATGAACTGATATGTATCATTGGTGGCGGATAAAAGTCACTCTTGTACGATGTAAAGAATAATGTAATTATCATTATTTGTAATGAAAGAGGTTCTAAGGTTTTGAGAACCTGGGATTTGAGAATGTATGTCATTATATTTAGCGATCTGAATGATGTGTATTTGGAAGGAGATGGGATCATAACGCACGAAGTTCGGGTCTGAAAGTAGACCGGATTTCGGCGCTATACGATACAGCTTATTCTGCTTATGGGGCCCATAATGGTCATACTTGCCGTCATTTATATTCCACGACCAAATGAATATTCCCCGACAACAATGAATATTTTATAACCACTTGATTATTTTGCAAAATTTTCACATTTCACCAATAACTAAAGCATTATATCATATCAATACCTTATTATTCAAAATAATAATGGAAATTCAATTTTATAAAAAGTTGGGGTCTTACACCCAGGCAACCTCATTTTTTCCTGAAAGCTGATTACAAATGGTCCCTCTTTAGAAAATGGGCGTGAGGTACAATCTATTCCCATCTCTTTCAAGATTAGTTACTATCCACCATCAACCTTCAACCACTTCTATGAATTGCCAATATGGTTGGAAGTGATACTACATCCACTAAATCAATTTCTAGTTATAGAATCCTAACATTCTGAAACTGATGAACCAAACATGCCTAATTTTGTATTGATCCAGTCTCCTATCATCTCTCACTCTACGATTATTGATCCAAATCCAATCGTAGAGTCACTTGCTTAAATCGTAGAGTCGCCTCCTCCTGAGACTCAACCTCACACACATGCTCCTCCATCAGATATCCCTTCATCATTAACCAATAACTATTTCGATCCTGATCTTGCTCTCTACAATATGCAAGATCAATAGACTAGAGCCTCTCCTCTAAATAATCAGCAACCCATTGAGCTCATATCAGATCTTCCTACCAAAACGGAGTTGTCTAAAGCATCTCAGAAGGTGACCAAGGACATACTAGAAGATCTTGAAGTTCACTCAGACCTTGTTCATCTGAGGCTGACTCATTTGATCGATGTTTCCAACACCCTCCCCAACAATCTAAGGACTAAGCTTACAAAGAAGCTTAGGGAGATCATAAAGGAAATGATCCAGAGTATCAATGAAAGGGATCAAATTCACTTTCAGGCTGCTAAGAAACACATGGAAGCAGTTCTCCTTCTGCAGAAGACTCAGGAATCTCAAAATGCTCTTATGACGGAAAGTCTCACAAGTCTACGAACCTCTATGAAAGAATTCCAAGCTTTTTCAATGGGTCAAATGCAACAAATAGAAATTGTCTTGGCCATTCTACAAAAGAAAGAATCTCGAACTGATTCTCTAGTACAAGAAAATCGAGAAGACATTGCTCAATCCAGGAATCAGCTCCACGAGCTCGTCCAAGGCATGAATCTACTGTCTGAAGACATTCGAACCCTTGATGTAGACATAAAGGGGGAGAATAAAGGGGAAGGAGAGAAAGGCAAGGGCAGAGGCAAACTCATTGCTCAATCTTCAAGGAGCTCTCCCTCAAGACAGCCTCGCCATCAAACTCCATAATTCGAACAGCAATAGCGCCAACCAATTCTAATGGCACAACCACTACGGAGTCGAGGGCCATCTCCAAGCTCACAAGGAGTAACCACTACTGGCCTAAACTTGCCAATTGGAGATCCTGCATTCATGAACAAACACGAGGAGAACATCTAAGTCAAAGCGAGCTAGAAGATATAGCATGGAGAGACGAAGCCAGCAGGAGAAAGAGAGCTGCAGAGTATGCCAATCCTCCAAAGAATAAAAGGCAGAAGAAATAGAGATAAGTTAAAACTCATTTCTTATTGATGTAACTAAGCTTTATTGTAATATATGTCTTTACAAACATCAATAAATTCATGCTTATTCTCAAGAGATTTTAGTTGCTCACTGAAACACTAAGTCATATTTACTTTCTAGCAACTGCATCTAGAAATTGATAATCATGACACAAATCTCCTTGGTTATGTCAACATCAAATAGGGGGAGATTGTTGGGAGATTGCATATTTAAATTTGATGTTGAAAGTAAATATTCATGATTATATTTAAAGTCCTTCAAGGAATACATGTACAAGGACTTAGTGGTAGATCAAACTTATTAGGTTGATCTGAACATTAAGGTTTATCCTTTTGTAAATGAATGTATAAAAGAAAAGATCAAAGATGTTAGGTTGATCTATGTCTTGAAATGTAATAGATATGCTTAAACAGAAATGTAGTCTATCGAGCTAATCAAAAGATTGCAGAAGCCAAGACAGAATCGTAGAGCATCGAGAATCGTAGTTTGTCTGCTTTGGAGGGCCTCTCCTGAAATCGTACAGTGGTCCAAACGCCTGCCGAGTCAAACTCAAGAATCGTAGAGTGTTCTCGAAATTGTAGAGTTTGAAAGTCAAGCAAGTTAAGATCGTAGTGTGCTAGTGCTTAAGAGAAATCGTATTGTTCTCTTCTATCAGTATCGGATCAAGCACCAATGTGGCAGGACACCACGATCATGATCATAGAGCATTATCTGTCTGTATGATCAGAAGCATCGAGCCTTGCCCATTTGTTTAAGAATAAATCACAACAAATGTGGAATGGATTATAAACATTGAAGTCCTCGGGAGTCCCAATGACACAACAATCATCCTTAGTATATAACAAAGAGACGTATGGAAGAAGCTAAGGAAAGTACTATGGGTCTGTAAAAAATACCTTTTTAGGTGCTATGTGAGATAGCAGTCTGCAGTGTTAGTGGGCCAGACGGCTGGACAGAAGATTTCCAGAAAGTCACAATCAGTGCTCAGAAATGTCAAATACATTTAATGCTTCAACGGATGTCTTCAAATGGATACATTTAAAAGGCATCATATATGCAAAACATAAGCAGATGTAAGAGATAAACAAGCATACAATGAAACGCTAAAGAACATACAACACTCAACTCTATGATCGAAAAGAAAAGCTTTCTCAGCTACTTAGTTCTTTCGAACACAAGCTTAACGGCAACTGAGTAGCATCATTAAAGAACTCAACTATTATCAAGTGAAGTAAGAAGTTCCAAGTCAGAAGGACTTGAAGAGTTCTAAGTGAACTGAGAAGTACCAAGTCTATTGGACTTGAAGAGTTCTAAAGTGAACCAAGAAGTTCCAAGACTGATGGTCTTGAAGGAATCTGTGAGATTCAAAGATTGTAAAGATATTCTTAGTGGATTTCCTACTCAAGGAGTAGAAGAGTGGACTAGGAGCTTTGAGTACTCTGAACCACTTAAAAACACTGTGTCTCTTATATTCTTGCCATAACTGCTATAACTGTCATAACTGCTTAACTCTTATTAACTCATTATATCTTAAAGGGAGAACAAACAAATCTCAATTCCGTTGTGATTAAGTCATTATCAAAACTGACAAGTATTTTGGAAAAGAATTTTTAAAATAACTATTCAATCCCCCTTCTAGATAACTATTGTGTCTCTAGGAACTAACAGACCCCGTTACGGAATTACTGTCAGATTAGAAAATGACAAAAATAACTTTTTATAAAAAAAACGGCAAAGGTTTTACCATTAACTATTGAAATACCCTATGATAAAAGTACAGTAATACGCGTGATTGTATAGTAGCACACGGTATTGTACATTACCTTTGATTATTGATGCTTACGTAAGAAGTCACTCAGTTTTATTCAATTATTGCCACAGTAATTGCTACATAGTATCTCACATTATTGATTCAATTATGGTCACAGTATCATCTGTACAATATTTTATAATATTAAATCAATAATTGAGACAACAAAGTTATTCATATTATTATTTGCATTATTGACAATGTCTAGAAAGTTCTGTCGAGGAAAGGGGTTTGGTCACCTAATTGCGCGCCAATAAGGAGAAGTCCTTTTTGGAAAGCCCCCTCTTTCCTGGGAATGATCTGGTTGTTAATATTGTGAGTTATAATATTAATGATGAAAAATGTTATTAAAATGTGTTTTGTGAAGCCAAGAGAATTGAGATAAATAGAGGGGATTTTTATGAAGTATTTGTTGTAAATTTGGCTTATTATATGGACCCCCACTTACCCATTTTTCAAAATCGTCGGGAGAAAGTTATCTCAAATTTGTTATATATATATATATATATTATATAAGTTTTGTTTTTTTTGCAAAATAAAATATATTATATTCTATTATTTGCATAGTACTACATAGTGTTTGCATAGTACTGCATAGTGCAACATAGTGCTGCATAGTAAAATCAAAAAAAAATTCAGCTGATCGAAATGTCACCCGTGATTTTGGTTACTGTGCAGTCTGTGATTATATCTTAAATAGTATTCTATCATTCTCCTATAAATAGGATGCTCCGTTTAGAAAAAAAAATCACACCAGAATCAGAGAATTCTTCTTCTAAAATATTGAGTGTATTTCTTTTGAGTTTAAGGAAGCTTTGAGTGTAGAAAATAGTTCAAGTTTTCTTCAAGAATATCTCCGCTATACCAGTCAGAATTACTCTTCTTTTGAGGTAAGAGATATTATTTATTTCATATTCGCTTACGATATTATTTTTTATATTCGTAAGGAATTTTATTTTCGTTCAATATCGTAAGGAATATTATTTTCGTTCAATATTCGTAAGGAATATTATCTTCGTTCAATATTCGTAAGGAATATTATTTTCATTCAACAGTCGTAAGGGATATTATTTTTGTTCAATATTCGTAAGAAATAATATTTTCTTCCATACTTTGTAGTATGTAAGTAATATTATTTCGTTTCAGATTTTGAATTCTACACTCATTTTGTTAAGTATTGCTTCTATACTCCTTGAAATTATAGAATATCCTTGAAATTTGCTCTTCATCTAGTATCGTTTCACAAGGATATTTTTCTGAACATTCTTGTTAAATTTTAATCTTTTCAAGTCGGGGTACTATTCACAAAGTACTATTCACGGGGTACTATTCACCCGGGACAAAAATTGATTCTTTTATGTCCAAATTATTTTTGATACGTGAATATTATTCTTGAATTTTACTCCACGAAGCAGTTATCATGTTGACAACTTGGACATTTGTTTAAACTCTGGATAAATTAAAAATCTTCAATATGTATCCTTGATTTCGTTTGATTGATGCTTATATCATTTGTCATCATCATCATGCTTATATTGTGATAAAAGTCATCTTTGGCCCGTAGTGCATAGATGGACTGTTGATTGGTATGATTATGACCCGGAATTATGTATCGGTATAATCATGACCTGTAATGTTACAAATGATGTGGTAAAAGTCCTCATTGGCCCGTAATACATTGATGGACAGTTGTTGGTATGATCATGACCATATGTTCTGTTAGGAATAAGCATGTGAATGATATTCCTATTTATATATGATTTGATTATGATATGTATGAATGAATATGCAAGTATGCTTGCATTAAGAAAAGTTGTAAAGTCCTTTGATAGATAATAGGAACATATGTACAAGGACTTAGAATAAATTGATCAAATATGTTAGGTTGATCCTACATAAGCAAAACAACTTTGTAAAGTCCTTAAAAAGAAATGATGTACAAGGACTATAAATATAGAAAGATCAAGCTTGTTAGGTTGATCTTATAATGTAATAGATAGGCTTGTCTGATCGTCGAGCACTGCACCAGAAATTGTAGTCTACCAGGAGAGTCAAGGAAAACTCGAGAACTATCAAGGCAGAATCGTAGTCTGCAAGATAGTAGATCTCGGAGTACATAGACTGCCATGAGAGACGAGGAATGATCGTAGTGTGTTGAGAAGAACTTCCTCAGAGCCGTAGTCTGCTGAGGAAGTCACATTCAAAATCGTAAAGACAGCATGTCTAAGAGCCGAACGAGCATCTGCCAAAGCCAAGTCAAGAATCATAGACCACACTCTGAGTCGTAGAGTCTACTGATCATACAAGAGGCAGATATCTTAGTCGAGCCAGATCAGATGAATACAGAAAGATTAAGTACAAAAATCGTAGAGTGTCAGCATCTGATCTCGGAGTCGTAGTTCTTGGAGTCGTAGTTTCTGCAGATGCAAAGCTGAATCGTAGAGTACATAACTAAGACTTCAACAGATGTGCTCCCAACGCCAAGGCAGAATCGTAGAGTAAACACGATTCTCAACAAATGAGCACTCCCAGAATATCCATAGTATGAAACCTCTGGTTTGAGCTGCAAAGATACATCCCACCTAAAGGAAACCAGAGAGCACTCAACAAATGACATGCAAGCTAACAGAAGATCTAAGCACCAACCCAATCAACATTCAAATTGAGTTGTGAAGCCATTCAAGATGAAGTCTTCCACAATTTGTTCAGAAGAATACTTCAGTCAAAGTAATTGACTAAGGAAAGTCAGCAAGTGTAGTAGTTGTCAAGTGAACAAAAGACAACGATCTTGGAAGTAACTGGGATCGTAGTGTTTGCCAAACAAAGAAGGAACTGATGAAGTGTACACAGAGATACTGGTCAGCTTATGAAGAACAAGGCTAAAGTGATTAAGCATTGGGTTAGTCCATTGATGATAAGTGCACATGAGATCACAAGGAGAAAGTGAGATGGGCATGCCACAAATCTGAAGTGTCTTACAATTCAGAAGAGGCCAAAAAAATGAGTCAAGCTATCAGTTCCAGAGATCAGTCGAGGCAAACAGAAGTGTTGAAGTACTGCACAAGAGAAGGAAGAGATGTTCTACATTGAAGATCCAATGAATACTCTTCAGGATCGTAGTGTTGTCTCAACCTGTCAATGAGCAACATTCAACAAGACACACTACGATCAGGTTCAAGAACATCTGCATCAGAATCGTAGAGTTCAGTCATCTAAAGATTAAAGCATTGGCAATGGTTCAACCTGAAGACTGATATTCGAACATTGTTAGTTGAAGAGCATAGATGCAAAAGGACAGATCATGGCGTTCTAATCGAGAAGTCAGAAAGGAGAAATAAATATAACTACATGCCCGAGACATCAAAGTGACATCTCTGACGGGGTAGGTGAAATAGTAGACTGCAGTGTCAGAAAGTTATAAAGGAGATGTCATGTCACATCTGCAGTCTACATCAAATAACTCGAGATCTGCGAAGAAATTCAAAAAGCTCGCAATGGCTACATTCCAATGGGAAGGTTGTGAAGGAGTATAAATCAACAAAAGCTTCAAAGATCAAGAGTTACTGAAGTTGCAGAATCGTTGAGTTTTGGAATGTTATATTGTTGACTCTACGAGTTCCACCAGAGCTTAATAGAACAAGTCTCAGTGACTGTGAGACTACGAAGGTGAAAGTGAAGCAGATTTGAAGAAGGACTCAAACAGACTAAAGCTTCACTCAACAAGGATGAGAATGCCACTGAAGATGAAAGCTAAGCTGAGAGCCGAGAAAGACAAGAAAATAGTATTCAGAAAAGTGGTAGAGCACAAAGAAGATCCAGAGAGCCACTCTACGAATCACCATGAACCAAGAGCTGAAACAGAACAAGTCCAGAACCATGTCTTCAAACTAGTTAAGAAGGGTTCAGGGAATGCTAAGTGCCAAACGAAGTCTATCAAAAGCTCAAACACTTAGTAAACCTGTAACGCCCCGAAATCCGGTCTATTCTCACACCCGGATTCCGTGCGTCACGGTCCCACTTCTTACCAAACATACCTCCTTATATAGTTAAATATAATAACATCTATTCTCAAATCCCAGGTTCTGGAAACCTTAAAATCTCTTTCATTACAAATAATGATAATTACATTATTCTTTACATCGTACAAGAGTGACTTTTATCTGCCACCAAGGATACATATCAGTTCATTAAACTAATTTATAGTTCAATTAAACCATTCTACAATACAAGTCTTCGCTTGATCTTCACGCACATTCATATACTGAATGGCACTTCGTCTGGATACCGATCAGATTGATCATTATGGGATCCTTAAGTTCTTTCTAACATAGTACGCTAAAAATGTTTTTCATTTAAAGCAAGTGTGAGCATTCAATTGCCCAGCAAGTCATAACAGTTGATAAAACAACTTCAAGAGTTTAAACATTCTTCAGAACTTCGATAATCGAACAAAGGTTATGAAGCAGCTTGAATAATAGGAATATTCTCGATTCCTATCATCTTAAAACATCATTCACATGCACTTTGAAATACTTTCATTCTTCTACCTTTTTCATACACATTCTGTCTGGCTAGAATAATTAGCACAGACTTAACAATAACGGTTCATGTATAAACAGAACATACTTGTATTGAACAGCTCAATCATAGAACAGTTCATCTCATAGAAATATCGAAGTGTTCAAATTATGGCATAAGGCCTCATACATACTACCACCTTGTACATATATCGCACATATGCACATAGACAAGACTTCTCAAGTTCAACATCTGAGAAGTTTAAGAAACTAACATTCATGTAATATGAATGAAGTTAGAAAACTTGCCTTACGCATACATTTCATTACATACTTCTTTGGGACCGCTCATTCCAAATCCCTATATAACACATAAGGAAATAACACATACACCAATTAGTCATATACTTGACTTACACATTGGTTTACTTAACTTTACTTCCTAAGGTTCGCACTCTTGTAAAATAAGTTTACGCGACTAACTTCCCTTACTAGTTTACGGCTTCATGACATACAGAGATGTTTACTCAAAACATTCATCATCTTTGATGATTTGCATTCTTATCTTCTTCTTATAACTTCTATAGGACTCAGCGTACATCACTTCTCTGCTAGTAGTCCATATGGTACTCTGAGTGGTTTCCCACAAATAACCAACAAACAAGTTTCCGTCTCATCTACACTGCCCACACAGTGAGTTAGATCGGTTTCCAGTTTTGTATATATTTTCTCTATCTGAAGGAATTGTTTAGCCCAGCTCCCATATGTCAACCATCAAAGGTTACGATTGTACCACAACCTAACTTATCTTAACTTATCCAAACCATTAAACTATAACGTTCGTTAAGTCAACTTCTTATGCCTTATGGCTTTCTGGCAACTAAATGCCGTACCTCAGGATTCATTCCTTATCGTCTAAGTCATACAGTCTTTTGTATACTCAAAATGACCATTCAATGTTCATTCTACGCATTTATAGCGTTAAGCATTTTACATTACCTTATTCTTAACTTACAACGTCTGGTTCATTCGACTCAAAACGTCTTCCATGTTATAAACATTAACTCGGCTTCTTTACGTTATACGTACTTGTCTTTAATTCAGCTTCTTCACTGTTCACGGTTAAACAACATTCTTCATTACCTTACGGTCAAACCATACACGGGGTGTAGGTTCTGCCCGTTTAATATTCGCGTACACTCCACACTCACGTCGGCTAAAGTGTTTCATGCTTACATTCACTCTAACATTATCTATCCGACTCATGCCCGGACTTTCATTATTCTTATTACCGTTCGCTATGGATTTTTATGATAATTCATATCTTACTTACTACTTTCGTCAGCGTCCAAGTTATACCACCATTGTATACTTAGATCGTTCGTTTGACTCGAATACGATTCACGAGGATCGTTTACGTAATCCGCGTTCACATTGCTCGTCTCTTAATCTCTCATTCAACCTTTACTCAAGGTTTTAATTGCTTTCATTCGTTATCCATCCCATGAACCCCATGTTCATTATTATGTCTTAATGTCGAAGCCATACTGTTCGTTGTATGTTAAGATCGCTCGTTCATCGCAACAACGTTGCATTCATAGCGTCTAACCTCTTTATACTTATCTCTCATTACCACATCATAACATCGAAATGTTATTCATTACCTTCATCACTCAACGTCTAAGGAATCACCATCATAGCAATCCCACACGTTAGATTCATCACGACTACGGTCCCCGGATATCGGTTACGTAATCTAGCGTTTACATTCTTCGTCTTTTAATCACGTTAAATCTTTCCGCTCAATCTTCGCTATTGATTTAAATCAATTGCTTAAGTGTTACATTAGGTGAACTACATGTTCATATTTCTTTCTTGCACATCCTCCAGTAATTGAGAAATAAAAATCTCATTTCTGGGCGTTGCCCTGCACCGGCGTTGCGACGTCGTGCCCTTTCCTCTCTCTCACGCTGCGGCGCGACCTTCGTCACCCTCTTCCCTTGGTCTGGCGTTGCGGCGCCAAACCCTTCATTACCTCTCGCGCTGCGGCGCAACTCGCCAGTAGCTTATGGTCGAGCTCACGCTGCGGCGCAACTCGCCAGTAGCTTATGGTCGAGCTCACATAACTCGCCATTTATGGGTATTTCCCTGCACCTGCTCTGCGGCGCCGTGCCCCTTCCTCTGTCTCGCGCTGCGGCGCGACCTTTGTCACCCTCTTCCCTTGGTCTGGCATTGCGGCGCCAAACCCTTTGTTACCTCTCGCGCTGCGGCGTAACTCGCCAGTAGCTTATGGCTAAGCTCGCGCTGTGGCACCACTTCTCAAAGCTCAACCGGCGTTGCGGCGCCGAGCCTAAACCTAGAAAATTTTTCTAAGTGTTGCATTAAGTTTGAGATACGTACTTCCCGATCTCATAACTTCTTCGTTATAACTCGGAACGAGGTCGTTCCAAAGCCATTCTCTTCCTTAACTTACGTACTTCAATACCCCTCAGACAGAACTTCGTTCTGAATTCGTTAACATGACATTTTATTGGCTTAATCTTCACTCTTCGTTCATTTTTACGCTTTTAATGTTCTTCGCTCGTTCGTCCGTAATTCGGTCATCCGAACTTGGAACTCGTTCGTTCTTGAGTCTAAAACTCACATTTTCTACGTTCTCTTACTTCCTTATGAAACCCTACACATTTGGGTTCATTTACTAACTTTCTAATTCCCGTTCGTCTTTTATGAAAATTTCATCATAACTTCATTATAGCTAAGTTTTAATCCGTTCTTCATGAACGTTTCTACTATTCCTAACCGATCAATAAGCAACTAACTTATACACGATGGTTTTAAACTTGTATATCAACAACAATTACACTACGATGGTTTTAAATTTGTCTATCAACAACGTTCTTCGTGTTCTTCGTTCGTTCTTCATTTTTAATCGATATTTGGATTACGATTCTACTTTTTATTGGAATTTGATGTTATAGAGCATCATGCCTTACTTATTTCACCTACTTGTTCATAAGATTTATTTGGATCGCTCAAAATCTTTACGAATCTTATACTTCCTTAAGAAATTTATAAACTAAATTTCTAATTCTTATTTCTTCGTTTTCTCATGACTTCAACCATATGAAATCATTCTTAACTTCATCTACTTCTTATCTTCATTAAGATATGTTTTAATCATAGAAACTTAAAGAAAATATTAGAAGAAACTAGGGTTCGGATTACTGTTCTTCTTTAATCCTCTTCCGTTATATAAAGTCGGCGATGTGTAAGTTTTTCTATTTCACGATCACTTTTGATCCTAGAATTCATGCTCAAACTCTTCCTTCTCCCTCTTCATCCGAGCTCTCTCTCTCTCTCTCTCAAGTTATAGGATTTTCAAAATCCTAAAAAAATGAAATCTAGCTTTCCATTTATAGAAAACCAAAGCTTAGGGCAATTTGGTCATTTCGCCCACACCTCCTTACTATTCCCACCTCCTCCAACACTTAGCCACCAAGTAAACTTGGCCTCCACCCTTACTTGGTGGCCAAGTGGCCGGCCCACATGCCTATGGGTCATCCCATGGGTTGCCCCATTGGTTCTTACCCATCCATTTACCCATCGGTTCGATCGGCGATTTATTTTCTTAGTTTGGGCCTTAACCCTAATTCTTCTTGGGCCTATCTTGGGCTTAATTTCACAAAACGTTGGGCTTGACATAATCCAAGTCCAATTGGATTTTACAAATTCCATGAACTCAAAGTCCATTAAGACTAATCGTATTCTACGCATTCCATTCTCGTATTCTCGTATTCTCTTCGTATATCGTTCGTACGATATTCGTATTATACGTCGTACTAATCTTCGTACTATACTCGTATAATAACTAGTATTATACTCGTATTTTTCACGCATAATAACTCTAATTATTATACGAAATCATAAAATTCTCGAAACTCAATTTTCCTAACCCTTAGGTTTTAAGTACGCAAACGAAAACTTTTATTTTTGCCATAACTGAAATATTATTGAATATTCCATCACGTCTCAAAATTTTACGTAATCATTAACTTCTCGGAATTTCAAAATAAATCTACGAGCAGAAACGGATGAATAGTTCATATTTCGTCTTTTTCCCTAAAAAATATTTTGTTCCCGGAAAACTTTTATTTTCATCTTGAAAATTCTTACTCATTCAATCTAGCTCGTAGCCAGAATCCTCCCGACTTATAATCATCCTAGGTTATAGAACGATTAATAAACACATAGCACAGAATAGTATTAATAAAAATTCATTTTATTAATAACTAATTCTTTAAACCTAAATTCTGGATAATCCAAAATTTCGGGTTGTTACAAAACCTAAGTGGTGATGGTGCACAGCTGACATCGGATGAAGATGAGTAGAACAGAATGAAGATCAGCTGCACCAGAAGAGATATTAGCAGCTAAGTACAGAAGATGTTCATGCTTAAAGACATCTTAGCAGCAAGGCACCAACAACAACTACACCAACAAGTAGTCAGGGCCTGAGGGGTCCTTATCCGGAGTGACTAAATGAAGTTCCAATCCTGCTGGGCTTGAAGAGTTCCTAGGGAACTAGAGGAGTTCCAAGCCTGTTGGGCTTGAAGAATTCTTAGTGAACTGAAGTTCCAAGGTTGCTGGCCTTGAAGGAATCTTAGTGATTCAGGGTGCTACCCTTCCTTAGTGGAAATCTTGCGAGTTAAAGCAGAAGAGTGGATTAGGAGCTTGAGTCTCTGAACCACTTAAAATCCCTTGTGTCATTTACTTTATTTCATTTACATTATGTATCTAACTGTTATAACTGCTATGTATGTATTAACTGCTTATAACAAAACTAACTCTAAGAACAATATATATATATATATATATATATATATATATATATATATATGATTATGAATATATCAATGAAGGGGATCTTTTACTTATTCCGATGTGCTTGAAAAGATTCTTATGTTTGCCATATGCTAATTCATTAGCAATACAAAATAAATGAGAAAAGTATTTGAAATTAAAAAAGGATCTATTCAACCCCCCTTGTGACGCCCCCAAATCCAAGTTCCTTCGAACCTCGGATCCGGTCCACCACGATACTACTATCGTTCAACTAATTATTTCTTTTATTCATAACTTAATGAATATAATTTTGCTTATTATAATTTAGAATATAAATTCTTTCCATTTCCAGGATCTGTGTAATGACCTCAAACCTTTATAAGTTACTAATCTTGGTCATTTACTATTCTCGTTTTACATCACATTCGATGTTTTAAAAATATGCAAAATAATTTAAACTTTTTCAATCTCCTTTGAAAAATAAATCTTTTATTGATTTCTTAATTTGAATCAATTACAAATTCCTGAATCAAATTATTGTATGATTCACTTTATTCAATTTCCGTATAAATCTTTACATCTCGATTTGAATTTCTCTATGTATCACATTGTACAACTTAACATGTATTACACATTATAAACTACTATCATGTACATCTACTAGAACCTAAACATGGTTCAAGAGTATATATTTAAACAAATGAATCAATCTCCTTTGATACTATTGAACTTTATCAATCAAGTAGCACGTAATCTTTACCGTGAGTCCTTAACCTGTAAAAGTGGTTATTTGCAAGGGTGAGCTTGACAGCCCAGTAATTCTAACAGTTTTCATGCAGCACATAGCATATAATAACATACTCAATTCATGCATTCATAATTAATTAACATTTACTATGCATGTTACTTCTCACATAACAGACATAAAGATTTACTCCACAAGCATATCATCAAAGATCAACTTTCAACATTCATACATATCTCATATGCATTTCATATAAATACATCAACATTTGCATAGCATAATATAGCTCAACTAACAGTTATCAAATTCATATATCAAATAGGAACTGAAAGACTTGTCTGATTCGTAGTTTATCAACTATGACTTAACTGCTTAAAGCTTATCTGCACTTCGTGTATTCCTACACAGTTATATAATCATGGATTCATATCCATTAGTTATACATTCATACAGTCTCAATGTAATAATAATGTTACATTATTCTCTAACTAGGTTTGTAAAACCTACATTTCACTTTCTCGTCATACTCTTAGAATAGCTAGGTATGTATAGGTATACCTTAGCTACACATGTTCAATATCAACATTCATAAATCTATTACACGCTTGACTCGCTATGTGTTCGCTACACATTTCAAACTCATAGATGAATGTTTCATATAGTTCTTGCATTTTGCAAACTTTAATAAATTTTAACAAATTTGGGTTTTATATAACCATTACATGCTCTTAGGCTTAAAAAATCATCTATGTCAAGTACTATAGTTTAGGATAGTACTCTAAGTAAGTTGCCAAAATCAGAAAGCAAATAAAATATCCAAACCAAATCATCTCTCAGCTGGCATTGTGTCTTTGAGGTTAGGCTTGGGATCATGGCGTAAATGCTGGCGATTCCTTGCCAGACCAAAGTTGAATATTTATTTTCTGGTTTCAGTCCAAACTTTAGCACACATATACACTTATACTTAACATGCATACACGCTAGAGGTCTTTACATACTTGTATGACCACTTCAAGTTCAACCTTATATGTTAGGGACTTTAGTTTAGGATTTTCACGAAATCGAAACCAAATAGGGTTATGTAATCACTAGGGGTACTAATTAGCCTTATATTCTCATAAAGAGGTCACATAATCTGTACTACACATGCTCATACATATTCATATCTTTCACTCATAGCTAGCATCGTTTAACACTTTAAAACATGCTCAAAACTCATGTTTAATTAAATTCTCTTTATGTCCATCACCTACGAATCATGTTTAGAGACATAGTATGTGACAACCCGAGAATTTAGAAAATTTTTAAAATTTTAATTAATTTATTTAAGGTTCAATATTAGAACCTAGACAGAAAATAAGTGTATGCGTTTGATATTTTTAAGAAGGAATTTTGAGGATTCCAAAATTCTGTGAAGGATTTAGGTGAATTATTCAGGATTAAGGGAATACGTGAATATGTTCTGTGTATATGATTGTATATGTGTACAGTATGTGGTTAAGGGTCAAGGGTTAACCAGATAAACGATATCTTTAACAAACCCTAGATATATATTAAGAACGTCACCGTTCGGTTAGAAAACCCTAGCGAATTATAAGAAACCCAAAAAACCGGGTCTGAAACACTAATTTCAGTTCCAGGAATTCGAAACCCTAATACGGTGTATGAAACCCTAATTTAGGAATGCAGATGTTAGTATAAGGTTTAACGTTATAATCTAATTAGGGAAAACCCTAAAGATTTACTAGAAACCCTAATAATTAGAAAACCTAATTATTAAAACCCTAATTTATTAATAGAGAAAAACCTAATTGTTAATTTAATAATTTTAATGTTAATTAGGAAATACTAATCCTAATTTTCAAGTTATAAGTAATTAGAGAACCCTAATCTAATTACGAAATCTAATTTCTAAATTAGAAAATTATTTTTTTTTATTAGAAACCCTAATTAGTGGGTTATAAACCCTAATGACCAATTTTGACCCTAATTGCTAAATTAGCGATTTTAATTAGGAAATGTTGATCCTAATTAGCAAGATTTAAATTATGATTAAGAAATTTTAATATAATTAGAAAATTCTAATTATAATTTAGAAATATTAATTTTCTATTTTGATAACCGAAATTCGAAAATCTTGGAAATTAAATTACAAACCCTAAAGGGTTCAAACCCTAAATCTTAAGGTTTCCAAACCCTAAACCCTAAGGGTTTGGATAATGTCCATTATGCCATTAAATTAGAAATTGAAATGACTATATTACCCTTAGTGCATTATTTGAGCAAACTTGTAAATCTAGCAATATTTGAGTTGGCCGCCAACTCTAACCACTCTATATACTCTATATCAAACACATCAGCCATCTAGAATTACTAGATACATTACATACAATAATTATATAGATTAAAAGTAAGAGAAAGCCTTACTTTATTTCTCATTCTATCCAAGTCCCTTCTCTCTCTAACTTTTCGAAATCTAGTGTGAGAGGGAGTGAAAAGTTGAGCCATGTTAGTTTATACCAAGCCAAAGACAGAATTCAAGGACAAAAATCAAAAATTAAAGCTCAAAGGTATAAGAACCCTAAATCTTAAAATCTTTGTATTTGATGTTAGATGTTGTAGGTTGTTGGTTAAAGTTATGTTAGAGGGTGTCATTTGATGATCTGGGTTACCAAAACTTATATCCATATCATTTTGATGCTCGAAATTAAAGTTTTTAGAAACCGTTCTTGAACCTTCATGTGATGTCTGACAAGCAAATGTCAGACACCGTAGATCCTTCTATGTTTCTAGTTTGTTGTGTTTTATGTTGTATATTTGTTCTATGCCATGTGGTCTTTGTTCTACAACTTGAATCAGGTTCATAGCATGTTTAGATCGTATGTTACAAGCGGTCAAAAGGCGTTGACCGACCACGAAAATTTGAATCTGGGTAACCCAGATTTCCCAGCAGTCGTCTGACAACATTTAGCAGGCCATAGATCGTGCTGTGTGTCAGTCTATTAGTCAAGTTATTGTTTGTTTGTTGTAGTCTGGTATGTATACTACATATTAAAGTCACCAGATCACTTAGATCATAACTGGAATGGAAGAAAATCACGGTCAAAATAGCTTTGACCATCTGTTTTGGGTAACTTTCTGGAAAACCCAGAAAGATAAAGAGAAAGTTTTCTGACATGGTTTGACCATGCCAGATCTTGCTCATGTGATGATTATTATGTTATGATGATATAAACTTGTGCTATGACATGTTGTCTACATGATTGAACCCTTATATTACACAAAGAAAGCTTGAACATCAAATATTAAAAGGCCCTAATGTAGCACCTCGACTGTTTTTCAATTTCTGGGAAACCCAGAAATTGAAGAACAGTGTCTGACAAGAATTTGATGCACTGTAGTTTCTTGATTAGATGCAGGATGTACATGAATTTGGTTTATGGTTGTATTATTACATTAGTACTACAACTATAACACAATTACTAGTCCAGAAAGCAACTAGAACATTAAATTTAAACCTAGAATTAAATACTAGGCCTCTTGAATCGAGTTTGAAGTTCTGGGTTTTCATCAAGAACACCAAGAACACCTATAGCGACGGTTGCAATAAGCTATAGGGCCCTTTAAGCGACAGTTTTATTAATTTTGAATTTACGATTTTCCAAAATTAATTAATAAATAGATAAAAAATGATTTTTAATTATTAAAATACAAAATAAATTCCAAAAAATTATTTTAAAGTCCGAAAATAGTTTTAATTATTGTGAGTATATTTTATAAATATTTAATATTTTGGAATATAAATGGTATTTAATTTATTTAATTATAATATTAAATAAATTATTTAAAATAGATTTTAATTCATGAAAAATCATGAAAAATAATACTATGATATAAGAAAATATTTAAAGATATTTTCAACTTTTTTAATATTTTGTGATTTATTTCATTAATTAATTAATATTAATGATAATTAGTTTATTTAATAAATATATTGAATAAATTGTGGAAAAATAGGATTAATGATTTATAAATCATATAAAAATGATTTAAGTATTATAAAAATATTTTAAGTTATAAAATAGAACTTTTGATATTGTCATGAAAATATTAATATTTTAATATTAATAGAAATTATTGAATAATGAATTTAATTGTTTAAAAATCATATAAATGTGATTTTAAAGTATTAAAAATACTTTGTGATATTATAAATATATTATAATATTATGTTATGTATTTCATTAATATTTGATAATAAATAAATATTAATGATAATGAAATTATGAGGTATTTAATTCATTTAAATACAATTTTAAAGATTGAAAAATTATGATAAATGATATTAATTATCTGAAAATTATTACGAGACTTTGAAAAATATTTCGACTGTTAATAAATTATCTTAGATAATTGTTAAGTGTTTAGGCAGAGTTTAATTGAACTTAAACTCAAAATTTTATCCGACTAGACCGTCGGGACGTTAGAATTTTGTCGGATTCAAGTCAGACTGAAATAGTTTAACCTAATACAGAGTCTTATGTGTGTTATAGACTAATAGGGTTATGTGTTATGTGTTTAGGTTATTCTATGTATATATATTACCTTATAGTATTATATTGTGATGATATTATTCTTATATTGAAGATCTATATTACTAATATTAGGTCTTCGGATAAAGCGATATAAATTGTGTAGCGGTAATCAACGGTTCAGGCAAGTTTGTTTTTTACTTAACTCTACTAAGAGTTGTTTCATTCGGATATGCTTATGGTTAATCATTGCTGATTTCCATGTAGAATTGTACTCTGTACATATTGCATGTATAATTCAGGTATGAAAGGCTGATCACCTTCATTACCAGTTGGTTCAGATATATTTGTTCATGTTCAATACTTGTTCAGTCAAAATTTTGTTCCTGCTAGTTCATAATTATATTGTTGAATTATAGCCAGCTTATTATTCAGACTCTTTCAATCATGATATATCGTTATATTATTGAACTTAAACTTGCTGGGCAATACTTATGCTCACCCTTGCTATATCATGATAAAATATTGCAGATTAAGGCGAATGTGTCGGATACAAGGAAAGGTTAAAGACAGTTCCAGCTTAAAGTTAATGTGTGCGATTAGATTTGTAATTGTTGTATAATAATAATGTTATTGTAAGTTAAATAAGTTATGTATTGTATTTTAATTTAAGGTTACTCGACCTTGGGGAATAGTGTGTAATGTTTAATGTATAAATAATTTATGTTTATATCTTTCGCAAATATAGTAATAATGATAGAATGATCGAACCGGATCCACGGTGATTCGGGACCTCGGATTCGGGGCCCTCATAGTTGGTATCAAAGTTGTTGGTTATAAACCTAGGGTGATGATACCTTAGATTAATAACCGCAGTGATTAGGATAAGATCTAACTCACATATAGTTAGTGTGTCGGTAAGATTCAAAGATGAATCTCGGCGGGTTATAAAAGATACAGAGTTCCCTAACTCTGATAATAAAGTTGAACAGTAGTGGTGAATAGATAGAGTCTAAAAGACTAAAAGTTCAGAGATAGAAGATCGTAAAAAAAATGATCATAGAATAGAAATGAATCGTAATATATACGATGAGATCACCCCGTGATCGGATAAGGTTACAGTATAGAGAAGGATCAAGCGAATGATTGAAAAGTTTACAGCAAGATTTCTGGGTGTCAGTTGTACTATGAATTGGTACAGATTCAGGAAAGGATTATGAATACGAGTTGAATGAAATTCGTATGGAGAAGGGAGTTAAGATTAGGTGGGGATTTCAATTGAGGACTCATGTCAGCAGTTGAGTTGTATGATTCCTTGTGTGGGCGGGGAATTTTACTTGGTGTAAAAACTACTTAGTTCTGGCAATGATAATCATTGAAATATTTTTATCGCGCTATTTGCTATATGCATGTTAAGAGGGTGATTCCTTTCTCATGTGTAGAACAGATAGATAGGTTATAAGTAGAGACTATAAGGTTAAGTACGAGGTCTTAAAACTCATACTTATGTGACATTCTTGACTCGTAGTTATATGAAATGTTTATGAACCCCTCAGCGAATGGACGCCAAAGGTCTGACTAGGACAAGTTCTTAAACTCATATGATTGTGGCAAGTAAATGAACTCATAAGTGTGGTTTGACAAACTGGATATAGTTGTGTGTAAATAGAGTATTAAATATTATAGGAACAGATAGATTATTAAGCCAATGATTATTGGTGGAGACATAAGTTTTCCAAAACTCCTAGCTATGCTAGACTTTAGAATTTTGACATCAATCTAAATACGCGCTATGTGCTTTTGAAAAAAATAAATATATATATATATATATATATATATATATATATATATAGACTAAGTAATCATTTTTGAAAGCGGTTTAAAGTATAGTCTATGCTACTTATTTCAATTTAGACATAAATAATTTGTAATATCAAAATTTATTTTATTTATCACTTATGTACCATATAACACAGTGCGAGATGATGATAACAGATTGATAGAGTTATAAATGCGGTGAATACTTAGTGTGAATTCGATCTAAAAATAATTGTTCCACTATTGTATGATGTGTTATGACAAAGTCATATAATGACGGCATCCTCAAACGGACTGTTAATACAGTACGGCATCATGACGTCATTCTCAAAAATATTTTCAAAATTTTAAATTGCCAACGGGGTTTGGCTACACTTAAATAATTCGATTGAATTGAATTATTGATATGAGTCTATGCTATTTGATTCAGCTAGACCAATGTTTATGAAAACTCTAAGTGTTTATTGAAAGAAATTTCCCGAACCAAATTATTTTGGTGTGGAATCCGATAAGTCTGAGGTGAACAACCCTAAAAATGGGGATATACTAATTGGATAAAATATTCCAATCTAAGAACGCATATAGTCGTTCCGATTACTAAGGTACAATAGATTGATCATCTAAAGTACCCACACCGGTAGTTTACCTTCTTCGTGATTGTAAACATACTGTTAACCTTTGTACGGGGTAGAGTACCTTTTTCTTAATTGAAATAGGTAGCAGGTAGTAATACCTATAAACCTCAGTAGTTCATGGTCTATATGACTCCTCAGCACAATTTCAACATTTTAACTCCGGTGAGAGATGTATTAGATAGCATGTGATGCTGTGTATGGTGTATGGTGTAAGATGTAAGGTAAATTTCGGGGACGAAATTTTTAGAAGAAGGGGTGAATGTGACAACCCGAGAATTTAGAAAATTTTTAAAATTTTAATTAATTGATTTAAGGTTCAATATTAGAACAGTGTATGCATTTGATATTTTTAAGAAGGAATTTTGAGGATTCCAAAATTCTATGAAGGATTTAGGTGAATTATTCAGGATTAAGCGAATATGTGAATATGTTCTGTGTATATGGTTGTATATGTGTACAGTATGTGGTTGAGGGTCAAGGGTTGACCAGATAAATGATATCTGTAACAAACCCTAGATATATATTAAGAACGTCAACGTTCGGTTAGAAAACCCTAGCGAATTATAAGAAACCCTAGAAACCGGTTCTGGAAACCCTAATTTCAGTTTCGGGAATTCGAATCCCTAATATGGTGTATAAAACCTTAATTTAGGAATGCAGATGTTAGTATATGGTTTAACATTATAATCTAATTAGGGAAAACCCTAAAGATTTACTGGAAACCCTAATTATTAGAAAACCTAATTATTAGAAACTCTAATTTATTAATATAGAAAAACCTAATTGTTAATTTAATAATTTTAATGTCAATTAGGAAATATTAATCCTAATTTTTAAGTTATAAGTAATTAGAGAACCCTAATCTAATTACAAAATCTAATTTCTAAATTAGAAAATAATTTTTTTCTATTAGAAACCCTAATTAGTGGGTTATAAACCCTAATGACCAATTTTGACCCTAATTGCTAAATTAGCGATTTTAATTAGGAAATGTTGATCTTAATTAGCAAGATTTAAATTATGATTAAGAAATTTTAATATAATTAGAAAATTCTAATTATAATTTAAAAATATTAATTTTCTATTTTGATAACCGAAATTTGAAAATCTTGGAAATTAAATTACAAACCCTAAAGTGTTCAAACCCTAAACCCTAAGGTTTCCAAACCCTAAACCCTTAGGGTTTGGACAATGTCTATTATGCCATTAAATTAGAAATTGAAATGACTATATTACCCTTAGTGCATTATTTGAGCAAGCTTGTAAATCTAGTAATATTTTAGTTGGCCACCAACTCTAACCACTCCATATGCTCTATATCAAACACATCAGCCATCTAGAATTGCTAGATACATTACATATAATAATTATATAGATTAAAAGTAAGAGAAAGCCTTACTTTATTTCTCATTCTATCCAAGTCCCTTCTCTCTCTAACTTCTCGAAATCTAGTGTGAAAAGGAGTGAAAAGTTGAGCCATGGTCAGTTTATACCAAGCCAAATACAGAATTCAAGGACAAAAATCAAAAATCAAAGCTCAAAGGTATAAGAACCCTAAATCTTGAAATCTTTGTATTTGATGTTAGATGTTGTAAGTTGTTGGTTAAAGTTATGTTAGAGGGTGTCATTTGATGATCTAGGCTACCAAAACTTATATCCATATCATTTTGATGCTCGAAATTAAAGTTTTTAGAAACCGTTCTTGAACCTTCATGTGATGTCTGACAAGCAAATGTCAGACACCGTAGATCCTTCTATGTTTCTAGTTTGTTGTGTTTTATGTTGTATATTTGTTCTATGCCATGTGGTCTTTGTTCTACAACTTGAATCAGGTTCATAGCATGTTTAGATCGAAGTTACAAGCGGTCAAAAGGCGTTGACCGACCACAAAAATTTGAATCTGGGTAACCCAGATTTCCCAGCAGTCGTCTGACAACATTTAGCAGACCTCTATTTGTGAGACCCCAGATTTTATGAATAAAGATTTAATTTTCTCGAAATAATTTTTTTTTATTATGGTGGTTATTGGATGTAATGTTATAGTTTTGGGTAATATTTATAAATTTTTCAAAGTAAGCAAGTGGTTGTATAATATTCGATTGGTCGGGGAATATTCTTTTTGTGGGAGAATATCCGTACGACGGTACAATCATTGGTGGACCCCACAACAGAATTATTGTTGGATAGAGAAAACGACTAAAATACTTTATGAAAATAACAGCGGAAGTTTTACCGTTAACTGTTGAAACACCCGATGTTAAAAGTACGATGTCTGGCGTGGTTGCACGAGAAGCACACCAGTATTGATTATTGATGCTTACGTGAGAAGTCACTCAGGATTATACTTAATTATTATTACGATAATTCGTGATCATATCTCTCATATTATTGATTCAATTATTGTTACAGTGTCATCTGCATAATATGATATATTGTTCAATCGGGTATTCGGGACACTTTTTGTGTCGAATTACTATTCATGAGTTACTATTCACGAGTTACTATTCACGAGTTACTACTCACGAGTTACTATTCATGAGTTACTATTCACGAGTTACTATTCACCCAGTTACTATTCACTCTAGTATTGTGCATTCGGGTATTTGGGTACAATATTATTCCATGAGAAGATGTGCTAATTTTTCAGACCGTTGGTTGAAGATATAATAGTAAGTCAATATGGACCGCTGGTGGAGTTATAATAGTAAATCAATATGGATCGCTGGTTTAAAGTTTTACTAGTAAATCAGTATGGACCGTTGTTTTAAGTTTTAATAGTAAACCAATATGAACCGTCTGTTTAATAGTAAATCAATCTGGACCGTTCATGAATTAGTTACTATTCATTCCATTTTCCTATAAATAGATGCTCATTCCTTCATTATTTCTTACGAATTCACTGAAACTCTAGAGAGAGAATTACAAGAGAACCTATAGAAAAGTATTCTCCTACTTCCCTACTCTTATATTCAGTTTCTTTTACGGTAAGGGATGTTATTTATTGTACTCATGAAGAGAACTTCTATTATTCCATTATTTATTATTCTGTTGGAATAACCTGTATACGCGGGCTACCCTATACATGGTGACATTCTTCTAATATTCCATTCTTTATTATTCTTTCTAATATCCTCGTCTGTGCGTTCTACACGGGACTGGGTTCCATTATTTATTATTCGTCAAAATATCTTGTGCATGCGTTTCGCTTTACTGGTTCCATCCATTATTATTCTGTTGGAATAACTTTTGCATGTATGCGATCTATCGCATGCATGGTGATTTCTTTTGTTATTCCATTATTTATTATACTCAGTAGGTTAAAACTTTGACTTCTATACCCATGAAATTAGTGGAATATCTTTGATATTTGTGCTTCATCCAAAGATCTTTTCATGGAAATATTCTTCTTCGAGCATTCTTGAATTTTACTCTACAAAGCGAAGATCATGTTGACAATTTGAGCGTTATCGGTTCTGGATAAATTAATTCTTGAACTTGTTTTATTGAATTATTATATCATTGTCATCATCCTCACGCTTATATTATGTTGAAAGTCATCTCATGGCACTGTGAGTGCATAGATGGACTTGGTATGATTATGACTAGGGATTATTCGGTATAATCATAACCGTAATGTTACAAATGATGTGATAAAAGTCCTCATTGGCCCGTGAGCATTGATGGACGATTGTTGACATGATCATGACCATTAATGAATACACAAATATTCTTGGCACAGTAGTGCATGGATAATTGTGGTCGTGATACTAAAGAATATCCTTGGCCAGTAGTGCGGGGGTGATTCGATGATGTGGATTATTTATTGTCGAGTCCCAAATGATAAAAGTGATGAAAAACCTTTTAAATCATAGAAGATAGTAGATTTTATTCTCTACTTGACTCTTCTAATGTATTGTTTGTTCATTGCAGCATTAAACTTGATAGTTTTTATATTTTATCAATTTAACATCATTGAAGGCTAACGATAAATTATTACTCGCATTATCTTAGTCATAATATTTCTTCTTGGGCTAGTTGAGCTCACCCTTTCTTTCACTGTTCTCTTTAGGAAATGAGAACGTAGCTGGGACTAGTCGGGGAACAGAGTGATGGTCCTAGATGGTGCATTAGTAGTCCTCACTATTCTGTGAAATAGTGTGATAATAATAATTGTAATGAGGACTCTTTTTGAGTTTGTATAATCTCTGGTAGACAATATTTGTATTCAAACTCACAGTTTATGTTTTGTCGTATTGTACACGACAGTTGTATTATTAAGTTGTATTTGAATTCTATACCATGTATCTGGCGACTCAAGATGGGTGATGTATACCTAATTTTGGGGGCGTCACACTATTAGTCAAGTTATTGTTTGTTTGTTGTAGTCTGGTATGTATACTACATATTAAAGTCACCAGATCACTTAGATCATAACTGGAATGGAAGAAAATCACGGTCAAAATAGCTTTGACCATCTGTTTTGGGTAACTTTCTGGAAAACCCAGAAAGATAAAGAGAAAGTTTTCTGACATGGTTTGACCATGCCAGATCTTGCTCATGTGATGATGTTATTATGTTAAGATGATATAAACTTGTGCTATGACATGTTGTCTACATGATTGAACCCTTATATTACACAAAGCAAGCTTGAACATCAAATATTCAAAGGCCCTAATGTAGCACCTCGACTGTTCTTCAATTTCTGAGAAACCCAGAAATTGAAGAACACTGTCTGAAAAGACTTTGATGCACTATAGTTTCTTGATTAGATGCAGGATGTCCATGAATTTGGTTTATGGTTGTAGTATTACATTAGTACTACAACTATAACACAATTACTAGTCCAGAAAGCAACTAGAACATTAAATTTAAACCGGTCAAACTAGGCCCTTGCGAACTGAGTTTGAAGTTCTGGGTTTTCATCAAGAACACCAAGAACACCTATAGCGACGGGTCTGTCGCTATAGGGCCCTTTAGCGACGGTTTTATTAATTTTGAATTTCTTATTTTCTGGAAATTAATTAATAAATAGATAAAAATGATTTTTAATTATTAAAAATACAAAATAAATTCCGAAAAATTATTTTAAAGTCTGAAAAATAGTTTTTAATTATTTTGAGTATATTTCATAAATATTTAATATTTTTAGAATATAAATGGTATTTAATTTATTTAATTATAATATTAAATAAATTATTTAAAATAGATTTTAATTCATGAAAAATAATATTATGATATAAGAAAATATTTAAAGATATTTTTAGTGATTTTTAATATTTTGTGATGAATTTTATTAATTAATTAATATTAATGAAAATTAGTTTATTTAATAAATATATTAAATAAATTGTGGGAAAATAGAATTAATGATTTATAAATCATATAAAAATGATTTAAGTATTATAAAAATATTTTAAGTTATAAAATATAACTTTTGATATTTTGTCAAGAAAATATTAATATTTTAATATTAATAGAAATTATCGGATAATGAATTTAATTATTTAAAATCATATAAAAGGTGATTTTAAAGTATTAAAATACTTTGTGATATTATAAATATATTATAATATTATGTTATGTATTTCATTAATATTTGATAATAAATAAATATTAATGATAATGGAATTATGAGGTATTTAATTCATTTAAATACAATTTTAAAGATTGAAAAATTATGATAAATGATATTAATTATCTAAAAATTATTACGAGACTGAAAAATATTTCGACTGTTAATAAATTATCTTAGATAATTGTTAAGTGTTTAGGCAGAGTTTAATTGAACTTAAACTCGAAATTTTATCCGACTAGACCGTCGGGACGTTAAAATTTTGTCTGATTCAAGTCAGACTGAAATAGTTTGACCTAATATAGAGTCTTATGTGTGTTATAGACAAATAGGATTATGTGTTATGTGTTTAGGTTATTCTATGTGTATATATATATATATATATATATATATATATATATATATATTACCTTATAGTATTATATTGTGATGATATTATTCTAATATTGGAGATCTATATTACTAATATTAGGTCTTCGGATAAAGCGATATAAATTGCATAGCGGTAATCAACGGTTCAGGCAAGTTTGTTTTTACTTAACTCTACTAAGAGTTGTTTCATTCGGATATGCTTATGGTTAATCATTGTTGATTTTCATGTAAAATTGTACTCTGTACATATTGCATGTATAATTCAGGTATGAAAGGCTGATCACCTTCATTACCAGTTGGTTCAGATATATTTGTTCATGTTCAATACTTGTTCAGTCAAAAGTTTGTTCCTGCTAGTTCAAAATTATATTGTTGAATTATAGCCAGCTTATTATTCAGACTCTTTCAATCATGATATATCGTTATAGTATTGAACTTAAACTTGCTGGACAATCCTTATGCTTACCCTTGCTATATCATGATAAAACATTGCAGATTAAGGTGAATGTGTCGGATACAAGGAAAGGTTAAAGATAGTTCCAGCTTAAAGTTAATGTGTGCGATTAGATTTGTAATAGTTGTATAATAATAATGTTATTGTAAGTTAAATAAGTTATGTATTGTGTATTAAGTTAAGGTTACTCGACCTTGGGGAATAGTGTGTAATGTTTAATGTATAAACAATTTATGTTTATATCTTCCGCAGATATAGTAATAGTGATAGAATGATCGAACCGGATCCGCGGTGATTCGGGACCTCGGATACGGGGCCCTCATATAGTACTACATAACATGGCATCTCAAACCTTTAGAATATAAATACTCATATGTTATGCAACTTAAGTTCAAAAACATGCTCGAGGTTGCCTTTGAAATCATTTTTCATGAATGATGCAATATAGCACATATAAATCATATCTAGGGATATTATAAGCATAACATGACATATAAATCCTCTAGAATCTAGATATCCATGTGATGCAACTAGATTTTGAAAATATTTTCAAGTTTGCTTTTGAAACCGCTTTAAACTTGAACAATGCAATTCAACACATACAAGACAATTTTAAGGCTCTATTCATATGTAGTCAAGTCATGTTAACATGCTCGCAAGATCAGAATGTATATCAAGTAGCATTTATGCACCTTAGTTCTTTTATATCAAGTTTTCTTAAAAACTTCTTTCACACAAGGTCTAACAAGTTTGATTATGAACAAAGGAACTATGTACACTAAGCATGCTCATTTATGTGAAAAAATCAGTCATGTTAACATCTTTTCAAGTTCCGAATCTATATCTTGTAGCATTCATGTCCATTAGCTTATTATACTTGAAAATTTCTCTAACACAAGACTTATAAGTTTAGTCATGGATACGGACATCATAAACAGTATATCATGCTCATTTATATCTGTAATCAATCATGTATATCAACCACTAAGTTCAGAACTTGTAAAACATAAGTTTCCACAAGATTTGTTTTCAAAACATTAAGTTTTTGTTATACATCTTTCACTAATCATGTTGATCACTTCACAACACATATTAAAGCTTTATAAAACATGTTATACCTCATTTATATGTATATAAAAGTCATAGAACCAAGTTTGCAACAACTTAGTCCAGCAGAAATCAAGAATCGGATTCGAGGTACGGCAGTACTGCTATGCAACCGCACCCCAAGATAAATAGGGCGCCGTTGCGCCATATCGATCGAGGCGATAAGAAATGACTCTATTTGTAAAGTAAGAACCAACTTGATTACTAACGATTTAAACTTGTTCTAAACCATCATTACAGAGTTCCTACAAGTAAGTAAACTTCTTAAACACCTTCTAGTATGTTAATTTATATCAATTGACATAGAAATTCAAATAATTTCAAGAACTTCATAAGACCCATTTCAAGAACATAACTAGGGTTTATACCTTCTTAAGCTCGAATTGGACTCCCTACACTCTTAGTATGCTTCTTTAGTAGCTCAGCAACTTATAACTCTCCAATTAGACTATCAAGCAACTTCTATCAACACCAAAAATTGAATTTAAGCTTGTATTTATAGAAGAAGCTTGGACTAGACATTGGCATTACACTAAGGTTGGATTCATGGTGTAATGGAACAATATATTGGTTAATCAAATGTTAGTCAACCACCCTCACCAAACATCTTCTTAGCAAATGATCACATATTCCATAGCCTTTTGGAAAATACGTATTTTAGCTTCAAGTCACTATTCATGTACTTTGTGACAAGAGAGAAAATCTCAGCAATCTTGTTATCTAGGCTTAGTTTTGTTCTTTTAATTTCCATAATGTAATATTAAGGTACAATTGTTACCATAATAGGAATTTAAAGAAAATTTTATACTCACATCATATAATCCATGTATATTAAATACACGCACTTAGAATAACACGGTTAGGTATTACTGTCCGGGTAGTCCCATAATTATTTCTACTACTCTCATAACACTACAAAAAAAAATGGGGCTTCAAAGAATAACCAATTTTCGCTATAAAGGTGCCAAATTTAGATTTACAAAAAGGTTTTGTAACGACTTTATTGTCATTAAGTCTTTCGTTGCACAATGAGCGTTGCTATTTGTTCCATGAACGAAATTTTTTTCGTTATAAAAAAAGTACTACATTTTGCAACAAAATTTGGCTTTCGTTCAGAGACATCGATCCTTTAGCAACAAAATGTATTGTTGCAGAATAATTAAAATTTCGTTGCTAAAAACCCCATTTTGTTGCAAAAGCATGCTAATTGACAATGAAATGAACTCTTTTTTTGCAACGACCATGAATTTTCGTTGCAATTGACACCATTTTGTAACGACATTTTTCATTGAAGTAAATTATGAAAATTGTTACCTAAGCTTGCTTTCGTTGCGGAATATAAACTTTTTAGCAACGATTTTCGTTGCTGATTATATTATTTGGCAACGATATTATCTTTAATCAAGAACGAAAATGTTTGTTCTCGGTTATTTTCAATAAAGAACGAAAAGTCGCCGATTAGCAAATCGATATTATATGTTGCCATTTCTTTATATGTGCACTGAAAGTTGATATGATTTGCAACGATAAAAAATGTTGCCTTTAATATTAGTATTAGCAACAATATCCTCTCCATTGTTGTTAGGTTAATTTTTCGTTGTCAAATATTATATTTTTAATGCCATTAGCAACGAAAATTTGTTGCTAAATGTATAAAAAAATTGTTGATATTAAAACTTGTTCAATGCTTTGGTAACAAATTATATTATTGCTAAATCAAAATTTGACATTCTTTTTGTGTACCTGGCTGGCTCAATGTCCCCATAGCAAATAATGGCAAAAATACCAAAAACTAAAATATTATTAACTTAATAAAATCATCCACTGCATAATCATTCATTATCTTTACAATTAACCATCTAAAGCTACCACAGTTCTTCAATCAAAGTATATATCTACATATATAGAGAGAGTACACTTCATAATTTCGTCCCTTGTCTTCCGTAAACGTAGAACAAAAATTTGATACCCAGTATTGTAAGGCAGGTCATAAAAGCAGTCTTCCTGCACATTTAAAAATAATAGAAAAGTCAGGAAAATGAAGCAAATAGGTCACCAGAGACACTTAGTGCCAAAATCAATACACAAAGACAATAGAGTTGCTACGTGGTACTAATGTACACCGTATTGCTCATAAGCAAAAAAAGACAATAGAGTTGCTATGTTGTACTAATGTACACTGTAAATTAGGATACTTGTGTATATAAGCCAATGTAATTGAGAAGAATGAATCAAGAAATCATTATCCTAAAGGAAATCATTATCCTCACTCTTGAAGTCTGTTGCAGAGTTCAAAGGAAACTTACATTTCAATGCTAGTTTGAAATAGTCCAAGTGAGTAGGACTTCAAGAATGCATTCCAGTAGCTTATCAATATTATTGCGCAACACCCTTATTATACTTATCTAACAACCCTTTGAAGGCACTACATTTCTTACAAGGTCTTATATTCTTAATGAGGAGGAAAGACATGTCCATATAGTTCATAGACCCTCTACATTTGTCTGTAGAGACAAAATATCTCAGAACAAGCACTGCATATCATAAGGCTTTAAGGAAGCAATAATTAACACCTCCATATTGAATTTGAAGTCTTAAAATTTCTATCTTTTTGCTAGTAATAAAGAAAAATAATCACTATATATTGATACTTTCACCATAAAAAATCCTAGTCTCATACCAGGTATATTATGCTCCATGTATAATATCACCAAAAGACATGTATAGAGGAAGTGCAGAGCTAAGTCAAGAGCACTAGCATATGTAATAGATCTTTAAAAAGTATAGTACAATTTTATGAGTTAAGAGTTTGCAGTTGGCCCGATATCTTACAATTTGACAATAACATAAAAATATGTGCACCAATACAGAAAGTATAAGAAAGAAGAATCAAGATTCATGAAAGATATCAAATTCAAATGTCAAATATGCAACGACAGACAATGTAGAGCATTACCTCATCAAAAAGAGGAAAAATGTGCTTGTTCAAATAGGTTAGAAATTTGCTATTTGATGCAGCCCGCTGCATGCAAAAATTCGAAGTTCAATTGAAAAGAACAAAACACAGTTAATTAGATAAGGAGAAAGTACCTAACCTCAAACATATATACGTACCACAAAAAATGGAAGAGCTATGAACATGCATGATATCAATCTATCAACATGGTCCGCATTTGAAACCTGCGTTATGGAAGTCGCTATTAGCAGATGATAACCGCTTATTAGCAGATGATATGGTTGAAGAATCAACAATTATATGCATCAATACTGATTGAGACTACTAAAAGTAAAAAATAAAAAAAAATATTTTTTAAAAAAAATCATAAGGAGAACAAAGATAATGGAAACTAATATCTAGTACTGGGAAAATGCCATGATTTATAATGACAAACATACAAAACTGGGTGGCAACATATTTACAAGTCCAACTATACACAATCAGACTGCAGGATTTAGGAGCTAACTTTCATATACAAGGTATAGAGAGAAAAAAGTTTATTGTGGCAACCAGATCCCTTCCGCTAATAAATCTGAGCAATTACAATGAGAAAGAACAATAAAATTGAACACAACACTTATGGAAGGGAAATTTTTAAACACTAACTTAACTGTTATAGTAGATCCACCTTATTAAACAATCCATTCAGCAAACACTCATCTAAGATCTGGCTCCTTTACTTGTACTAGCGTAGTGAAAGCCAAGAAAAAATTGAAAAGGGTGTCACACCGCTGTAGAATGGAATCGAGCTTGGCAGTAGGAGAATTAGTGGCAAAATCTCTTTGCCCAATCCGTAAAGGGAGACTTAACCAGGTTCCCTTCTTTGGAATGAGATGATGAATGGGACCGTCAACTTTCCTCACCCATCCCCTGATAACATTGACAAAGCAATTCAAACCATACCCACTAGTATCGTTGCTGATTCACTAACATCCATCACGAAATCACTTAGACAATGGAGAGGGTTCCACCAACATAATTTACTATGTAGTTCTTGGAAAGGCTAAATGCTACAGTAAAGGCAGGAAGCTAGAATGGATTAAGAAAACAAGTATCTAACTCTGTCATTGCTAGATTTTCAAGATAGAGTCCCCAAAAAATGTCTTCCTTCATGATCATTATCAATAAGAACCTTAATCCAATTTGCCTTCAAGCCTGTTTAATGAGAGAGAATATAACCACTGAAGGGAGAAGACATACATAAAATATAATGGAAGGGTAGGACTACCAAGAAATAATAACCTTGTTCGCTAAATGGTGAAAAGTAAACAACAAGCACTCTACATAAGTAAAGTTCATCTCTTCTCCAGTTTTCCTCCTAGGCATGTACTTCTAAGAAGAAATAGGAAATTGTTATGAGAAAAAATGGAATTTTAATAAGCACGCAAACAATACCATACATAAGAGGGCTTCTGGCTTTTGAAGTATAATATTAAAAATGTATGATATAAAAACAACAAAAGGCCTCAGTCCAGAGTCCTCAGATATTATTATTATTACTATTATTATTATTATAACTGTTATTATTATTATTATTATTATTATTGTTATTATTATTATTAGTACTATTATTATTATTGTTGTTGTTATTGTTATTATTATTACTTTTATTGTTATTATTATTATTAGTATTATTATTATTATTATTATTATCTTAATTTAAGGCAACATGTTAATAGTCGTTGCAAAAGGTTGTATAAATATTCAACGAAAATAAAAATTATTGCCAAAGAATGTGGTCTATATTAGGCAACGAAATATAGCAACAAAAAAACTTTCGTTGCCCACGATGAGGAGAAATCAAGTGGTTAGAAATTTTGCAACGAATTTCTAACGAATTTGTTTCCAAATTTTGCAACTACTTATGAATTTCGTTACAAAAAGTGAAAGCCTGACACAATCTGCAACGAAGGACAAGTTTCGTTGCTAAATATACACTTTTAGCAATGACTTATAAAGTTGTTGCTAGAAAAATCATTGTTAAAGCCCTATTTTTAGCAAAAAAAAAAAACTTTTGTTGCCTACGATGACGGGAAATCAAGTGGCCAAAAATTTTGCAATGAATTTCTAATGAAATTTTTTTCCACCAATGAATTAGCAACAAAATGTTACAATGACTTATGAATTTCGTTGCAAAAAGTGAAAGCCTGACACAATCTGCAACGAAGGACAAATTTCGTTGCTAAACATATACTTTTAGCAACGACTTATAAAGTCGTTGCCCGAAAAATCGTTGCTAAAGGCCCATTTTTTTTGTAGTGTAACCACATTATAACCTTATTTAATATTAATGTTTATTTTAAACATTTAATTCCTTAATCAGTTTCTAGAGTACACATATATTTAATCATTTATGTATTAAAAATTACATATGACTTCACTGCACTACTAGTACCTTATGTCATTAGTCCCAATTAAACGTCACACTTCACGTATTCTTAAGCCGTAGGTATTATATATTACTACTGCTCATATTTTCCATATTACACATAGTAATACTATTAATATTTTAATTGGACTAAATATCACTCAGTTGGGTACTTTCAACCCATTATCACATTTTAATGTCACTACGATTAATTAATATTAATCATTTATTTTTTTTCAATAATTAATATGCACTCCACTAATTAATAGAATATAATATTCTATAATATCTCTTAATTAACCATATTTATTCCGGGTTAATTAGTTAACTCTTATTCAAATCCATTCACGGACAACTTAACCATCATTTAAGATTTTTATTATCCTTATGAGTCCTTAATACCCATTTCTTAAACTTTAAATTCCAAAATCGATCTTTATAGACCCGGTAGCAATACTACCGTCACAGACTTGGTAATAGTGCAGTTGTGCCATACCAAAATCAGAGGCAGACAAGTTCTGCATCAGCAGAAATGAAACATACGCTTCTAAATACTGTACACATCCTCTTTAAGTGTTAACTCGTCTAACATCAATCCCATCTTTGATTTCACATCATCGGTTACTATTTTCCTTGACAATTTAAGGATCACACTTTGAGTTCTAAAACTCTATTCCCCTTATTAGTTTAACCAACTACACATCTCCTTTATGGTTTCATACCACCAATAACACAACACTCGAATATAACACAGACATACATTCCTTTAATCTTTGCTTCTTGTCGTGTATCAATTTACTTAATAATTCTCTAACCATTTTAAAGGTATATCAATTTTCTTCTCTCGTGAACAACGTACATGCATACAAGTCTAAACCTAGTGCACATCGAGTCTTTAATAGTATTCCATATAGTATGTCGACGTCGGGATTTTTATTTGTCCCTTTTCGTTACTTGTTCTTTGGTGTTCTCATGTTAGGTGAGATTTGTTTGAAAACATAAGTGAAAAAGGTTCGACATGTATCATGTCGACGATGGACTATTAAGAGTCGGCAATTGGTTTTTTATATGGTTGTACCAACACAACCGAGAAAAGGTTTGCACATTGACCCAGTGATGTGACATTGCTAAACGGGTCAGTGAAACCGAGATTCATTAGGGTCCGGGGACATGATTATGCGGAGGGAAGGTGTTAGGCACCCCCGACATCCCAAGTTACTACTACGGTGTGCCTCTTTTCAAGAAATCATATATGAATGTGTGTGTGTGTGTGGATCAATGTGCAATTATTTGGAAGTAGTGCGAGGCCTCGTTCGCACCTATATATATAGGGTTTGAATTTGTGTAAAAATTCAGTTTTTAACAAGATATGGCAGTGATGTTCTATAAAAGAGGTTTTTCAAACCCTTGTGCTCAATAGTAATTGAGACCATTTACACTCCCATTTTACATTTAGTGTTCGGCTTTATTGTTTTTAATTTTCGAGATGCGAAGCATCTTCGAGAAAATAATGTACAAAATAGTGTCGAACTCCTCGTGGGTATGAAAACCATCTGAGGAAATCCGAACACCGTGAATAACTTTACAAGCTACTTACCGTTGAAAATGTCCATCACGGAAACCGAATCTAGATCCAGTAGACTAAATCTGTGATCACATGATTCCTAGGCTCACATGATGTCGAAATTAATAATAAAAAAGATGGCGGTATATATATATAAAGATGTAAATATATATATATATATATATATATATATATATATATATATATATATGTATATGATCACCACCACGAAGCACTTCCATGGGGATCAAAAATGTAAATAAAGTTGTAAAAGCAATCAACCGTCATGGAGTAAACTCCAGGCGGGACTGAATTTGAATATATATATATATATACGCACCGAATGTAAAATCCAGGCTCATCGAACAGAGTTCGACACACAGTTCATATATATATATATATATATATAGGAAAACAAATAAACGCTCCAGACCGAAGTCTAGGCTCAATCGAGACATAACTCGATAATGTTAGTCCATGTATAATATATATATATATATATATATATAAAAAAAAACCACGGACCGAAGTCCGAGCAAACACGCAACACGACTCTCAACGTGAAGAATAGTGTGTGCGAAGATGAAGAGAAAGACTTTAAAGTATGTGCGTATATATATATATATATATACGAAAGAAAATAAACGCTCCAGACCAAAGTCTAGGCTCAATCGAGGCATACCTCGATAATGTTAGTCCATGTATAAAAAATATATATATAAGTATATATGTGACGCGCCCAAAATAGGTATACATCACCCATCTTGAGTCGCCAAATATATGGTACAAAATTCAAATACAACTTAATAATACAATTGTCGTGTAAAATACAACAAAACATAAACTGAGAGTTTTAATTCGAATATTGTCTTCTAGACAGTATTCAACTCAAATGGAGTCCTCAATACATTTATTGTCACACTATTTAACATAATAGTGAGGACTACTAATGCTATCATCTGGAATGTCACTCCGTTCCCCGACTAGTCCCAGCTATGTTCTCATTTCCTTAAGAGAACAATGAAAGAAAAGGGTGAGCTCAACTAGCCCAGTAAGAAATATTATGACTAAGAAAATGCAGAATAAATTATCCTTAGCCTTCAATAGTATAACAACTGATAGAATACAATAGACTACAAGTTTTAGATCAACAACTACAACGGAATAAGCAATCCATTAGAAGAGTCAAGTAGAGCATAAAATCTACTATCTTTTATGATTTAAAAAGTTTTTCATCAACTTTATCGCTGAGACTCAGCTTAATAAATAAAATCAAATCATCCCTGCACCACAGCCAAGGATATTTATGTAATCATCAATGGTCATGATTATACCGAATAATCCCTGGTCATAATCATACCAACAACTGTCCATCAATGAATTACATGCCAATGAGAACTTTTACCACATCATTCGTTACATTACGGTCATGAGTATACCGAATAATTCCTGGTCATAATCATACCAAGTCCATCTATGCACGTAAGCCAAAGATGACTTTCATCACAATATAAGCATGAGGATGATGACAATGATATAATAATTCAATAAAACAAGTTCATGGATAAATTTTAAAGATTTATAATTTAATTTATCTTGAATTCAATAACGTTCAAATTGTCAAAATGATACTTCTTTGTGGAGTAAAATTCAAGAATAATATTCATCTACCAAAAATAATTTGGACAGAAAAGAAATGTATTTTTCGGGTAAATAGTACCCCGTGAATAGTACCTTATAAATAGTACTTCGGGAATAGTACCTCGTGAATAGTACCCCAAATACCCGAGTGAATAATATTCGGGTGAATAGTAATTGGGTGAATAGTAACTCGTGAATACTACTCCGGCATGAAAAGTGCCCCGAATACCCGAGTGAATAATATTTGAGTGAATAGTAACCGGGTGAATAGTAACTCATGAATAGTATTCCGTCATGAAAAGATCAATAATTATCATCAAAGCTCAGAATAATATTTCCATGAAAAGATATTGGATGAAGCGCAAATATCAATGATATTATACTAATTACATGGAGTATGAAAGCCAAAACTTCAACAAAATGAGTATAGAATTCAAAATCTGAAACGAAATAATATTAATTACATACTACAGAGTATGGAAGAAAATATTATTTCAAGCGAATATTAAACAAAAATAACATCCCTTGAACGGAAATAATATTGCAACGAATATTTAACGAAAATAATATTCCTACAAATATTGAACGAATATAATATCCTTTATGAATATTGAACGAAATAATATTCATACGAATACAAAAAATAATATCTCTTCAGAATATGAAATAAATAACATCCCCTACCTCAGAAGAAGACTGGACACTGGAGTAGTGAAGTAGCAGACTTCTCTTCTTCTTTCTCTCTATAGCTTCTCTCTTTATAGCTTCTATCTCTATAATTGCTCTTATGAGACTTAGTGAATTGGTGAGAATGAAGGAAGAATGAGCTTCTATTTATAGAAAAATATAGTTTTGATAATTGCACCTTTTGGGGCTCAAAATATTACAGTATAATACCTTCCTCTTTTTCTTCATTTTTAATTTAGTCCTGCAAGTATTATCAAACTTGCACCACCTCCCCTAATAGTAAATCATGTGAATTAATAGTTCATTCATATGACTCAATAGTATAATCATGTGAACAAAGTAATTACAGTATAATACCTTCATCTATACCTCCATTTTTAATTTAGTCATGCAAGTATTATCAATCTTACACCATCTCCCCTAATAGTACATGCATGTGAATCAATAGTACAAACATGTGAACAAATAGTTATAAGCATGTGAATTAATAGCAATTAATTGCTCATTTATCCGATTAATTACCCGATTGGTCAATATAACCTCCAGACATCTATTATTATCGAAATAAATGTCAATTTCCACTAACACTAATAATCTCAACACAATGGAACTATGAATTTCATCTTTAATCAACACGAACTTATTCATCATTAATATTATAACTCATAATATTTAACAACTAGATCATTCCCAGGAAAGAGGGGGCTTTCCGATAAGGATTTCTCCCTATTAGCGCGCAATTAGGTGACCAAACTTCTCCTTGACAGAACTTTCTAGACATTGTCAATATTGCAAATAATAATATGAATAATTTGTCGTCTCAATTATTAATTTAATAATATATCATATTATGCAGATGGTACTGTGACAATAATTGAATCAATAATATGAGAGATATGATGCAAAGAATTAATTCGTAGTAATAATTGAGTATAACCGAGTGACTTCTTACGTAAGCATCAATAATCAATACCGCAGCTACTATGCAACCACGCCAGATTATCGCATTTTTTACTACCTGGGTAGTTCAACAAATTGTAATTCGTAACACTTTCACCGTTATTTTTATAAAATGATAATTACGCTGCTTTTCTAACTACGACAATACTACTTCCGCTAGGGGGTCCATCAATGATTGTGCCATACATTTGATATTCCCCGACAAAAAGAATAATCCCCGACCAAACGAATATTTTATAAAAAATTGTATACTTTGCAAAATTTTCACATATCACCCTTAACTTTAACCTTTTATCAATTTAACCATTTACGAAATAAAATAATAATTATAAGAAAATTAAATACTTTCATTTCATAAAATTCGGGGTCTTACAATCTCCCCTCCTTATGAAATTTCGCCCTCGAAATTTACGTACGTACCTGGTATGCCGAAGAGGTGAGGATACCTTGACTTCATTTCATATTCTAACTCTTGAGGTATAACCTTTGAGCATAGAATATATTCATTCTTATCCAAGATTTTAACAGGTACTCTTCATACGTTAAATATTTCGATATCTAGTCCGGTTCTAATTCAATAATGTGGTTTGGGTCGTCCACATATTTACGTAACATCGATACGTGAAAAATATTATGAACACGCGACATACTTGGTGGTAAAGCGAGTCTATAGGCCATTGTTACTACTCGATCGAGGATTTCAAATGGGCCAATTAAATTGAGGGTTGAGATTTTCTCTCTTCATCGACTCTTGCTTCTAGAATAACGCCTTCTTGAACCTTCTCCTTCGTTTTCATTAGCTCCGGGTCTGAAGCTTGAGCGGTTTTATCTTTATTGATTAAAGTCGGTTTTACTCGTATATTCGCTATCTTCACGTGGGTCCCTAGAGTCTTTAACTCCATCTTCATCATTTGTAAGTTATACAAAATGGGTCTTGGTGTTAACAACATCGCACTCATAAACGCATACGATCTTATACTCAACGTGTCAGCTACCGCATTCGCTCTTCCACATAGATATTGAATGGTATGGTCGTAATCTTCAACATCTCGAGCCAACATTTTTGGCACATTATACGATCGTTTTAGGTATAAAAATATTTAAGGGTTGAAGAAATGGGTTTTGTACTGGGGTCAATACAAAATTCGATTTCACGCTCTAGGGTATAGGCCAGGAAGTCTTTAGAGAATACGGCAACAAATTTATTAACGATAGAAATATCATTCAAAACTGTGACTCTCATCCAAAACTTGGATAGCACAAGTAATGAAGGTTTCTCCTAACAGAGTTTCAACTGATAAGTCAAAGTCTAATTTCTCCAGAGTCAAATTTAAATGTTGAGCGCAAGCAAGAGAGATAAAAGAATGGGTAGAACCGGTATCTAATAAGGTATATACTTCGCATGAATTTATAATTAACTAACCCGTGCTAACTTCGTTCGGGTTACTCGCTTTTTGAGAAGTCACGAAAAATGCTCTCTCTAAAACCACCGACTTTGTTTTGTCCGTATCCGCCTTTGGTGCACGACAAAATTGGGCTAGGTGACCTTCTTTTCCATAATTGTAACATGCTTTGGACTGCATCGTGTAGTTTGGACTGATATGTCCCTCCCCTCCACATTTGAAGCATACAATTGGTGGTCGTTCTCCTTCCTTAAAAACGGGTGTTGGTGCTGCTATCTTTCCATCGTTGTTGAACCTTCTCTTCTTGAAATTTCCACTCCTATTATCTTGGCCATGATTACGACCGAAGTGGTTACCATTCTTGGCATGATAATTTCCCCCACGATGGTTATCATTGTTCCGATGACCGTTGCCACCATTATGATTATTATCATGTTGTTGGTCGTTATCCTTTGGTTGGGCTGGCTCATTATCGCGCTCCAATAATTGAGCCCTATTCACTACATCTGAATACAAACAAAGTTTGTGAGAAATGAGGTATTGACGTATATCGGGTTTCAAATCTCTTAGAAACATTCGCGTCATTCGCTCCTCATTATCGATGAAATGGGATGCAAACCGGGATAACTCGGCATATTTAGCCTCGTATTGCGACACGGTCATATTATTTTGCTCCAACTTGATAAACTCCACCTCCTTCATATGACGAATACTTTCGGGAAAGTACTTGTCGTTGATCAACTCTTAGAACTTCTCCCAATACATCTTTAGTGTGTCAGGCTGGGTACGTTTTACAGATTCTCACCAGTAATCTGCCTCTTCACCCAACATAAAGGTGGCAAAGGGAACCTTTTGCTCCTCGGAGCATCCCAAGATATCAAATATCTTGGTGATCTGCTTTAACCACATCTCCACCTTAAGTGGTTCTGGATTTCCCAAAAACTCCGGCGGTCCAGCTCCTTGAACTGCTTAGCAATGACCAGCCATGGGTTGCCATTGTTTCCACCTGCATTTTGAACAAGAGTCTCTCTCACCTGATGTTGTATGAATTGCATAAAGCCTCTGAACATCCCATCGTTCATCATTTGATCGGTGTTGTTGTTTACCTGAGGATTATTGTCTTCCTGTTGCACATTATCCTGGGTATTGATCGTTGGTGACTCAACGGTCTCATGTGCTTCATTGCTTATCTCAACATTTTTAAATGCCATTTTCAAACACTGTCACAAAATAAGGGTTAATTAACATATCACATATTATCCCTATACTCTGACCGGCCAATTAAATACCAAATAAACTTAGGTAGGTCATACTAGCGATGGAATTCCCGCCTCTCCCTCCTAGTTCTTGTCTCACATCTCACCAGGGGATCATATCCTAAGCTTTGATACCAACTGTGACGCCCCCAAAATAGGTATACATCACCCATCTTGAGTCGCCAAATACATGGTACAAAATTCAAATACAACTTAATAATACAACTATCGTGTAAAATACAACAAAACATAAACTGAGAGTTTTAATTCGAATATTGTCTTCTAGACAGTATTCAACTCAAATGGAGTTCTCAATACATTTATTGTCACACTATTTAACATAATAGTGAGGACTACTAATGCTATCATCTGGACCGTCACTCAGTTTCCCGATTAGTCACAACTATGTTCTCATTTCCTGAAGAGAACAATGAAAGAAAAGGGTGAGCTCAACTATCCCAATAAGAAATATTATGACTAAGATAATGCAGAATAAATTATTTTTAGCCTTCTACAGTATAACAATTGATAGAATACAATAGACTACAAGTTTTAGATCAACAACTACGGCGGAATAAGCAATCCATTAGAAGAGTCAAGTAGAGCATAAAATCTACTATCTTTTATGATTTAAAAAGTTTTTCATCAACTTTATCATTTGAGACTCAAATTTAAATAAATAAAATTGAATCATCCTCGCACTACGTACCAAGGATATTCATGTAATCATCAATGGTCATGATAATATCAAATAATCCCTGGTCATAATCATACCAACAACTGTCCATCAATGAACTACAGGCCAATGAGAACTTTTATCATATCATTCGTTACATTACGGTCATGATTATACCGAATAATCTCTAGTCATAATCATACCAAGTCCATCTATGCACGTAAACCAAAGATGACTTTCATCACAATATAAGTATGAGGATGATGACAATGATATAATAATTCAATAAAACAAGTTCAAGGATAAATTTTAAAGATTTATAATTTAATTTATTCTGAATTCAATAACGTTCAAATTGTCAACATGATACTGCTTTGTTGAGTAAAATTCAAGAATAATATTCATGTACCAAAAATAATTTGGACAGAAAAGAAATTTATTTTTTGGGTAAATAGTACCCCGTGAATAGTACCCAGTGAATAGTACTTCGGGAATAGTACCTCGTGAATAGTACCCCGATATGAAAAGTATCCTAAATTCCCGAGTGAATAATATTCAGGTGAATAATAATCGGGTGAATAGTAACCCATGAATAGTATCTCGTGAATAGTACTTTGGCATGAATAGTGCCTTGAATACCCGAGTGAATAATATTTGAGTGAATAGTAACCGGGTGAATAGTAACTCATGAATAGTATTCCGTCATGAAAAGATCAATAATTATCAACAAATCTCAGAATAATATTTCCATGAAAAGATACTGGATGAAGCACAAATATCAAGAATATTCTTCTAATTTCAAGGAGTATGGGAGCCAAAACTTCAACAAAATAAGTATAGAATTCAAAATCTAAAACGAAATAATATTACTTACATACTACAGAGTATGGAAGAAAATATTATTTCAAGCGAATATTAAACAAAAATAACATCCCTTGAACGGAAATAATATTCCAACGAATATTTAACGAAAATAATATTCCTACAAATATTGAACGAAGATAATATCCTTTATGAATATTGAACAAAATAATATTCATACGAATACCAAAAATAATATCTCTTCAGAAATTAAAATAAATAATACCCCTTACCTAAGAAGAAGACTGGATACTAGAGTAATGAAGTAACAGACTTCTCTTCTTCTTTCTCTCTATAGCTTCTATCTCTATAATTGCTCTTGTGAGACTTAGTGAATTGGTGAGAATGAAGGAAGAATGAGCTTCTGTTTATAGGAAAATATAGTTTCGATAATTGCACCTTTTCGGGCTCGAAATATTACAGTATAATACCTTCCTCTTTTTTTTATTTTTAATTTAGTCCTGCAAGTATTATCAAACTTGCACCACATCCCCTAATAGTAAATCATGTGAATTAATAGTTCATTCATGTGACTCAATAGTATAATCATGTGAAAAAACTAATTACAAAGATAAGACCTTCATCTATACCTCCATTTTTAATTTAGTCATGCAAGTATTATCAATCTTGCACCATCTCCCCTAATAGTACATGCATGTGAATCAATAGTACACACATATGAACAAATAGTTATAAGCATGTGAATTAATAGCAATTAATTGCTCATTTATCTGATTAATTACCCGATTGGTCAATATAACTTCTAGACATAAATTATTTTCGAAATAAATGTCGATTTCCACTAACACTAATAATCCCAACACAATTGAATTATCAATTTCATCTTTAATCAACACGAACTTATTCATCTTTAATATTATAACGCACAATATTTAACAACCAGGTTGTTCTCAGGAAAGAATGGGCTTTACGATAAAGATTTTCTCTATTATCGCTGCAAATTAGGTGACCAAACCTCTCCTCGATGTAACTTTCTAGACATTGTCAATATTGCAAATAATAATATGAATAACTTTGTCGTCTCAATTATTGATTTAATAATATAAGATATTATGCAGATGATACTGTGACAATAATTGAATCAATAATATGAGAGATATTATACAGCAACTACTGTAGCAATAATTGAGTATAACTGAGTAACTTCTCACGTAAGCATCAATAATCAATACTGTGTGCTACTATGCAACCACGCGTATTACTGTACTTTTTATTATCGGGTAGTTCAACAGTTTTAACGGTAACACTTTCGCCGTTATTTTTATAAAAAGATAATTATGTCATTTTCTTACTGCGACAATACTTCCGTTGTGGGGTCCACCAATGATTGTGCCGTCGTACGGATATTCCCTGACAAAAAGAATAATCCCCAACCAAACGAATATTTTATAACAAATTGCATACTTTGCAAAATTTTCACATATCACCCTTAACTTTAACCTTTTATCAATTTAACCATTTACGAAATAAAATAATAATTATAAGAAAATTGAATACTTTCATTTCATAAAATTGGGTCTTATAATATATATATATATATATATATATATATATATATATATACAACCGAAATAAAACCACTGATCGAAGCTCTTAAGCAAACACACACGCAACACGACTCTCAACGTGAAGAATAGTGTGTGCGAAGATGAAGAGAAAGGCTTTAAAGTGTGTGAGAAGGCTTATAGTGGGTTACCAAAGAAGACTTCTATATCTTTAAAGGGATGAACACTCGGCTCCTACCGGTACAAAAGTAGCTATATGTGAGCTCACAAGTGTTTAAAATGAGAAAGCACTTAGTGTAAGGTGAGTACAGAGCAAATTTGACAGGGCTTCCTCGCCTTTCTCCCTTACAAAATGGCCACCCCAAGCCCTCTATTTATAGAGGGGTGAGAGTTGTACTGTGGTTTGGCCAAGTTGTTGCCCCAAGCCTTCATGGGAGTCCGCCGTCTCGAAGTACATGGTGGGTAAAATCTAATTACGCACAACACGCAAGTATACGTGGTCAACAAGTAATAAAGTGATAAGTTGAGTATCGTTCCCACAGAGAATTATTTAATAAAAATCACCAAGTACTAACCCATGACCAATTTAATCTTATTTAAACAAATGATTTAATAATATAAATTAAAATAATTAAATAAACTATTACTAACTATCCCTAGAATGAAACAAGATATTGAAGACTTGAGATTACAATTTCACTTATTGTTACATTTAAATCAACACACTTCCTGTTAAGCCAAATTATTTATACTGGATTGTTAATCAAGAACACGAAAGTGAAATATGGCCATCTCTCAATGCACCATACTCATATCAAATCAAATCCACAGATGATAGAATCAATTTGAACACCCTAATTAACTAACACACTATATCTCTATGTGAATTACAATTAAAAAGGGTTGAAGTTCAAGTTCTTATTAGACTACATATGGCGTAAAGGCATATCTCTATCCTAAACACGAATCATGAATTCCATCCATGCAGAAATCACAAACACATGCTATCATGATCATATCTAAATCTATATTTCATCCCTCGAGTTCATATAGATTATCACGGTAATTGTTAGCTAGACAATTAAGCAATTCAATACAAATCATAATAGACAATCCAAATATAGCTAATAAGACTAACAAAGAAGAATATCAAAGTAAACTACACAATAAGATCCATAGTAATCTCAAAATAGAGTTTAATTCATAAATAAACTAGAATCCATCATCCACAATTGATTAAGCATAAAAAAGTTACAAATAAATAAGAAAAGAAATTAGAATTGAGATAAACAAATCTGCATTCTCTTGCTTCCAATTTGATTCTCCAATGATAATCAATAGCTTCAATCTTCAATTCTAATCTAATCTAGGGTTCCTAATCTATGAAAGAAATTAAAGAATTTTATTTTTGAAATATATCCCAAGAGGGATTTAATAGTGTCTTAGAACTAGCCTCCCAATCCAAGTTAAACTGAAGTATTTAGAGTTCTAATGGACATCATAGTAAGTTAGGCCAATAAGAATCCTATTCTAGCTCAATTTGGACATCAAATAACCAAATTTGACTCAATTCCCGCCCCCTAGCGTAGTCAGCGCTGTGCCTAAGCCATTCTCATGTAGTCCGCGCTGACGTTGATAGAGAGGTTCTGTGTCCTGGTGCAATCGCGCTAAGCGTAGCGAGCGCATCCGCGCTATGTTGTTTTCTCTTATCGCGTCCCCTTTGGTAAAATAGTCATAACTTTTGATCCGCTTGGAGTTACGGGGCCTGTCACCTATCAAATCGAAGATATCGACGAGATCTATAACTTTCGTTCTTTAAGCTTTGACAAATTCGAATTCGATAAAGGCAGAAATCGGGCTTGAAGTAGATGCTATGTAATTGGCAAGTATGACAACTCTTAGTTTTGATCTTCGTTGATAAAAAGGTCATAACTCTCACATCTGAGCTCCGATTGAGATGATTCAAGATGTTCCGGAAAGCTAAGAAGTAGAGCTACCATAAAATCCAAGTTCCAAGCCAAGAACATGCATCTAACTTGGTGTCAAAAGTCCTTCAATATTCCCTTATTGCACTTGCTTGCGTATTTTAGTCCAAAAGATGTCCGAATTGCTTTCCCCTGCTTCTTCATGCCAATGTCATGTCATAGCCTACAAAATAACATAAAATGTATGAAAAGTAACTAAGAACATGAATATAAGCAACTAATTCAAGTAACATATACGGAATAAGTAGGTATAAAACCTACTTATCAGTACGTGCACGCATGCACTATAATGTCCGTTCGAACTTTCAGAATTGCAATTTGGGCATCCGACTGAGGTATGTAAGACCTATTTTGGACCGCTGTTATCGATAGTTACGCAATGACATAGGATTAGAGGTTATACGAAGTTATGAAAATGGGACCATGCCCTCCGGTCTTCAAGCTTCAAATTTTATCTGTTATCCTGCGTAATAGTCACTCGGGATTGGACATCCTTGGTTCTTGTGGGATATTGCTGTGTAGAAATGTATGTATTGAAATGTTGAGACGGCGCGATGTGGCGTCAAGGTGGCAAGATGATGACTTTGCCCCTCACCGGGGTTATCGCCGGTTTGATGTATGAGCAGCGACGTTACTCGTGGTTATCTCTCTCAGATTGATCGCTGCAGCAAGTGTTGAAGGTCCTCAGTGTCATATCTGAGTTATGCCTGTCTTCTCGGTGTTACCTCCGGGTCTTGTACTAAGTGCATCGGTGTGAGTGTATAGGTTTGAAGCTGATTGCATTTGAAACAAGCATTTCTGGGGTTATCTCCGGAACTGCATTCCTTGGGGTTATCTCCAAGGTTGGTAATTGTTACTCCCAGTATTGGGACTATGACTGAATATCTCGGGGTTTCTTCGAGATGGATCGGTCTTCTCTGGTGGAATTTCTGGTATTGGAACTGTATGCCTCGGGGTTATCTCCGAGGTTGGAGATACTCCCGGTTTGTGTTCCGGGGTTGAGGTTGAACTTTCGGTAGTATCCAAACTGGATATGATCTGTCTTCCAGGGTTATCTTTGAAAGATGAATCTGCCCTCCTACAATGTCAGTAACATGTGTGCAGAAAATTTTGAGTGTCTACAGATGCCCCTTTTTATCATATTCATGCAATGTAAGGCATGGATATATAAAGAATCCTAGAAACTTGAAATGCAACAAGATAAACATAATGCTAAGTGCAGCAACATGATGCAAATGTATGATGCATGTGTGCGGGGTTGTTGCCCAACATGTTGGGGATGATTGTCGATCCCTGTTGCTTTTACCAGGGATTGGCAACGATGACCAGATGTGATGTGTGATCCACATCTTATAGGATGTTGACGTTGGGGTTGTCACCAAAGTCCTTAATCCTTGATACAGACTTGATTCCGAAGATGTGCCTCTCGTGTACGAGAGATCTGTGGGGATAACGATCTGTCTGTTTGAGGGTGTGTATAACATATTCCCTCATCGATCATCCTCGATGATGCTGACCCTTCCTGGTTTGTATCGCCAGGACATATTAATGTTCTGCTGGATTTACTGGCAACAGTGTGTGTTATCAGGACTGCCTGACCTTCACTGATGTGTACGTTAACGGATAAAAATCCATGTTGGGCAGGCTGTCAAGGCTGCTTGACCCTCGTTGATGTGTGAATTAATGGACCATGCATTGTAACCCCCGCTGGGGAATTGTTTGATCGCCGTTGATGTGTGTATCAACAGAACATGTGTTGTAACCCCCGCCGGGGAATTGTTTTGAGACTGCGTGATGCCCCCGTCGGGGAACACGTTGTAACCCCTGCTGGGGATCTCGTTTTGAGACTGCATGATGCCCCCGCCGGGGAACGCGTTGTAACCCCCACTGGAGATCTTGTTTTGAGACTGTGTGATGCCCCCGCCGAGGAACGCATTGTAACCCCCGCTGGGGAATTGTTTGAGATTAGGGTGACGACCCGGAATTGGCGGCATTAGACCTGCGCAAGGTATTGTCGAGTGTGATTTGTAACAGCTGAGATCATCGACATAGTGTTCCCTATGCTCGGGTGAATACCAATGAGTAATATGCATATCCACGGCTTGGTCTGAGAAAACCAGGATAACAAGTTATTCCGCTCAATCGCATAGCATTTTTATTCCTGATTTGGTTTTTTTCAGTTGATGAGAACTCCGTTGCAACTCAAACTGGACCAAGACGGAGGGGTGGGACCCACGTAGGGGTACCGCAGGTACACCTGCAGTAGCCGCAGGTGGACCTGTGGCCAGCCGTGGCTACTTAATGCCATCAGGTTGCTTTCATAAGTCATTTTCATATTGCGCCGCGAAGGAAATCCGAGAGCTCTTCTTCAGATCTGCTGAGTTCGGGTGACTTTCTACAAATTCTATCACCGTACAAGTGTTCTACACTGTCCTGGTAACGTATGAATATCTTCTTTTCCAATTTTTATCCGTTGGAAAATGACTTATCACATAAAATGCATCTAAACACATAGTAGTGAATATGCATGCTCAAATGACTTGATAAAAAATATTCAACATAGTAAATGTTAGTATTAAACCATGCTGAACATAATGATATGAAAAATTTTGACTTTTGAGATAATCAAATTGGCACCTTTTGATGTTATTTCTTATCCTATTTGAGGACAAATGAGCAACAGGTAAAAATGTAAAGTAATCCTTGTAATTAAACTACCCTTACGGATTAATGACTTTGACTTTTTATGCATATAGTATGTATATGATTGTGGGCAGGTGTGCTACTTAATGGCCACCTAGTCATGCCTATGTGCATGTGGATAGTCCTATTTACAGAGGGGACTGTGGCAAAAAATTTCAAAATGTAGGCATTGAATAGTCATGCATTTTTAACTCTACTATAGACGTATGTTAAAGTAATGCATGCATGCATGTAGTAATAAAATGCATTTTGAAAAGAAAGCTCCAGGTTAGAAATTACCACACCCTTTTTGAGGTGATTTGGAGACTTTTGTCCAGATATTATGGATCCGGATCAGCCGAGTAGTTCCCGTAGGACCACTTCTGGTATACGGAGGAGGGCTTCTAAAGTGCCTCGACCCCTGCTTCTGCTAGATGTTCGCCGATTGGTGGAGGCGGTGATCGCTCACCCGTGTTGATGTGTCGGACGTCGAGGACGAGGAGGAGGATGTTCCGATTGCGGACCTCGTTCCGGTTGCGGACCCCGTTCCTGCTACACATATATCCTGTAGGGACCTCTCGAGTGTTCAGGTGGCAAACCCAGAGCTCCTGGGTGATTTGAGTCGACATCCCTCGATGTATTTGAATGCCAACGAGGTATAACGTTAGATCTTAATCACCCTTATTTCCTATTAATGAGGAGTAAAGGATTTTGATGTTGATCTGCATTTCATGTAGGTTCCTGACTTTACACAGCCTCGAGGGAACTGGTTCAGCATTCACTCCATGTACCAGGCTCTACATCCTGACTATAGAGCGATTGTGCATGATTGGAGATTTGGGGCGTTCTTTTCCATCCTTCCCCGTCGTTGTCCCTGGTGTTACCTCAGGGCATTGTCTGAGCGTTGGTTTCACCAGACTCAGTCACTCCATTTGCTGGACTGTGAGGTGATGATGATGTCGATGGATTTGCGGTTTATCACAGGTATGGAGTTTGGAGGGGCACAAGTGCCTTGCATGGCGGATATTACCCCTACTGCCGTCAGATCCTTGCTAGAAGTTTCGGGGAAGGCGTTCAAGGGCAGGACTGTCCGTACGGGTCCTTGAGCGTAGATGCTATGAGTGGGCTATTGAGCGAGCCCATGCCAGATGATGTCAGAGTCAGGGATCACATTCTTCGACGATTGTTCCTGATGATCATTAGAGGCTGCTTCATAGCAGATAATTCTTCTACGGTGTCATTCGCTTTGATCATCGCCACGCGACATGTGGATCGTATAGGAGAGTATGACTGGGGTTCCTACACCTTCGCCTATTTCCTCAGGGGCATGCGTTCGCAGGGCTTAGCCGAGGCTTGGTTAGGATTCTACCCATTTCTGATGGTGAGTATTTCTCTTATAGTTTCCCATATGTAGGTTAAGAGCGTTTACTGACCGCAGATGTTTGCCTTTGTGTTGGCAGTTTTGGGCCTATGAGAGGCTTCCATGTTTGCGTCATGTGAGCGAGTTAGGTTTAGATAACTATCCACGAGGACGGCGATGGCACCATTCCATACTGGCGGAGGTTCTTGTAGCTGAGGGTTTCACTCATTGCCACCTACAGCTGGAGTTATTGACAGCTGATGTCATCACATGGATTCCCTATTCTGGGGAGCACTTAGCCATGGGATTTGAGGATGGGTACTCGACTGGTGTCGAGTATGTGATTTCCACCCGTAGGGTTCCTCTGTTCACTGATGGAGGATGGGAGCTCTATTTAGGAGAGCGTGCTATTAGGAGCACCACAGGAGAAATCCATATGTCGATCTTGCTTCCTGCCAGGCGTTATTGGTCTTTGTTGCAGTCACCCGTCATTGATATCCCATTGTTGGGGGTTGACGGTTTTGCATTCTCAGAGGGTCCCTGAACTAAAGAGATGTTCCAGCGTTGGTGGTCCCCTTGCTGTGACAACCCAAGAATTTAGAAAATTTTTAAAATTTTAATTAATTAATTTAAGGTAAAATATTAGAACCTAGACAAAAAATAAGTATTGCGTTTGATATTTTTCAGAAGGAATTTTGAGGATTTCAAAATTCAGGGAAGGATTTAGGTGAATTATTCAAGATTAAGGGAATAAGTGAATATGTTCTGTGTATATGTGTATAGTATGTGGTTAAGGGTCAAGGGTTGACCAGATAAACGATATCTATAACAAACCCTAAGTATATATTAAGAACGTCAACGTTCGGTTAGAAAACCCTAGCGAATTATAAAAAACCCAAAACCCTAAGCTTACAAACTCTAATTTCAGCCTCAAGAATCAAACCCTAATTCGGAAGTTGAAACCCTAATTTGGGAATGCGGATGTTAGTATAAGGTTTAACGTTATTAAATATAACCTAATTGATTTAGGAAACCCTAATTGATTTAGAAACCCCTAATTTCTGGATTAGAAACCCTAATTTATAATTAGGAAAAACCTAAGTGTTAATTTAATACTTTTAATGTTAATTAGGAAACCTTAATCCTAATCTTCAAGTTATAAGTAATTAGAAAACCCTAATCTAATTAGGAAACCTAATTTCTAAATTAGAAAAATTATTTTTCTATTTAAAACCCTAATTCGAGGGTTGTAAACCCTAATGACCAATTTTGACCCTAATTACTAAATTAGCAATTTTAATTAGGAAATAATAATCTTAATTAGCAAGATTTAAATTATGATTAAGAAATTTTAATATAATTAAATAATTCTAATTATAATTTGGAAATATTAATTTTCTATTTTGAAAACCTAATTTGGAAATTCTAGAATTTATTTTATTTAAACCTAAGGGTTCAAACCCTAAACCCTCAGGGCTCAAACCCTAAACCCTAAGGGTTAGGCAAAAGACAAGTGTGCCATTAAAATTGAAAATCAAATGATTATTTTGCCCTTTTTCAATTCTTTAATTAGGAAGTGTGTAGATCTTGCAATACCTTGAGTTGGTGACCAACTACATGACTTCCATGTGCCATGTATCTCTTATATCAGCAGCCATCTCAGCCATTACATAGCAACATGTTATATATAGAGTTAGAGACACTACAAAAAAATAGGTCATTGGCGACGGACTCATTAGCGACGGCGTTACACCCATCGATAATAACCTCATTGGCGACGGCACAGCCGTCGGTAATGAGTCCCATCGAGAATGACCCTTCCCAGGCCTAAATTTGGTAGGAATGTTTTCGCGCGCGTGGGAAAAGGTCATAGGCGACGGGCTTGCCATCGGTATTGAGTCAATTCTTATTGTCGTCGAGAATGAGGTTCTTTTTAATCCCTAAAATTCATTTTTCTTTTTCTACTTTCTTCTCTCTTTCTCTTGCTCGATCTCGGTTCTTTCCCTCTGCACCTCTGTCGTCGCCTGTGTACATCGTCGCCGTCGCCGTCGCTGTCACCATCTCCCTCTTCTTTTGTCGTCTGCCTCCCCATCTTGCTTTTTATCCCACTTGGGTCTGTCCCTAGCTCTTGGTTCTGCTAGTACGTTCCTTTCTGGTTCTATCCTTCTCCGTCCGCCTTTGAAGTCGCCTGTCCATCTTGGTTCTGCCGGTTCAATTACTAAGTTGATTTTTTTTATTCTTAGGCTTTAATTTGTAAGTTCCAATTTATTTATGTAGGGTTTAATTTGGGTCTTCAATGCATTTATGTTATCAGGCTTCTATTATTGTTTTTGCTGCTAAGTAGTATATATTTTTCCCTTTTTTGAGCATTATCCATCTCTATTATGTGTTAGCTTAATTATAGTTCTAGTGTAGAAATTATGTGTTAGCAATTTGTAATTTGTGTTGTGTAAAATTAATAGTTCTGCAATTTGTAATGTCTTTGAGGCTTTGGTGACTGTATTGACATATGTGTATAGTGGTAAAATGAGGCCGTTTCCGAAGCTTATTGTACACTTCATGATTTCTAAGATAGAAAAGACTTCAATTATGGTTAAGTAGCAATTTATTAGCAGTTTGTTAGAAAAGCAGAAACTGTATTGGATTTTTGCTGTAAAAAAAGGTAAATGGGAAAGGTGAAATTGTATTGCCTTTTTTGTTCTAGAAAGTAAAGGAAGTATCTTGAAATGTGACCTATATATAGAATGTTAACTTAAGCTCTAATGAAAATGGTTTACAATTTTGGCATCCTATTATTGGTGCATTAGAGCTTCCGAGCATTACCTTGCTATTCAAAATTATAACTTGATCAACTTGTTATATATAGTTACTATTGTTTGCCTCAATTGTCTCAACTGTGATAGTGTGATGGCAAAGTCTAATTGGCCATGACTTATCAAGTATAAAATAAAGACTAATTCGAATTAACCAACAAAAGCTTTTCAACTTTTGCATTGACCTTAAATTAGTTATAGTTATGGCTTGCAATGAGATCCTCTGTTATCTAGTTACGATATTGCAAATAGTTATTTCCTAAAAAGCTTCACCTCTTTCATTAATTACAAAGTCACCTACTAAACCTTACGACCATCGTTTAAAGCACTTACAAGCATTAGCAGTTTCTCTCATGTTTTTTGTTTGTCATATTTATGAATAACTATTCCCTATATAATGTGTTTGCTTTCAGTTTTTCTATTTTTATTTTTTTCAGTTGGTGTCTAAATCTTTCCATGTGGTTGCTTGGTAATTTGATTTGTTTATTTTATTTTCTTTATATCATATTCAAGCTTAAGAAAGTGATTTAGTATCTTTCAATGGCAGAGTTACAATATCCAGGTTGTTTCTGTTGCATTTGATTTGCCCTTTTTTACTGTAGTGTTTGACTAGCTGTAAACTTGTTTTAGGATTTGTTGTTTGTTTTCCTTTTCCTAGTTGATTCGATATTGCCTTAACCATATTCAAATTCTCAATTTATTTATTTTTTTTCCTATTCTCAATTCTCAAATTCAATGTGCATATTTTCATATAGTTTAGGAAGCTTAGAATCCCATTTGAGATTCACTTAGTAGGAGTGAATCTCAAATAGTCCCCGTTTTGGGATAGTTCTTGTATGTTTCGATCTCACTTGGGTTTGTTAATGACTTGAGCACGCCTTTTATATTCTTTGAATTTTCATTCAAGATATATCTCTTGATGTTCTTGGTGCATATTTAGACTACGATGTGTTAGTACTATTTCGTGTACTACAAGACCATGGGAGGTCTTTGCCAAAATTTCTAAAAAATTTAAAGATGTGTTCAAGTTTTTGGCATCAATGAGGCGACACATCCGGAATGGGATAAAGCTCCACCTGCTAGAGTGGGAGATGAAGTTAGGAAACTCATAAGCTTGCATATACATTAACTTGGAGACTTGATTGTGTTTGTTTGACTTTCCATATATATAGCAGACAGTTGTCCGAGATGTCTGTTGATCGAAGTTGGATGGAACGTAGGGTAGCCACTGATAGGAGTGGGCTTAGCTCTGAGTATCGTAGTGGGGTTGAACAGGTTCTTAACTTCGCGTTTGAGCAAGTCAGCGGAGATGAGATCAGATGTCCTTGTAAGAGGTGTGTGAATGAAGTGTGGAAGGAAAGGAGTGATGTCATGTGCGACTTATTTGCGTATGGGTTCAAGCAGGGTTATACGACATGTATCTATCATGGGGAAACCTGGTTAGATGAACATGAATCAGAACCGAAATCCGGAGGTGACGAAACCTTTGACTGTACTAACATGATAGTCGAAGCTGCTGGTTCATACTTCCAAAGGAATACTGTGATGTGGATGGCGAAGGCGTCGAGCAAGAGCCGAATGATGGGGCTAAGGGTTTCTATGAGTTATTGCATGAAGCAGCGACGCCACTGTATGACGGGCACGAAAAGCACACCGTCTTATCTGTCGTGACTAAGTTTTTACACTTCAAGAATGAGCATGACTGTAGTGAGAGAGGTTTTAATGAACTGTTAAGCATTGTGAAGGAGTGCTTACCTGCAGGCAATAAGTTACCGGAGTCGTACTATGATGTGAAGAAAATGGTCAAAAGGCTTAATCTAGGGTATGAGAAGATTGATGCTTGTGAGAATGATTGTATGTTGTATTACGGTGACGTCAATAAAGATAAGAGGTCATGTGATATTTGTGGTACAAGTAGATACTGTGAACAACGCAAGAAAAAGGGAAAAGACGTGCCGAGAAAGATCTTACGTTACTTTCCCATTGCCCCGAGGCTTCAGCGGTTGTTCATGTCAACACATACCGCCGAGGATATGAGGTGGCACTCTACACGGGACATAGTCGAAGGTCAACTGACGCACCCGGCAGATGGGCTTGAGTGGAAAAATTTTGATAACAAGCACCCTCTCGTTTCTTTGAAGAGGTTCGCAATGTTAGGCTTTGACTTGCTACGGATGGGTTTAATCCGTTTAACAGGCCTTACACAAAGCCCTACTCAACTTGGCCGGTGATTATTGTGGTGTATAACCTCCCGCCTTCGATGTGCATGAAAGATCCCTACATGTTCATACCTTTACTGATTCCGGGTGATAAGAGTCCAAGTAAAGACATCAATGTATACCTCAGGCCGTTAGTTGATGAGTTAAAGATGTTGTGGGAAAAAGGGGTTCCAACTTATGATGTATCTATTAAGCAGAACTTTGACATGAGGGCAGCTTTACTGTGGACAATAAATGACTTCCCGGCGTTAGGAATGATCAGTGGATGGTCGACTCATGGGGGCTTGTCATGTCCCATGTGCATGGGGTCAGTTAAAGCTATGCGACTCAAACATGGGGGGAAAATGAGTTTCTTTGCAACATCCAGACAGTTTTTGCCGATTGAACATCGTTATCGACGGATGAGTAGACAATTCAATCGAAAAACAGAGAAACGTCAAGTACCTGGTGTAAGACACCAACTTTTTAATGAATAAAATCAAATTTCCTCTATTTATTATTGTGAATAATAAGGTGTTAATTTGATATAATGCTTTGGTTATGGGTGAAATGTGCAAAATTTTCAAAATAAGCAAGTGGTATAAAATATTCATTGTTGTCGGGGAATATTCGTTTGGTCGTGGAATATTCTTTCAGTCGGGGAATATTTGTACGATGGCGCAGCCATTTGTGGGCCCCATAACGGATAACTGTCGGATGAAGAAAACGACAAGTTTAGGTTGTTATAAATAACGACGTAGTTATTACAGTTAACACTGTTGGATTACATGGTGGTTAAAATAAAAAGAATGTCTGGCGTGGTTGCACAAGATAGACGCGGTATATTGCAGATTGATTGATGAATTATTGATCATTACGTAAGAAGGCACTACTCAATAATTGTTACAGTAGTTACTGTTCAATATTTTATTTTATTGATTCAATAATTGCTGCGTTGATATTTTATATTATTGTTGTTTCAATAATTGTCACTGCACAGTATCTCTGATAAGTGGATTTTATATACACTTATTCGGTATCTTTTACTTGAATTAGTTGCTTATATTTATGTGTCTTAGTTACTTTTCATGCATTTTGTGTTCATTTTGTCAGTTATATGTTTGGGAGCGGTGTGAGCGACTATTGGTAAAGAAAAGCAAAGAAAACGCAAAGAATAGCAAACCGGACATCATTTGGGCTTTCATGTTTACTTCATGTTCTTGGTTTGAAACTTAGCTTACATTGAAGAGCATCGTCTTAGCTTTCCGGAACATTTTGAATCATTCCAATCAGAGTTCGGATGCAAGAGTTATGATCGTTGTACCAACGGACGACGAACGTCATGGTTTTGGGTGGTCATTTACACAGCAGTCACTTCAGAGCCAATTTGAGTATAGTTTCGGACCTTATTTTGAAACATTCAAAGAATGAAAGTTGTAGATCTACTTCTCCTCTTTCCGGATCATCTTTAATCATCAAAATCGGAGTTCGGACAAAGACGTTATGGCTATTTTTCCAAAGGACGTCGGAGCAGAAAATGTCAGAACATGTGGTAGCGCCGGGGCACCCATTTTTGGACTATGCCCAGTACGGGCGTCATGAGCAGAGTTTGAGTTTGCTGCCGTGCCCAGCATTTGAAGGCCGGGAAGAGACTGGGAAGGCTTGGACGCGTTTTTGGGCGAATTTTGACACCTTTTTAACTCCAAATAGGATTGGGTTTGTTCCTAAGCTAAAAATTGGACTTGTAACCTATAAATACATGATATAAGGCATAAAATAAAGGGAGATTACATAACTTAGCTTAGATAAAACACTCCATTAGATTAGAATATAAACCCTAGTTCTTAATTAGCCATTGGAGATTGAAGCAAATTGAAGAACACTGAAGATCAAGAGCAAGAGCAAGAGGGGAGCATCAGATTTGCTGACAACAAATTCTATTCTCTTCTCTTATCATACTTTTATCTTTTAATGTCTATTCAGTTGTGGATTCTTGGTTTCAATTCATTTATTATGAACTAACTCTTTTATTAAGATTTCAATTGAACTTTTTATGGCTATGAATTAGTTATTCATTATATTCCAATTATTTATGTTAAAGTGAGTTGTTTATCTTGTCTTGTGCTTATTGCTTAATTATTTGATCAGTAATTACCTTGTTACTCTATAAGGAATTGGAAGAGAAATTCTAGGGTTAGAACTGGGCATGATAACATGTGACTTAGTTATTTGCATGGAGAATAATTAGGTTTGTGAATTGAATAGAAATATATGTTCGCCGCATGTAACATACAAGGAATTGGGATTGGAAAGAGTTTAATTCAATTGTTTTGTATATGAATATAGCAAGATTAATCTGGATTAAATAGAAGGTAATTGATCACTTGGAAAATGACTTTTGGCATTTGAGAATTCCTGTTAACAATTCAGTAGGCATAATAATTGGGATAATTGGATAATTGATTTATAATTCATAATTGGGGATATTGAAGTCTTAATCTTTATTTATTTGAATTCATTCGTTAAAATCTTAGTTTTAATTAGTTAATTTAGTTTTCTTAATTAGAAAAATCACGATTTGAGATTGTTTAAATAAAATTAGTTTGGTTAAGAATTAGTACTTGGTGATTTTTATTAAATAATTCCTCGTGGGAACGAAACTCTACTTTCACTTTATTACTTGTTGACCGTGTATACTTGCACGTATTCATTGATTGTGAAATCGATCAACAAGTTTTTTGCGCCGTTGCCGGGGAATTAGTTTAATATTTTTTTACCAATATTAATTTCAATCAAATTAGTCTTAATTTAAATATTTTTATTTTTATTTTTAATTCTCTTCTTATATTTCTCTCATTTTAGGTACAATGGATGACTTTGAGTATCAATGGCCATACACGAACGTGACTCAACCAAGGGGGATGGAGATTGACAGACTCGCGAGACTTTCCGCAATGTCAGCACAAATTAAAGAACTTTCGAGGAAGTTGGACGTTATCGCATCCCAACAGAGTCGAAGGATGGCAATTATGTGTGACTATTGTGCTGGCAATCACCCAAGTAATCAATGCACCATCAATCTTGGGCCGGTACAGTATGGTGGTAACTACCTCAATCAGTATGCATATGATAATTATGAACACGTTTGGGGGTATCACCCGGATTTTTCATGGAGCTACAACTATCAAGACCAATACTCTACTCCAAATCCAACATACACGCCAAAATTCTCATATCAACCTCTATTAAAAGAAGAAAATTCAAGGTTGGAGGAATTGTGGTCCAAGTTCGAGGAGAGAGGGATTAATCAAACGAGGTCAATTCTAAATCTTGCGGATCAGATAAATCAAATGACCAAAGTCATAAACAACCTTCCTCCAAACACTTGGCTTTATGACATGGATGACGAAATTGATGAAGTGCCCGAGCCAAATCTACAACTGGATGAGACACAAGATGTTGAAAAGAGGAGACAAGTAGGGATAATGAAAATAAGGTCGGTGAAGAACTAACTATGATTACCAACGAGGAGGAGCCGATGTTATTAGTGCCCCAAGTTCCTTCTCCGCCAAAGTTCAAGAATCCTATAGATTTTCAAAACCATGTCGCTTAGGTAGTCATGTCGTCGAGAATACTCCTTGTGACGTAAAAGCGAGTACAACTTCAAGCCATGGTTCAATGAGTTAGAGAAGATAGAAGAAGAGATTGTTGTGTCTCGATAAGCCTCAATGCCGTAATCTATTCGCAGACACAATGAAAAAACACCTAGATGTTGGACGCTTCTTTAATGTGATCTTATCTAAACAAAGCATGCTAGGTGACTTTAATACAATGGCTATATCGTAAAATGGGAACCTACCAAAAGCTATATTATTTCGATGGATGGAGGGTTCCTCAACTTTCAAGAGGAATTGGATAGCATTGACGCATAAAAGTCGGTTTGAAAGACTATAAATCAAGTTACCGATCGAGGCAACCCATGAATTTTTATATTTATATGCTTTACTAGTTTATTTAGTAGATAGGAATTAATTTGCTTAGTAAGTTCTCTTATAATCTAATACATGTTGTCTCTCTTCATTGCAGGTATTGGAGGTTCAATGGATAGGAAAATGATCGTCGCTACCATCGCCACCAGCACCTCACGTTTAGCTGATTACAGGGAAGTTCTCTTCTACTTATCGTTATATTCTTACAATGAGGACATTGTAATTGCTAAGTTTGGGGGAGTTTAGTTTAGTTCGTTATTGCATGTTTAGTTTCATGTTTATGTTATGTTATTTTGCATATGTTGTTAATATAGTTTAGGTTCATTATAAAAAATAATAATAATAATAGTTAGTTACTATGTTCATTTTGCATAAGTCCAGCGGTTTGTTATATTTAAGTTTATTTTGTCCAATGATGAGATTGGAATTGGGTAGACAAGTATAATTGTGGCGACCCCAAATCCAGGTACTTGCAACCAGAACTCGGTTCTCCACGATACCATTTCTTTAAGCTGAATAATACTAAATAATAATACATTCGAACTTAATTTACATACATCAAAGTTTACTTCCCAGTGCACGTGACCTTCAAATACATTCCTTATAATACCGACAATAGATTCCATTCTCTTACTAACTATAACCATTAACTCATACTAAATCTCATTCGAATAGCTTTTCTTTTCCTTGTTAGTGCTCGAGCCTTGTGTCGATCGTCGTAATCGAAAACATTTAGTTTAAGCAAGGATGAGCATTTGAGTGCCCAAAGAAGTAATAGCAATTATATATATAAAATTTGAAAGAATATAAGTATTCTCTTTCCATAACACTTCTACAACGAATAGAAAGTTGTGAAGTAATCTGATCTTGATAAAAAATTCACATAACAACTCTCTTTCAAATTCTTGAAATGAGGCTCCACCCATGAATAGGGTTTAAGAAACATACTATGAACATGGTTTTCATTTTCGAAAAGGTTTAATGTAAATTCATCCGCAAAATCAGTCATAACTTACGGACACGGAGGGTGATCACCCAGATTGTACCTGTCAGATGATCAATACTACATAACTTGAACGAAATTCATCGCTCACCCTTTGTCCGCCAAGCATAAAAATTTTCCCATTATCGGGATGTTCATACATGCCTAGTTCCAAACCCGAAGGTTTTTAATCTTGCTCAACAATAATATGTAATTCAACATATATATATACGGGTAATTGAAAAAGTGTATCAACATGTGAATAAATGCCATGATTATCCAAGTGGGGACACTTGTATAACCATTTAGAAATCAATGAACAGAATATATATCTGAGCTAACATGTTGATAATCAAAGCGTACATAATCTGTATAGGAATAGAAAAGAATTCTGAAACTTCTTACTCATGTCCATTGCATAAAGGAAATGCAAAGGTAAGATACTTGCATGATTCGCTGATTACAAATCTCAACTTAGGTTTTATCTCTTTATCACAACCTATCAATAATCAGATCATTCGTTTGATTAGAAATAATATATCATAACACATAGTAATCGTTTATTACAACAAAGACATAGTCTAATCACGTCATCACATAATCGCAGTGATCATACTTTCTATTCTATACTTTTATACATTTTTCAAATATCTCACCCATGCTCTTACAGAAGTCTTTTCTTTCTATTATAGGGTCTGACATTTGTCGGCGTACCGACAACTTTATCGGGTAAATACTGAGTCTAAGACTCTTATTCTATACCTCAACATCTCAAATATCGGACATTTTACTTTTTAATCATTTTCAATTTTCCGAAATTGAAAAATTTAAAATAAATCAAATCTGTCACTCAAGGGCTTATAGTGATATAACTGTTGCTATGGGTGCTCTTCATCAAATCCTGGACTTCATAACCGGTTCTCAAGTCAGCTAGTTTGACCGGATATAGCTTTCAAACATCGGAATCATAATTAAATGATTTAAACATCAAACAATTCTATTATCATTAATAATTAATTAATATTAAATTATTAATGAAACTATTGCCAAAATATAAAAGTTATTTATAATAACTCAAACTATTTTTAAAACATTTATATTACCCTTAAATGATTTTTAAAATAATTAAAATCATTTTTAAATAATCACCATTAATATATAAATATTAATGTACTATTCATCCAAATATTAAAAGTCATTAATTATAACTTAAAATATTTTTAAATCCTTAATATCCTCTTTAAATGATTTTTAAATAAATAAAACCATTTTTAAACTATTTATTTAATATAAATATTAAATAAACTTAATATCACAAATCATTAACTAAATATCATTAGTATATAATTATTAATGAAATTATCTTCTAAATATTAAAAGTTATATTTTATAACTCAAAATATCTTTAAATACTTTATTTTCATTTAAAATGATTTTTAAAATATTAAAATCATTTTTAAACTAATTATTTAATATAATCAATAAATAACTTTAATATCATTAATATTAATTAATTAATGAAATTCATCACAAAATATTAAAAGTCATGGAAAATAACTCAAAATATTTTCTTATACCATACAATAATTTTTCATGATTTTCATGAATTAAAACTATTTTTAAATCATTTATTTAATATTATAATTAAATAAATAAATACCTTTTATATTTCAAAAATATTAAATATTTATGAAATATACTCAAAATAATTAAAAACTATTTTTCAGACTTTAAAATAATTTTTCATAATTTATTTGGTATTTTTAATAATTAAAAACTAATTTTTCTAATTTTTAAATCATTTTCAAAATTACGTAAAATAAAATAAATAAAATCCGTCGCTAAAGGCTATAGCTGACGCACAAACCGTCGCTATAGGTGTTCTTCATCTCAAGAACACTGTCAGAGACAGTTCAAGGGGGCTACTTTGACCATGAATAACTTTTTGGTCTTAATGAATCTGGGCAATCTATGAATTGGGTCTTGTAGAAGAAATACCATACTACAATTACCAACAATCATAACCTCTAAACAACATCAGATCCGGGAGAATCGTATCTCAAAGTAGTTGTCGGTGTTCTTCGTGAAGAACAGTTTAAATGCCTACTTTGACCTCTATAACTTGATGATCGTGAAATGTTTACGTGATCTATCAATTCCATCGTAGAAAACATGTAGGAATACAACTCCAACACTTAACATCATCATAATAACAATAAATCAAGCATCTAAAGTATGGTCAAACATTGTAAGAAAAATCAACACTTAGAAAATTTCGGTCGCCTGTAATTTTTTCGATCAATCTTAAGTCAACCCACTTTGACCTTAAATAACTCTTAATCCATAATATATATGGACTGATTCTTTTGGAGGTTAAATACCACATAACAAGATACACATAACAACCTTTATAACACAAAACACATTAAAGATAACCGAGATATAAGGCCCGACATTTTCCAAAATAATATTTTACGGACACTTAGAATATTTTCTCGGGTTTGAAAAAAATAGGTCAATGCTTGGTTCAACCCACTTTCGACCGCTTATAAATCCCGATCTACAATAGATATGAACTTGATTCCTTTTGGAGATTAAAGACCACATAACAAGCTACACCTAACAACTTTTAAACAACAAAATAGTAAATAATCACGAGATATAAGTCTTGACATTTGCCCAAAATCACGTAATTCGGTTTTCCAACTTGCTCAAATCTTCAAATTCGTGCACTTTGATGTTATGGGTCCGTGTTTTTACAACCCGAACATTAATAGACTCCTTATTACACAACTTTAAACAATCAATTGCATCAATTAACATCGAATCAAGGATTTCTAATTTTGGGATTTCATACCTTTTCTTACTTGATTTTTGATTTAAACTTCTTGATGCTTATGATTTGTTATTTATGATGGTTGGGCTTTGTTTAGGGACTGATATGCTAGATAATTTCATTGGCTAGAGGTTGAGAGAGTGTGTCTAGGGATTTTAGAAAATATTAGAGTGTGTTTTCATTCAATCTCCTTGATCTCTATTTATAGGCCATGCTAGATGCTTTGGATGCTGATTTGGTTGGTATAATTGAGGTGTAATGGTATAGTAGCATGAGGGAATTCTAGAAGCCATTGATTAGCTAGCATAATTGAAGATTCCATCAACAATGCTACTAATAATACACTAAAATGGACAAAAAGGGTATTTTGGTAATTTCCCATATAATTTCATGGGCATTCTTGTACATGGCAATTAAATGTAATATTTAATCACTAGATGGTAATTCTTATTATTTACCAATTACTTTTCATCCTTTGGTAAATTAAAACATTTATACATTAACATCGTAATTAAACCCGATAATTTTAAATTAGGGTTTTCTATAGAAAATTAGGATTTTCTAATTAGGGTTTCTTAACGCCATCAATTAGGGTTTCTAATTGACCATTAGGGTTCTCTAATTATCTGTGTATGTTCTAACACAGTCATTACGATCTCTAACTTCAACCGATTAGGGGTTGTAATAATTAGGGTTTGTCCTAATTATCGACAAACAACAAAGATAATTAGGGTTTTCTTCTAATTACTGACATCTTATACACAAAGAACTTTCATATACACAAGAAACTTCATATACACATCTACTACTCACCATTTCTCATAACTAAGTTTAATAATTAGGGTTTCACAACACACGGTAATATCTTTATGACCTAATTGATAGTCATTGCTCAATATTATCTGTCACTATACACACAGATACATAATTATTGTCTTTGAAAATCATTATAACAATAATATAATATTATTATTCTCATCTCTTGATCACAATCCCAATTCGTGGTTTGGATCTCATATCCGACTTCTCTTTCGCATATCAAGTTAAAATACTTGATTTAAATATTCTAACAATTCATATAATAAAATATATATTATATAAATTCTAATTATCACTTCATATATTATTTCCAATCATGTTTTCATGGAAAATAATTAATAAAAACATTTCACTTACGTAAATTAATTACCATAAAAATATAATTTGTAGAATTAATAATTCCAAAATTATTTCTAATTTTTCAAGTAATAAATATATTCGCATTTATCGCTCACATTACTAGACACTTATTCTCGTCATTAAATAAATAAATAAAAAAATTATACACAAAATTTCTTAATTATTTTATATAGAAAATCTCGGGTTATTACAATAATACTGACTATTAGAGCTTTGATGTGATTTCTTGTTATGAATTGAATCTTTTTCTGTTTGAAACTAGTATAATAATGATAAAGACAAAGAAAAAATAACTTGTTGATTGATTGAGTTTAAATTGATACATAATGGGACTCTAAAGGATAATGCTAGTTTGAATGAAAGAATGACAAGAATAAGTAGTGATGACTAAAGTTAGACAAGAACCTAAGTTTGGGGGAATATATGTGGGGTATATAAGCTTTAAAAAAACATGTTGAGTCTTGTGGTGGGTTGAGGAGAAACACTCCCCATAAACACAAGCGTGAGATGGAGCGTAAAACGCACTCACCAACCATCTATCAAAAGAAAAAGAAAAGGGAAATAATCACGGGAAAAGAGCAAAAAGCCCCCGTGTAAAATAAAAAAAAGAGAAAGAAGAAAAGAAAGTATAAGTATCCTGCATATACCCTTGAATTTGGTTGAGTTTAATTTTAGTTGAATCGTGCCTATCTTTGAGATTTCTTGAGTTTACACTGTATGATGCCTTCAAAGAGACTTGTTATGTGTTAAATTTGATTTTATATCAGTTAGCATGGTTTTTGAGCACACACACGCACTATACCAGTAATAACAGTTTAAGACTTGATGATTGACTAGGAAATTGTTAATTGGTTTTGATATGAAGTATTGTCGTGTTTGCTTGATTGCTCTAAGGCCGAGTGAATAGATTTGATTCTATCAAATACTACTGGATTCGTAGGCATATAGATTAGTTGCATTTCATTGCATTGCATTGCATTATGTTGCGTTACTTGGGGACAAGCAACAATTTAAGTTTGGGGGTATTTGATAAGTGGATTTTATATACACTTATCCGGTATCTTTTACTTGAATTAGTTGCTTATATTTATGTGTCTTAGTTACTTTTCATGCATTTTGTGTTCATTTTGTAGGTTATACATTTGGGAGCGGTGTGAGCGACTATTGGTAAGGAAAAATAAAGAAAACGCAAAGAATAGCAAACCGGACATCATTTGGGCTTTCATGTTTACTTCATGTTCTTGGTTTGGAACTTAGCTTAAATGTAAGACCATTGTCTTAGCTTTCCGGAACATTTTGAATCATTCCAATCAGAGTTCGGATGCAAGAGTTATGATCATTGTACCAACGGACGTCGAACGTCATGGTTTTGGGTGGTCATTTACACAGCAGTCACTTCAGAGCAACTTTGAGTATAGTTCCAGACCTTATTTTGAAACACTCAAAGAATGAAAGTTGTAGATCTACTTCTCCTCTTTCCAGATCATCTTGAATCATTAAAATTGGAGTTCGGACGAAGACGTTATGGCTATTTTCCCAAAGGACGTCGGAGCAGAAAATGTCAGAACATGTGGTAGCGCTTTGCGCCCATTTTTGCTTATGTTTAGCCGCGGCTGAGAGCAGAGTTTGAGAGTTGCTTGCCCAGTATTTGGGGCGCTGGGGAAAAAAAAATGGAAGGCTTGGACACGTTTTTTGGCGAATTTTGACACCTTTTTGACTCCAAATAGGATTGGGTTTGTTCCTAAGCTAAAAATTGGACTTGTAACCTATAAATACATGATGTAAGGCATAAAATAAAGGGAGATTACATAGCTTAGCTTAGATAAAACACTCTTTTATATTAGAATATAAACCCTAGTTCTTAATTAGCCATTGGAGATTGAAGCAAATTGAAGAACACTGAAGATTAAGAGCAAGAGCAAGAGGGGAGCATCAGATTTGCTGACAACAGATTCTATTATCTTCTCTTATCATACTTTTATCTTTTAATGTCTATTCAGTTGTGGATTCTTGGTTTCAATTCATTAATTATGAACTAACTCTTTTATTAAGATTTCAATTGAACTTTTTATGGTTATGAATTAGTTATTCATTATATTCCAATTATTTATGTTAAAGTGAGTTGTTTATCTTGTCTTGTGCTTATTGCTTAATTATTTGATCAGTAATTACCTTGTTACTTTATAAGGAATTGGAAGAGGAATTCTAGGGTTAGAACTGGGCATGATAACATGTGACTTAGTTATTTGCATGGTGAATAATTAGGTTTGTGAATTGAATGAAAATATTTGTTCACCGCATGTAACACATAAGGAATTGGAATTGGAAAGAGTTTAATTCAATTATTTTGCATAGGAATATAGCAAGATTAATCTGGATTAAATAGAAGGCAATTGATCACTTGGAAAAGGACTTTTGGCATTTGAGAATTCTCATTAACAATTCAAGAGGCATAATAATTGGGATAATTGGATAATTGATTTATAATTCATAATTGGGGATATTGAAGTCTTAATCTTTATTTATTTGAATTCATTCGTTAAAATGTTAGTTTTAATTAGTTAATTTAGTTTTCTTAATTAGAAAAATCACGATTTGAGATTGTTTAAATAAAATTAGTTTGGTTAAGAATTAGTACTTGGTGATTTTGAATAAATAATTCCTCGTGGGAACGATACTCTACTTTCACTTTATTACTTGTTGACCGTGTATACTTGCACGTATTCATTGATTGTGAAATCGATCAACAATCCCCATTATCAGATCAATAATTCATATTATTTTATTAATATTATTAGATAGCATTATTGGCAATGTCTAGAAAGTTCTGTCAAGGAGAGGTTTGGTCACCTAATTTCGCGCCAGTAAGGAGAAATCCTTATCGGAACGGCCTAGTTGTCATAAATGTGATTCTGTAATATTATTTGTGAATAATTAAGTATTGATTCATATGATAAGGAAATATTTATTTTATGTGGAAATAATTGTTGGATATATTTATTGTGGTTAAAAATGAAGGAATTAATGCTGAGATGTTTTATCAATATTTGTCGGATTGGAAGTATTTAAAAATCATCCGTTTGTGGATTTCGGGTATTTTTCTGTTTGGAATTTGGAAAAACTCAAAGCTACAAAGTTGTAGAGAATTCGATTTCGTGTGGAATGGACATAAAATTCGTATTTTTTTTATAAACGGGCTATTTTCTATGAATTATTAAAGTTTCTGATTATTGTTTACATGATAAAATATTTTGGAAAATTCTAGAATTGGTTGGTGAAAAATGTGCTCAATTGAATTTCAAATGTGGTGGGTGGCAATAGTAACAGGTAAAGCCATCAGGTAGCAGGTTAGTCTTCTATGGCGTTCTAAGCATTTTCCTATAAATAGGGTGCTAAGTTAGAATTGAAAATCACACCAGAATTCATAAGTTTTCTCTCTTTCACTCTCTATATTATCGAGCGTATTCTTGGGAGCATTTTGATACTTTGAGTGTTGCTATACGGTGCAAGTTCCTTCAGCACTATATCTAGTATTCCAGCCAGAAGTATTATCTTTTTGAGGTAAGGGATGTTATTTTCTTCGTAAGTGATATTATTTCTTCAATATCATTATGCCGAAATATTGGTTGGAACTTTTTATCAAATTTGGAACCTTTCATGTCGGGGTTACTATTCATGAGTTACTATTCACGAGTACTATTCACGAAGCATGATGATTTTTCTTGTGGAATTTTTATCTTTTGGTGTCGAAGTTACTATTCACGTATACGACACTATTCACGAATACGGTACTATTCACCGAAAAATAAAATTTTCTTCTTTTTGTCCAAGATGTCTATTATGGTTACTATCTTTGATTGTATCCATGTTTTGATCTTTATTCTTGAATTTTGTTTTCAAAATTGGTTATTATGGAGTATTATTGATCTTGGATAAACTGTGATACGAATCTCTAATATTTGTTATTTTGTTTCACTGGATTCGTTTCTTTAACATATTTTTCATCATCCTCGGTCCTAAATGATGATATTACTGAATATCTTTGGCCTATAGTGCAAAGATGAATGATTACCTGATGAATATCTTTGGCCTGTAGAGCAAAGATGAATGATTACCTGATGAATATCTTTGGCCCGTAGTGCAAAGATGAATAGGTGTTGAGATGAACATGACCAACTGGTGATACAAATGAATATCTTTGGCCTGTAGTGCAAAGATGAATATTTGATTCAAGATGTATATTGATTGATGTTACAGGGATAAAATATTGATGATGAACTTTTAAATCTTAGAAGATAGTAGAATTCTTTCTCTACTTGACTCTTCTAATGGATTGCTTATTCCGGTGCAGTTGCTGATCTAAAACTTGTTGTCTACTATACTTTATCAGATTTTTCCCTGTTGAAGACTAAAGATAATTTGTTGTATATTATCTTAGTCAAAATATTCTTTACTGGGATAGTTGAGCGCACCCTTTCTTTCACTGTTCTCTTCAGGAAATGAGAATATAGCTGGGACTAGTCGGGGAATGGATTGACGGTCCAGATGGTTGCATTAGTAGTCCTCACTATTCTGTGAAATAGCGTATCAATAATTGTAATGAGGATCCCTTTTGAGTTTTTATACTGTCTATTAGATAATAGTTGTATTTAAACTCACAGTATATATGTTGTCGTATTTTGCACGACAATTGTATTACTGAAGTTGTATTTGTTTTTGTACCATGTATTTGGCGACTCGGAATGGGTTGGATGGAATGGACCTATTTTGGGGTCGTCACACCTGGCCGTTTTTCTGGGTCAGCAATGTTGAGTTGGATTAGTCATTTGAAGTTTCTACCTCCAGGGAAGAATCATAGATTGGAGCGAGCTTATGGTTACGGCAAGGTTCACAACTGGACATACAGATCCATGTTCTTTGACCTGCCTTATTGGGCTACACTCTGCATCCGTCATTGTTTAGATCCGAAGCATACTGAGAAGAACGTATTTGATAACATTTTTTATACAGTAAGACGGTATCGCCTAAAGCTGAATATACTTTGACCATGGAACAGTTGATATTGATATGTAATTGGATTAGTGGACTGAAGTTCCCAGATGGATATTCTTCGAATATAGCAAGGTGTTGTAAAGTCGAAGAACTGAAGTTTTGGGGTCTCAAAAGTCATGATTGTCACGTATTCATGCAGAAGTTGATCCCTGTGGCATTTATCGACTTGTTACCAAAACGTGTGGTTGAAGCACTGACAGAGCTTTCTAATTTCTTCAGAGATCTATGCTTGGCGAGCTTGACTTCAAACAAAGACATAGATAAAATGGAGATGCAGATAGTGGAAATAATGTGCAAGTTAGAAATGATCTTCCCTCCATCGTTTTTTGATTCAATGGAGCATTTTCCTATTCACTTGCCATACGAAGCTAAGTTTGGCGGTCCCGTGCAATATAGATGGATGTATCCATTCGAGAGGTAATGCCATTAATATATTTAATACGGTAAAATGTTCATTCTTTTTTGCTAACTATATATCACATAGGTATATGCGACATCTAAAGCAAAAGGTGAAGAATAGAGCCCGTGTAGAGGGGTCAATTACTGAAAGGTATATTATGGAGGAACTTGTTAATTTCTGTTTGTTGTACTTTGAGCCGGATGTTCAGACGAAGCACAATCGCTTACGTCGGAATTAGGCTGTTGTGCACGAGGAAAATGGGGAATTAACGACATTTAGTCATCCTTTACGTCCATTCGGCGGTAAAAAAAAAGACGATTCTTGACCGATAGGGAGTATGCAGCTGCCACATTGTATGCACTTGTCAACATGAATGAAGTAGCGCCATACATTAAGTAAGTAGTCATAACTATATATGTCTGGTGTAACTGTTTTAATTTCCTTTACAAAAACATTGAGTATATAATCGTACTTTCTGATCAATATGATCTTTGAAGTACGTGAAGCGAATCCGAGTATATCGAATTTGGATTTGCAAAATCTGAGAAATGGACAATTTGTGCAATGGTTTAAAGACCATGTAAGTCTAACCTTTACAAGTTCAATGAATCTACCATCATAGATTTATTCTTATGGCATAATTAACTTTAGAATATGTTGTGTTAATGTACATTAGGTCCTCACAGATGAGTTAGTGCGACAATCGGCTAAAGCTTATAGCCGACGCCCCGAAGATCTGTAGATACTTATACATGTTGCATTGTCAACGATTCTGATTTAAGTGTTGTGATATTGGGGATGTAAACCTGCTGATTCTCGTGTTGTGGTGAAAGGTAAGTCGCTACGATAACATTTGGGATGACCGGTATGGACGATTGCTAGAAGTTGTCGTTCTCTCAAATATTGGGGTCATAAGGAATTAGTTTGCTTCAATTGTCATTGGTTTGATGTTGAGCATGGAGTTAAAGTAGATAAAAAATCGGAGATTGGTGATCGTTAACGTTAAGTCAAAACTAAGATCGAGGATCCGGTATGGACGAGCCATTTATTTTAGCAAGTCAAGCAACACAGGTGTACTATGCGCGGAGTGTTAAGACTCCTGCAAGCCCATGGCATGCTGTTATAACCACCAAAGCCCGTTGTTTCCAAGGCACAGCTCCTCGTCCAGACGATGAACCTTTCGTGGGTTGTAAACCCTAATGACCAATTTTGACCCTAATTACTAAATTAGCAATTTTAATTAGGAAATAATAATCCTAATTAGCAAGATTTAAATTATTATAAAGAAATTTTAATATAATTAAATAATTCTAATTATAATTTAGAAATATTAATTTTTGATTTTGAAAACCTAATTTGGAAATTCTAGAATTTATTTTTTTAAAACCTAAGGGCTCAAACCCTAAACCCTAAGGGTTAGGGCAAAAGACTAGTGTGCCATTAAAATTGAAAATCAAATGATTATTTTGCCCTTTTTCAATTCTTTAATTAGGAAGTGTGTAGATCTTGCAATACCTTGAGTTGGTGACCAACTACATGACTTCCATGTGCCATGTATCTCTCATATCAGCAGCCATCTCAGCCATTACATAGCAACATGTTATATATAGAGTTAGAGAGAGAAAACCCACTCACTTTACTTGCTAACTTGTCCAAGACTTGCCTCTCTCTAAAATTTTGAGAGTTGGAGTGAAAGAGGGTCATGTGTTAAGCCATTTTTAGTTCTTAACTTACCAAGAACAGATTCAAAAGTCAGACTCAAAAATCAAAGTGTAAAAGAGGTATAAACCCTAATCCTAGAAATCTTTTGATTTGATGTTGAATGTTGTTGTTTATTGGTTAAAGTTATGTTAGAGGGTGTCATTTGATGATTTGGGTTGCTAAAACTTAGATCCATATCATTTTGATTCTCGAAATTAAATTTTTTAGAACTGATCTATGAACCCTAAAATATGGCCTGATAGCCAAATGTCAGGGCTCATAGATCATTTCCTGTTAAATGTTTTTGTGTTTTAAACGTTTGTACTTGTAGTATGTTGTAAGGACTTTGATCCGGAATGTGAATCAAGTCTAGATCAAGTGTATATCAAAAGTTATCAGTGGTCAAAACCCGTTGACCGTTCACAAAACTGGAAATCTGGGCAGCCCAGATTTTCCCAGATTGGTCTGACAACTTTTCTGAGCCTCAAATCTGGCTATGTGTTAGTGTTTAGTCCAGGTTGTTGTGTTGATATCGTAAAATGGTATAGGGACTACACGATCGTGCCTTTAAATTTCACATATCATGATCAGGATCAAAATTAATCTAAGTCAAGCCAGCGTTGACCAACAGCTTGGGATGAAATCTGGGAAATCCCAGATCTTCAAGAACAGTTTCCTGATCTCTACTTTGACCGACAAAAATCTTTAAACCACGATGTTAAGATGTTTATCTGATGGTGTATTATTGTTCCCTGACATCGAGACTACAATAATGAACCCTTAAAATCACACTTACAAATTCGGGAACGTGTTGATTAAAAGCCCAAAAAGTAGACCCTCGAAGTGTTCTTCATTTCAGGGTAACCTAGAAATGAAGAACAGCCCTAACAAAACTTTCTGGAGCTTTGATCTTGTTGTTGTGTTATGATTTGGCCATGGAACTTGTTTAGAGTTATAGTACTACATCAGTACTACAACATTAACTCATTTACAAGCCCATAATACATTAGGAACTTAGAGAAAATTGTAAGACCCCAACTTTTATGAATAAAAAATAATTTTTTTCGAATTATATTTTTGAATATTATGGTATTAATTTGATATAATGTTATAGTTGTGGGTAATATTTATAAATTTTGCAAAGTACGCAAGTTGTTATATGATCGGGGAATATTCCTTTTAACAGGGAATATTCGTACAACGGCACAATCATTGGTGGACCCCACAATAGAATTATTGTCGGATTGAGAAAATGACAAAAATACTTTATCAAAATAACGACGGAGGTGTTACCGTTAAAACTATTGAACTACCCGGTAGTAAAAGTATAGTAATACGCGTAGTTGCACAACAGCAGACACCAGTATTGATTATTGATGCTTACGTGAGAAGTCACCGCTTATACTCAATTATTGCTCTGATAATTGTTGCATCATATTTCTCATATTATTGATTCAATTATTTTTACAGTATCATCTGCATTATATGATATATTATTAAATCAATAATTGAGACGGCAAAGTTATTATATTACTATTTGCAATATTGACAATGTCTAGAAGTTCTGTCAAGGAGAGGTTTGGTCACCTAATTGCGCGCCAATAAGGAGAAATCCTTATCGGAAAGCCCCCTCTTTCCTGGGAACGACCTGGTTGTTAAATATTGTTTATTATAATATTAATGATGAATAAGTTCTTGTTGATTAAAGATAAATTTTATAGTTCCATTGTGTTGGACTTATTTGTGTTAGTATAATTGATGTCCGGAGGATATATTATTCAATTGGGTATTCGGGACACTTTTCGTGTCGGTGTACTATTCACGAGTTACTATTCACGAGTTACTATTCACGAGTTATTATTCATGAGTTACTATTCATGAGTTACTATTTACGAGTTACTATTCACTCGGTTACTATTCACTCTAGTATTGTGCATTCGGATATTTGGGTACAATATTATTCCATGAGGAGATGTGCTAATTTTTCAGACCGTTGGTTGAAGATATAATAATAAGTCAATAAGACATTACCGGTGAAGTTATAATAGTAAATCAATATGGATCATTTGGTTTAAAGTTTTAATAGTAAATCAAGATGGACCGTTGTTTTAAGTTTTAATAGTAAACCAATATGGACCGTCTGGTTTAATAGTAAATCAATCTGACCGCTTCATGAATTAGTTACTATTCATTTCATTTTCCTATAAATAAGCTCATTCCTTCATTATTTCTTAAGAATTCAATTTGAAACTCTAGAGAGAAATTATAAGAGAACCTATAGAAAAGTATTCTCGCTACTTCCCTACTCTTATATTAAATTTCTTTTACGGTAAGGGAGGTTATTTGTTGTACTCATGAAGAGAACTTCTGTTATTACATTATTTATTATTCTATTGGAATAACATGTATACGCGGGCTACCCTATACATGGTGACATTCTTATAATATTTCGTTCTTTATTATTCTCCGGAATATCCCATCTGCAAGCGCTTACGCGGACCTAGTTCCATTATTTATTGTTCGTCTTTAATATCCCATGCGTGCGTTTTACACGGACCAGGGTTCCATTATTTATTATTCATTGGAATATCATGTATGTGCATTTACGGACTGGTTCCATTATTTATTATTCTATCTAATATCCTCGTCTGCGTGGGTTTACGCCGGACTGGTTCCATTATTTATTATTCGCCGAATATCATGTTCATGTGTTTTTCATGGGACCGGTTCCATCCATTATTATTCTCGTTGGAATAACCTTGTGTCAGCGGCCTATCGCATGCATGGTGATTTCTTTTGTTATTTCATTCTTTATTATACTCGATGAGTTAAAACTTTGACTTCTATACCCATGAAATTAGTGGAATATCTTTGATATTTGCGCTTCATCCAGTATCTTTTCATGGAAATATTCTTCTGAGCGTTCTTAAATTTTACTCTACAAAGCAGTATCATGTTGACAATTTGAACGTTATCAGTTCCTGGATAAATAAATTCTTGAACTTGTTTTATTGAATTCTTATATCATTGTCATCATCCTCGTGTTTATATTATGTTGAAAGTCATCTGTGGCCTGTAGTGCATAGATTGACTTGGTATGATTATGACTAGGGATTATTCGATATAATCATAACCGTAATGTTACAAATGATGTGGAAAAAGTCTTTATTGGCCCGTAGTGCATTGATGGACAGTTTTTGGTATGATTATGGCTATGGATTCTCTTTGGCCGTAGTGCAAAGATGAATTGTTTTATGGCATGATCAGGACCGTTGATGAAAACATAATTATCTTAAGCCGTAGTGCATGGATAATTCGTGGTCGTGATACTAAAGAATATCCTTGGTCGTAGTGCAGGGGTGATTCAATGGTGTGGATTATTTATTAAAATTTGAGTCCCAAATGATAAAAGTGATGAAAAACCTTCTAAATCATAGAAGATAGTAGATTTCATTCTCTACTTGACTCTTTTAATGGATTGCTTGTTCATTTGCAGCTTAAACTTGATATTTATTATATTTTATCGGTTTAACATTGTTGAAGGCTAACGATAAATTATTTTGCATTATCTTAGTCATAATATTTCTTCTTTGGGCTAGTTGAGCTCACCTTTTCTTTTTCTTTGTTCTCTTGTGAAATGAGAACATAGCCGGGACTAGTCGGGGAACAGAGTGATGGTCCTAGATGGTGCATTAGTAGTCCTCACTATTCTCGTGAAATAGTGTGATAATAATTATAATGAGGACTCCTTTTAAGTTTGTATAATCTCTAGTAGACAATATTTGTATTCAAACTCACGCTTTATGTTTTGTCGTATTGTACACACAATGATTTGTATTTGAATTCATGCATCCATGTATGTGGCGACTCAAGATGGGTGATGTATACCTAATTTTGGGGGCGTCACAGTTGGTATCAAAGCTTAGGAATGTGATCCCTGGCTAAGATGTGAGAATAGAACTAGGAGGGGAGAGACGGGAAATTCCTTCGCTAGTATGACCTACCTAAGTTTTTTTTGTGGTATTTAATTGGTCGGTCAAAATAAAGGGATAATATGTTACATGTCAATTAACCTTTTGTTTTGCGGCAATGTCTCCAAAATGAAATCGAGAATGTTGAGAATAGCAATGGAGCACAAAGCGTCGTTGATTCACCACATATCAATAATCGTGATAATGTGCATCGTGAAGGCGACAATCCTCATGCAAACAACAACACCGACCAAATGATGAATGATGGAATGTTCGGAGGCTTTATGCAATTCATGCAACAAAGAAAGAGAGCGGCTCTGTCCAAAATGTAGGTGGAAACACCGAAAATCTCTTGACGGTCACCGCTAAACAGCTTCAAGGAGCTGGGACCACCGGAGTTTATTGAGAGCCAAAACCACTTAAGGCGGAAGCATGGATAAAGCGAGATCACCAAGATATTTGATGTCTTGGGATGCTTTGAGAGCAAAAGGTTTCTTTGCGCCTTTATGTTAAGTAGGAGAGGCGATTACTAGTGAGAATCGGTAAAGCGTACTCAACCCGCCGCACTGAAGATGTCTTGGGAAAAGTTCCAAGAACTATTCAACGACAAGTACTTTCCCGAAAGTATTCGCCATATAAAAGAGGTAGAATTCATCAAGTTGGAGCAAAATAATATGACCGTGTCGCAGTATGAGGCTAAATTTGCAGAGTTGTCCCGGTTTGCATCCCATTTGGTGGATAATGAGGAGCGAATGACGCGAATGTTTTTACGAGGTTTGAAACCTGAGATACGTCAACATCTTATTTCTCATAAACTGTGTTTGTTTTCAGATGTTGTAAATAGGGCTCAGTTAGTGGAGATCGATAACGAGTCAACGCAACCAAAGGAGAGCAGTCATCGAAGCGGTGACAACAAGCATGGAGGGAATCAACAGGCTAGAAATGGTAACCACTTCGGTGGTAATCGAGGCCAAAACAATAAGAATGGACATTTTAAGAAGAGGAGATTCAATAATGATGGAAGGACGTCAAGACCAAAGACCACAGCCAAGGAAGGAGAACGACCACCTATCATATGCTTCAAATGCGGAGGGGAGGGACACATCAGTCCAAATTGCGCGATACCGTCCAAAGCATGTTATAATTGTGGAAGAGAAAGTCACTTAGCCTGATTTTGTCATTCACCGAAGACAAGTTCAGCTAGGATGGAGGCACCAAAGGCCATTCCCAGAAAAAGTCAAAGCTCAGAAGTGCAAGGAGAGCGTTTGTTGTGACCTCCCAGAAAACAAGGAACCCGAATGAGGTCATCACGGGTAAGCTTACCATAAACTCTAGCGAAGTCTATACTTTATTTGATACCGGTTCTACCCATTCTTTTATTTCTCCTACTTGCGCTCAACGATTAAATTTGACTCCGGAGAAATTAGACTTTGACTTATCTGTGGAAACTCCGTTGGGAGAAACCTTCATTACATCCACTGTTTATAAGTCTTGTTTGGTTCAAATCGATAACCGCACATTACCTGTCGATCTTATTTCTTTAAAAATACTTGCGTTCGACGTAATTCTAGGGATTGATTGGTTAAATACTCATCATGCAAAAATTAATTGTTTTCATAAGGTTGTTAGTTTTTATATTCCTAATCAACCTATTATGCGAATTCAAGCGACCAAACCATTAAAATCAATCACAGTCATTTCAAGCCATAAAGTTATTCGTTTATTAAAAAATGGATGTCAAGCTTTCTTAGCTCATGTCACAGATTTAAACAAAAATACGTCAGTTTTAAACGATATTTCTATTGTTAATAAATTTCCTGACGTATTCCCTGAAGAACTTCTTGGCCTACCCCCAGAGCGTGAAATTCAATTTTGTATCGACCTTGAACCTGGTACAAACCCCATTTCCAAAGCCCCGTATCGAATGGCTCCTATTGAACTTCAGGAGTTAAAGACCCAATTGCAGGAATTGTTAGACATTGGTTTCATTCGTCCTAGTACGTCTCCTTGGGGTGCTCCTGTTCTATTCTGAAGAAGAAAAAGATGGGAGTATGCGACTTTGTATTGATTATCGAGAGTTGAATCATGTCACCATCAAAATAGGTACCCATTGCCACGTATTGATGACCTGTTTGACCAGTTGCAAGGAGCCAAATTCTTTTCAAAGATTGATCTTCGTTCCGGATATCACCAATTGAAGATTAGAGTCGATGACATTCCAAAGACGGCTTTCGTAACTCCAAGACGGCATTATGAATTCCTAGTCATGTCCTTTGGATTGACTAATGCTCCTGCTGCCTTCATGGATATGATGAACCGAGTATTCAAGGAATATTTGGATCACTTTGTGGTCATCTTTATTGATGACATCCTTATTTATTCCAAAAGTCGTGAAGATCATGAGCAACACTTGAGGATGACACTCCAAAAGCTTCGTGAATACAAGTTTTATGCCAAGTTGAAGAAATGCAAGTTCTGGCTTGAGGAAGTAGCATTCCTTGGGCACGTAGTATCAAGTCATGGAATATCTGTTGACCCGGAAAAGATTGAAGCTATTCAAAGCTGGGAGCAACCTAAATTAGTGACCGAAGTACGTAGCTTTCTCGTTTTAGCTGGTTATTATCAGAGATTCATGGAAGGATTTTCTCGAATCGCTACTCCATTAACTCAGCTGACTCGGAAAGATACAAAGTTTGGTTGGAGTGAAGAATATGAGAAGAGTTTTCAAGAACTCAAGAGTAGACTCATTTTAGCACCTGTTCTAACAATACCATCTGGCTCGGAGGGATTTGTCATCTACAGTGATGCTTCGGGCAAAGGGTTAGGATGTGTTCTCATGCAACATGGGAAAGTCATAGCCTATGCCTCAAGACAACTCAAAGAATATGAGAGGAATTATCCTACTCATGATCTAGAGTTAGCAGATGTTGTCTTCGCACTTAAAATTTGGAGGCATTACTTGTATGAGGAGAAAGTGGAGATCTTTACGGATCATAAAAGCCTCAAATATTTCTTCACTCAAAAGGAACTCAACATGCGACAATGAAGTTGGCTTGAACTGTTGAAATATTATGATCATACCATCCAATACCATCCTAGAAAAGCGAACATGGTAGCTGACGCATTGAGTAGAAGATCATATGCAAGTACGAGTGCGATATTGTCAATGCAAAGGCCCATTTTGTGTGACTTGCAAAGGATGGAGATAGAGTTAAAAACTCCAGGGACCCATGTGATGATGGAAAATATACGAATAGAACCGACTTTAATTGATATAGTTAAAGCTGCTCAAGCTACAGACCCGGAGCTGATGTGTATGAGGTAGAAAGTGCAAGAAGGTGTTATGCTGGAAGCAAGAATCGATGAAGAAGGAATACTTCGAGTCAACTCCAGACTTTGTGTTCCTAACGACCTTGATTTAAAGTATAAAATCATGATGGAGACACACAACACACCGTTTGCAATCCATCCTGGGAGTACCAAAATGTATCATGATCTTCGATATACATTTTGGTGGAGCAATATGAAGAGAGAGATAGCGGAGTTTATCTCAAGGTGTTTAACTTGTCAACGAGTCAAGTGAGCATCAAGTACCAAAAGGTCCATTGCAACCACTTGAAATTCCGAATGGAAGTGGGAGCACATTACCATGGATTTAGATTCTGGGTCTTCCTAAGGTTTCTCAAGGAATAGATGCGATTTGGGTCATTGTTGATAGATTGACCAAGTCCGCTCATTTCTTCCGATCGAGAAACTTATACACTTGAACGTCTTGCTCAGTATGTATATAAACGAGATTGTAAGATCGCATGGTATCTTAGGTATCCATAGTTTCCGATCGAGACCCAAGATTCACTTCACGATTTTGGGTTAGTTTGCAAAAAGCTATTAGCACAGACTTACGATTTAGCTTTCTAAGATACCATCCTCGGATGGACGGACAATGGAGAGATCTATTCAAACTCTTGAAGATCTATTAAGACTTTGTGTCCTTGACTTCAAGGGAAGTTGGGACAAGTTCTTACCATTGGTGGAGTTTTCCTACAACAACAGTTATCAAGCAAGTATTGGCATGGCTCCATTTGAGGCGTTGTATGGAAGAAAGTGTCGTTCTCCAGTATACTGGGATGAGGTGGGTGAAGCAAGGTTGTTGGGACCGGAGTTGGTACGTATGACTACAGAAAAGATTCAAACGATCCGACAACGTATAAAAACTTCACAAGATCGACAATAGAGTTATGCTGATCTTCATCGAAAGGACGTAGAATTCGATATTGGAGATCATGTGTTGTTACGTGTTGCTCCATGGATTGGAGTTACGAGATTTGGAAAGAGAGGAAAGCTCAATCCTCGATTCATTGGCCCATTTTTAATTCTTGAGCGAGTGGGAACTGTGGCCTATAGACTCGCCTTACCGCCAAGTATGTCTCGTATTCATAATGTTTTTCACATATCTATGTTACGTAAATATGTGAAAGACCCAAACCACATTATTGAGTTAGAACCAAACGAGATAGAGGAAGATTTAACGTATGAAGAGTTACCTGTTAAAATCTTGGATAAGAAGGATCATGTTCTACGCTCCAAGGTTATACCTCAAGTCAAAGTTTTGTGGAGAAACCACGATGTGGAGGAAATGACTTGGGAGTTAGAATCTGAGATGAAGTCAAGGTATCCTCATCTCTTCGACATACCAGGTATGTACCCTAATTTTGAGGACGAAATTTCATAAGAAGGGGAGGTTGTAAGACCCCAACTTTTATGAATAAAGAATAATTTTTTTTTGAATTATATTTTTGAATATTATGGTATTAATTTGATATAATGTTATAGTTGTTGGTAATATTTATAAATTTTACAAACGCAAGTTGTTATATAATATTCGATTGATCGGGGAATATTCGTTTTAACAGGGAATATTCGTACAACGGCACAATCATTGGTGGACCCCACAACAGAATTATTGTCAGATTGAGAAAATGACAAAAATACTTTATAAAAATAACGGCGGAGGTGTTACCGTTAAAATTGTTGAACTACCCGGTAGTAAAAAATGCGAAGAATGTCTGGCGTAGTTGCCTGATAGCACACAGTATTGATTATTGATGCTTACGTGAGAAGTCACTCAGTTATACTCAATTATTGCTACAGTAATTGCTGCATCATATTTTTCATATTATTGATTCAATTATTGTTATAGTATCATCTGCATTATATGATATATTATTAAATCAATAATTGAGACGGCAAAGTTATTCATAAATATATGATTTTATTATGGTTTTATTTACTGCGTAATATAATTGTTAACATAATAAAATTCCTTAGAATAGTGATACAAATTATATAGTTTCAAGTATGTGACTTGAACATGAGATTATATATTACCATTAGTATCGGTGTTCTTAAATGTCCCTAATCGAGTATCATTGTTGATGGGACAACAATGATGCATTGAGACTAGTATGTGGATCGACCGATGACCAAATCTCATTGGTCATAAATATATGAGATATTAAGTCAATGCATAGAAGTACATGTTAGAGAACGATGTCTTTGGATGGACCCACCATGAGAATTCTATATGGAGCATTATGCGAAGTGTCATTAGCAATTCTCATAGTGACAATGATGTAATGGTCCTCCGACACGAAATCGCTATATTACTACGAAAATTTATGTACTTTGATATCATCAAATGTCACCTTTAATAGGGTGGACTATAAAGGTGATTATTGGGTTCATCATTAATCGTGTGAGAAATATGAGTGATCTAGATGGAATTTAACCATCCTATATATTATGGGTGATATCCATAGGCCTCTTGATTGAGTAGGACTATGAAATGCATGGCCATGCTCAAATAGTGATTTGTTTCATATAGTCTACTCATTGATCAAGAAAACTTCAGATTAAATTATGAAGAGTATGACACATTCCATGACTCGAGTTTAATCTAGGATATTAAGGTTAAAAGGATTAAATTACATTGAAACATTGGTCACAAAAAGGTTGCATCGAATCATCGATCTTATTATTACTTGGGTAGCGATGATGCATTACTAGATGCCGCTCACTTTGTTTATAATTTTATAATATGATTTTAAAATTATTGCCAACGTAATAATAACCTATAAGGTCACACACACATAGAAACGTTATTTAAAAGGGAATTAATTTAAATTTTAAGGATTTAAATATATTAATATGATTAATAGTATTTAAATCACGAATTTAAATTAAAAGGATAATTAGATATATGTATATTAATTAAGTAAGACTTAATTAAGAGATATATATATATATAAATTGGATTTTATAAAATTAGGTTTTGATTTGATTAATTCCTTTTAACTACTATATATATGATATATAGCAGACTACTTAGGAAATATATCATAATTGAAAAACCCTAGCAGCTCTTAGAGAGAGACTAGAGAGAAAAGCAGTTTCAAAATCCATTCCTTTTGGTGGCTAGTACCGCAAGTCCTTCTTATTATAGAATCGTTCGACGGTTCGTGCGGCGTTCGTGTGGATACCGTAGAGGCGCAATCGGTTTGTATTGCGTTGAAGATTCGAGGCGCAGTCGGTTTCAAATTCTCGTTTTTGTTTATATCTGGTATAATCTCTAAACCTCTGAATTAATTGATTTTTCGCATGGATCCTGTTTTAGGGTTTCGAAAATTGCTTTAAAATTTTAATTTTCACCGTAACGTTTAAATAGAAGCCCAACACCGCTGTCGAGGAGAGGTTTGGTCACCTAATTCTTGGCCCAATAAGGAGAAATCCTTATCGAAAGCCCCTCTTTCACAGGAACGACACAGGTTGTTAAATATTGTGAATTATAATATTAATGATGAATAAGTTCGTGTTGATTAAAGATAAATTTATAGTTCCATTGTGTTGGACTTATTTGTGTTAGTATAATTGATGTCTGGAGGATATATTATTCAATTGGGTATTCAGGACACTTTTCGTGTTGGAGTACTATTCACGAGTTACTATTCACGAGTTACTATTCATAAGTTACTATTCATGAGTTACTATTCACGAGTTATTATTCATGACTTACTATTCACCAGTTACTATTCACCCGATTACTATTCACTCTAGTATTGTGCATTCGGGTATTTGGGTACAATATTATTCCATGAGGAGATGTGCTAATTTTATAGACCGTTGGTTGAAGATATAATAGTAAGTCAATATGGACCGCTGGTGAAGTTATAATAGTAAATCAATATGGATCGCTGGTTTAAAGTTTTAATAGTAAATCAGTATGGACCGTTGTTTTAAGTTTTAATAGTAAACCATTATGGACCGTCCGTTTAATAGTAAATCAATCTGGACCGTTCATGAATTAGTTACTATTAATTCTATTTTCCTATAAATAGAAGCTCATTCCTTCATTATTTCTTACGAATTCACTTTGAAACTCTAGAGAGAAATTATAAGAGAACCTACTGAAAAAGTATTCTGCTACTTCCTACTCTTATATTCAATTTCTTTTACGGTAGGGGAGGTTATTTGTTGTACTCATGAAGAGAACTTACATTATTACATTATTTATTATTACATTGGAATAACATGTATCTGTGAGCTACCCTATACATGATGACATTCTTCTAATATTTTGTTCTTTATTATTACATTTTAATATCCTCACATGCATGCGTTCTGGGGACTGGTTCCATTATTTATTGTTCGTTTAATATCCTATCATGCGTTTATCTTGACTGGTTCCATTATTTATTATTCGCCGAATATCATGTATGTGCATTCTGGCCGGACACGGTTCCATTATTTATTATTCTATCGAATATCATATACGTGGGTTTCACGCCGACTGGTTCCATTATTTATTATTACGCCGAATATCATGTATGTGCATTGCATTACGGACTGGTTTCCATCCATTATTATTACATTGGAATAACCTTCATGTGCGATCTATCGCATGCATGGTGATTTCTTTTGTTATTCCATTCTTTATTATACTCGATGAGGTTAAAACTTTGACTTCTATACCCATGAAATTAGTGGAATATCTTTGATATTTGCGCTTCATCCATCAGATCTTTTCATGGAAATATTCTTCCGAGCATTCTTAAATTTTACTCTACAAAGCGTTATCATGTTGACAATTTGAACTTTATTAGTTCTGGATAAATTAATTCTTGAACTTGTTTTATTGAATTCTTATATCATTGTCATCATCCTCATGTTTATATTATGTTGAAAGTCATCTGTGGCACATGGTGCATAGATGGACTTGGTATGATTATGACCGACCAGATTATTCGGTATAATCATAACCATAATGTTACAAATGATGTGGAAAAAGTTCTCATTGGCCCGTAGTGCATTGATGGGCGCTTTTGGTATGATTATGGCTATGGATTCTCTTTGGTAGTAGTGCAAAAGATGAATTGTTTTATGGCATGATCAAGACCGTTGATGAAAATATGATTATCTTAAGTAGTAGTGCATGGATAATTCGTGGTCGTGATACTAAAAGAATATCCTTGGTCGTAGTCTTGGGGGTGATTTGATGGTGTGGATTATTTATTAAAATTTGAGTCCCAAATGATAAAAGTGATGAAAAACCTTTTAAATCATAGAAGATAGTAGATTTCATTCTCTACTTGACTCTTTTAATGGATTGCTTGTTTCACTGCAGTTAAACTTGATATTTATTATATTTTATCAGTTTAACATTGTTGAAGGCTAACGATAAATTATTCTGCATTATCTTAGTCATAATATTTCTTACTGGGCTAGTTGAGCTCACCCTTTCTTTTACTGTTCTCTTCAGAAAATGAGAACGTAGCTGGGACTAGTCGGGGAACAAAGTGATGGTCCTAGATGGTGCATTAGTAGTCCTCACTATTCTGTGAAATAGTGTGATAATAATTGTAATGAGGACTCCTTTTGAGTTTGTATAATCTCTAGTAGACAATATTTGTATTCAAACTCACAGTTTATGTTTTGTCGTATTGTACACAACAGTTGTATTTGAATTCTGTACCATGTATGTGGCGACTCAAGATGGGTGATGTATACCTAATTTTGGGGGCGTCACAGTTGGTATCAAAGCTTAGGGATATGATCCCTGGCTAAGATGTGAGAATAGAACTAGGAGGGGAGAGACGGGGAATTCCTTCGCTAGTATGACCTACCTAAGTTTTTTTTGTGGTATTTAATTGGTCGGTCAAAATAAAGGGATAATATGTTACATGTCAATTAACCTTTTGTTTTGTGGCAGTATCTGAAAATGAAATCTGAGAATGTTGAGAATAGCAATGGAGCACAGGCGACCGTTGATTCACCACATATCAATAATCAGGATAATGTGCATCAAGAAGGCGACAATCCTCATGCAAACAATAACACTGACCAAATGATGAATGATGGAATGTTCAGAGGCTTTATGCAATTCATGCAACAGCAGGCGAGAGCGGCTCCTGTCCAAAATGTAGGTGGAAACACTGGAAAATCTCGGACAGTCACCGCTAAACAGTTCAAGGAGTTGGGACCATCGGAGTTTATTGGAGAGCCAAAACTACTTAAGGCGGAAGCATGGATAAAGTAGATCACCAAGATATTTGATGTCTTGGGATGCTCCGAGGAGCAAAAGGTTTCCTTTGCCGCCTTTATGTTGCGAGGAGAGGCAGATTACTAGTGAGAATTGGTAAAGCATACTCAACCTACCGCACCGAAGATGTCATGGGAAAAGTTCCAAGAACTATTCAACGACAAGTACTTTCCCGAAAGTATTCGCCATATAAAAGAGGTAGAATTCATCAAGTTGGAGCAAAATAATATGGCCAGTGTCGCATGATGAGGCTAAATTTGCGAGTTGTCCCGTTTTGCATCTCATTTGGTGGATAATGAGGAAGCGAATGACGCTGAATGTTTTTACGAGGTTTGAAACACGAGATACGTCAACATCTTATTTCTCATAAAGCATGTTTGTTTTCGAGATGTTGTAAATAGGGCTCGATTAGTGGAGATCGATAACGAGTCAACAACGCAACCAAAGGAGAGCGATCATCAAAGCGGTGACACAACAAGCATGGAGGGAATCAACAGGCTAGAAATGGTAACCACTTCGGTGGTAATCGAGGCCAAAACAATAAGAATGGACATTTTAAGAAGAGGAGATTCAATAATGATGGAAGGACGTCAGCACCAGCACCCGTTGTTAAGGAAGGAGAATGACCACCTATCATATGCTTCAAATGCGGAGGAGGAGGGACATCATCAAACCTACAGCGATCTGAGCCCAAAGCATGTTATAATTGTGGAAGAGAAAAGTCACTTAGCCCGATTTTGTCATTCACCAAAGACAAGTTCAATAGGATGGAGGCACCAAAGGTAGTCGAGAAAAAGTCAAAGTCGGTAGTCTGAGGAGAGCGTTTGTTGTGACCTCCCAGAAAACAAGGAACCCGAATGAGGTCATCACGGGTAAGCTTACCATAAACTCTAGCGAAGTCTATACTTTATTTGATACCGGTTCTACCCATTCTTTTATTTCTCCTACTTGCGCTCAACGATTAAATTTGACTCCGGAGAAATTAGACTTTGACTTATCTGTGGAAACTCCGTTGGGAGAAACCTTCATTACATCCACTGTTTATAAGTCTTGTTTTGTTCAAATCGATAACTCAGCACATTACACGTCGATCTTATTTCTTTAAAAATACTTGCGTTCGACGTAATTCTAGGGATTGATTGGTTAAATACTCATCATGCAAAAATTAATTGTTTTCATAAGGTTGTTAGTTTTTATATTCCTAATCAACCTATTATGCGAATTCAAGACCAAACCATTAAAATCAATCACGGTCATTTCAAGCCATAAAGTTATTCGTTTATTAAAAATGGATGTCAAGCTTTCTTAGCTCATGTCACAGATTTAAACAAAAATACGCCGTTTTAAACGATATTTCTATTGTTAATAAATTTCTGACGTATTCCACGAAAGAACTTCCGGCCTACCCAGGCGTGAAATTGAATTTTGCATCGACCTTGAACACTGTATAAAACCCATTTCAAAGCCCCGTGTCGAATGACTCTATTGAATTTAAAGAGTTAAAGACCCAATTAAAGGGAATTGTTAGACATTGGTTTCATTAGATCCCCAAATACGTCTCCTTGGGGTGCTCATGTTCTATTCCTGAAGAAGAAAGATGGGAGTATGCGACTTTGTATTGATTATCGAGAGTTGAATCATGTCACCATCAAAAATAGGTACCCATTGCCACGTATTGATGACCTGTTTGACCAGTTGCAAGGAGCCAAATTCTTTTCAAAGATTGATCTTCGTTCCGGATATCACCAATTGAAGATTAGAGCCGATGACATTCCAAAGACGGCTTTCAGAACTCGGTACGGGCATTATGAATTCCTAGTTATGTCCTTTGGATTGACTAATGCTCTTGCTGTCTTCATGGATATGATGAACCGAGTATTCAAGGAATATTTGGATCACTTTGTGGTCGTCTTTATTGATGACATCCTTATTTATTCCAAAAGTCGTGAAGATCATGAGCAACACTTGAGGCTGACACTCCAAAAGCTTCGTGAATACAAGCTTTATGCCAAGTTGAAGAAACACTAGGGAAGAACACGTCGGACACCTGGAGATGGTATTAGAAGCCTTACAACGGAAAAAGATGTACGCTAAATTTTTGAAATGTGAATTTTGGATGGAGAAGGTTCAGTTTTTAGGACACGTGATAGATCAAAATGGAATTTTCGTGGATCCTGCAAAGGTGGAGGCGGTAAGTAACTGGGAATAACCAAGGATGCCAACAGAAGTAAGAAGTTTCTTAGGTTTAGCAGGGTACTATCGTAGATTCATCCAAGATTTTTCTAAGATAGCAACCTCGCTGACCAATCTAACGAGGAAGACGGTGAAAATTCATATGGACGGGATAAATCACGAGGAGAGTTTTCAAGAATTGAAGAGGAGGTTGAGTGAAGCGCTGTATTATCATTCTGGGATGATCTGAGGAGTATTTGTAGTGTATAGTGATGCATCGCATAGAGGACTTGATTGTGTGCTAATGCAACATGGCAAGGTCATTAAGCGTGTCGTCCACGATAGTTGAAGGATTTTGAAAAGCGATACCCTACCCATGACTTGGAGTTAGCAACGGTAGTATTTGCTTTAAAGATTTGGAGGCATTTTTTGTATGGAGAAAAATGTGAGATATACACAGACCACAAGAGTCTGAAATATATCTTCACACAGAGGGACTTGAATATGCGATAAAGAAGGTGGTTGGAATTATTCAAGGATTACGACTACGAAATTCTTTATCACCTGGGAAAAGCAAACGTAGTAGCTGACGCTTTAAGTAGAAAAGGAAGGGAGAAGTTATTCAAGCTGACCACTCAAGAAGAATTAATAAGAGAAATGGAGAAGTTGGAAATAGAGGTGGAAGAACCAAAAGAAGCAGGAGGAAAATTATTCGTGATGGAAGCTCACCCGACGTTACTGGATAGAGTAAAAGAAGCACAAGAGAAGGATGAAGAATGTGAGAAGATAAGGAAGAGAATAATAGGAAATGAGGAAGAAAAGTTTAAAGTGGATAAGGATGGTATATTAAGATTTGAAGGTCGAGTATGGGTGCCAGCCATAACCGAACTAAGGGAGGAAATCCTGCACGAAGCACATAATACTACGTACTTTGTTCATCCAGGTGGCACAAAGATGTACCGGGATCTTCAACATCACTTTTGGTGGCCTAATTTGAAAAGAGAAGTTGTAGAATGCGTTAGTAGATGTCTTACTTGTCAAAGGGTCAAAGCAGAACATCAAAGGCCTAGTGGACTACTTCAACCGCTGGAAATACCAGAATGGAAATGGGAGCATATTACCATGGATTTCGTGGTTGGACTTCCGATCACATATAAGGGTTATGATGCCATTTGGGTTATCGTGGACTGACTAACAAAGACAACTCATTTTCTACCTATCAAGATTCGATTCAGTTTGAACCAATTAGCAAATTTATATGTAAAGGAAATCGTTACACGACATGGAGTGCCAGTGTCGATTATCTCCGATCGAGATCCGCGTTTCACGTCAAAATTTTGGAAAAGTTTGCAAGAGCGAATGGGAACTCAGTTGAGATTAAGTACTGTTTATCACCCTCAAACCGACGGACAAAGTGAAAAAACCATACAAACATTGGAGGAAATGCTTAGAGCTTGCGTGATGGACTTCAAAGGAAATTGGGATGACCATTTACCATTAGTAGAATTCGCTTACAATAATAGATATCATGCGAGTATTGGTATGCCGCCATATGAAGCTCTTTACGGGAGATAATGTAGAACACCATTATGTTAGGACGAAGTCGGAGAACGACGACTTTTGGGGCTGGAATTAGTTCAACAAACGGCTGACGTGGTAACAACAATAAGGGTCAGATTGGTAGCAGCTCAAGATCACCAAAAGAAGTACGCCGATTTGCATTGTCAGAGCCGAGACTTTGAAGTCGGAAGTTTTGCGTTTTTGAAGGTCTCTCCCTGGAAAGGAAAGATCAGATTCGGAAAGAAAGGAAAATTGAGTCCGAGATTCATAGGACCGTTCGAAATTTTGAAACGAGTGGGCAAAGTGGCATACAAAGTTGCATTACCACCTGAATTGGAACACATCCACAACGTGTTTCACATTTCGATTATTTACGTCCTTACAAGCTTGACTACGGATTCGTGTGATCTCCTATGAGCTTATTCAAGTAGAGAAAAATTTAACGAATGAGAAAACTTCTATTCAAATACTAGATAGAAAGGAGCAAACGTTGAGGAATAAAAGTATATCTTCTGTAAAGGTGGTTTGGCGAAACCACGACACTCAAGAAGAAGCCACGTGGGAATTAGAGGATAAGATGCGAAGGGATTATCCCCATTTATTTGAGTGACCTTGTACAATTCTGAGGACGGAATTTTTATAAGGGGGGGAGGATGTAATACCCGCGAATTTTAATAAATTATAATATTGAGAATAAAGATTTGTTTGCATATTTATTTGAATATAAATATATATAGTATCGGCTTATATATGTGATAAGTGGTTTAATTGATTAAGTCGGTGATAATTAAACAATGAAGCAAAAGTAATGAGAAGCTTAGTTTAAACTTGTGGAGTTATGCCTAGTGTGGAAATATGATGAATTGAGAAAATACTAATTTAACTAATGATGAAATTAATTAGTATTACTAATAAATAATTACATAATGAGGTTGATTTATTTGTTATTCATTAATTATCATGAATAATAGTATGTGAAGAGAAATCATATATAATAAGGTTTTTCATTCAATATAAAGTGAGGTGTGACATTGAAATGAAAATAGTTATTATATAAAACTATGTGATAAAAGTAAAAACAACTTAGGTAATTGACCAAGTTGTGTGAAAAAGTCTTATGTGACATTTTGATGTGTGTGGGAATAATTAAATGGGTATTTTAAACCTATGAGAGAGAGTAAATTAGATTAAATAAATAAATTAATAATAAGTAGCATTGGTACACAATTAAATTATATCCTAGTCTAGGATAAATATTATTTGAAATAAATAATTGTACATGGATTATATGATTTTATGTGTAATGTATGAGTGGGTGTATATGTATGCTCAATTGAGAACAAAGTGTAGAATAAACCTAAGTGTGCAAAGAAAATGCTGAGTATTAGAGTGTCCCAAAATCATAGTCCCATTCCAAGAAAAAGGGCTCAATCGTGTTTTACAAAAAGCCTATGGCTCTATGCTTGTTGAAAACCAAGAGAGGAGTGATGGCTATGCGAAGGGAGAAGATGGAGTTAGTGGAGCTTTCCACCCACTCCTTGTTGCACAAAGGTTCCTTCAATCCTACATGGAAACAAACCTTAGGACAAATTCTCCAAATGGATAATACTCCCTCTATAAATAGAAGTTCCCCTCTCAAAGGTAAGTGTTGGATTCTCTGAGATTTCTAATAGGAGTGTGAGCATTGTGAGCTTACATTATTTGCAAATTGAAGCTAGAAGAAGCAATACAACTTCAGAAAAGGTAATCTTCCTCTAGATGTTCATACATTCAAGTTTTGCAAAGTTCATAGAAGAGTATGAAAACACTTGTTTTAAGTTAAAATGGTTGTAGTTGAAACTTGCTAGAATGTATCAATTGATGCTAGATATTGTTAATATGGTCAAAAACGAAATCAATGAGAGTTAAACGAAGTAAAATGGTCAAGTAAAGAATTCGTAGGGAAGAGAATTGCTAAATGTGTTAAACTTTGGAAAAATGGCAAAAAAAAAATCTTGAATTGATCCTTGAAACTTATTGTTTGTATGTGTGGGAATGTTATAAGCATGCTAGGAGTGTTATGTAGCAAGTTTATAGCAATTATACAGCATTACTCTCCTTCTTCGATGAGAATTGGGTGGAAAATTTCATAAAAGTCCGAAAACAGTGAACATACACCTTTCGTGTTTTAGCGAGGGGACACCTACATACCCGTGAGGGGTTTTGAAGCACAAAGGCCACGCCCAGTGAAGAAGTCTTATAACAACAAAAGAAATTTGTTTTATTATTTGGTGCAAGAAATCTTAACTTCACCTAATTTCAAGAACATACATACTCCTTAAACATGTATTCAATGTATGTTACAAATTGTTTAGTAGGTTTGGAGTTGAATCATAACATTTTTAGATGCAAAGTTAAAAGACGGAAATCATGTTTATAGAACCTTACGCCTTTTTGAATCTAACTCATTGAGCATATGTTTATAGTTTAGTTAGTCTTGTAAATACATATGAAATGTAGACTCAACATACTTTGCATGTATAGATTGTTAGACATGACATCTCAACATTTAAAAACCAATTGAGTCGAAAACTCTATGATTTATATTGTGAACTTTGGAACAATTAGAATAGGGTGAGTATGCCTCTAGAGATATTCGACATGTTCACGCATCTAGTTAAACATTGTTATAAATTATGCAAGCATGTGTATAAAGAAGTTGTTTGGAAATATTATGTGGTATAATGAATATTATGGCTAGTTGATTTATGTAATGAACTCTTTTAACTTTAAAAGATGGAAATATATGAGTAACTTTAATAAAGGGTCAAAACTAGCTTAAAGGTTCTTAAATATGTGAAACAACTTTAAAATATGTAAAGTAAGAGATATTTTGAAAATACAAAAGATGAGCATATTGTACAAAAGACTTTAATGGTAAAATCAATGTGAGTTACGCATTTATGAGTTTGAATGTGTGTAGCCTACATGAATTTAGATATGTGTAATGAAAGTATGTGAAAATGTATATCAAGTATATATGACTAATGAATACATATACATATATAAATAGGATAACGTAGTTCATTGAGGTGATATTACGCTATAAGTGGTAATCAACGCTAAATGGAAGTCTCCTAACTCTCATAACTTTGGATTTTGTGCGAGTTCCCTAACTTTCATTGATTCACATATCGATTACAAGTTATCTAAATTCTTTAAATTGTATATTGTATAAATCCGAATTATTAACATACTTAAGAAAATGTCTATTACTATTCATAAATCAATTACTTTGACATTATGGCGAGCATTAGACTTATTATTCTTAAATGCATTATAAAAGTTGTCTAAACCTTTGATTGGTTAAACTATTTATCATACGTTAGAAAGCTATCCAAACCAATTGACTTGAGTGCGGACTCTTGTAAATCTCTTGAGATGAACAACCCTCTTAAAAGGAAATTTATATTGTCGGAAACCGACGTGCATATATAAAGTATGATTAAATGTTATGTATAACGTAGGGTACCTTAGGCTGATCACCTGTTGTACTCATTTATCTTGGATTGCAGTATAATACTGTTAATTCTAGTAAGAGTTCTTAGTCTTTAATGACTGCTCAGTGTTCATTCTTATTGAACCTCGAAATAATTAAACCTTGAAATATTATTGATATCCTTCAGTCTTTAGTGACATTTATCAAACACTTTTGATATTTCTTGATATCCTTGAACTATCATTTATTGTTATATCCTTGAAGATTCAAATGTTATAACTGTTCATTCTCTTTGCTATATTACTTCCTGGGAAAACTTGTTGCTCATTCTTGTTTCCCTAAAAACATTACAGTTAAGGCAGAGCAAGGCGGTGCCTCGGGCTAGGACAGGGGAAAGGGCAAGGCTACAGAGTAGCTTAGTTCTTTAAGAGTAGTAGTATTATTATTTCTATGCGAACTATGATGTATTAAGGATGATTAATTATGTTTAAGTTTAATCACTGGATTGTTGTAGTAATGGTTAAGGAACCTTGGGACGCGAATATTTATATTACATCAATGTAAATTATTCTATTATTTCCGCTGTTGATGATTTTAGTGTGATGTTAGAATTAGCACGTGGCGAACCAAATTCGAGATACGAAAGTGTATGCGAATTTGGGGCGTCCAAAGTTGGTATCAAAGCAAAACCTTAAGAACGAGAGTCCTTAGATTATGAATTAGGAAAAACTTAGAAGATAAAGAGGGATGAAACTCATATAGAGTTTTCATAGAGAGGGATTTAGTGTGTTATAGAATATAACTTCATTCTATACAATGAACTTATGTTATTTAACATTCTAATGAAATTGTTGGTTGTTTTGTCTTAGGTTGGTGATTGTAGGATGACTGACATGGGAGGACCTAGCTGAGTAATAGAAGAGGAACTGCGTGATATACACGTGGTATTTGAGTCACCATTGATAGCAGAGCCCGTATCAGCAGTGGCCCCTATCGATAATGATGATGAGGAGGATGAGATGGAGCCTCTGCCCGAGGAGTCTGATCCGGAAGAGGAGCCTATGGAGTAGGAGCCTATGGGGGATGAGCCTATGGAGGACTCCGATGGGACTACTTTTGAGGATCGGATGTTGGGAGAATATGAGGAGCGGATTCTGGAGTTAGGAAGTAGAGTGGAAGAGCTAGAGATGGAGGCTAGGGAGAGGAGTCTGAGTTCCAAAAATTGAGGGAGGAGGACCATCGAGAGGAGTTAGCTATATAAGAGATGGAGGTGGAAATTGCTCAACGCAGGAGGAGGTAGGGATCCAGTTGGGAACCTTGTTTCATAGGTCGGTGGCTAGGAATGTGGAGTGGCGGGAAAACTAGAAGAGTCTGAAGCGAGAGGAACTTAGTGAGAAGGCCGAGAAGGAAGCTCTCCGTACTCGACTAGAGATGGAGGTGATTGATAGAATTCACTTCGAGGAGAAGTGGGAGGATTCCAATGACAGGGTAGATGATCTAGAGGATGAGGTGCGGTGTAAGAGGAGGAAGATGAACAAGATGGGCTATGCTCTACGTACGGCTATGGAGAGTTTGATCGATGGGGTAAATCACTACCCAACTGAGCAAGGACAAACCCGATATACCATAAGTCGGGATATAGTGGCGCGCATTACACAGAAGGAGTATCAGAGCACCGTGGAGCATGGGATGTTAGATTGAGTCTAAAGGGAAAATCTCAGTAGTATAGTAGTTTATTTATGTGTTGTTAAAATGTTGTTGTAACCTTAGTCTTTGTGTAAGCCATAAAATGATGGTAACCCCAACTTTTGAAAAATGATAGAAGGGTAGTAAGCTAGTGTCATCCCCTTCTTTTGTGATATTAGGGGATAAATGTTGTCATTTATAGAAGTATGCTAGAGATAACCATGTGATGTAATGAGTTGGCATATGAGAATATAAATGATCTTAATTCCGAAACGTGTTATAATTTTTTTTCTAATTAGGAAATGTCCAAGTAATATAACTAAATAATAAAATGAAAAATTTTATGATGTAGAAACATCTTGAATCCGGATGTAGAGTAACGCGCACGGAAGAATAGGTTAATGATGAGAGAGGACCAATGGACCCGTCTGAGGCTTGTTGACTTGTTAGGAGAAGCTCTTAGGGGAAGAAACGAACCAGTACCACCCAATCCCCAAGTAGCTCCGGTCGCAAACTTCAAGGACTTTAAGAGCGTAGGACCTCCGGAATTCATGGGTACTACCGATCCTATCGTAGCACAAACGTGGATCAAGGAAATGGAGAAATCCTTTGCCATTGCTCGTGTGGGTGAAGACCAAAAAACCGTGTTCGCTACATACATGCTGAGGGGTGAAGCAAACTCTTTGGTGGGAAGCAAATCAACAGAGGGCGGGAGAAGGAATTATACCCTAGGAAAGGTTTAAGATGTTGTTCTTCAAGAATTACTTCCTCAAGAGCATGAAGAATAAGATGGAGGTAAAATTTACGGAACTCAAACAAGGAGAAATAATGATGGTATGCGACGCAGCCAAGTTCAATGAACTTCATACGATTTGCAACACATCAAGTCGACAATCAAGAAAGAAAAGCTCGACGTTTCAAGCTAGGACTAAAACCTTGGTTGTTCAACAAGGTGTCAGTCCTTCAAATTGACTCGTTCATCACATTGTTAGAGAAGGCGATAATTGCTGAGGGAGGTAGCGAGGCATTGAGCCAATACAACAAGGAGAAGAAAAACAAGAATGTTGTGGGAGAAACTCATGGAGGGAGTAGTAGTGGTGGAAGCCATCTGGGAAAGAGGAAAGGGGATAACCGCAACAACAACAACAACAACAACAACAACAACAACAACAATACCAACAATCGAACCATCAGTCAGTTAGAGGGTTATCAAGGAGGGTTTAAGAAAATAACTGAAGCTTGTTCGAAGTGTGGGAGGAACTATCAAGGGAGTGTTGGAAGGATCGCAGTGCGTCTGCTACAATCTGCGCCGAAGGGCACATTTCACCTAACTGCCTGAAACCGAAAAAGATCAAGGGATGTTTCGCGTGTGGCTCAACTGAGCATCAAATCAAGGATTGCCCAAAGAAGGGGAGCATCGGAGGAAGCGGCCAACAGGGAGGGGGCAGCAAGCTAATGATCGGCGGACCAACGCAATCCAACCGACCAACTTTCTGAACCTTTAACATGACTGTCCAGGACACAGTGACTGCAAGAGATGTAATGTCAGGTATTCTCCCAATCAATAATATAAATGCATATGTATTATTTGATTCAGGCGCTACCTATTCCTTTGTGTCTAAAGAATTTGCTAGGCAACTAAACATAACCCATGAACGCTTAGAAAATTCATTGAACATAGAGGTTGCAAATAAGGAAATAATTCCCATAAAGTTTGTCTATCGAAACTGTTGTGCGAATATTAGAGGACACGAACTAAAGGTAGACTTAATTCCGATTAGACTAGGAGAATTTGATGTGATATTAGGAATGGATTGGTTATCCAGCCATGCTGCGATAATCAATTATCAAGAGAAGAGTGTGAACCTTTAGACTTTAAATCAGTCTAAGGTAGTGTTTTATGGTAGCTCATCGCTCAAGCAATCGTGTTGCCTTACGATGATGCAAGCCAAGAAATTGTTAAAGAAAGGATGTGTAGGTTATTTGGCCTATATAATAGATACTCGAAAAAAGGGAGTATAAATAAAGAATATATCGGTAGTCAAAGATTTTCAAGGCGTGTTTCCAAACGATCTGCCTGGTCTTCCGCCAGACAGAGTAATCGAATTTGTAATAGACTTAGCACCAGGAACGACACCGATTTCAAAAGCCCTATATCGTATGGCGCCAGTGGAAATGAAGGAATCGATGATACAACTGCAAGAATTGCTAGATAAGGGTTACATTAAATGCAAGTGTCTCCTTGGGGAGCACCGTGTTATTTTTGTAAAGAAAAAGGATGGATCGATGAAGCTTTGTATCGACTATCGGGAATCGAACCGAGTGACGATTAAGAATAGATATCCATTGCCAAGGATAGACGACCTTTTCAATCAATTGAAGGGAGCGAAGTGTTTCTCCAAGATAGACTTACGAACGGGTTATCATCGGTTGAAAATATGAGAGGAGGACATACCAAAGACGGCGTTTCGAACACGTTACGGACATTAGGAATTTCTAGTGATGTTATTTAGGTTAACTAATGCTCCGGCAGCATTCATTGACCTGATGAACCGAGTTTTCAAGCCATACTTAGATAAGTTTGTAGTAGTGTTTATTGATGACATTTTGATTTATTCAAAAACTAGGGAAGAACACGTCGAACACCTGGAGATGGTATTGGAAGCCTTACAACGAGAAAAGATGTACGCTAAATTTTCAAAATGTGAATTTTGGATGGAGAAGGTTCAATTTTTAGGACACGTGATAAATCAAAATGGAATTTCCGTGGATCCTACAAAGGTGGAGGCGGTAAGTAACTGGGAACAACCAAGGACGCCAACAGAAGTAAGAAGTTTCTTAGGTTTAGCTGGGTACTATCGAAGATTCATCCAAGATTTTTCTAAGATAGCAACCCCGCTGACCAATCTAACGAGGAAGACGATGAAGTTCGTATGGACAGATAAATGCGAGGAGAGTTTTCAAGAATTGAAGAGGAGGTTGAGTGAAGCGCCTGTATTATCATTACCGGATGATACAGGAGGATTTGTAGTGTATAGTGATGTGTCGCATAGAGGAATTGGTTGTGTGCTAATGCAACATAACAAGGTCATTGTGTATGCGTCACGACAGTTGAAGTATTTTGAAAAATGATACCCTACCCATGACTTGGAGTTATCAGCGGTAGTATTTGCTTTAAAGATTTGGAGGCATTATTTGTATGGAGAAAAATGTGAGATATACACAGACCACAAGGGTCTGAAATATATCTTCACACAGAGGGACTTGAATATGCGACAAAGAAGGTGGTTGGAATTAATCAAGGATTACGACTACGAAATTCTTTATCACCCGAGAAAAGCAAACGTAGTAGCCGATGCTTTAAGTAGAAAAGGAAGGGAGAAGTTATTCAAGCTGACAACTCAAGAAAAATTAATAAGAGAAATGGAGAAGTTGGAAATAGAGATGGAAGAACCAAAAGAAGCAGGAGGAAAATTATTCGTGATGGAAGCTCACCCGACGTTAGTAGATAGAGTAAAATAAGCACAAGAGAAGGATGAAGAATGTGAGAAGATAAGGAAGAGAATAGTAGAAAATGAGGAAGAAAAGTTCAAAGTGGATAAGGATGGTATATTAAGATTTGAAGGTCGAGTATGGGTGCCAGCCATAACCGAACTAAGGGAGGAAATCCTGCACGAAGCACATAATACTACATACTCTGTTCATCCAGGTGGCACAAAGATGTACCGAGATCTTCGACATCACTTTTGGTGGCCTAATTTGAAAAGAGAAGTTGCAGAATGCGTTAGTAGATGTCTTACTTGTCAAAGGGTCAAAGCAGAACATCAAAGGCCTAGTGGACTACTTCAACCGCTGGAAATACCAGAATGGAAATGGGAGCATATTACCATGGATTTCGTGGTTGGACTTCCGATCACATATAAGGGTTATGATGCCATTTGGGTTATCGTGGACTGACTAACAAAGACAACTCATTTTCTACCTATCAAGATTCGATTCAGTTTGAACCAATTAGCAAATTTATATGTAAAGGAAATCGTTACACGACATGGAGTGCCAGTGTCGATTATCTCCGATCGAGATCCGCGTTTCACGTCAAAATTTTGGAAAAGTTTGCAAGAGCGAATGGGAACTCAGTTGAGATTAAGTACTGTTTATCACCCTCAAACCGACGGACAAAGTGAAAAAACCATACAAACATTGGAGGAAATGCTTAGAGCTTGCGTGATGGACTTCAAAGGAATTGGGATGACCATTTACCATTAGTAGAATTCTCTTACAATAATAGCTATCATGCGAGTATTGGTATGCCACCATATGAAGCTCTTTTACGGAGATAATGTAGAACACCATTATGTTAGGGACGAAGTCGGGAGAACGGCGACTTTTGGGTGGAATTAGTTCAATAAAAGGTGACGTGGTAACAACAATAAGGGCCGATTGGTAGCGACTCAAGATCGCCAAAAAGAAGTACGCCGATTTACATCGTCGAGCCAGAGACTTTGAAGTCGAAAGTTTTGCGTTTTTGAAGGTCTCTCCCTGGAAAGGAAAGATCAGATTCGGAAAGAAAGGAAAATTGAGTCCGAGATTCATAGGACCGTTCGAAATTTTGAAACGAGTGGGCAAAGTGGCATACAAAGTTGCATTACCACCTGAATTGGAACACATCCACAACGTGTTTCACATTTCGGTGTTACGTCCTTACAAGCCCGACTACAGACACGTGATCTCCTATGAGCTTATTCAAGTAGAGAAAAATTTAACGAATGAGAAAACTTCTATTCAAATACTAGATAGAAAGGAGCAAACGTTGAGGAATAAAAGTATATCTTCTGTAAAGGTGGTTTGGCGAAACCACGACACCGAAGAGGCCACGTGGGAATTAGATGATAAGATGCGAAGGGATTATCCCCATTTATTTGAGTGACCTTGTACAATTCTGAGGACGGAATTTTTATAAGGGGGGGAGGATGTAATACCCACGAATTTTAATAAATTATAATATTGAGAATAAAGATTTGTTTGCATATTTATTTGAATATAAATATATATAGTATCGACTTATATATGTGATAAGTGGTTTAATTGATTAAGCCGGTGATAATTAAACAATGAAGCAAAAGTAATGAGAAGCTTAGTTTAAACTTGTGGAGTTATGCCTAGTGTGGCAATATGATGAATTGAGAAAATACTAATTTAACTAATGATGAAATTAATTAGTATTACTAATAAATAATTACAAAATGAGGTTGATTTATTTGTTATTCATTAATTATCATGAATAATAGTATGTGAAGAGAAATCATATATAATAAGGTTTTTCATTCAATATAAAGTGAGGTGTGACATTGAAATGAAAATAGTTATTATATAAAACTATGTGATAAAAGTAAGCTTGACTTAGGTAATTGACCAAGTTGTGTGAAAAAGTCTTATGTGATATTTTGATGTGTGTGAGAATAATTAAATGGGTATTTTAAACCTATGAGAGAGAGAGAGTAACTTAGATTAAATAAATAAATTAATAATAAGTAGCATTGGTACACAATTAAATTATATCCTAGTCTAGGATAAATATTATTTGAAATAAATAATTTTACATGGATTATATGATTTTATGTGTAATGTATGAGTGGATGTATATGTATGCTCAATTGAGAACAAAGTGTAGAATAAACCTAAGTGTGCAAAGAAAATGCTGAGTATTAGAGTGTCCCAAAATCATAGTCTCATTCCAAGAAAAAGGGCTCAGTCGTGTTTTACAAAAAGCCTATGGCTCTATGCTTATTGAAAACCAAGAGAGGAATGATGGCTATGGGAAGGGAGAAGATGGAGTTGGTGGAGCTTTCCACCCACTCCTTGTTGCATAAAGGTTCCTTAAATCTTCCATGGAAACAAACCTTAGGACAAATTCTTCAAATGGATAATACTCCCTTTATAAATAGAAGTTCCCCTCTCAAAGGTAAGTGTTGGATTCTCTGAGATTTCTAATAGGAGTGTGAGCATTGTGAGCTTACATTATTTGCAAATTGAAGCTAGAAGAAGCAATACAACTTCAGAAAAGGTAATCTTCCTCTAGATGCTCATACATTCAAGTTTTGCAAAGTTCATAGAAAAGTATGAAAACACTTGTTTTAAGTTGAAATGGTTGTAGTTGAAACTTGCAAGAATGTATCAATTGATGCTAGATATTGTTAATATGGTCAAAAACGAAATCAATGAGACTTAAATGTAGTAAAATGGTCAAGTAACGAATCCGTAGGGAAGAGAATTGCTAAATGTGTTAAACTTTGGAAAAATAGCAAAAAAAAATCTTGAATTGATCCTTGAAATTTATTGTTTGTATGTGTGGGAATGTTAGAAGCATGCTAGGAGTGTTATGTAGCAAGTTTATAGCAATTATATAGCATTACTTTGCTGCTTGGATGAGAATTGGGTGGAAAATTTCATAAATTCCCGAACATGGGTGAACAGGGGATACATGCTCGTGTTTTAGCAGGGGACCTGCCCGCCCCGGCGGAGGGTTTTGAAGCACAAAGGCCAGCCCTGGCGGGGGGGGTGCTGTAACAACAAAAGAAATTTGTTTTATTGTTTGGTGCAAGAAATCTTAACTTCACCTAATTTCAAGAACATACATGCTCCTTAAACATGTATTCAATGTATGTTACAAATTGTTTAGTAGGTTTGGAGTTGAATCATGACATTTTTAGATGCAAAGTTAAAAGACAGAAATCATGTTTATAGAACCTTACGCCTTTTTGAATCCAACTCGTTGAGCATATGTTTATAGTTTAGTTAGTCTTGTAAATGCATATGAAATGTAGACTCAACATACTTTGCATGTATAGATTGTTAGACATGACATCTCAACATTTAAAAACCAATTGAGTCGAAAACTCTATGATTTATATTGTGAACTTTGGAACAATTAGAATAGGATGTGTATGCCTCTAGAGATATCCGACATGTTCACGCATCTAGTTAAACATTGTTATAAATTATGCAAGCATGTGTATAAAGAAGTTGTTTGGCAATATTATGTGGTATAATGAATAATATGGCTAGTTGATTTATGTAATGAACTCTTTTAACTTTGAAAGATGGAAATATATGAGTAACTTTAATAAAGGGTCAAAACTAGCTTAAAGGTTCTTAAATATGTGAAACAACTTAAAAATATGTAAAGTAAGAGATATTTTGCAAATACAAAAGATGAGCATATTGTACAAAAGACTTTAATGGTAAAATCAATGTGAGTTACGCATTTATGAGTTTGAATGTGTGTAGCCTACATGAATTTAGATATGTGTGATGAAAGTATGTGAAAATGTATATCAAATATATATGACTAATGAATACATATACATATATAAATAAGATAACGTAGTTCATTTAGGTGATATTACGCTATAAGTGGTAATCAACGCTAAAGGCAAGTCTCCTAACTCTCATGACTTTGGATTTCGTGCGAGTTCCCTAACTTTCATTGATTCACATATCGAATACAAGTTATCTAAATTCTTTACATTGTATATTGTATAAATCTGAATTATTAACATACTTAAGCAAATGTCTATTACTATTCGGAAATCAATTACTTTGACATTATTGCGAGCATTAGACTTATTGTTCTTAAATGCATTATAAAAGTTGTCTAAACCTTTGATTCGGTTAGACTGTTATCATACGTTAGAAAGCTATCCAAACCAATTGACTTGGTGCGGACTCTTGTAAATCTACTGAGATGAACAACCCTCTTAAAAAGGGGAAATTCTATATTGTCGGGAAACCGACGTGTGCACATAAGTATGATTAAATGTTATGCATAACGTAAGGTACCTTAGGCTGATCACCTGTTGTACTCATTTATCTTGGATTGCAGTATAATATTGTTAATTCTAGTAAGAGTTCTTAGTCTTTAATGACTGCTCAGTGTTCATTCTTATTGAACCTCGAAATAATTAAACCTTAAAATATTATTAATATCCTTCAGTCTTTAGTGACATTTATCAAACACTTTTGATATTTCTTGATATCCTTGAACTGTCATTTACTGTTATACCTTTGAAGATTCAAATGCTATAACTGTTCATTCTCTTTGCTATATTACTTGCTGGGTAAACTTGTTGCTCATTCTTGCTTCCCTAAAAACATTACAGTTAAGACAGAGCAAGGCGGTACCTCGAGAAATGACAAGGACAAGGCTACATAGTAGCTTAGTTCTTTAAGAGTAGTAGTATTTTTATTTCTATACGAACTATGATTTATTAAGGATGATTAATTATGTTTAAGTTTAATCACTGGATTATTGTAGTAATGGATTATTGTAGTAATGGTTAAGGAACCTTCCGACGCGAATATTTATATTATATGAATGTAAATTATTATATTATTTTCGTTGTCGATGATTTTAGTTTGATGTTAGAATTAGTGGGCAAATCTATGGTTGGGATGGCGGAATCTGATGTTTTGGATGCAAATGTTAGGTTTTGCTAGGATGCTTCTGACTTTGAAGGGCTTCCGAGTTTGAAAGTAAAGATTTGGTTATAATACCAAATAAGAGGTATGATATGTTCTCTTGCTTAGTTTATAGAAATTTGATAATTAATGATTGTTATTATTATGAATTGTTATTGTGGGAGGTTGTATTGATGGATTCTGAAGATATAAGGAGGGATTTTATAGAGTTTGGATGTTCACATGTTTGAATTTACATGAAATCTGAGCTTTATAAACATGTATATCACGTGTTTGTTAAAATTCCTAAATGAGGCTATTTTGCTAAAACATGAGAATTGAGTGGTGATTTTGGTAAAATAGTAAGCATACATGAATTATAAGATAATTCAATAATTTACATAATTAAATCAACCATAAAGAGTAGAAGAGGAGAAGAGTTCCACATAATTTGAGGCACTTTTAGTTGTTCTAAGAATCCTTTAAGAAGCAGAATGATGCCATCCAGGATGCTGCCTTGAAAATTCTATCATGGTTGAACACATTTTTTAAAAAACTAGATTTGTCAATTGAGAACTTGACTGTGTATGGAGATGAACTTGTTATCCAGATTTATCCCCAATACTTCTCCACGGAGTTTGTGTTATGCCCATCAGTTCATGATCATAGGCAGAGTACTAGAACTCGTGCTAGCAGATTGCTAGATTCTGACTGCTTGAGTCAACTAAATGTTATGCCAGAAGATATAGTATTGTCTATAAATAATGGTCATTGCTCTGGAGTTTCTTCATCCACAGGATCTTTGGTATGCATTAGTTATAACATATGCTTGTTGGCAGACAGAGATTGCATAAAAGAAATTCTTGAAAGTAGTGAAAAGTTTGAGTTTGAGATAGGGGTTAGAGATGTGGTTCCCCATCTTGAAGCAGTTGTTACATGAGTAGTCTTTAGGCAGGCAGAAGCCATTCGCATTTGGATTTATTTAGGAGATTTTTTTTGGGAAGTTCATTACTTTTTTGCAAAAGATTTTTTAAAATAAAACTCTCAATATAATTTATGAGGGAGGGAATATATTTTGTAAGGGGTCGGATTAAACTTGGACCATGTGACATTTATGCACTTGCGAAAGTGGTTTGACCATGTGATATTTGTGCTCATCTCAATTGCAGCAAAACATTAGTAGTACAATAGTAGTATTATTGCACTTTAGTAGGACACCCAAACACATTAATTAATTATATTAAAAGGTGGAATCAGAAATTCTAAGATAATCTAATGAAGGCAAAGTGGTGTTTGCAATTACTACCTCACACTAGAAAACATTAAATGGAGTGCCAGATTAGACAAAATGGGCACATAAATCTTGGTGGTATGTCCTTATTTCTTGTAGCTTGCATATTAATATCATGCCTATTATATCTTGGAATGGTATTGTGGGAATGATATAGGACAGATGAAGAAGAAAGGACCTAGTGGGCTCTATATATAAGACCCACTTGATTCTTAACAAAAAATAAAATAAAAAATTCTAGTACTCCATCCATTCCAAAAGTTTAAATAAGTTTAAAAGTGTTGCTAAATACATGCTCTTATAATACGAAAAAAGTTACTAATGTTGTCAGAGTAACACGTGTAGCTTAAAATATTAGTAAATATTATTAAAAAAACTATAAAAAATATCGTTAAATATATAGTTACTATGACATTTTATTTTGGCTTTGACAATAACAAGTAAATTATCAACAACTTCTTCCAAAAGATGACCTCGGAATTAAAGTTGTTTCCTTCTCTGTAATCTTTTCAGGTATATTTCCTTTTTCTTTGGAATGAACTAGAAAAGCTTAATGGACTATACCCAATCTCCCAGACTTCCATTTGCTAGCCCGGCCCAACTTTAATATTCAAAGCAGGGTATTCAATAAGAAAGATAAGAAAATACTATAGATTAGTTCCTATCTAGACGGCGCGCCATAAAATTGGAAAGGGTAGGTTGTACCCAGCTGTAAGGAAATGCCATTTTAATGTTAGTACCTAAAAAATCTTCTTTGTATAATGGGTGTGTGTTTATCTTTTCTTTTGTTTTATAGTTCTTTTCATTTTTAGCTTGGTATTTTAGAGTGCTGATATGGAGGGTTTTCTTCAATTGTAAGCATATCGTTTGGCAGATAGCTGTTACAATTTCAACAATGGTACTTGACTAATTTGTTGGTCATATACATATAGGAAGCATATTATTTTTTTGTATTTTTTTTTGTGGTACTGAAGTATCGTTGCTGTCATTAGATATCAGTTTGATCTTGTACAATCATCCACATGGTAGTGCTCAGTCTTGTCTCGATTCTTCTCTGACTTAAACATAGGCAAAGAGGAAAAACAAGGTAGCTACTGATATACAGACTTCTATTTAGAAAATACTCGGTCCAAGTAATTGTGACTTAAGTGTTTTCTTATTTATTTATTTTAATGACTGAAGATACTATTAATTTGGATTAAGGACCTAATTTTGTGTTCTCTTGTGACCCTGTGGAGGTGTACCAACATAGAGGCTGAAAAATTGTCATTTTTAATTGAAGTAATTGTTGGTGATTACAGATCAACCATTTCTTGATGTTTATCGGTGATTGATACTTATCAATTGGCTACATATAATGATCTGATATTTGTGATGCAGACACTACATTCAAATCTAACCACAAACTTGGAAGCTGCAGCGGCGAGTAATGGAATTAAATCTGCAGTGTACTTTGTAAAATCAATTTTTAAAGGTAGAAGGAAATATAATTCGTTCATAATTGACTTATTTCTTTTGAATTTTGAACTAGAGTAGTGATTTGGAAAACTGACTCAACATGAATCGCGATGTATGTTAGGCCTGCCAACAGAGGGAATTCAATACTGCTTTTGGAGAGGTACGAAATACTACCTTATCTATCTACCTTGCTTGAAAGCTACGCGGCTTAACCACATAAAGTTCAATAATAGCTACATAATCACATGGGAATCAAATGGACTTTTTGGTAATACATGGACAAAAATTACATTATCAGAGCATATATTCAAACTTAAACAAATATTGTTTGCAATAAGTTCTTGCTCTTTACTGCTCAACACCATCTACATTACCTTTTTGTTTGTTTTGTTACCCACAGATTATTGTTATAAAAAACACAATTATTACCCTAAACAAACAATGAAAACGGAAAACATAACAGATAAGAACACAAGAATTATGTGGTTTGCTTTTGGACTATGTCCACGGGTAGTAAAGAGGTTAATCCACTATACTGAAATACCATATTGTAGCTAATAGATTTTGTAATCTGTCCCTTAATAGAATCTTTGCAGGATATTGTGCAGTCTTTACTTGTTAAAGTTATTTGCTAAATGTTTGTGCGAAATTACTAAAATACCCTTTTACTTATCTTTATGTTAACAAATAATTTGCTTAATAGAATATTTGCAGGATTTTGTGAAGATTTATGTTAATGTTGTGATTTGTTGTTTAAATGTATGAAATCCTGTTTTTCGACTTCCATATATCTGAGATCTAGACTTATTCTTGTTGAAGCATATTTTTTTCCTTTTTTATGTCTTCACTCTACTAGATCTGTATTCCTAGTGGCTATAATATTAATACACCATTTATTTTTGTTTGTGCTTTCAAATATTTTTAATAGTGATGATTATCTTATGCACATTAACAATAGTTAAGTTATCTCCTATCTGGTTTGTTTTTAGCCTATGTCAATCCTCAGAGCGAGACCGCTTGAGAGTATGATTGAAAACTTACCTTTTCAGGACTTGTTTTCTATTTCTAAAGAGAAAATAAGGGCCGAAGCTAGGTTTTATTTCTGCCAACTCTTTTGAAGTTATTATTATTATTATTATTATTATTATTATTATTATTATTAGTACTCTTTGTCTTTCTTAGTAGTAATTTTAAAATCCCATAAAATGATATTAATGTTTCTCTTTTCTTGTATCAAATTCAGTTTCTGGGCTTGAATTCAGTGGAGTTTATTTTTGGTGGAGGGGAATAGGTTGTTCTTCCCTCCAATTAAACTTGGCAAAGACTATGTCTATTGATGAAATTAATTGTAAAGTATTGAACACGCACCATGCTTTGCTTCTTTTCAAACAAATATGTGCAATGGAATAATCCAAGTCGATTATCTGTGCCAATTTAACCAGCTTGTTTGTGAGGCTATATTTGAACGCTAACTGTGCAATAAACATCATTAATGCCTTTTTATTTAGATTTTGCAGTTTTAAATGCATTTTTGGAACTGTCAACTTGATGGTTATATGTATAAGGTTGTGATTGTCTCTTTTTGTTAAAAACTTTTCGTTATTTTTTTTGTTGATTTGTTAGTTGCTACACTTACTGTTTAAATGATATATGTATGCCTAGATTATTATTTTTATTGTCTGCATGGTAGCACATATTACAGTGATACAAATATGAATCTGGTTATGGTTCTTGACATTTCTTAACTGGGTGTTTTGTTTTCCCTCTTAACAAGGGTGAGTGTAATATTGTTGTTTATTAATCGATTTCAATTTTTATCCAATTTATTTGATAAACCGACACTGATTGACTGTATTACAATGATGAACTTGGTTATGGCTATATACCAGTTTATATGTGAATATATCAAATGCTGACAATATGTCAAATCATGAATTCCCATTGTCTGAAAATGAGAAGTCCTAAATTTAAAGTAGATTTTTCATTTCATTATTACCGTGAAATTTATAGCCGCTAACAGAATTAGAAACAACCAGACACTTCATTTGAACAAAGTATCAAACTATTTTAGCTTTATTAGAGATATGAGATTATGTGTCAAGGTTTTGCGTTAATGAGGTCAGAACATGATATTAATCAGTGCATTTTAGTTATTATACTCATATTATGTTTTCTTTGAATAAAGGGGCCAGTTGCATTTACTGATATAAGAACCTCTTTTTATTTTTCATTTTTAAAATGTGTTGTCCCCAAATAACTGTGATTGTAATTTTCTTGAGTTGCCTAAGAAAAAGTGCTTTTGGTGACCTATTTGTTTCATTTTCCTGACTTGCTATTATTTTTAAATATGTGCAGGAAGACTGCTTCTACGATCTGCCTTGCAATACTGGGTATCAAATTTCCGTGCTACGTTTACGGAAGACAAGGGACGAAATTATGAAGTGTACTCTCTCTATATATGTAGATATATACTTTGATTGAAGAACTGTGGTAGTTTTAGATGATTAATTGTAAAGATAATGAATGATTATGTAGTGGATGATTTTATTAAGTTAATAATATTTTAATTTTTTTTGTATTTTTGCCATTATTTGCTATGGTGACATTGAGCCAGCTAGGTACACAAAAAGAATGTCAAATTTTGATTTGGCAACAATATAATTCGTTACTAAAGCATTGAACAAGTTTTAATATAGCAACAATTTTTTATATATTTAGCAACAAATTTTCGTTGCTAATGGCATTAAAAATATAATATTTGGTAATGAAAAATTAACCTAATAACAATGGAGATGATATTGTTGCTAATACTAAATTAAAAGACAACATTTTTTGTCGTTGCAAATCATATCAACTTTCGTTGCACATATAAAGAAACGACAACATATAATTTCGTTGCTAATTGGCGACTTTTTCGCTTTATTGAAAAATAACCAAACAACAAACATTTTCGCTTCTCGATTGAAGATAATGTCGCTACCAAATAATATAATCAGCAACGAAAATCGTTGCTAAAAAGTTTACATTCCGCAACGAAAGTAAGCTTAGGCAACAATTTTCATAATTTACTGGAACGAAAAATGTCGTTGCAAAATGGTGTCAATTGCAATGAAAATGTATGGTCGTTGCAAAAAAAAAAGAGTTTATTTCGTTGCCAATTAGCAGGCTTTTGCAACGAAATGGGGTTTTTAGCAACGAAATTTTAATTATTCTGCAACAATACATTTTGTTACTAAATGATCGATGTATCTGTACGAAAGCCAAATTTCGTTGCAAAACGTATTACTTTTGGCAACGAAAAAATACGTTACATTCTGAAACAATTAGCAACGCTCATTCACAAGAACGAAAAGACGCAACAACAGTAAAGTCGTTGCCAAAAACCTTTAGCAACGAAATTTGACACCTTTAGCAACGAAAATCGGTTGTTGCTGAAGCCCCATTTTTATGTAGTGGAGACATAAGCACTATGTGCTTTTAAAAAAAAAATAAGTTTTCCAAAACTCCTAGCTATGTTAGAATTTGAAATTTTGACATCAAGCTAAATACGCACTATGTGCTTTTGAAAAAAAAATAATATGTAGACTCGTAATCATTTTTGAAACGGTTTAAAGTATAGTCTATGCTACTTATTTCAGCTAGACGCAAATGATTTGAAATATCAAAATATATTTTATTTATCACTCATGTACCATGTAACTCAAAAGCGAGAGATGATAAAAAGTTGATGGAGTTGTAAATACAGAAATACTTAGTGTGAATTTGATCTAAAATCGTTGTTCCACTATTGTATCATGTGTTATGACTGTGACACCCCCAAATCCCGGTACTTCATTTCCTCAAGATTTGGTGTTCACTTAATCAAAACATTCATTTCTAACTACCCAATTATAATAAATTGAATAATAAAAACCTGCCCATACAGGATAAAACTTAAATAAAATCTCCCAAGTTATCTAACCTTTAACAACAATCATTCAAATGCGAAAATTTAAATAAACTTCATTATAATCTTTAAATCAAAGTCTGAAAGTAAACTATCAAAACTATTACAAGTCTTCAGTACTTATTCATCTTTTCTTTTCCCTTACTGGTGCTAGGTACGTCACCTGTTTCAACTTTAGCTGTAAGAAATTTTACAGGCAAGAGTGAGCAAACAAGGCCCACTTGAAATAACAATAAATAAATCTTTAAACTTTTACATCAATTGCCAATATTAGGCTCAATAGAACTAAACAATATATTCTATTAACTTTCTGAAAATTATAACATTCACTGAGGGTCTAATGACCACGAATCTTGTCCACAGTTATAAGTAATCTTTCAACTTTAACTTTAACAGTCATAAGACTATAAGGACTCCACGTACTTAGAGGGATCAACCCTTCGTACAATGTATTGTGCACAACCATTTCAACGCTAAGCGTAAACCTCTATTAAAAGAGTTATTCATCTCAGTATTTAGAGTACAAGTCCGCACCAAAGGAAGTTTGGTTTGGATAAGCTTTCAAGGAAAATTTGGAATTTAACGAACATCAACTAAGAAGTAGTTGAATAAAACCAATAACACTATACTATAGAATAATCGTGATTGAATCAATCATAGTAAACTAAAGTCATGCTTTAGGAATAATCTGATAGCATACAATTTGAATAACTATAGCATACCTTGCTTGAACAACACTAAGTCAATGTTATTTAGAATTGAATAATAAGCATGTATAGCATATATAGTGGTGCTTGTTAAACAACAAGTTAAATACAAGAATAACTTGCTCCAAATAACTTACATCATTATATTGTAATCGAATTGAAAACAGTAATTGAATTAACAAGATAATAGATTAGAAAACTTGCTCAAGATTAAACTATAAGATTTGGGATACTTGTATCGTTATGAGCAACTAGATACAATGACTTACTCAATAATAGGCAACCTAGGTCTACGAAAGTGTAGAGATAGCAACTTACAACAACTGTAATTGAATTTGAAACAATAATGTACCAAATGAAATTAAACTCGCACAATGAAGTTTTGAGTTAGAGAACTTGCTCAATTATAAAAATAGAGTTAGAAAACATGCCTTTAGCACAAGCTAAACCTTACAACTTGAATCAATACCCTATACATATGTCATATTGACATAGTTAGTCATTAGCAACATTGTATATTTATATAAACAAATATATACATCATATATGTTAAATTACCCTTTCACATAATCAACTATGTTACAACTAGGTAACACTTGATAGCATGTTCATTCATAGCTTAATACTACTGAAATCATCATTTAACATTCATATTATTAACACATAACATTTATTTTCCAAATTTGTATACTTAAACAAAATCTGCCGAGAACCTTACGCTAACTTCATGTCATGCTACAGCCACAGATTTACATGTGGTTTCGTATTGCCATTGTTGAGATTAGGGCTTTGGCTCGGTCACACGAGCCATTGGTTGGCCACTGATGACATAAAAGATCACTGCGGCGTGAGATTTGTCTTCTTGGGGCAGCTGCAGCCAGAGTCCGAAACTTCGGCGACCAAGCTCGACAGCAATGACATGAACAAAAGTCAAATTGGCCTAAAGGCTCGAATCTAATAGACTGATTAACATGTAATACACATATAGACTTCATATAAACATATTGTGAAGACTTCTAACATGTTTCTACCCATAAAATAACATAAATATCAAATCTACAACACCCAATTTTAATGTTTTTGGCAAAAACTCCATTTTTGACATTTTTAATGGAAATTAACATTGTGATTTTGTTTTTCAATCAAAACAGAAATTTCAAAACACCATAGTTATGATTATACATACTCTATCAAATTCAATAATCAATTTATCAGTTTAACAACTAATTAAACCTTAATTTCTACTTTAAACTAAGTCATATTCATATATATATATATATATTTATATGAACTCACTGTGATATATTTCTTCACAATTTACATACATACATAAAGTAATTGATTATAATCATACATAATCTCAACAAAACAGTTTTACAACAACAATCATCATCTAAAGCTATATACACAAGAAATTCATCATCCATAATTATTTACAGAGAACTTTTTGGAGAAGAAAACTAAACTAAAAAAAATAAAATACAAGGATTAATATCCTACCTTTGATTAAGAAGATGATACTTTAGAGTTTAGAAGAAAATAGTTATGATTACAATCTTCTTTCCCCCAATTCTTTTCTCAATTTTTCTAAGTTCTCTCAACTTTTCTCTCTCTATTTTTCTCCTTCCCTTTTCTTCACCAAGTCTTCTTCCTAACTCTAGTCTAACTAACGTAGGAAAAATATAACGTATAAGATATAATATATATTAAATATATAATATAACTCTAGCTATAAATTATATCGCTTATGTAAGTTTTGAAAATCAAAAGCCATAAGGCTTGTTTGGTTAAACTAATAAAATAACTCATTAACCCTTACACCTTGTTCTTGGTAAATCTAACTAAAACAAATGGATTAATCCTTATACCTTGTTTGATAAAACACTATTAGATTAAAGACTTAATTATGCATTAAGACTTGTTTGACCAAAACTAAATTAAAGTCCTTTAATTTATTTTAATAACTCCTTTATAGCAAGGTTATTAGTCACACTTTTATTTAATTAATAAATCAATTAAAACATTAATCTATTAAATTACTTTAGCACATAATTTAATATCACATAACTATAATTTCTTTTATAATTGTAATTTTATTCGACCAACTAATATTTTAAATTATAATTTACCATTTAAAATATTATAATTTATTTAAATCACTATAAGCTCTCTAGCTTACTTATTAAATTAAATTGGTATATAATCTCATAACAATTAATTTTCTTAGCTCCTTAATTATTTATTCAACAAATAATTAACTAACCACATCAACTCAAATTGCCATTAAATACTTATATAAATAAATAAATATTTAATATTACACTTTAAAATTCTTGAATGTTACATCATTCCCTCATTACAAGGATTCTGTCCTCAGAATCACAACTCAAACAAATCATTCGTTACATTCTTCCCTACTTACAAAGATTCTGTCCCCAGAATCGAAGACACAGATTAAACAAATAACTCGAGTGGTACTCTTTCAACATTTTCTCTTGAGTTCCCACGTAGCTTCTTCTTCGTTGTGGTTCCTCCATATCACCTTCATGGAAAGGTATCACTTTATTCCTGAGCACTTGTTCTTTCCTGTCGACTATCTGGATATGAACCTCTTCATAAGACAAATCTTTCTCAAATTGCAACGGTTCGTACTCGATCACATGTTTGTAGTCGGGTTTATATGGTCGTAACACCGAAATGTGAAAAACATTATGAATGTTTTCCAACTCTGGAGGTAGAGCTACCTCGTAAGCCACTTCTCCCACTCTTCGCAACACTTCAAAGGGTCCAATACACCTCGGGCTTAGCTTTCCCTTTTTACCGAAATGAATTTTCCCCTTCCAGGGAGAAACTTTTAGGAATACAAAAGTTCCTACGTCGAATGCACGATCTCTTATGCATGTTGATCAAAGATACTTTTTCATCATCTTGGTCTGCTACTAATCTTGTCCTGATGAGTTTGACAACATCAACAGTTTGTTGTACCAGTTCTAGTCCTGACAGTTGGCGTTCACCGACTTCATCCCAGCACAGTGTAGTTCTGCACTTTCTTCCATACAATGCCTCGTAAGGTGGCATGCCGATGCTCGCGTGATAACTGTTGTTGTAAGCAAATTCCACCAACGGTAATTGTTCTTCCCAACTTCCTTTAAAGTTCATGACACATGCTCTCAGCATATCTTCCAATGTCTGAATTGTTCATTCACTTTGTCCATCTGTTTATGGATGATAAGCCGTACTCAATCACAACTGTTTCCCCATGCATTCTTGTAGTCTCTTCCAGAAATTCGATGTGAATTACGGATCTCTATGGGACACAATTGATACTGGCACTCCGTGCCTCGAAACGATATCCTTAATGTACAATCTTGCCAACTGATCAAGATTGAATCTAATCTTTATTGATAAAAAGTGCGCTGACTACGTCAGTCTGTCCACTATCACCCAAATTGCATCGCATCCTCTTTGAGTAGTTGGAAGACCCACCACAAAATCCATCGTGATGTGTTCCCATTTCCATTCTGGTATTTCCAACGGTTGAAGTAAACCACTAGGTCTTTGATGTTCGGCTTTTACTCTTTAACATGTCAAGCATTTCGCTACGCATTCTGCAACGTCCCTTTTCATATTCGGCCACCAAAAATGTCGGCGCAAATCTTGATACATTTTCGTGCTTCCTTGATGTATTGAATATTTTGAGCTATGAGCTTCGGTCAAAATTTCTTCTTCCAGTTCTGGTGTCGCTGGAACCCAAATTCTTCCCTCAAACCGTAGTAGTCCTTCAGTATCGATCTTGTATTTTACATCACTACTCTCAATCAGATTCTCTTTGATTTTTCCACACTCTTCATCTTGTAGTTGAGCATTCTTCACTTTGTCCACTAAAGTTGGACCCGCTTCTATCTGGAATAATTGTTCATCAGATTTTTTTGGAAATTTGATTTCTAACTCCAGTTTTTTCATTGCTGAAATGAGCTCCTCCTGAGTTGTTATCAACATCAACTTCTCTCAACCTTTCCTGCTCAAATCATCTGCAACCACATTCGCTTTTTCCGGATGATAAAAGATCTCACAATCGTAATCTTTTATTAGTTCCATCCACCTTCTTTGACGCATGTTCAAATCCTTCTGTATGAAAATATACTTCAGAATTTTGTGGTCTGTGTAGATCTCACATTTCTCTCCATAAAGATAGTGTCTCCATATCTTCAGAGCAAATACAACTGCAGCCAATTCCAAATCATGAGTTGGATACCCTTTCTAATAATCTTTCAGTTGTCTTGATGCATAGGCAATAACTTTGTCGTTCTGCATAAGAACACAACCCAACCCTTTGTGTGAGGCATCACTATACACCACAAAATTTCCTGTATTATCTGGTAATGTCAACACAGGTGCCATACTTAACTTTTTCTTCAAATCTTAGAAACTCTCTTCACACTTCTCCGTCCAAACGAATTTTACAGCTTTTCTTGTCAAATTTGTTAGCGGAGTGGCTATCTTAGAAAAATCTTGAATAAATCTTCTATAATAACCAGCCAGTCCCAAGAAACACCTCACTTCTGACGGTGTTCTTGGTTATTCCCAATTGATTACAGCTTCCACTTTTGATGGATCCACTGAAATCCCATCTTTGTCAATCACATGACCCAAAAATTGTACACGATCGAGCCAAAATTCGCACTTAAAGAATTTCACGTATAGCTTTTCCTTCCTTAGTGTTTCCAATGTCAAACGTAAATGTTCCACGTGTTCTTCTTGAGTTTTGGAATACACTAGAATGTCATCAATAAATACCACTACAAACTTGTCTAAGAATGGTTTAAACACCCTGTTCATCAAATTCATGAACGCAACAAGGGCATTTGTTAAACCAAAAGACATCACCAGAAACTCGTAATGTCTGTACCGAGTTCTGAATGCCATTCTAGGTATATCCTCCTTTCTTACCTTCAATTGATGATACCCACTTCTCAAATCTATTTTTGAGAAATATTTAGCACCCTTCAGCTGATCAAACAAGTTATCTATTCCAGGCAACGGATACCTATTCTTAATAGTGACTTTGTTTAATTCTCTATAATCAATGCAAAGACGCATTGATCCATCCTTCTTCTTAACGAATAAAACTGGCGCTCCCCATGGCGATACGCTTGGTTGAATATATTTCTTGTCCAGCATCTCTTGCAACTGTACCATCAGTTCCTTCATTTCTACCGGAGCCATTCTCAGACATGCGGGGCCTTCGATATCGGTCTTTGTTCTTCGGCGCTAAGTTGATCACGAAACTCAATTTCTCTGCTCGTGGAAGTCCTGGAAAATCCTCTAGAAACACGTCTTCGAATTCCCTCACTACTGGTATTTCTTCTAGTTTTACACCCTTCTTCTGAGTATCGACTATGTAAGCTAAATAGCCCACACAACCTTGACTCAACAATTTCTTGGCCTGCATAGTCATCAGACATTTCATTTGTCTAGGCGACTTGCTACCACGAAATACTACCTTTGACGGAGTTATAAGGTTTACACACTTCGTTTGGCAGTCAATTACCGCTCCGTATTTGAACAACCAATCCATTCCAAAAATTACATCAAATTCCCCGAGTCTAATCGGAATCAAATCTACCAACAAGATATTCTCCTTAATGTTCACCCTACAGTTCTTTTATACGAATCTAACAGGGATTACTTCCTTATTCGCAATTTCTATGTTCAAAGGAAAATTCAGTTCTTCTCTAGGCAATTCTAACCTCTTAGCAAATTCATTAGATATAAACGAACAAGTATCACCCGAATCAAATAATACATATGCATTAATATCATTGATTGGGATAATACCTGACACCACATCTTTTGATTGCACAACATCTTGCATGTCATGTGTTGAAGGTTACGGTACGGGTTTGTTTGATCTTTGCGCAGTCCCGAATGGCCCATGTACTTCCATTGTTACCTCCATTGCTTCTGGTTGTCACTCTTTCCCTCTTCTTAGGGCATTCACGAGAAAAGTGATCCTTGGATCCGCATGTGAAGCATACATTCTTCTTCGGTTGAGTGTAATTTGGGGCGATGTGACCCTCCTGGCCAAAATTAAAGCAAACTCGTTTCCCCATCAAGCACGCACCCTTGTGAAATTTCCCACATGTCGCACATGCTTCAAACTTTTTGTTTTGCTGGTTACCCTGATGGTTTCCAGCACCCATGTTCCCATTCCACTTCCTCTTCAAGTTGTTGTTGTTGTTGTTTCCACCACTACCACCTCCATTCTTAATCTCATTCTCATTCTTCTTCTTCTTTTGTTCCTGATTGAACTTTGTCACTGCCTCGCCTCCACCTTCAGCCGAGTAATTGCTTTCTCCATCACTGCATGCGCAAATGTCTTCAACTTGAACAGGATACCCTCATCATGCATGCCAGGGCTTGATCCCTGTTCAAATCTCTTCGCCTTACGCTCGTCTGTGCTGACTTGATATGGCGAAAACCTCGCCAATTCATTGAATTTTTCGGCATACTCGGATACCGTCATCGTCTCTTGTTTTAGTTCCAGAAACTGCACTTCTAGCTGACTCTTCGAACTCTCCAGAAAATAGGTCTCAAGAACAACTCCTTGAACCTATCCTGTGTCATCACTCCACGGCCCTTCACGAGTTTTATTGGCCTGCCACCAATAACTAGCTTCTGCTTTCAACATGAACGTTGCGAAAGCAGTCCTTTGATCATCCCCTACCCTAGCGACATCGAATACTTTTTCTATCTCCATAATCCAGGTTTGTGCTTCGACTGGATTCATAGACCCACGGAATTCAGGTGGTCCAACCGCCTTGTAATCCTTAAACGTTGTACCATGGTTTTGTGGTTGATTCTGCAACGCTCCTATCAGTAGTGTCACTAGTTGTTGAACGGGGTTACCGTCAACATTGTTGTTATTGGTAGTTCTCTCATTGTTTCTCTGTCGGGGTGGTTCACGTCTGGGAGGCATTTTCTGTTAAAACAAAACATCTATTAGACTATTACTCAACTTCTTTAAGTATTTTCTAATTAACTTGCCTCCACAACAGAAATAACCACATAGCACATAACACTTTGAATAAAGTAACAACTTTTATTTATTCAAAACCTTTTTAGAAAATATAAAACAATAGCATCACTGCTATCTACATTACTTTCCTGAACTACAAAAGTTTCAGGACAACATCATAGTCATATCCCATAGGTTGCATAACACTTGGGATTTACAATTTATTTAACCTTTCTCTCATCGCATACATGCTACGATGTTCTATTACGGATACTTCTTAGCCCTATCACGTTCTTCCTCCATGACTCGAAACATTGTTCTGCGATCTAACACGAATGATGGCAGCGTCTCGAACTGAATCGGATATCCCATGACCCGATCTTGAGCTCGATTAATTGCGATGTTAAATACTTTATCCATCTCTTCCATCTTCATCCTCTTTTCTTGTGTGTCTCTTGCTGCTAATCTGGTTCGTTGAAAAGCTTCCTCGTAAGCATCTTCACTCTTGCCCTCTTAGCGACTTCTTCTCTCATCTTGTTCTTGATTCGTGACCACTTGATCGATTTGCTCTTTCTCTCCTTGATGCATACTAGTTTCTCCTCGACATTTGTCAATCGTTCCTCACGATCCTGGATCTCGCCCGTCTTTTTTGTGTCATTGCGCTTTGTTGTTCACTACTATCTCCTGCAACTCCTCAATCAGATCCACAAGTTCCACGTTACGGTCATGCACCTCATCGTTATATCTGACTTTCTTTATCGAGTTAAGTGGAATCCTTTCCTCCTCGTCCTCATCATCCTCATCCTCCCGTGGTAACTCAATGGGATCCTCCTCATCTGCTTCCACATCATCATCCTCATCTTCAACTCTCGTGACCAATCTGGTGACTCCGTGGCGATGGTTGTTCCCAAACTTCAAATGTCGCGAGGCTCCTCCTCTATAGGCATTTGAGGTCCCTCCTCCCTAACTTTGGGATTCTCCACATTAGTCATCATGACAACAAATTTTAAAAATTTTAATTATTAATCATTACTACTCGATACTCACGAAGTACATAAACTATAAACACATAAGCACATAAGTGTTTTATTACTTCTTTCTTAAAACTCGATAAGAGTTATCTCCACTATCTTTTCAAAGGTTACTTCCTAAGGCTTTTCCCCCACCTAAGGTTCATAACCTAAAGCTTTGATACCAACTCAGTGATGACCCCCAAATCCACGGTACTTCATTTCCTCAAGATTTGGTGTTCACTTAATCAAAACATTCATTTCTAACTACCCAATTATAATAAATTGAATAATAAAAACACGCCTATACAGAGGATAAAACTTAAATAAAATCTCCTGTGTTATCTAACCTTTAACAACAATCATTCAAATGCGAAAATTTAAATAAACTTCATTACAATCTTTAAATCAAAGTCTGAAAGTAAACTATCAAAACTATTACAAGTCTTCAGTACTTATTCATCTTTCCTTTTCCCTTATTGGTGCTAGGTATGTCACCCGTTTCAACTTTAGCTGTAAGAAATTTTACAGGCAAGAGTGAGCAAACAAGGCCCACTTGAAATAACAATAAATAAATATTTAAACTTTTACATCAATTGCCAATATTAGGCTCAATAGAACTAAACAATATATTCTATTAACTTTCTGAAAATTATAACATTCACTGAGGGTCTAATGACCACGAATCTTGTCCACAGTTATAAGTAATCTCTCAACTTTAACTTTAACAGTCATAAGACTATAAGGACTCCACGTACTTAGGGGGATCAACCCTTCGTACAATGTATTGTGCACAACTATTTCAACGCTAAGCGTAAACCTCTATTAAAAGAGTTGTTCATCTCAATATTTAGAGTACAAGTCCGTACCAAAGGAAGTTTGGTTTGGATAAGCTTTCAAGGAAAATTTGGAATTTAACGAACATCAACTAAGGAGTAGTTGAATAAAACCAATAACACTATACTATAGAATAATCGTGATTGAATCAATCATAGTAAACTAAAGTCATGCTTTAGGAATAATCTGGTAGCATATAATTTGAATAACTATAGAATACCTTGCTTGAACAACACTAAGTCAAGGTTATTTAGAATTGAATAATAAGCATGCATAGCATATATAGTGGTGCATGCTAAACAACAAGTTAAATACAAGAATAACTTGCTCCAAATAACTTACATCATTATATTGTAATCGAATTGAAAACAGTAATTGAATTAACAAGATAATAGATTAGAAAACTTGCTCAAGATTAAACTATAAGATTTGGGATACTTGTATCATCATGAGCAACTAGATACAATGACTTACTCAATAATAGGCAACCTAGCTCTACGAAAGTGTAGAGATAGCAACTTACAACAACTGTAATTGAATTTGAAAACAATAATGTACCAAATGAAATTAAACTCGCACAATGAAGTTTTGAGTTAGAGAACTTGCTCAATTATAAAAATAGAGTTAGAAAACTTGCCTTTAGCACAAGCTAAACCTTACAACTTGAATCAATACCCTATACATATGTCATATTGACATAGTTAGTCATTAGCAACATTGTATATTTATATAAACAAATATATACATCATATAGGTTAAATTACCCTTTCACATAATCAACTATGTTACAAATAGGTAACACTTGATAGCATGTTCATTCATAGCTTAATACTACTGAAATCATCACTTAACATTCATATTATTAACACATAACATTTATTTTCCAAATTTGTATACTTAAACTAAATTGTCAGAACCTTCTGCTAACTCGTGCTGCGGCGCCACAACTTACACTGTGGTTCGCGCTGCGGCTCGGGTCATAGGCCATTGGTTGGCATTGTAGCGTGGCCTTGCCATGCATTGATGGCATGGCGGTATATTATATTGACGCGAATTTATCTTCTTTGGGCATGCTGCAGCTTCCAGTCGAAACTTCAGCGACAAGCTTTATAACATCATGAACAAAAGCCAAATTGGCCTAAAAGCTCGAATCTAATAGACTGATTAACATGTAATACACATATAGACTTCATATAAACATATTGTGAAGACTTCTAACATGTTTCTACCCATAAAATAACATAAACATCAAATCTACAACACCTAATTTCAATGTTTTTGGCAAAAACTCCATTTTTGACATTTTTAATGGAAATCAACACTGTGATTTTGTTTTTCAATCAAAACAGAAATTTCAAAATACCATAGTTATGATTATACATACTCTATCAAATTCAATAATCAATTTATCAGTTTAACAACTAATTAAACCTTAATTTCTACTTTAAACTAAGTCATATTCATATATATATATATATATATATATATTTATATGAACTCACTGTGATATATTTCTTCACAATTTACATACATACATAAAGTAATTGATTATAATCATACATAATCTCAACAAAACAGTTTTACAACAACAATCATCATCTAAAGCTATATACACAAGAAATTCATCATCCATAATTATTTACAGAGAACTTTTTGGAGAAGAAAACTAAACTAAAAAAAATAAAATACAAGGATTAATATCCTACCTTTGATTAAGAAGATGATACTTTAGAGTTTAGAAGAAAATAGTTATGATTACAATCTTCTTTCCCCCAATTCTTTTCTCAATTTTTCTAAGTTCTCTCAACTTTTCTCTCTCTATTTTTCTCCTTCTCTTTTCTTCACCAAGTCTTCTTCCTAACTCTAGTCTAACTAACGTAGGAAAAATATAACGTATAAGATATAATATATATTAAATATATAATATAACTCTAGCTATAAATTATATCAGTTATGTAAGTTTTGAAAATCAAAAGCCATAAGGCTTGTTTGGTTAAACTAATAAAAATAACTCATTAACCCTTACACCTTGTTTGGTAAATCTAACTAAAACAAATGGATTAATCCTTATACCTTGTTTGATAAAACACTATTAGATTAAAGACTTAATTATGCATTAAGACTTGTTTGACCAAAACTAAATTAAAGTCCTTTAATTTATTTTAATAACTCCTTTATAGCAAGGTTATTAGTCACACTTTTATTTAATTAATAAATCAATTAAAACATTAATCTATTAAATTACTTTAGCACATAATTTAATATCACATAACTATAATTTCTTTTATAATTGTAATTTTATTCGACCAACTAATATTTTAAATTACAATTTCCCATTTAAAATATTATAATTTATTTAAATCACTATAAGCTCTCTAGCTTACTTATTAAATTAAATTGGTATATAATCTCATAACAATTAATTTTCTTAGCTCCTTAATTATTTATTAAACAAATATTTAACTAAACCACATCAACTCAAATTGCCATTAAATACTTATATAAATCAATAAATATTTAATATTACACTTTAAAATTCTGGAATGTTACAATGACAAAGTCATACGATGACGGTATCCTCAAACGGACTGTTAATACAGTATGATATCATGACGTCATTCTAAAAAAAACAAATTTTTAATTTGCCAACGGGGTTTGGCTACACCTAAATAATTCTATTGAATTGAATTATTGATATGAGTCTATGCTATTCGATTCAGCTAGACTAATGTTTATGAAAACTCTAAGTGTTCATTGAAAGAAATTTCCCGAACCAAATTATTTTGGTACGAAATCTAATAAGACTGAGGAAAATTTTTGTGGCTATGGCAGTGACGAGAAACAGATTCGACCAACAGTACTTAATAAGTACAGGGCATACCGGGCTAATTACCCACTATGACCGTAAGTTATGACGGTTAGCTGATGAATTTCCATATAACCTTTGCGAAAATGATAGACAATAGTCTATATAACCCCTCAGCATAATTGAAATTTTTTAATTTTTGTGAGGAATGTATTGGGTATCATGTAAGCCTGCGTATGAATGGTGTATGGTGTAAGGTAAATTTCGGGGATGAAATTTTTAGAAGAATGGGTGAATGTGACAGCCCAAGAATTTAGAAAAATTTTAAAATTTTAATTAATTGATTTAAGGTTCAATTTTAGAACCTAGACAGAAAATAAGTGTATGCGTTTGATATTTTTGAGAATGAATTTTGAGGATTTCAAAATTCTGGGAAGGATTTAGGTGAATTATTCAGGATTAAGGGAATAAGTGAATATGTTCTGTGTATATGTCTACAGTGTGTGGTTAAGGGTCAAGGGTTGACCAGATAAACAATATCTGTAACTAACCCTAGGTATATATTAAGAACGTCAACGTTCAGTTAGAAAACCCTAGCGAATTATAAGAAACCCTAAAACTGGTTCTGAAAATCTAATTTCAGTTCCAGGAATCTGAAACCCTAATTCAGAAGTTGAAACCCTAATTTGGGAATGCGGATGTTAGTATAAGGTTTAACGTTATTAAATATAACCTAATTAGGGGAAACCCTAAAGATTTACTGGAAACCCTAATTGATTTAGAAAACCCTAATTTTTGGATTAGAAACCCTAATTTATAATTAGAAAAAACCTAAGTGTTAATTTAATACTTTTAATGTTAATTAGAAAACCTTAATCCTAATTTTCAAGTTATAAGTAATTAGAAAACCCTAATCTAATTAGGAAACCTAATTTCTAAATTAGAAAAATTATTTTTCTATTTTAAACCCTAATTCGTGGGTTGTAAACCCTAATGACCAATTTTGACCCTAATTACTAAATTAGCAATTTTAATTAGAAAATAATAATCCTAATTAGCAAGATTTAAATTATGATTAAATTTTTTTAATATAATTAAATAATTCTAATTATAATTTGGAAATATTAATTTTTGATTTTGAAAACCTAATTTGGAAATTTTAGAATTTATTTTTTTAAACCTAAGGGTTCAAACCCTAAACCCTAAGGGCTCAAACCCTAAACCCTAAGGGTTAGGGCAAAAGACTAGTGTGCCATTAAAATTGAAAATCAAATGATTATTTTGCCCTTTTTCAATTCTTTAATTAGGAAGTGTGTAGATCTTGCAATACCTTGAGTTGGTGACCAACTACATGACTTCCATGTGCCATTTATCTCTCATATCAGCAGCCATCTCAGCCATTACATAGCAACATGTTATATATAGAGTTAGAGAGAGAAAACCCACTCACTTTACTTGATAACTTGTCTAAGACTTGCATCTCTCTAAAATTTTGAGAGTTGGAGTAAAAGAGGGTCATGTGTATAGCCATTTTTAGTTCTTAACTTACCAAGAACAGATTCAAAAGTCAGAATCAAAAATCAAAGTGTAAAAGAGGTATAAACCCTAATCCTAGAAATCTTTTGATTTGATGTTGAATGTTGTTGTTTATTGGTTAAAGTTATGTTAGAGGGTGTCATTTGATGATCTGGGTTGCTAAAACTTAGATCCATATCATTTTGATACTCGAAATTAAAGTTTTTAGAACTGATCTATGAACCCTAAAACATGGTCTGACAGCCGAATGTCAAGGCTCATAGATCCTTTCTTGTTAAATGTTTTTGTGTTTTAAACGTGTGTACTTGTAGTATGTTGTAAGGACTTTGATCCGGAACTTGAATCAAGTCCAAATCAAGTGTATATCCAAAGTTATCAGTGGTCAAAACCCGTTGACTGTTCACGAAACTAAAAATCTAGGCAGCCCAGATTTGCCCAGATTGGTCTGACAACTTTTCTGAGCCTTAGATCTGGCTATGTGTTAGTGTTTAGTCCAGGTTGTTGTGTTGATCTCGTAGACTGGTATAGGGACTACACGATCGTGCCTTTAAATTTCACATATCATGATCAGGATCGAAATTAATCTAGGTCAAGCCAGCGTTGACCAACAGCTTGGGAAGAAATCTGGGAAAACCCAGATCTTCAAGAACAGTTTCCTGATCTCTACTTTGACCGGCAAAAATCTTTAAACCATGATGTTAAGATGTTTATCTGATGATGTATTATTGTTCCCTGACATCGAGACTACAATACTGAACCCTTAAATGACACTTACTAATTCAGGAACGTGTTGATTAAAAGCCCATAAAGTAGACCCTCGAAGTGTTCTTCATTTCTAGAGCTTTGATCTTGCTGTTGTGTTATGATTTGGCCATGGAACATGTTTAGAGTTGTAGTACTACATTAGTAGTACAACATTAACTCATTTACAAGCCCAGAATACATTAGGAACTTAGAGAAAATCATGGTCAAAGTAGCAACCTACAAACTGGCGATGAATGCTCAAGAATAGCTTAAGAACACCTATAACGACAGTTCTGTCGCTATAGGGCACTTTATTAATTATTAAATTCCGAAAATTAATTACTTTAATAAATAAATTGAAATAAATAGTTTTTAATTATGAAAAATACATAATAAATTTCTAAAAATTATTTTAAAGTCCGAAAATAGTTTTTAATTATTTTGAGTATATTTCATAAATATTTAATATTTTGGAATATAAATGGTATTTAATTTATTTAATTATAATATTAAATAAATTATTTAAAAATGATTTTAATACATGAAAATTTATATTATGGTAAAAGAAACTATTTTAAGTTATTTTTAGTGACTTTTAATATTTTGTGATGAATTTCATTAATTAATCAATATTAATGATAATTAATTTATTTAATAAATATATTAAATAAATTGTGGAAAAATAGAATTAATGTTTTAAAAATCATATAAAAATGATTTAAGTGTTAGAAAAATATTTTAAGTTATAAAATATAACTTTTGATATTTTGTCATAAAAATATTAATATTTTAATATTAATAATAATTATCGGATAATGAATTTAACTGTTTAAGGTATTAAAAAAAAACTTTTGTGGCGCCCCCAAAATAGGTATACATCACCCATTCTGAGTCGCCAAATACATGGTACAGAAACAAATACAAATTCAGTAATACAATTATCGTGCAAAATACGACAACACATATACTGTGAGTTTGAATACAACTATTGTCTAATAGAGAGTATACAAACTCAAAAGGAGTCCTCATTATAATTATTGATACACTATTTTACAAAATAGTGAGGACTACTAATACAACTATCCTGAACCATCACTCCATATACCCCGGCTAGTTCTTGTTATGTTCTCACCTCCTGAGAAGAAAAATAGAACAAAAAGGAAAAGGGTGAGCTCAACTAGCCCAGTAAAGAATATTATGACTAAGATAATATACAACAATTTATCATTAGTCTTCAACAAGGAAAAATCAGATAAAATATAATAGACAACAGGTTTTAGATCAACAACTGCAGCGAAAATAGCAATCTATTAAAAGAGTCAAGTAGAGAGAATTCTACTATCTTCTAAGATTTAAAAATCAATCATCAATATTTTATCCCTGTAACATCAATCAATATACATCTTGAATCAAATATTCATCTTTGCACTATAGGCCAAAGATATTCATTTGTTTCACCAGTTGATCATGTTCATCTCAACACCTGTTCATCTTTGCTCTACAGGCCAAAGATATTCATTAGGTAATCATTCATCTTTGCACTACAGGCCAAAGATATTCAGTTATATCATCATTTAGGACTGAGGATGATGAAAAATATCTTAAAGAAAACGAATCCAGTGAGATAAAAGAACAAATATTAGGGATTCGTATTACAGTTTATCCAAGTTCAATAATACTCTAAAATAACCAATTTTGAAGCAGAATTCAAAAATAAAGATCAAAACATGGATACAATCAAAGATAGTAACCATAATAGACATCTTGGACAAAAAGGAAAATTTTCATTTTTCGGTGAATAGTGTCGTATTCGTGAATAGTGTCGTATACGTGAATAGTAACCCCGACACAAAAAGGTAGAAATTCCATAATAAAATCCATACCGAAATGAGTCTTCTCTTGAGTTCTTGAAAACTCTTCTCACAATCCTCACTCCAACCGAATTTTGTATCTTTACGAGTCAGCTGAGTTAACGGAGTAGCGATTCAAGAAAATCCTTCAACGAATCTCCGATAATAACCAGCTAAGCCTAGAAAACTACGTACTTCGGTCACCGACTACGGTTGCTCCCAACTTTGTATTGCTTCAATTTTCGTCGGGTCGACAGATACTCCATGTTTTGACACCACGTGCCCAAGGAATGCTACTTCCTCAAGCCAGAACTCGCATTTCTTTAGCTTGGCATATAACTTGTTATTACGAAGCCTTTGCTGTACCAGCTTCAAATGGCACTCATAATCTTCACGACTTTTGGAATAGATGATGATGTCATCAATAAAGACAACAACGAACTGATCTAAATATTCTTTGAACACACGGTTCATCATATCCATGAAAGCAACAGGAGCATTAGTCAATCCAAAAAACATGACTAAAAATTCATAATGCCCGTACCGAGTTCTGAAGGCAGTCTTTGGAATATCCTCAGTTTTAATCTTCAGCTGATGATATCCAGAACGAAGATCGATCTTTGAAAAGAATTGTGCTCCTTGCAACTGGTCGAACAAGTCATCCATGCGAGGTAGCGAATACCTATTCTTGATAGTGACATGGTTCAATTCTCGAAAGTCAATACAAAGTCGCATACTCCCGTCTTTCTTCTTTACGAATAAAATAGTAGCACCCCAAGGAGATGTACTAGGATGAATGAAACTGATGTCTAACAATTCCTGTAGTTGGACTTTAAACTCCTGAAGTTCAATAGGATCCATTCGATATGGGGTTTTAGAAATGGGTTTTGTACCCTGTTCAAGGTCAATAAAGACTTCAACATCACGTTCTGGGGGTAGACTGGGAAGTTCTTCAGAAAATACATCAGGAAATTCACTAACAACAGAAATATTATTCAAATCTGACGTGTTTTTGTTCAAGTCCGTGACATGGGCTAAGAAAGCTTGACATTCGTTTTTCAATAAGTGAATAACTTTATGGCTTGATATGACAGTGACTGATTTTAGTGGTTTAGTTGCTTGAATTCGCATAACAGGTTGGTTAGGAATATGAAAACTAACAACCTTATGAAAAAATCAATTTTGGCATGATGAGTGGTTAACCAATCAATCCCTAAAATCACATCAAAAGCAAGAATTTTTAATGAAATAAGATCGGCAGGTAATGTTATGGTTCCAACTTGAATCAAGCAAGATTTATAAACAATAAATGTAATGAAAGTTTCTCCTAACGGAGTCTCAACAGATAAGTCAAGGTCTAACTTCTCCGGAGTCAAGTTTAAACGTTGAGCACAAGCAGGACAGATAAAAGAATGGGTAGAACCGGTATCTAATAAAGTATAAACTTCGTAAGAGTTTATGATTAGCTTACCCGTTATCACCTCGTTTGGGTTCCTCGCGTTTTGGGCAGTCACGACAAATGCCCTTCCCGGAACCACCGACTTTGACTTGTCCGGGACAGCCTTTGGAGTCACCATCCCCGTTGAACTTGGTTTCGCAACTAGACAATCTTTAGCTATATGACCTTCCTTTCCACAGTTATAACACACCTTGGATTGTTGTGGGCAGTTTGGGCTGATGTGTTCCTCTTTCCCGCATTTGTAACAAACGACTGGTGCTCGTTCTCCTCCCCTATAAACAGTTGATGTTTGTGCTGGCGTCTTCACGTTATAATTGTTGTACCTTCTCTTTTTGAAATCTCCTCCCGACTTGCTTCTTCTATTTTCACGGCCACGATTACGACCAGAGTGGTTACCGCTTTTGTCCGAATGTTTTCCGCCCTGCTGGTTTTCATTGCTCCGATGACCCTAGTTGTGTTCCCTCGGTTGAACATACTCATTATCTCGCTCTAATAATTGAGCCCTGTTTACAACATCTGAATATAAAGAAAATTTATGAGAGATAAGATATTACCGAATCTCGGGTTTTAGACCTCTCAGAAACATCCTTGTCATTCGTTCCTCATTCTCTATCAAATCAGGTGCAAACCTGGATAACTCAACGAACTTCGCCTCGTACTGGGACACCGTCATGTTGTTTTGTTCCAGTCTGATAAACTCTACCTCCTTCATATGACGAATACTTTCAGGAAAGTACTTGTCAATGAATAGTTTCTGAAACGTTTCCCAAGACATGTTGAATGTGGCGGTCAGATGCGCTTCACGAGACTCCCACCAAAGAGTCCGCCTCACCGCGAACATAAAGGTGGCGAATGGAACCTTCTGTTCCTCCGTGCATCCCAAAACATCGAATATCTTGGTAATTTGCTTGACCCACGTTTTCGCCTTATTCGGATCCGACTTTCCAATAAATTTCTAGTGGTCCCAACTCCTTAAATTGTTTGGCTGTGACAAGTCGCGCATTGTTTCCACCCGTATTTTGTACACGAGTCTCCCTCGTCTGATTTTGCATGAACTGCAAAAAGCTCCTAAACATCCCATCATTCATCGTTTGCTCGGTAGTATTGTTTACAGGAGGAATATTTTATTCCTGTTGTACGTTCTCCTGGCTTGTGACTAAAGGTTGTTCCACAGTCTCATACACTCCATTGTTAACGTTCTCAGCAGCCATTCTTAAATACTCCCATAAAACAAGGGTTATTTAAACAAATTAACATATCACATAATATCCCTATATTATGACCGACCAATAAATAAGCTTAGGTAGGACATACTAGCGAAAGATTTACTCATCTCTCCCCTCCTAGTTCTATTCCCCGATATCCGCCAGAGATCATATCCCTAAGCTCTGATACCAACTGTGACGCCCCCAAAATATGTATACATCACCCATTCTGAGTCGCCAAATACATGGTACAGAAACAAATACAACTTCAGTAATACAATTGTCGTGCAAAATACGACAACACATATACTGTGAGTTTGAATACAACTATTGTCTAATAGAGAGTATACAAATTCTAAAGGAGTCCTCATTACAATTAATGATACAATATTTTACAAAATAGTGAGGACTACTAATACAACTATCATGAACCATCACTCCATACCCTGGCTAGTTCCTGCTATGTTCTCACCTCCTGAGAAGAAAAATGGAACAAAAAGGAAAAGGGTGAGCTCAACTAGCCCAGTAAAGAATATTATGACTAAGATAATATACACCAATTTATCATTAGTCTTCAACAGGAAAAAATCTGATAAAATATAATAGACAACAGGTTTTAGATCAACAACTGTAGCAGAAACATCAATCAATTAGAAGAGTCAAGTAGAGAAAGAATTCTACTATCTTCTAAGATTTAAAAGTCCTTCATCAATATTTTATCCCTGTAACATCAATCAATATACATCTTGAATCAAATAGTCATCGTTGCACTACAGGCCAAAGATATTCATTTGTATCACCAGTTGGTCATGTTCATCTCAACACCTATTCATCTTTGCACTACGGGCCAAAGATATTCATTGGGTAATCATTTATCTTTGCACTACAGGCCAAAGATATTCAGTTATATCATCATTTAGGACTGAGGATGATGAAAAATATCTTAAAGAAAACGAATCCAGTGAGATAAAAGAACAAATATTAGGGATTCGTATTACAGTTTATCCAAGTTCAATAATACTCCAAAATAACCAATTTTGAAGCAGAATTCAAAAATAAAGATCAAAACATGGATACAATCAAAGATAGTAACCATAATAGACATCTTGGACAAAAAGGAAAATTTTCATTTTTCGGTGAATAGTGTCGTATTCGTGAATAGTGCCGTATACGTGAATAGTAACCCCGACACAAAAAGGTAGAACTTCCATAATAAAATTCATACCAATATTTCGGTATAATGATATTGAAAGAATAACATCATTTAGAAAGAAAATAACATCCCTTACCTCAAAATAACCGTACTTCTGACTGAATTTTGGATATAGTGCTGACAGAACTTGCACTGAATAGCAACTCTCAAAGTATTTAAATACTCACTAAAATACGCTCAACAATATAGAGGGAAAGAAAACTTGTTTCTGGTGTGATTTTCAATTCTAACCTAAGCGCCTATTTATAGGAAAATGCTTGAACACCAAAGGAGACAAATAATAAAATATTATTATTATTTTTTTCTTTTTCTCTATGCATGCTAGGTTGGACAATCAAGACCAGCCATCTTTGAACAAAATTAGCAGCCCACATGTTTTCAAACAAAAGTGGGTCCCACCCAATTTTAATAAAAATCATTTTATTTTTTGAAACTTCAGTAATTCATAATAAATAGCCCGTTTATCAAAAAAATATGAATTTTATGTTCATTCCACACGAAATCGAATTCTCTACAACTTTGTAGAAGAAAGTTTTTCCAAATTCCAATAAGAAAATACCTGAAATCCACATACAGACAATTTTCAAAACCTCTATTCCGACAAAATACTGATAAAACACCTCATCATTAATTCCATCATTTATAACCACATAAATTAAATATATCCATCAATTATGCATCAAATAAATATTTCCTTATCATATAAATTAATAATTAATTATTCACAAATAATATTACAGAATCACAATAATGACAACCATGCAGTTCCTAGGAAAGAGGGGACTTTCCGATAAGGATTTCTCCTTACTGGCGCACAATTAGGTGACCAAACCTCTCCTTGACATAACTTTCTAGACATTGTCAATAATGCTATCTAATAATATTATTCAAATAATATGAATTATTGATCTGATAATGGAAAATACTGTGCAGTGACAATTATTGAACAACAATAATATAAAATATCAACACAACAATTATTGAATCAATAAAATAAAATATTGAACAGTAATTACTGTAACAATTATTAAGTAGTGCCTTCTTACGTAAGAATCAATAATTCAATAATACTGTGCAATACCATGTGCTACTGTGCAACCACGCGTATTACTGTATTTTAACCACCAGATATTCCAATAGTGTTAACGGTAACAATTACGCTGTTATTTATAAAACTCAAACTTTGTCGTTTTCTTCTTCCGACAGTTATCCATTATGGGGCCCACAAATGACATTTATATTATATAAATACGTTATTAATGATTGAAAATTCATGATAAATAGTAATAATTATTTATGAGCTTACGAAAAATATTTTGACTGTTAATAAATTATCTTAGATAATGGTTAAGTGTTTAGGCAGAGTTTAATTGAACTTAAACTCAAAATTTTGTCTAACTAGACCGTCGGGATGTTAGAATTATGTCGGGTTCAATTCAGACTGAAATAGTTTGACTTGAGGATTGGTCTTATGTGTGTTATAGACTGATAGGCTTATGTGATAATGTGTTTAGGTTATTTTATATATTGTGATAATTTTATTCTAACTTAGTAATTGATATTATTAATATTAGGTTCAGACAAAGCGTTATAAATTGCGTAGCAGTAATCAACCGAACAGGCAAGTTTTACTTAACTCTACTTAGAGTTGTTTCATTCAGATATGCTTATGGATAATCATTGATGATTTCCATTGTAGAATTGTTCTCTGTACATATTGCATGTATAAGTCAGGTATGAAATGCTGATCACCTTTATTACCCTTCGGACCAGATATATTTGTTCATGTTTAATACTTGTTCAGTCAAAAGTTTGTTCGTGCTAATTCACAATTATATTGTTGAATTATAGCCAGCTTATTATTCAAATTATTTCAATCATGATATATCGTTAAATTATTGAACTTAAACTTGTTGGGCAACCTTCATGCTCACCCTTGCTATATCATGATAAACATTGCAGATTAAGACGTACGTCGGATACAAGGAAAGGTCAAAGACAGTTCCAGCTTTAGTATATGTGTGCATCTAAATTTGTATAAGTATTGTATATTAATATTATTGTAAGTCAAATAAGTTATGATTTGTGTATTAAGTTAAGGTTACTCGACCTTGGGGGAAAATGTGTAAATTTATTGTATAAACAATTTATGTTTATATCTTCCACAAATAGTAATAGTGATAGAATGATCAAATCGGATCCGCGGTGATTAGGGGCCCGGATTCGGGGCCCTCACAGTTGGTATCAAAGCTGTTGGTTATAAACCTAGGGTAGTGATACCTTAGACTAATAACCGAAGTGATTAGAATAAGATCTAACTCATATAGAGTTAGTCAGTCGGTAAGATTCAAAGACGAATCTCGGTGGGGTATAAGATATGGAGTTCCATCTATGCACGTAAGCCAAAGATGACTTTCATCACAATATAAGCATGAGGATGATGACAATGACATAATAATTCAATAAAACAAGTTCAAGGATAAATTTTAAAAATTTATAATTTAATTTATCCAGAATTCAATAACGTTTAAATTGTCAACATGATACTGCTTTGTGGAGTAAAATTCAAGAATGATATTGCATCAAAAATGATTTGGACCGAAAAGAAATCAATTTTTGTCATAAATAGTACTGTGGGTGAATAGTACTCCCATGAATAGTACTTCAAAAATAGTACCCCGTGAATAGTACTTTGTGAATAGTACTCGTGAATAGTATCTCGTGAATAGTACTTTATGAATAGTGCCCGTGAATAGTACTTTTGTGAATAGTACCGTATAAATGAATAGTACTCATGGACAGTACTCCGGCATGAAAAACTTAAAATTTAATAAGAATGTGCAGAAAATATCCTTGTGAAACGATACTAGATGAAGCGTAAATTTTAAGGATATTCTACTAATTTCACGGAGTATAGAAGCAATACTTTAACAAGATGAGAGTATAATCAGGAATACGAGACGAAATAATATTACTCACATACTACAGAGTATGGAAGAAAATATTATTTCTATGAATACTGAACAAAATAATATCCCTTACGAATATTAAACAAAAATAATATTCCTTACGAATATTAAATGAAGACAATGAATATTGAACGAAAATGATATTCCTTACGAATATTGAACGAAAATAATATTCATACGAATATGAAAAATAATATCTCTTCAGAATATGAAATAAATAATACCCTTTACCTCGGAAGAAGACTGGATACTGGAATAGTGAAGTAGCAGACTTCGCTTCTTCTTTCTCTCTATAGCTTCTCTTATAATTGCTCTTGTGAGACTTAGTGAATTGGTGGGAAATGTAGGAGGAATGAGCTTCTATTTATAGGAAAATATAATTTCGATAATTGCACGTTTTGGGGCTCAAAATATTATAGTATAATACCTTCATCTTTTCTTTCATTTTTAATTTAGTCCCGCAAGTATTATCAAACTTGCACCACTTCCCCTAATAGTAAATCATGTGAATTAATAGTTCAGTCATGTGACTCAATAGTATAATCATGTGAAAAAACTAATTATATTATAATACCTTCATCTATACCTCCATTTTTAATTTAGTCATGCAAGTTTTATCAATCTTGCACCACCTCCCCTAATAGTACATACATGTGAATCAATAGTACACACATGTGAACACATAGTTATAAGCATGTGAATTAATAGCAATTAATTGCTCATTTATCCGGTTAATTACCCGATTGGTTAATATAACCTCCAGACATCTATTATTATCGAAATAAATGTCAATTTCCACTAACACTAATAATCCCAACACAATAGAACTATCAATTTCATCTTTAATCAACACGAACTTATTCATTATTAATATTATAACTCACAATATTTAACAACCAGATCATACCCATGAAAGAGGGGGCTTTCCGAGAAGGATTTTTTCCTATTGGCGCGCAATTAGGTGACCAAACATCTCCTTGACAGAACTTTCTAGACATTGTCAATATTGCAAATAATAATATGAATAATTTTATCGTCTCAATTATTGATTTAATAATATATCATATTATGCAGATGATACTGTGACAATAATTGAATCAATAATATGAGAGATATGATGCAAGAATTCTTTGTAGTAATAATTGAGTATAATGAGTGACTTCACGTAAGCATCAATAATCAATACTGGTGTGCTACTATGCAACCACGCCGTATTCTTTGTACTTTTTTACTAATGGGTAGTTCAACGGTTTTAACGGTAACACTTTCGTAGTTATTTTTATAAAATGATAATTCTGCCGTTTTCTAACTACGACAATACTTCCATTGTGGGGTCCATCAATGATTGTGCCATCGTACGGATATTCCCCGACAAAAAGAATAATCCCCGACCAAACGAATATTTTATAACAAATTGCATACTTTGCAAAATTTTCACATATCACCCTTAACTTTAACCTTTTATCAATTTAACCATTTATGAAATAAAATAATAATTATAATAAAATTGAATACTTTCATTTCATAAAATTTGGGGTCTTACAACGGTTCTGTCGCTATAGGGCACTTTATTAATTATTAAATTCCAAAAATTAATTACTTTAATAAATAAATTGAAATAAATAGTTTTTAATTATGAAAAATACATAATAAATTTCTAAAAATTATTTTAAAGTCCTAAAAAAAATAGTTTTTATTGTTTTGAGTATATTTCATAAATATTTAATATTTTTAGAATATAAATAGTATTTAATTTATTTAATTATAATATTAAATAAATTATTTAAAAATGATTTTAATACATGAAAATTTATATTATGGTAAAAGAAAATATTTTAAGTTATTTTTAGTGACTTTTAATATTTTTGATGAATTTCATTAATTAATCAATATTAATGATAATTAATTTAATAAATATATTAAATAATTTGTGGAAAAATAGAATTAATATTTAAAAATCATATAAAAATGATTTAAGTGTTAGAAAAATATTTTAAGTTATAAAATATAACTTTTGATATTTTGTCATGAAAATATTAATATTTTAAAATTAATAACAATTATTGGATAATGAATTTAACTATTTAAAAATCATATAAATATGATTTTAATGTATTAAAAAATACTTTGATATATTATAAATATATAATAATATTATGTTATTATTTTCATTAATATTTAGTATTAAATAAATATTAATGATAAAAGAATTATGTGGTATTTATATTATATAAATACGTTATTAATGATTGAATATTCATGATAAATAGTAATAATTATTTATGAGCTTACGAAAAATATTTTGACTGTTAATAAATTATCTTAGATAATGGTTAAGTGTTTAGGCAGAGTTTAATTGAACTTAAACTCGAAATTTTGTCCGACTAGACCGTCGGGATGTTAGAATTGTGTCGGGTTCAATTCAGACTGAAATAGTTTGACTTGAAGATTAGTCTTATGTGTGTTATAGACTGATAGACTTATGTGATAATGTGTTTAGGTTATTTTATAGATTGTGATGATTTTATTCTAACTTAGTAATCGATATTATTAATATTAGGTTCAGACAAAGCGTTATAAATTGCATAGCAGTAATCAACCGAACAGACAAGTTTTACTTAACTCTACTTAGAGTTGTTTCATTTAGATATGCTTATGGATAATCATTGATGATTGCCATTGTAGAATTGTACTTTGTACATATTGCATGTGTAAGTAAGGTATGAAAGGTTGATCACCTTCATTACCCTTCAGTCCAGATATATTTGTTCATGTTTAATACTTGTTCAGTCAAAAGTTTGTTCGTGCTAATTCACAATTATATTGTTGAATTATAGCCAGCTTATTATTCAAATCCTTTCAATCATGATATATTGTTAAATTACTGAACTTAAACTTTCTGGGCAACCTTCATGCTCACCTTTGCTATATCTTGATAAACATTGCAGATTAAGACAAATACGTCGGATACAAGGAAAGGTCAAAGACAGTTCCAACTTTAGTATATGTGTGCAGCTAAATTTGTATAAGTATTGTATATTAATATTATTGTAAGTATTGGAGCCTAGTCCCGCGCCACTCAGTTTTTGGGGGATATGGTTCCAGGATCCGTGATGATGATGGATTGGCCAGCCTGTGTCTGAGATCTGACTCATTTGACACAGATTGACAGTTTGACCCAACGACTTGACCGGGCACATTTCTTTATTCGGCATTTGGGCAAAGATTCGGCAGAGGCAGATTCGTTTGATCCTTCTAACTCAAGCGCTAGCCCCTCGAATGACTCATTTGGCTTTATCGACGCAGATCCTCCTTTGTGTAGGCCTGACATCCCTGTTGATAGAGATCCAGTGACTCAGGAGGAGTTACATCAGGTGGAAAGGATTGATGATGTAGATATTGACACCATTATCTTCTTCTGATGTGTATTCTCGTTATCTCTTTTGATAGGCATCTGTTAGATATTGGGTGGTTGTGCCCCATTCTCGTTATATCTTTTGATAGGCCTCTGTTAGTAGTAGGGCGTCTGTGCCCCATTTCCTTATATTTTTAGCTGTACAGAGATGATGTATATAGATGATGATATACTTAGGAATGTATGTACTATTTTCCATTCCCTATATCATATTGCCATCGATTATCTGTAATGCATATATCATGTTATGCATATGTATGTATGTCCAGAGATATTCAGCATTGACCCCTGGATGGTCTTATGATATGGCCTACACAGATGTCTTCTTCAATAATCATCCGCATAGATCACACCCTACCAGACTTGGTAGCCTCCCGTCTGAGGTCGTGGTATGATAGTATGTCACCTTCAGATAGGGTGACCGTAGATCTGCTACTACAGCATTCTATGACCCTTTTGATGTTTCAGGTTCCCACAGGATTTGTGGAGGGTATGCTGAAGCGTTGGATACCAGAGAGACATGTCTTCCAGTTTTGTACCCATGAGCTGACTCCTACATTGGAGGAGTATGAGCGGTTGTCGGCTTTGCCCTTGGACAGACCTTACGCTATATGGTTGTCGAAGATATACGCCGACAGTTCATGGCCCTCACCGGGTTACGGCGTAGAGTGGTAGAGGATGAGATTACATCTGGTCATGTACTATCCCAGCGTTTCCTGATAGACAGGTTTGGCTCATTGGATAGCTATACACGTCATTCTGGAGATTTCACCATACCAGAGGATCATCGACATTTAGCCAGATTGGATGCATTTTTGATGTGCATAGTGGCGTATGTGTACATGCCACGATACATGCATGAGCTAGACATGCGTGTTATCATGGCAGTGAGAGCTCTCAGGGAGGGTCGTACCATCATTCCGATGATTGTGGCGGAGAAATTGAGGTCGACCACGTTTTGCAGTACTTACCCTGCAGGGGTATTCACAGGCAGTCCGGTCATGTTGTATGTGTGGTTTATGTCACATTTGAGACCGATTGGGACCTTCCGCCGACACGGGTACTGCTTCACCTATGATATAGCTATGTTGTAATACCCGAGAATTTTCACGTATTATTAAATGAATACATTAATGGAAATAATATTTATGTGAATATAAGTATTATTATTTTGTGAGTTTGTTAATTTAATTGATTTGTATTAGATCAATCCGTATTAAGAAGTGTGAATTGACAATGAGATTTGTGAAATGCCTTGTGTGGCATAATGTGGAACGAGGAAATTCACTAAGCGAATTAAAACGAGTATCTAGAAGATTAATCGTGCCGATCATGTGATTTCATATGTGTAATCAATACGCACGTAGACTTGTAATAACACTCTTGTGGACCTTAATTCATGTCATATAAAATGAGTTTAGTGATGAAAATTGGCACGGGCTGAAACTAAACCGGTTTAGCCTTTGTCGAGAACACACAAGACAACAAGGCCGTCAATGAAGAAGATAAAAGCTAGCGCTTTTCTTGCCATGTACAGTTGGAGAAAACTAATTTGTTTCACTTTGGAAATTAAAATAGAACAATTGTGTGATATGTGTGACATTGATAAACCACGAAATAAAGTATGTTATGTCCGACAACGGGATTGTTAAACCATTAATTAATATTAATTAATTGTGGTAGAATATTGATTTCTTAATAATTAATTAATAATATATGATTATTATTAATTGCAATATATTTATAAATATAATAAGAATTTTATCGATAATTAATGGTTATGAAATTCCATAATTTCTTCAATAAGAAGTGAATTAAATTATATTAGTAGTAATTAATCAAGGAAGTAAATAGTTTGTTTATTTGACATAAATAAATATAATAAGGTTATAATATGGTTATATGGGTGGTAGAGATAATTATGGAACTACCCAGACAATAAAACATGATTGCATTATTTTATTGCGTGTATTTAATGTACATGGACTATATGATGTTAGTATGTAAATAGCCCTAATTTCTCTTAATGTCGTAACACCTGGACATTAAAACCATTTTTGGATAACAAAGTAACTAAATGGGATGAAGCTAAGTGTTGCTGAGATTTCTTTTGTCCCAAAATGAGTGGCACAAGTACATGAACAGTAACTCAAGGCTAGAATACGTATTCTTCCAAAAAGGCAAAGCCTATTTCTTCTTCCAACTTTTTAGCTGATGATCATGGTAGGGAGTGGTGGTTATCATGAGTTTCAACCACCATCTAACAACTCCTCCATAACCTTCATGCAATCTTACAATCCATGGGTTTGATTCAATGGAAAATTGCAATGTCTGTGTAAAATTTCTTCTATAAATAGCAGACATGTTTCTCAGTTGGGTTGCTTGGAAATTTTCTGGTATTTGCTAAGTAAAAGTTGAAAGCATACAAGCATTCTTAGAGCAAGTTCCTTTCACATTTGCAGAGGTATAACTCCTCTTCCTTGCTTCTATTTTTAGTTTCTGTAAACAGAGTTCTTGAGTCATAAAAATTAAATTCTTGAATTCATGGAATTAGATGTTAAAGAGGTTGGGTATGGGTTATCTAGTTGTTATATGACTATATAAATATGTTTCAACTGTAATAGGAGTGTTTAGAAATGATTTCGTGAGTAATTTATGTGTTTGGGCTAAACAGTTGCCGAGGTTTACTGTTCCTGGCTCGAACCAGTGCAATAGCTGCCTTGTTTTTAACACTAAAGCGCTTAATTGCTTGCATGCCATCGAGATCGATTTTGAGCTTCTATTTTGCAATTTGTTATAGTACTATGACTTATAATAGCATGCCAACATGTGTAAGGGGTATATACAAGTATATGAACCTAATGTGAACATGTTAGACTAGCTTAGCATGATTAAAGAAAGCGTGTAGCTTAAAATGGATTTAAAAACTTAGAAACGAACTTAATATGTATGCATGCCATGTATGTACACTGACTTTGAAAACATGTTAGTATGACTTATAAATGCATGAATAAACCTTAAGATGGTGTTTATGAGGTTAGTAAGCAAGCATCGACAGGTAGAACTAATTAGTAAGCTTGACGACTGAAATTATGAATTTCGAACATGCTACCTTGAGGATTAGAATCTAACTTTTGTGATTGCATTTGATGTTACTCTTAGACTCACTCATGTAGTATAGGTGTATATATACCATGCTTGTGTATCATATTTCAAGAAAAGCATAAACAAAACATATTTTAACCAAATCGGTGTTAGTTTCACATATGTGTTATGAATACTCGCGAGCATGCCTAATAGGAGTTTTGTGGCTATCTTGTATGTTTAGAGAGAAAGCATGATAAACTTGGTGGTTGATTGACGCGTTAAGCTTTAAGATTCCATAGAAAGTCTAAAATTAAGAACTTATAAAGATGAACACAAGAATGGTAGAGTGATATGTGAAAGCTTCTAGCATGCATGTATGTTAAACTATAGGTGTAGTGGTATGATAGAGTGGGACAGAAACTGCAAGGCAGTAGCTCAACTTTGGTCTAGCCGGGGGGCAGTCTTGATCTCGCCATCCCTAAGCTTGGCAGTATGCGATTCTTGCATACCACGCAGCAGCCGAAACGACTTACATTTTGAACTGATGTTTGAAACATGCCTATATGATTACTTTAACTTGTAATATATGACTTATATGCTATGTAATGTTTTGAGAAACATGCTATGTGATGTAAATAGAGGTTAATTTTGATTTTCGAATGATAAGTCCAAGAGGATGTTTGCATAATATCAAAACAAAGACATGTGGGTTGAACTTAACTTATAAACTGATTTTGTACCATATGTGCATACTTGAATCATGTCAAGCTCGATTAAAGACTGTGTTAGCTAATAAAAATCTTAAACATATAATATGCTATAAATAGGATTTGAAAGTGTTGATTTCTTAACGTGGATAAACTACGCGTAAGGCAAGTTCCCCAAACTTACTCCAATTATTGTTGAGCAAGTTCTCTAACCTTACTCAAATCTATATTGACCAAGTATCCAAACCCTACCTTACATTATGCAAGTATTTTAACTCTTGCGTTACTTTATTCAACGAATATCGTAAGCTTATCTCATTGAATGCAAGTTATCCTATTTATTCGCTCAATTGAGCTAGTATGTCTAAAACTATTGTGAAAACTATTATTCATGTTGAACTTGATATTATTCTCGAATGTTGTGAAAGGGTCTATGCCATTGATTCGGCTAGACTATATGCATGTTTATAAAACTGTCCAAACCAATTGATTGGTGCAGAAATCTTGAAAATTGAGTTGAACAACCCTTAAGGTAAGGGGAATGTATGTTGTTGGGAACCCCGACACATGAGTATATTATTACTGTGGTGTTATGCATAACTTAAAGTATTTTAGACTGATCATCTATAATACTTGATTCTTTTGGGTTATCAGTTTAATATTGGTAATTCTAATAGATGTTCAATAGTCCTTAGTGACTGCTCAGTATAAATTGTTATCCAGTCGGATACTTTGATTTGTCTTTGAATTCATATATATCTGTCGATTTATATTGAATTATTGTTCTTATTCCAAGAATTTTTGATATTCATTATTCATGATATTATTCTAAAACTCTGAACTATCTTAGAGATGATACTTCGATATCTCAAACTTGTGTTATAAAACTCCTAACCCTTGTTGTATATTACTTGCTAGGCAATTTGTGCTCATTCTTTCTTATTTAAAACCTTTTAGTTAAGGCGGAACAGGGAGGTGTCTTTAGGAAAGACAAGGGCAAGGCTACCGACTAGTTTATCCCTTTTATGTTTAAATTTATTATGTTATATTAAGATAATTTTTAGACTATGTTAAGCTTAAGTAGGATTATGTAATATTTCTTTATTCGATATTATTATGTAAGCTATTAAGCACTGTAGGTTGCGAGACTTGGGGAAATAATTATAATAAAACATTGTATATTATTCTAAACTAGATCTGTCGTTGTGAATGTATGATTTTAGTTATTATAGTAATACTTTGAGCACGTGACGAACCAAATTCGAGTGACCAAGTGGCGGTCAGAATTTGGGGGCGTCACAGGTTGGTATCAAAGCTATAGTTATAAACCTTAGGAACGAGAGCCCTTAGATTATAACTTAAGAACACTTAGAAGTTAGGAAGGGGATGAAACTCATGTAGAGTTTTCCTTGAGAGACTTAGTGTGTTATGAAATGTAACTTCATTCTATACAATGAACTTATGTTATTTAACATTTTAATTGAGTTGTTGTTTGTCTTGTCCTATGTTGGTGATTGTAGGATGACTGACATGGGAGGAACTAGCCGAGTAGTTGAGGAGGAGCCGCGTGATATCCACGTAGTCTATGAGGCAACCGTGATAGCGGAGCCTATATCAGTAGTTGCCTATTGATGATGATGACGAGGAGGAGGAGGTGGAGCCTCTACCTTAGGAGTCTGATCCGGAGGAGGAACCTATAGAGGAGGAACCCGTGGAGAAGGAACCCGAGCCCATGGAGGACTCCGATGACTCTACTTTCGAGGATCGGATCTTAGGAGAGTATGAAGAACATATTTTGGAATTAGGATGTAGAGTCGAGGAGTTATAGATTGAGACTCTTGAGAGGCAACTAGTGATGCAGGAGATGGAGGTGGAAATTGCTCACCGTAAGGAGGCAGGGATCCAGATGGGTGCCTTGTTTCACCGATCGGTGGTGAGGAACGTCGAGTTGGTAGAAAAGTTAGAAGAAATGGAGCAGAAGGTTTTGAGTGAGAAGATGGAGAAGGAGGCTCTCCGAACTCAGTTAGAGATGGAGGTGATGGATAGGATTCACTTCGAGGAGAAGTGGGAGGATTCCAATGACAGGGTGGGTGATCTAGAGGATGAGGTGCGGTGCAAGAGGAGGAAGATGAACAAGATGGGCTATGCTCTACGAACGGCCATGGAGAGGTTGATCGATGGGGTAAATCACTACCCAGTTGAGCAAGGACAGACCCAGCATACCATAAGTCGAGATATGGTAGCACACATTACGCAGAAGGAGTATCTGAGCGTCGTGGAGCGTGGGATGTTAGATTGAGTCTAGAGGGAAAAGATCAGTAGTGTAGTAGTTTTATTTATGTGTTGTTAATATGTTGTAGTAATCTCAATCTTTTGTGTAAGATATGAGATAGTGGTAACCCCAACTATTGAAAAATGTTAGAGGGGTAGTAGGCTAGTATTGTCCCCGTCTTTTGTGATATTAGGGGATATGTGTTTTCATTTATATCAATATGCTAGAAAAGAATGTGTATTGTAACCATTTGGCATATGAATATAAATGACCTTATTTCAGAAACGTGTTATAAACTTTTAGTTCTTTTCATTTGAGAAATGTCTAAATATGATAATTAGATAATAAGATGAAAAACAAATTGTGATGCAGAAAATGCTGCCCAGACGTAGAATAACTATCCATGAAGAGTCAGTTAATGATGAGAGAGGACCAGTAGATTCGAAACAGCGACTGGTAGATTTATTGGGAGAAGCTCTGAGGGGAAGAAACGAAACTGTACCACCCGTTCCCTAAGCTGTCCCAGTAACAACCTTCAAAGATTTTAAGAGTGTAGCACCCCCAGAGTTCATGGGAACTACTGACCCGATATTTGCGCAAACCTGGATCAAGGAGATCTAGAAGGCCTTCACTATAGCTCATGTGGGTGAAGACCAGAAGACAATATTTGCAACATACATGATGAGGGGCAAAGCGAACTATTGGTGGGAAACTAATCAGCAGAGAGCGGGGGAAGGAACGATAACATGGGAGAGGTTTACGACGTTGTTTTTCGAGAATTATTTTCTGAAGAGTATGAAGAGTAGGATGGAAGTGAAGTTCCTAGAGTTAAAACAAGGAGATATGACGGTGGTGCAATACGCTGCTAAGTTTAATGAACTAGCGCGATTTGTGGAACACCAAGTTGGGGATGAGGAAAGGAAGGCGAGACGCTTCGAGCAAGGATTGAAGTTGTGGTTATATAATAAGGTATCAGTCTTCCATATTAATTCCTTTACGACCTTGTTAGAGAAGGCAGTCATTGCAGAAGGTGGTACTGAGGCCTTAAGTCTATATCATAAGGAGAAGAAGAACAAGAACACCGGTAATGAGCATCATGGAGGAAGCAACAGTGGAGGGAGTAATTCTGGAAAGAGGAAATAGGAAAACAACAACCACAACAACAACAACAACAACAACAACAACAACAACAGAAACAATAACCAAGGTGGAAGTCACCAGGGAAACTTCAAGAAAGAAGACCGAAGCTTGTAACAAATGTGGAAGAAACCATCAGGGGGAATGCTGGAAGGGAAAGACCACTTGCTATAATTGCGGCCAAGAGGGACACATCTCGCCAAATTGCCCAAAGACAAAGAAGATCAGAGGATGCTTTGCTTGTGGATCGACATAGCACCAGATAAAGGATTGCCCGAAGAAAGGAAGCGGTGGAGCTGGCGGAGGCCAGGGAGGAGGAAACAAGTTAATGATTGGTGGACCTGCACAACCTAACTGATCGACCGCTCGAACCTTTAACATGTCCATCCAGGACGCCGTAGCTGCGAAGGACGTGGTGTCAAGTATAATCCCAATCAATAATATAAATGTTTATGTATTATTTGATTCGGGTGCCACCTGTTCTTTTGTATCTGAAGAATTTACTAGTAAATTTAGTACACCCCGAGAACGTTTAGAAGATTCCTTGAATGTAGAAGTTGCGAATAAGGAAATAATCCCTGTAGAATACGTTTATCGAAATTATTGCGCAAACATTAGAGAACATGAACTGAGCATGGACTTGATTCCTATTAGACTAGGAGAATTTGACGTAATATTGGGAATGGATTGGTTATATAACCATGCGGCGATAATTGACTGTCAAAACAAGTGTGTGAACCTTCAAACTCCGAGTAAGTCTAAGGTAGTGTTTCATGGTAGCTCGTCGCTTAATCAATCGTGTTGCGTTACGATGATCCAGGCCAAGAAATTGTTAAGAAAATGATGTGTAGGTTATTTAGCTTACATTGTAGATACTGGAAAAAAGGGAGTAGAGATGAAAAATATACCTGTAGTAAATGAATTTCAAGACGTGTTTCCAGACGATCTGCCTGGACTTCCGTAGAGAAATCGAATTCGTAATAGACTTAGCACCGGGAACGACACCGATTTCGAAGGCTCCATATCATATAACGCCAGTAGAAATGAAGGAATTGATGATACAACTTCAAGAATTCTTCTTGGGGAGCACCAGTGTTATTCGTGAATAAAAAGGACGGATCGATGAGGCTTTGTATCGATTATCAAGAATTGAACAGAGTACCGATCAAGAATAGATATCCATTACCAAGGATAGACGACTTGTTTGATCAACTGAAAGGAGCGAAATGTTTCTCGAAGATTGACTTATGGACAGGATATCATCAACTAAAAGTGCGGGATGAGGACATACCAAAGACTGCGTTTCGAACCTGTTATGGACATTACGAGTTTTTGGTAATGTCATTTGGTTTAACTAATGCTCCGAAAGCATTCATGGACTTGATGAATCGAGTTTTCAAGCCATATTTGGATAAATTCATAGTAGTTTTCATCGATGACATTTTGATATACTCGAAGACAGAGGAAGAACATGCCGAACATCAGAAGATTATTTTGAAGGCACTACGAAAGGAGGAGATGTATGCGAAGTTTTCAAAATGTGAATTTTGGATGAAGAATGTTCAATTCTTAGGCGACGTGGTGGATGAGAATGGAATCTCAGTGAGACCGAAAGGTCGAGCGATAAGTAGTTGGGAACAACCGAAAACACCAACGGAGGTGAGAATTTTCTTAGGGTTAGTTGGGTTCTATCGAAGATTCATCCAAGATTTTTCTAAGATAGCAACCCTGTTAACTAATCTGATGAGAAAGACAGTAAAATTTGTATGGACCGACAAATGCGAAGAGAGTTTTCAAGAGTTAAAGAAGAGATTAAGCAAGGCGCATGTATTATCCTTACCAGATGATACGGGAGGATTTGTAGTGTATAGTGATTCATCGTATCGAGGACTGGGATGTGTGCTGATGCAGCATGGCAAAGTCATTGCGTATGCATCACGAAAATTAAAGGATTACGAAAAACGATACCCTACTCATTACTTAGAATTAGTGGCAGTAGTTTTTGCATTAAAGATCTGAAGGCATTATTTGTACGAAGAGAAATGTGAGATATACACGGACCACAAAAGTCTGAAATATATCTTCACATAGAAGGAGTTGAATATGCGTCATAGAAGGTGGTTAGAATTAATCAAAGACAATGACTGTGAGATTCTTTATCACCCGGGGAAGGCAAACGTAGTTGCCGACGCTCTGAGCAGGAAAGGAAGGGAGAAATTGTTTCAACTAACAACTCAGGATGAGTTAATAAGAGATAAAAAGAACTTTGAAATAGAAGTGAAGGGACTTGAGAGGTCTGAAGGGAAATTATTTGTAATGGAAGCTTGTCCGACATTGTTGGATAGAGTAAAGGAAGCACAGGAGAAAGATGGATAATGTGAGAAAATCAAGAAAAGGATCACGGAAAATGAGAAGGAAAAATTTTGAATAGATAAAGACGGTATCTTAAGATTCGAAGGGAGAGTGTGGGTACCGGCGGTAACCGAGTTGAGAGAGGAGATTTTGCATGAAGCACACAATACGACGTATTCCATTCATCCGGGAGGCACTAAGATGTACCGAGACTTGAGGCAATATTTTTGGTGGCCCAATTTAAAATGGGAAGTCGCAGAGTGTGTTAGTAGAAGTTTGACTTATCAACGCGTAAAAGTAGAGCATCAGCGGCCGAGTGGGTTGCTACAACCGTTGGAAATGCCAGAGTGGAAATGGGAGCATATTACGATGGATTTCGTGGTAGGACTTCCAGTCACACAGAAAGGGTTGGATGCTATTTGGGTTATCGTGGATCGACTTACAAAGACCGCACTTTATCTACCGATCAAGATCCGCTACAGTTTGAATCAGTTAGCGAGTCTGTACGTAAAGGAGATTATTTCACGACACGGAGTGCCGGTATCGATTGTTTCAGACCGAGACTCGCGTTTCACGTCAAAATTCTGGAAAAGCTTGCAAGAGAGGATGGGAACACAGTTAAGGTTAAATACTGCTTATCATCCTCAGACAGACGGACAAAGTGAGCGAACAATACAAATGCTAGAGGACATGCTTAGGACTTGCGTTATGGACTTTAAGGGAAATTGGGATGACCACCTATCCTTAGTCGAATTTGCGTATAATAATAGTTACCATGCGAGTATCGGCATGTCACTATACGAAGCTCTTTACTGAAGGAAGTGCAGAACGCCATTATGTTGGGATGAAGTCGGGGAACGACGAATACTTGGACCAGAGTTAGTTCAAAAAACCGCGGATGTGGTGATAGTAATAAGGGCTAGACTAGTGGCAACTCAAGATCGCCAGAAAAAGTTTACAGATTTGCATCGACAAGACCGAGACTTTGAAGTCGGCAGTTTTGTATTCCTGAAGGTGTCTCCATGGAAAGGAAAGATTCGTTTCGGCAATAAAGGAAATGTAACAACCCGATATTTTTATATATTTAAATCAGAAATTTTGCATATAACTTTTTTTTATTTATTATTATTTTAAAGATGAGGATTTGTACAAGATAATGTGTATATGTAATTATGTGATAAATAAAAATATATTTATTATATGAATATTTATAAAAAATTTATTTTAGAATTATAGATTATTATAAAGTATATATTCTTATAATAAATAATATTATAGTAGAAATGTTTTATTAATTATTTTCCATAAAAATATAATTATATATTCTTTAAATAATATATGAAATGATTTTTAGAATTATTATAATAATTATTTAATTATATGAATTTATGTTAGATTAATTAAGTTAATTATTTTAACTTAATTGATAATGTTAAATATGTAAGAAAATCAGAATATGGAATCCAAAACCTAATTTTGGATTTTGATTAAGAATGAGAATAAGAATATAATATTAATTATATTTTTATTTTTCAGTACTATAAATAAGTATTGTATGTACGAATTGGTCAATAATGGTACGGTATTTGAAAACCCTAGTTTTAAGCTGTTAAACCCTAATTTAAAAGCCGAATGCCAGTTTAAGACTATTACGTAATCATGTTAGTGTGATTTATGACCGGTGTTATAGATATTAACCCTAATTAGGGAGAACCCTAATTTTCAAAACCCTAATGTTTTTTTGTTATATAAACCCTTATTTTTTATTTTTCTAAATTAAAAACCCTAATTTTAAATGCTAAACCCTAATTTGAAACTCAAATTAGAGTTCAAGATTAGTTGGTAATTGTGTTAATGTGATTAATTAACGAGTATTAGAATTACAATTGTTAATTATGGAAACCCTAAATTTTAAACCCTAATTTAGTAATTGGAAACCCTAATTTTAATTTGGTAACCCTAATTACTAAAAGTATAAACCCTAATTCATTACTTAGTAATGTTAATCATAATTAGTGATATGAAACCCTAATGTTCTTGTATAAAGTAATTAGAAAATTAATCATAATTAGGAAACCCTAATTTCAAATTTTTAGAAACTAAAATTTATTTAATTTTGTGCAAACCCTAAATTGAAAATCCTACAAATGATTTGTGCTAAACCTTAGGGTTAAACCTTAAGGGTCAAACCCTAAGGGTTTGCAAGGATGACAAGAATGCCATTAAAATGGTATGACAAAAGACCAAACCAACAACCCCATGTGACTTAAGTTGACAAATATCAGCCATTTCAGCAGCCAATTCATTGCATCTAAAGGATATAAATAGATTTGAGAGAGAGAAAGTGTCATTTGCTAACTTATTTTACACCAACTCTCATCCTTGACTCTCTCAAGCTCACACCTCCGAAATTCTTTCCTAATATCAGTCAAGAACCGAGCCCCACTACCATCCCTAACAAATTAGAAGCACAGAATCAGAACTTGATTAAAGAAGGTATAAAACCCTAACTTGAAATTTGACTAAAAATATGTTGTTAGATGTTAGATTTTTTTGTGTTAAATGTGTTGTTAGTAGTATCTAATGATGAACTGGGTTGCTAGATGTTAGATCCATAACATCTAGAGGCTCGGATTTAAAGTTTTGCCAAATCTGGAAAATGTTCAAACTGTGGTCTGACAACCAATGTCAGTGGCCACAGATCCTTGTTCATGTATGCGTTTTGATGTTTAAAGGTTTAAATATGTAGTCTGATATGTTGTCTTTGATCTGGAGCAAGAATCAGGCCTATATCAGTTTTACATTGCAAGATATTCGTGGTCAAACCACGTTGACCGACGTTGACTAGTTGAAATCTGGGCAGCCATGAACTTGCCTAGAAAGCTCTGACACCAAGTTCATGGGCCCAGATCTTTCGATTGTTAGTTGTTTTGTTTTTGTTGTTGCATTACAGTTATAGTATGGTAGTTATACTACATGTTAATGCTCTTAGATATCTTTTATCACAAACATATGAGATATGGAGGATGGTCAAACCGAGCAGAAGGTTCACGGATGAGCTTTCTGGGTAACCCAGAAAGTTCATCAGCGTGGCCTATGACATGGTTTGACCGGACAAGATCTTGCTATTCTATTGTTGTTTTGTTGATGTTGTGTAATAGAAATGTTGTCCTACATTTTGGCTATACACTGAATATTTTAGATCACTAAAACATTACACATATTTCAAATTGTTGAATCCCAAATATGGCTACACGAACTGTTCTTCATTTCTGGGTAACCCAGAAAATGAAGAACAACTCTGACAGCCTTTTTAATGGCTTATAACGTTTTGATTATTGATGTTTAAACTTGTTTAGTGTTCACCTAAGATACCATACTAGTTCCTCTATTAGGCCCGACGTCTATCACCACCATTTCATCAACCGATTGACCAAAATAAGACCACCAAAGTCGTTGACCGACATTGACCAGATTTTTCTGGGCAGCCCAGAACTTGATGAACAGCCCTGACAATGGTTTTAACGGCTTAGATCTTGCATTTGAATTGTTGTATGACCACTCTGATTATGGGAAAGTGTAATATTACATTAGTACTACGATCTAGCAACATTAGATGGCCTAGAGCATGCTTGAACAGAGAATTACAATAGGTCAAACCGAGCACCTTGCACACTGATTTGTCAGTGTTCTTGAGCCAAGAACACCTAACACGATAGAAATGTGTCGCTATAGCCTATAGCGACGGTTTCTATTATTGTTATTTTCTGAATTTCCGAAAAATGATTAAAAATAGAAATAAATTCCTAAAAATTACAAAATCAGTTTTAAAAATTATTTTAAATTATGAAAAATAACTTTTAATTATTTGAGATATTATTCATTAATATTCATAATTATTTGAATATTAATGATATTTAATTTATTTAATTAGTGTATTAAATAAATTGAGAAAAATGATTTTAATGTTATAAAAATCATTTGAAATAAGAATAAAGTGTTTAAAAATATTTTTGAGTTATAAATGTAAATTTTAATATTTTATGATGAATTTCATTAATTAATTAATATTAATGATAATTAAGTTATTTAATAATTGAATTAAATAAATAAATTAAAAATGATTTTATTATGTTAAAAATCATTTTAAATGATAATAAGGTATTTAATAATATTTTAAGTTATAAAACATAACTTTTAATCTTTTAAGACAAATTTCAATAATTATTTGATATTAAAGATATTAGATTTATTTAATACTTATATTAAATAAATTAGTTTAAAATGATATTAATATTATAAACATCATTTAAAATGAAAATAAAGTGTTTAAAGATATTTTAAGTTATAAAATACAACTTTTAATATTTAAAGGATAATTTCATTAATAATTTAATATTAATGATATTTATTTAATATTAGATGATATTAGATTTATTTAATAATTATATTAAATAAATAGTTTAAAAATGGTTTAACTTATTTAAAAATCATTTAAAAAGGAACTAAGTTACTGAATCGTATGGCGGTATCGTCAAAAAGTATCTTACCTTTGCATTTCCTTTATGCAATGGACATGAGTAAGAAGTTTCAGAATTATATTATTATTGTAATAAATTATTAACCTTATTGTCGTATATATTATATCTAATCATTGTTTATCAACATGATATTATATTATATAACTCATATATATATTCTGTTCGTTAATTTCAAAATATGGTTATACAAGTGTCCCCACTTGGATAGTCATTGTAGTTAAACACGTGTCGATATATATATATATATATATATATATATATATATATATATAAGTCGTCTAAGCTATTTGATCAGCTAGACACAAATTTCGAAATATCGTTGAATATGATAAAACCTTTTTGTATCCAATCAAATTATTTTGGTTCGGATTCCAGACTAAGTATGAACATCCCGATTAAGGGAAAACTTTTATGCACCCAAGGCGGACAATGTGAACGATCCTATCATTCTTGCAATGTAGTATTGATCAATACAGGGCCCATGGGAAGTACAACCTAATGCCCGTAAGTTATGACGGTTTGTAGATGAAGTTCTGCTAAACCTTAGCGAAAACTAAAAATAATGTTCATAATCTGTTGACTAATACCTATATATATAGTCAATATGTAGTTTCAAAAATTTGAGATAGAATTGTAATGTTGTTATTATCGGTTCGGTTTACTTCACAACTATAAATTCGTTGTAGAAGTGATGTACAAAGAAAACATTTATTTCTTTCAGCTACTGATATTTCTAATTATTATTATTTGCTGGGCACCCAAATGCTCATTCTTGCTTTAAAATTAAATGTTTTCAGCTAGGCATGATCAACCCGAAGGTTCAGACAAGATCAAGTGAAAAGGAAAGCAAACAGAATATGGTTAATGGTATCTTTTGTAATAGTTAGACTGTATTAAGATAATGATATGTATTATATATCATGTAAAGAATATAGTAAAGGTTTCATACTTGGTATTAGACTCTGATAAATGTAAGTTAAGTTTGATATTTATATTATTAGTAGTATTCCGCTCATAGAAATGGTATCATAAAACACCGAGTTCAGGTTTCAAGTACCCGAGTTTGGGGGCTTTACAAGTTGGTATCAGAGCCTAGGGTTAAAAACCTTAGGTGGGTTAGACCTTAGGCTATAACCTTGGAACCGAGGGAAACGTTGAAAATACAAATAACTAATATAGAGTTTAAAAAGGGAGATGAATTGAATAAGTTCATCGTTAAATCAAATAAAAGATAACTTATATAAAACTATTAATTGTTGTGTGTATATATTAAGTGATAATTAAGATAGTTTTGTTGGGAGAATGCATATTATGATTTGATGTTTTAATGTATATGCTCATGATTATTTGTAAGGTCCTTCAATGAATATATGTACAAGGACTTAGTGATGGATCAAAGTTGTTAGGTTGATCTAAGATCTTAACGTGTATCATTGTTTTAATAGAATGTATAGATAGAAAAGATCAAAGCTGTTAGGTTGATCTTGAGATGTAATAGATAGGGTTCGAAGAAATTGTAGTGTATCATCTGATCAACAGTGCAGAAGTCAAGGCAGAAACGTAGAGCTTAACGAATCGTAGTGTGTGCCTGCCTTGAAGGGACTCTTCGAAAATCGTTGAGTAGTCCCAACGTTTGCCGAGCCAACTCCACGGTCGAAGTGTGCTGAAGGAAACATGAAGTTTACAAGTCAACGATCGTAGTGTGCTCTCGGGAATGTAGAGTCAACAACACGAGCAAGTAAGGATCGTAGTGTGCAAGTGTTTAAGAGAGATCGTAGTACTCTCTATATGATAGCATCAGATCAAGCACCAAGGCAACAAGTCACTACGATCTGAATCATAGAGAATCATGATCCAAATCGTAGAGCATCATCTGTCTCATGTCAGAAAACGTCGAGCCTCATGATTTGTGTAATGGTAGATTTCAACATATGAGGAATGGATTCTAGACGTTGCAGTGCTCATCAGTCCCAGAGTAAAGAAATATCCTTAGTATGCAACAAAGAAGCGTATTGAAGAAGCTAAGGATAATACCATGGATAAGAGGGACAAAACACCTTTTCAGGTGGTAGGTGATAAAGCAGTCTGCTGTGTCAGTGGGCCAGAATGCAATTTCAGAAGATGTGCAAAATGTCTATCATCAAGACAAAAAGTTCGTAGGGGACGCATTTAATGCCACAACGGATGGATCCAACGGATAGTTTTCAACATCACATATATGCAGATCAGACAGATGAGAGAGAACTAAGCAAGAATTAAACAAACAACGTGAACATCTCTCAAGCTCAACTCTATGATCTTAGATATTGCAAAGCTTGCTCAGCTACTCAGTTCTTTAGAACAAGTGCTTACATAGCGACTGAGTAGCAACCATCAAGAACACAACATTATCAACCAACTGAAGAAGAGTACCAAGTCTGCTTTGGACTTGAAGAGTAAGAGTGAACTATAAGAAAGCCAAGTCTTACGGACTTGAAGAGTTCAAGAGTGAACTAAGAAGTTCCTGAGCAATTTGGTCTAGAAGGAATCAGTATGATTCGTAAGTTGTAATGAGACATCCTTTAGTGGATATCCTACTCGTTGAGTAGTAAGAGTGGACTAGAAGCTTTAAGTGCTCTCGAACCACTTAAAAATGATCGTGTCATTTACATTCATATCATAAGCGCTATATCTCGCTATAAGCGCCATAACTGCCTCACCCTCATTACTCCATTGCTTGGTAAAGAAGATTAAAACAAACATTTATTCTGCTAAGTTTTAATCATTATCAAAGAACAAGTTTAAAACGAAAAGATTTTTAAATATCTATTCAACCCCCCCTTTCTAGATAACTATTGTGCCAACTAGGAACTAACAATTGGTTTCAGAGCAGGTTCTAATTTATAGCTTACAAGCTTTAGTAGATCCAATGGCACTCGTACCAAGCGAATCCAGGACCGAGGGAGGCAACAAGCCACCAAGTGCAACAAGGATAAATTTGTTAACTGGAAAGTCCGGATGCAAGCGTACATGGACTCAATAGATGAAGATCTATTTGAGACCGCTTCAAAATGGGCCCTATATTCCAACCAAGCTTGCACCAAACCATCGACGATCCAAACTGTATCTGAGATCAAAGTTAAAGAAGAGTGGATGAACAACGAGAAAAGAGTCATCTAACTTGATAAGAAGGCTAAGAACATCCTGCTCCAATCCTTAGAGGACGATCTGTTTGAAAATGTTGTAAACAACAAAACAAATGCAAGGAAGTTTGGGAAGCTCTCTACCGATCATGCACGAAGGAATCAAGAAGTTAGAGAGAACAAATGGTCTCTTCTAACACAAAGAAGATTTAAATGTTCGCTCATGTGCAAGGAGAAAATATAATCGCCACCTATGAAAGATTCAATGTTACGCTTTCGACTCTACGAGCATATGGAAAGGTCTATCCTAACAAAGATCGACCATAAAATTCATGAGAGCCCTACCAAGGTGTGGGATGCCAGACCAATCGCAATAAGAGAGTCAAAGAATCTCAACGAAATGACAGTTCAACAACTATATGGAAATCTCCTGACATACGAACTGGAGCTAACCCAACGTGCTGAAACCTTATCAGAAGGAAGAAGGAAGGATAAGGGTGTTTCTCTCAAGGCAACTGAAAGTGCATCAAAGGTCAACATTGAGATTGACCTATGCTACAATAGCAAATGAATGACCTATGCTACAACTGCAAAAAGCCTGGCCACTTCATCGCCAAGTGCAACAAACCTATCAAAGAAGAACTAAAGAAGAAATCACATGCAAAGAAGGAATACAAATGAAACAAGAGGCCTTAGAAAAGAGACAAAGGCCTGGTAGCTGAAGGATCGTGGAGTGACTCAGATAATAACTCAAATGTTGACTCCGGAGACAAGGAAGAACCACATATGGAAAATCTGTGCTTAATGGCCAAACATGCAAAGGATAAACAAAGCCTCAACATACATGATGTAAGCATCGACGAGGTATTTGATTTCAACTCACCTGATGTAGACATGAATGACTTAAGAACTGCACTGCATGGCATAACTACTGATCTACATCAATACATGAAGTGGTTCTGAGTCTTGTCTAAAGATCATTCACTTCTTCAAGAGGAAAAGAAGAAAGTTCAAGAAGAGCTTGAAACAACCCTTCTAAGTTCTAATCTTCTGTCCAAGCTTGAGGCTGAGAATGAGACCTTAAAACAGACAAACACACTCAATGCACAAAGAGAGTCTATTCTAACCTCTAAGGTTGAGGATCTAGAGAAGACTATCTCTGCATGGAACAAATCCTCATCGTCCATGGACTTCCTGCTCTCTAGTCAGAGAAGCACTTTTGACAAAACAGGTCTAGGCTTTGGGGAATTTATCTCAGAACCTTGTGTGGAAAAGACAGTGGAAACTAGCACTAGTAATGCCTCAAGTTTTGATAGAGGCATTGCCTTTGTGAAATCCTCACAGTTGGAAGAGCAAGTTCAACCTTGTTCTACTGTTTCTAGTTATACTCAGAGAAGTAAAGGATCTCACGCTGGCCTGGGCTTCATAAAGGAGAAGAGTAACCCAACCGCTACTCACCAACCTCGAAAAATCGTAGAGTTAAGCAAGACCAACTATACGAATCAACTGGAAAGGTATAGTAGAGGTAAGGCACACTCATCACTATTTATGAAACCTAAGGACACATGGAAGAAAAAGAATCAGTTTAATAGAAGGTTAACTAAAGAACCACACAAGTCCAAATGGAAGATGAATCATCATGCACACACAAGCATGCATTATAATAGATGTTTCATATGCAATAAATATGGTCATAGGGCCACAAAATGTTATTATAACTCCATGCATGTGAGACCCAAGATTAAACAGATTTGGGTCCCCAAGGGTACTAACAATGAAGGACCCATGCAAATATGGGTACCAAAATGAAGGTTCAAATATCTTGATAAGAAAAGAGCTCCACGACCTCAACATGGTATCTGGACAGTGGATGCTCGAGGCATATGACAGGGAACAAAGCTCTACTATCTAACTACATAGAAAAGGAAGGTCCCTCAGTCATCTTTGGAGATAACGGCTCAGGAAAGACAAGAGGATATGGCTCACTTTGAAATGGTGCGAAATCTTTCAAAGAAAGTAGCCTATGTGGAAGGTCTTCAACACAACCTTCTAAGTATCACCTCTCAGACAAGGGTCATCAAGTGACATTCCTCAATAATCAATGTCAAGTCAGAGATTTGAAGACATCTGCTGTAAAGCTAACTGGGACAAGAGAAGGAAATGTCTACACAATGGATCTGGCAAAAGCATCTGAAGAAATGAGCTGGTTATGGCATAGACGGTTGTCTCATTTAAACTTCAAAAGCATGTCCAAACTGGCATCAAAAGACCTAGTTGCTGGCCTACCCAAGTTCAACTTCGTGAAGGAAAGGCCATGCAATGCCTGTCAGCTTGGAAAGCAGACCAGAAGCTCATTCCAGAGCAAGACTGCCAACTCTATTGACAAGCCACTGTAGTTGCTTCACTTGGATCTCTTTGGGCCAATCCCAACAACCAGTCTTGGAGGAAAAAGATACTCTCTAGTCGTAGTCGACGACTACACCAGATTTACATGGGTATTCTTCCTAACTTCAAAGGATGAAACGAGCTCTGAATTAATCAAGATGTTTAGACTGGTGATGAACGAGAAAGGAGAGAAAATCAAGTCCATAAGGAGTGATCATGGTAGAGAATTCAATTTCTCAGAAATTGATCAGTTTTGCACAGACAATGAGATCAGCCACAACTTCTCAGCTCCTCGAACTCCTCAACAAAATGGAGTAGCTGAAAGGAAGAATAGAACCTTGATTGAGGCTGGAAGAACTCTACTAGCTGCAGCCCATCTACCTGAATACTTATGGGCAGAAGCTATCAACACCGCATGCTACACGCAGAACAGATCACTTATACACTCTACGATCAAGAAGACGCCCTACGAACTGTGGAAAGGAAGAAAGCCAAGTGTCAGCTATTTCCATGTCTTTGGTTGTGCATGCTAAATTCTCAACAATGGAAAGAAGTATCTGATAAAATTCCAGTCCAAGTCAGACGAAGGGATCTTTCTTAGATATACCACAGACAGCAAGGCTTACAGGGTGTTCAACAAGAAGACACTGAATGTTGAAGTCTCAATACACATCATCTTTGATGAAACTGACTTAGACAAAATAGTGCCTCAAGACACTACGACCGATAGTGCAGACACTACGAATGAAGTCGTCGAGCTCAACACTACGATCGTATTGCTAGATAGTGAAATCGTAGAGCATGAGAATGTGATCGTAGAGAGGTCCATGCAAGACAGCGAGCCTCCACTCCAAGAAGAAGAAATAGACCTTGATGATCAACTGAACAGAGTAACGATCAAGAACAGATATCCATTACCGAGGATAGACGACTTGTTTGATCAACTGAAAAGAGCGAAATGTTTCTCGAAGATTGATTTACGGACAGGATATCATCAACTGAAAGTGCGGGATGAGGACATACCAAAGACTGCGTTTCAAACCCGTTATGGACATTACGAGTTTTTGGTAATGTCATTTGGTTTAACTAATGCTCCGGCAGCATTCATGGACTTGATGAATCGAGTTTTTAAGCCATACTTGGATAAATTCGTAGTAGTTTTCATCGACGACATTTTGATATACTTGAAGACAGAGGAAGAACATGCCGAACATCTGAAGATTGTTTTGAAGGCACTACGAAAGGAGGAGATGTATGCGAAGTTTTCAAAATGTGAATTTTGGATGAAGAATATTCAATTCTTAGGCGACGTGGTGGATGAGAATGGAATCTCAGTAGACCCCGAAAAGGTCGAAGAGGTAAGTAGTTGGGAACAACCGAGAACACCATCAGAGGTGAGAAGTTTATTAGGGTTAGCTGGGTACTATCGAAGATTCATCCAAGATTTTTCTAAGATAGCAACCCCGTTAACTTATCTGACGAGAAAGACAGTAAAATTTGTATGCACCGACAAATGCGAAGGGAGTTTTCAAGAGTTAAAGAAGAGATTAAGCAAGGCGCATGTATTATCCTTACCAGATGATACGGGAGGATTTGTAGTGTATAGTGATTCATCGTATCGAGGACTGGGATGTGTGCTGATGTAGCATGGCAAAGTCATTGCGTATGCGTCACGACAATTGAAGGATTACGAAAAATGATACCCTACTCATTACTTAGAGTTAGTGGCAGTAGTTTTTGCGTTAAAGATCTGGAGACATTATTTGTACAAAGAGAAATGTGAGATATACACGGATCACAAAAGTCTGAAATATATCTTCACACAGAAGAAGTTGAATATGCGTCAGAGAAGGTGGTTAGAATTAATCAAAGACTATGACTGTGAGATTCTTTATCACCCGGGGAAGGCAAACGTAGTTGCCGACGCTCTGAGCAGGAAAGGAAGGGAGAAATTGTTTCAACTAACAACTCAGAATGAGTTAATAAGAGATAAGGAGAAATTGGAAATAGAAGTGAAGGGACCCGAGAGGTTTGAAGGGAAATTATTTGTAATGGAAGCTTGTCTGACATTGTTGGATAGAGTAAAGGAAGCATAGGAGAAAGATGGATAATGAGAGAAAATTAGGAAAAGGATCACGAAAAATGAGAAGGAAAAATTTTGAATAGATAAAGACGGTATCTTAAGATTCGAAGGGAGAGTGTGGGTACCGGCGGTAACCGAGTTGAGAGAGGAGATTTTGCATGAAGCACACAATACGACGTATTCCATTCATCCGGGAGGCACTAAGATGTACCGAGACTTGAGGCAATATTTTTGGTGGCCCAATTTGAAATGGGAAGTCGCAGAGTGTGTTAGTAGATGTTTGACTTGTCAACGCGTAAAAGTAGAGCATCGGTCCCACGAGTGGGTTGCTACAACCGCTTACAAATGCCGTGAGTGGAAATGGGAGCATATTACGATAGATTTAGGTGGAACGACTTCGATCCACACGAAAAGGGTTGGATGCCATTTGGGTTATCGTGGATCGACTTACAAAGACCATACATTTTCTACCGATCAAGATCCGCTACAATTTGAATCAGTTAGCGAGTCTGTACGTAAAGGAGATTGTTTCACGACATGGAGTGCCGATATCGATTGTTTATGACCGAGACCCGCGTTTCATATCAAAATTCTGGAAAAGCTTGCAAGAGAGGATGGGAACACAGTTAAGGTTAAGTATTGCTTATCATCCTCGACGCATTTTACAAAGTGAGCGAACAATACAAATGCTAGAGGACATGCTTAGGACTTGTGTGATGGACTTTAAGGGAAATTGGGACGACCACCTACCCTTAGTCGAATTTGCGTATAATAATAGTTACCATGCGAGTATCGGTATGTCACCATACGAAGCTCTTTACTGAAGGAAGTGCAGAACGCCATTATGTTGGGATGAAGTCGGGGAACGACGAATACTCGGACCAGAGTTAGTACAAAAAATCGCGGATGTGGTGACAGTAATAAGGGCTAGACCAGAGTTTGCAGATTTGCATCGGCAAGACCGAGACTGTAAAGTCGGCAGTTTTGTATTCCTGAAGGTGTCTCCATGGAAGGGAAAGATTCGTTTCGGCAAGAAAGGAAATGTAACAACCCGATATTTTTATATAATTAAATCAGAAATTTTGCATATAACTTTTTTTATTTATTATTATTTTAAAGATGAGGATTTGTACAAGATAATGTGTATATGTAATTATGTGATAAATAAAAATATATTTATTACATGAATATTTATAAATAATTTTATTTTAGAATTATTGATTATTATAAAGTATATTCTTATAATAAATAATATTATAGTAGAAATGTTTTATTAATTATTTTTCATGAAAATATAATTATATATTCTTTAAATAATATATGAAATGATTTTTAGAATTATTATAATAATTATTTAATTATATGAATTTATGTTAGATTAATTAAGTTAATTATTTTAACTTAATTGATAATGTTAAATATGTAAGAAAATCAGATATGGAATCCAAAACCTAATTTTGGATTTTGATTAAGGAATGAAAATAAGAATATAATATTAATTATATTTTTATTTTTCAGTACTATAAATAAGTATTGTATGTACGAATTGGTCAATAATGTTGCGGTATTTGAAAACCCTAGTTTTAAGCTGTTAAACCATAATTTAAAAGCCGAATGCCAGTTTAAGACTGTTACGTAATCATGTTAGTGTGATTTATGATCGGTGTTATAGATATTAACCCTAATTAGGGAGAACCCTAATTTTGAAAACCCTAATGTTTTTTTGTTATATAAACCCTTATTATTTTATTTTTTAAAATTAAAAACCCTAATTTTAAATGCTAAACCCTAATTTGAAACTCAAATTAGAGTACAAGATTGATTGGTAATTGTGTTAATGTGATTAATTAACGAGTATTAGAATTACAATTGTTAATTAAGGAAACCATAAATTTTAAACCCTAATTTAGTAATTGGAAACCCTAATTTTAATTTGGTAACCCTAATTACCAAAAGTATAAACCCTAATTGATTACTTAGTAATGTTAATCATAATTAGTGATATGAAACCCTAATGTTCCTGTATAAAGTAATTAGAAAATTAATCATAAGTAGGAAACCCTAATTTCAAATTTTTAGAAACTAAAATTTATTTATTTTTGTGCAAACCCTAAATTCAAAATCCTACAAATGATTTGTGCTAAACATTAGGGTTAAACCCTAAGGGCTAAACCCTAAGGGCTAAACCCTAAGGGTCAAACCCTAAGGGTTTGCAAGGATGACAAGAATGCCATTAAAATGGTATGATAAAAGACCAAATTGCCCTTGTATATATGCATTATTGAATCTAGTGTATAGGTTTTGACATTTGGTGAAGTTGTTCACCAAACCAACTACCCCATGTGACTTAAGTTGACAAATATCAGCCATTTCAGCAGCCAATTCATTGCATCTAAAGGATATAAATAGATTTGAGAGAGAGAAAGTGTCATTTGCTCACTTATTTTACACCAACTCTCATCCTTGACTCTCTCAAGCTCACACCTCTGAAATTCTTTCCTAATATCAGTTATGAACCGAGCCCCACTACCATCCCTAACAAATTAGAAGCACAAAATTCGAACTTGATCAAAGAAGGTATAAAACCCTAGCTTGAAATCTGACCAAAAATATGTTGTTAGATGTTAGATTTTTTTGTGTTAAATGTGTTGTTAGTAGTATCTAATGATGATCTGGGTTGCTAGATGTTAGATCCATTACATCTAAAGGCTCGAATTTAAAGATTTGCCAAATCTGGAAAATATTCAAACTGTGGTCTAACAACCAATGTCAGTGGCCACAGATCCTTGTTCATGTATGCGTTTTGATGTTTAAAGGTTTAAAAATGTAGTCTGATATGCTGTCTTTGATCTGGAGCAAGAATATGGCCTATATCAGTTTTAGATTGCAAGATATTCGTGGTCAAACCACGTTGACTGGTTGAAATCTGGGCAGCCATGAACTTGCCTAGAAAGCTCTGACAGCAAGTTCATGGGCCCAGATCTTTCGATTGTTAGTTGTTTTGTTTCTGTTGTTGCATTACAGTTATAGTATGGTAGTTATAATACAGGTTAATGCTCTTAGATAGCTTTTATCACAAACATATGAGATATGGAGGATGGTCAAACCAAGCAGAAGGTTCACGGATGAGCTTTCTGGGTAACCCAGAAAGTTCATCAATGTATGCTTTCTGACATGTTTTCAATTGGACAAGATCTTGCTATTCTATTGTTGTTTTGTTGATGTTGTGTAATAGAAATGTTGTCGTACATTTTGGCTATACGCTGAAGATTTTAGATCACTAAAACATTACACATATTTCAAATTGTTGAAGCCAAAATATGGTTACATTTAAATCGTTTCTTCATTTCGGGTAACCCGGAAAAATGAAGAATGACTCTAACAAACCTTTTAATGGCTTATAACGTTTTGATTATTGATGTTTAAACTTGTGTAGTGTTCACATAAGATACCATACTAGTTCCTCTATTAGGCCCGACGTCTATCACCACCATTTCATCAACCGATTGACCAGAATAAGACCACCAAAGTCGTTGACCGACATTGACTAGATTTTTCTGGGCAGCCCAGAACTTGATGAACAGCCCTAAAAATGGTTTTAACGGCTTAGATCTTGCATTTGAATTGTTGTATGACCACTCTGATTATGGGAAAGTGTAATATTACGTTAGTACTACGATCTAGCAACATTAGATGGCCCAGAGCATGCTAGAACAGAGAATTACAATAGGTTAAACCGAGCACCTTGCACACTGATTTGTCAGTATTCTTGAGCCAAGAACACCTAACACGATAGAAATGTGTCGCTATAGCCTATAACGACGGTTTCTACTATTTTTATTTTCTGAATTTCTGAAAAATGATTAAAAATAGAAATAAATTCCTAAAAATTACAAAATCAGTTTTAAAAATTATTTTAAATTATGAAAAATAACTTTTAATTATTTGAGATATTATTCATTAATATTTATAATTATTTGAATATTAATGATATTTAATTTATTTAATTAGTGTATTAAATAAATTGGAGAAAAATGATTTTAATGTTATAAAAATCATTTTAAATAAGAATAAAGTGTTTAAAAATATTTTGAGTTATAAATGTAAATTTTAATATTTTGTGATGAATTTTATTAATTAATTAATATTAATGATAATTAAGTTATTTAACAAATGAATTAAATAAATAAATTAAAAATGATTTTATTATGTTAAAAATCATTTTAAATGATAATAAGGTATTTAATAATATTTTAAGTTATAAAACATAACTTTTAATCTTTTAAGACAAATTTCAATAATTATTTGATATTAAAGATATTAGATTTATTTAATACTTATATAAAATAAATTAGTTTAAAATGATATTAATATTATAAACATCATTTAAAATAAAATAAAGTGTTTAAAGATATTTTAAGTTATAAAATACAACTTTTAATATTTAAAGGATAATTTCATTAATAATTTAATATTAATGATATTTATTTAATATTAGATGATATTAGATTTATTTAATAATTATATTAAATAAATAGTTTAAAAATGGTTTAACTTATTTAAAAATTATTTAAAATGAAAATAAATAAATTAAAAATATTTTAAGTTATGAATAAGGACTTTTAATATTTTGATAAGTAATACATTAATACTTTAATATTAATGATAATTATTTAAAATGATTTTAAATATTTTAAAAATCATTTAAGGGTAATATTAATACTTTAAAAGTATTTTGAGTTATTTTAACTAACTTTAATATTTTGGCAATGGTTTCATTAATAGTTTAATATTATTTAAATATTAATGATAATAGAATTATTTAATATTTATATCATTTAATAATGATTCCGTTGTTTGAAAATTCATGATAAATTATAATAAATATTTTAAAATTATTATAAGTCATTTAAAAATAATATGACTGATACTTACAGATATTGAGCACCAGGATAGAGTCTTAGACTAGATACTTATCCGATAAAGCCGTCGGTACACCGATATGTTTCAGAAATTGATCTGGACTTAGATAATTTGATTAGATATGTGTTTATTTGTGATTCAATGGTTGTAGAACATATGTGACAATCTGATTAGGTTATGTGCTGACTGCAATAAGTAGTGCTATGTGTTATAGTATGTTATTCTAATCGATCAAATGATCTTTTTACTGATAGGTGTTATATAAAGATAGAACTAAATTATGAACTGTAAGCAGCGCATCAGGCAAGTATCTTACCTTTGCATTTCCTTTATGCAATGGACATGAGTAAGAAGTTTCAGAATTATATTATTATTGTAATAAATTATTAACCTTATTGTCGTATATATTATATCTGATCATTGTTTATCAACATGATATTATATTATATAACTCATATATATATATATATATATATATATATATATATTCTGTTCGTTAATTTCAAAATATGGTTATACAAGTGTCCCCACTTGGATAGTCATTGTAGTTAAACACATGTTGATATATATATAAGCCGTCTAAGCTATTTGATCAGCTAGACACAAATTTCGAAATATTGTTGAATATGATAAAACCTTTTTGTATCTAATCAAATTATTTTGGTTCGGATTCCAGACTAAGTATGAACATCCCGATTAAGGGAAAACTTTTATTCGCCCACGGCGGACAATGTGAACGATCCTATCATTCTTGCAATGTAGTATTTATCAATATAGGGCCCATGGGAAGTACAACCTAACGCCCGTAAGTTATGACGGTTTGTAGATGAAGTTCTGCTAAACCTTAGCGAAAACTAAAAACAATGTTCATAATCTGTCGACTAATACCTATATATATAGTCAATACGTAGTTTCAAAAATTTGAGATAGAATTGTAATGTTGTTATTATCGGTTCAGTTTACTTCACAACTATAAATTCGTTATAGAAGTGATGTACAAAGAAAACATTTATTTCTTTCAGCTACTTATATTCTAATTATTATTACTTGCTAGGCACCCAAATGCTCATTCTTGCTTTAAAATTAAATGTTTTCAGCTAGGCATGATCAACCCGAAGGTTCAGACAAGATCAAGTGAAAAGGAAAGCAAACAGAATATGGTTAATGGTATCTTTTGTAATAGTTAGACTGTATTAAGATAATGATATATATTATATATCATGTAAAGAACATAGTAAAGGTTGAATACTTGGGATTAGACTCTGATAAATGTAAGTTAAGTTTGATATTTATATTATTAGTATTATTCTGCTCATAGAAATGGTATCGTAAAACACCGAGTTCGGGTTTCAAGTACCCGAGTTTGGGGGCTTTACAAGTTGGTATTAGAGCTTAGGGTTAAAAACCTTAGGTGGTTTAGACCTTAGGCTATAACCTTGGAACAGAGGGAAACGCTGAAAATACAAAAAACTAATATAGAGTTTAAAAAGGGAGATGAATTGAATAAGTTCATCGTCAAATCAAATAAAAGATAACTTATATAAAACTATTAATTGTTGTGTGTATATATTAAGTGATAATCAAGATAGTTTTGTTGGGAGAATGCATATTATGATTTGATGTTTTAATGTATATGCTCATGATTATTTATAAGGTCCTTCAATGAATATATGTACAAGGACTTAGTGATAGATCAAAGTTTTTAGGTTGATCTAAGATCATAACGTGTATCATTCTTTTAATAGAATGTATAAATAGAAAAGATCAAAGCTGTTAGGTTGATCTTGAGATGTAATAGATAGGGTTCGAAGAAATCGTAGTGTATCATCTGATTAACAGTGCAGAAGTCAAGGCAGAAACGTAGAGCTTAACGAATCGTAGTGTGTGCCTGCCTTGAAGGGACTCTTCAGAAATCGTAGAGTAGTCCCAACATTTGCCGAGCCAACTCCACGATCGAAGTGTGCTAAAGGAAACATGAAGTTTACAAGTCAACGATCGTAGTATGCTCTCGGGAACGTAGAGTCAACAACACGAGCAAGTAAGGATCGTAGTGTGCAAGGGTTTAAGAGAAATTGTAGTATTCTTTATATGATAGCATCAGATCAAGCATCAAGGCAACAAGTCACTATGATCTGAATCGTAGAGAATCATGATCCAAATCGTAGAGCATCATCTGTCTCATGTCAGAAAACGTCGAGCCTCATGATTTGTGTAAAGGTAGATTTCAACATATGAGGAATGGATTCTAGACGCTGCAGTGCTCATTAGTCCCAGAGTAAAAAAATATCCTTAGTTTGCAACAAAGAAGCGTATTGAAGAAGCTAAGGATAATACCATGGATATGAGGGACAAAACACCTTTTCAGGTGGTAGGTGAGAAAGCAGTCTGCTGTGTCAGTGGGCCAGAATGCAATTTCAGAAGATGTGTAGAAATGTCTCCATCACAGTACAAAAAGTTCAGACGCAATTAATGCCATAACGGATGGATCCAACGGATAGTTTTTAACATCACATATATGCAGATCAGACAAATGAGAGAGAACTAAGCAAGCATTGAACAAACAACGTGAACATCTCTCAAGCTCAACTCTATGATCTGAGATATTACAAAGCTTTCTCAGCTACTCAGTTCTTTAGAACAAGTGCTTACACAGCGACTGAGTAGCAACCATCAAGAACACAACATTATCAACCAACTGAAGAAGAGTACCAAGTATGCTGGACTTGAAGAGTTCGTAGTGAACTATAAGAAAGCCAAGTCTTCTGGACTTGAAGAGTTCAAGAGTGAGCTAAGAAGTTCCTAGACTGCTGGTCTAGAAGGAATCTGTGTGATTCAGAAGTTATAACAGACATCCTTAGTGGATATCCTACTCGTTGAGTAGAAGAGTGGACTAGGAGCTTTAAGTTCTCTGAACCACTTAAAAACGACTGTGTCATTTACATTCATATCATAACTGCTATATCTGCTATAACTGCCTCACCCTCATTACTCCATTGCTTGGTAAAGTAGATTAAAACAAACATTTATCCCGCTAAGTTTTAATCATTATCAAAGAACAAGTTTAAAACGAAAAGATTTTTAAATATCTATTCAACCCCCCCCTTTCTAGATAACTATTGTGCCAACTAGGAACTAACAATTGGTATCAGAGCAGGTTCTATTTTATAGCTTATAAGCTTTAGTAGATCCAATGGCACTCGTACCAATCGAATCCAGGACCGAGGGAGGCAGCAAGCCACCAATATGCAACAAGGATAAATTTTTTAACTGGAAAGTCAGGATGCAAGCGTAATGGACTCAATAGATGAAGATCTATTTGAGACCATTCAAAATTAACCCTATATTCCAACCAAGCTTGCACCAACCAACCACCGATCCAAACCGTATCTGAGATCAAAGTTAAAGAAGAGAGGGATGACAACGAGAAAAGAGTCATCTAACTTGATAAGAAGGATAAGAACATCCTGCTCCAATCCTTAGAGGACGATCTGTTTGAAAATGTTGTAAACAAAGAAAACAAATGCAAGGAAGTTTGGGAAGCTCTACTGATCATGCACGAAGGAACTGAAGAAGTTAGAGAGAACAAACAGTCTCTTCTAACACAGCAGTACGAAATGTTCGCTCATGTGCAAGGAGAAAATGTAACTGCCACCTATGAAAGATTCAATGTTCTGCTCAACTCTCTACGAGCATATGGAAAGTTCTATCCTAATAAAGATCTGACCATAAAATTCATGAGAGCCCTACCATGCAGGTGGGATGCCAAGACCACTGCAATAAGAGAGTCAAAGAATCTCAACGAAATGACAGTTCAACAACTATATGGAAATCTCCTGACATACGAACTGGAGTCGACCCAATGTGCTGAAACCTTATCAGAAGGAAGAAGGAAGGATAAGGGTGTTGCTCTCAAGGCAACTGAAAGTGCATCAAAGGTCAACATTGAGATTGACCTATGCTACAATAGCAAATGAATGACCTATGCTACAACTGCAAAAAGCCTGGTCACTTCATCGCCAACTGCAACAAACCTATCAAAGAAGAACTAAAGAAGAAATCACATGCAAAGAAGGAATACAAAGGAAACAAGAGGCCTCAGAAAAGAGACAAAGGCCTGGTAGCTGGAGGATCGTGGAGTGACTCAGATAATGACTCAAATGCTGACTCCGGAGACGAGGAAGAACCACATATGGAAAATCTATACTTAATGGCCAAACATGCAAAGGACAAACAAAGCCTCAACATACATGATGTAAGTCTCGATGAGGTATTTGATTTCAACTCACCTGATGTAGACATGAATGACTTAAGAACTGCACTGCATGGCATAACTACTGATCTACATCAATACATGAAGTGGTTCCGAGTCTTGTCTACAGATCATTCATATCTTCAAGAGGAAAAAAAGAAAGTTCAAGAAGAGCTTGAAACAACCCTTCTAAGTTCTAATCTTCTTTCCAAGCTTGAGGCTGAGAATGAGACTTTAAAACAGACAAACACACTCAATGCACAAAGAGAGTCTATTCTAACCTCTAAAGTTGAGGACCTAGAGAAGACTATCTCTGCATGGAACAAATCCTCATCGTCCATGGACTGCCTGCTCTCTAGTCAGAGAAGCACTTTCGACAAAACAGGTCTAGGCTTTGGGGAATTCATCTCAGAACCTTGTGTGGAAAAGACAGTGGAAACTAGCACTAGTAATGCCTCAAGTTTTGATAGAGGCATTGCCTTTGTGAAATCCTCACAGTTGGAAGAGCCAGTTCAACCAGTTATACTCAGAGAAGTAAAGGATCTCACGCTGGCCTGGGCTTCATAAAGGAGAAGAGTAACCCAACCTCTATTCACCAACCTCGAAGAATCGTATAGTCAAGCAAGACCAACTCTACGAATCAACTGGGAAGGTATAGTAGAGGTAAGGCACACTCATCACTATTTATGAAACCTAAGGACACGTGGAAGAAAAAGAATCAGTTTAACAGAAGGTTAACTAAAGAACCACACAAGTCCAAATGGAAGATGAATCATCATGCACACACAGGCATGCATCATAATAGATGTTTCATATGCAATATATATGGTCATAGGGCCACAAAATGTTATTATAACTCCATGCATGTGAGACCCAAGATTAAACAGATTTGGGTCCCCAAGGGTACTAACAATGAAGGACCCATGCAAATATGGGTACCAAAATGAAGGTTCAAATATCTTGATAGGAAAAGAGCTCCATGACCTCAACATGGTATCTGGACAGTGGATGCTCGAGGCATATGACAGGGAACAAAGCTCTACTATCTAACTACATAGAAAAGGAAGGTCCCTCACTCATCTTTGGAGATAACGGCTCGGAAAGACAAGAGGATATGGCTCTCACTGCAATGGTGCAAAGATCTTTCAAAGAAAGTAGCCTATGTGGAAGGTCTTCAACACAACCTTCTAAGTATCAGCCAACTCTGTGACAAGGGTCATCAAGTGACATTCCTCAATAATAAATGTTAAGTCAGAGATTAGAAGACATCTGCTGTAAAGCTAACTGGGACAAGAGAAGGAAATGTCTACACAGTGGATCTTGGTCAACTAAGCTCAGATGAGACAATATGTTTTCTGGAAAAAGCATCTGAAGAAATGAGCTGGTTATGGCATAAACGGTTGTCTCATTTAAACTTCAAAAGCATGTCCAAACTGGCATCAAAAGACCTAGTAGCTGGCCTACCTAAGTTCAACTTCGTGAAGGAAAGGCCATGCAAAGCAGACCAGAAGCTCATTCCAGAGCAAGACTGCCAACTTTATTGAAAAGCCACTGTAGTTACTTCACTTGGATCTCTTTGGGCCAATCCCAACAACCAGTCTTGGAGGAAAAAGATACTCTCTATTCGTAGTCGATGACTATACCAGATTCACATGGGTATTCTTCCTAACTTCAAAGGATGAAACGAGCTCTGAATTAATCAAGATGTTCAGACTGGTGATGAACGAGAAAGGAGAGAAAATCAAGGCCATAAGGAGTGATCATGGCAGAAAATTCAATTTCTCAGAAATGGATCAGTTCTGCACAGACAATGGGATCAGTCATAACTTCTCAGCTCCTCGAACTCCTTAACAAAATGGAGTAGCTGAAAGGAAGAATAGAACCTTGATTGAGGCTGGAAGAACTCTACTAGCTGCAGCCCATCTACCTGAATACTTCTGGGTAGAAGCTATCAACACCGCATGCTACACGCAGAACAGATCACTCATACACTCTACGATCAAGAAGAAGCCCTACGAACTGTGGAAAGGAAGAAAGCCAAGTGTCAGCTATTTCCATGTCTTTGGTTGTGCATGCTACATTCTCAACAATGGAAAGCAGTATCTGAACAAATTCCAGCCCAAGTCAGACGAAGGGATCTTTCTTGGATATACCACAGACAACAAGGCTTACAGGGTGTTCAACAAGAAGACACTGAATGTTGAAGTCTCAATACACATCATCTTTGATGAAACTGACTTAGACAAAACAGTGCCTCAAGACACTACGACCGAGAGTGCAGACACTATGAATGAAGTCGTCGAGCTCAACACTACGATTGTAGTGCCAGATAGTGAAATCGTAGAGCATGAGAATGTGATTGTAGAGAGGTCCATGCAAGACAGCGATCCTCCACTCCAAGAAGAAGAAATAGACCTTGAAGATCAACTGAACAGAGTAACGATCAAGAACAGATATCCATTACCGAGGATAGACGACTTGTTTGATCAACTGAAAAGAGCAAAATATTTCTCGAAGATTGACTTACGGACAGGATATCATCAACTGAAAGTGCGGGATGAGGACATACCAAAGACTGCGTTTTGAACCCGTTATGGACATTGCGAGTTTTTAGTAATGTCATTTGGTTTAACTAATGCTCCGGCAGCATTCATGGACTTGATGAATCGAGTTTTCAAGCCATACTTGGATAAATTCGTAGTAGTTTTCATCGACGACATTTTGATATACTCGAAGACAGAGGAAGAACATGACGAACATCTGAAGATTGTTTTGAAGGCACTACGAAAGGAGGAGATGTATGCGAAGTTTTCAAAATGTGAATTTTGGATGAAGAATGTTCAATTCTTAGGCGACGTGGTGGATGAGAATGGAATCTCAGTAGACCCCGAAAAGGTCAAAGCGGTAAGTAGTTGGGAACAACCGAGAACACCAACGGAGGTGAGAAGTTTCTTAGGGTTAGCTGGGTACTATCGAAGATTCATCCAAGATTTTTCTAAGATAGCAACCCCGTTAACTAATCTGACGAGAAAGACAGTAAAATTTGTATGGACCGACGAATGGGAAAAGAGTTTTCAAGAGTTAAAGAAGAGATTAAGCAAGGCGCATGTATTATCCTTACCAGATGTTACGGGAGGATTTGTAGTGTATAATGATTCATCGTATCGAGGACTGGGATGTGTGCTGATGCAGCATGGCAAAGTCATTGTGTATGCGTCACGACAATTGAAGGATTACGAAAAATGATACACTACTCATTACTTAGAGTTAGTGGCAGTAATTTTTGCGTTAAAGATCTGGAGACATTATTTGTACGAAGAGAAATGTTAGATATACACGGACCACAAAAGTCTGAAATATATCTTCACACAGAAGGAGTTGAATATGCGTCAAAGAATGTGGTTAGAATTAATCAAAGACTATGACTGTGAGATTCTTTATCACCCGGGGAAGGCAAACGTAGTTGCCGACGCTCTGAGCAGGAAAGGAATGGAGAAATTGTTTCAACTAACAACTCAGGAGGAGTTAATAAGAGATAAGGAGAAATTGGAAATAGAAGTGAAGGGACCCGAGAGGTCTGAAGGGAAATTATTTATAATGGAAGCTTGTCCGACATTGTTGGATAGAGTAAAGGAAGCACAGGAGAAAGATGGATAATGTGAAAAAATCAGGAAAAGGATCACGAAACATGAGAAGGAAAAATTTTGAATAGATAAAGACGGTATCTTAAGATTCGAAGGGAGAGTGTGGGTACCGGCGGTAACCGAGTTGGGAGAGGAGATTTTGCATGAAGCACACAATACGACGTATTCCATTCATCCGGGAGGCACTAAGATGTACCGAGACTTGAGGCAATATTTTTGGTGGCCCAATTTGAAATGGGAAGTCGCAGAGTGTGTTAGTAGATGTTTGACTTGTCAACGCGTAAAAGTAGAGCATCAGCGGCCGAGTGGGTTGCTACAACCGTTGCAAATGCCAGAGTGGAAATGGGAGCATATTACGATAGATTTCGTGGAAGGACTTCCAGTCACACAGAAAGGGTTGGATGCCATTTGGGTTATCGTGGATCGACTTACAAAGACCATACATTTTCTACCGATCAAGATCCGCTACAATTTGAATCAGTTAGCGAGTCTGTACGTAAAGGAGATTGTTTCACGACATGGAGTGCCGATATCGATTGTTTATGACCGAGACCCGCGTTTCATATCAAAATTCTGGAAAAGCTTGCAAGAGAGGATGGGAACACAGTTAAGGTTAAGTATTGCTTATCATCCTCAGACAGACGGACAAAGTGAGCGAATAATACAAATGCTAGAGGACATGCTTAGGACTTGTGTGATGGACTTTAAGGGAAATTGGGACGACCACCTACCCTTAGTCGAATTTGCGTATAATAATAGTTACCATGCGAGTATCGGTATGTCACCATACTGAAGCTCTTTCTTCAAGGAAGTGCGAGCGCCATTATGTTGGGATGAAGTCGGGAACGCATTTAATACTCGGACCAGAGAGTTAGTACAAAAAATCATGGGATGTGGTGATGATAATAAGGGCTAGACTAGTGGCAACTCAAGATCGCCAGAAAAAGTTTGTAGATTTGCATCGGCAAGACCGAGACTTTGAAGTCGGCAATTTTGTATTCCTGAAGGTGTCTCCATGGAAGGGAAAGATTCGTTTCGGCAAGAAAGGAAATGTAACAACCCGATATTTTTATATAATTAAATCAGAAATTTTGAATATAACTTTTTTTTATTTATTATTATTTTAAAGATGAGGATTTGTACAAGATAATGTGTATATGTAATTATGTGATAAATAAAAATATATTTATTACATGAATATTTACAAATAATTTTATTTTAGAATTATTGATTATTATAAAGTATATTCTTATAATAAAAAATATTATAGTAGAAATGTTTTATTAATTATTTTCCATGAAAATATAATTATATATTCTTTAAATAATATATGAAATGATTTTTAGAATTATTATAATAATTATTTAATTATATGAATTTATGTTAGATTAATTAAGTTAATTATTTTAACTTAATTGATAATGTTAAATATGTAAGAAAATCAGATATGGAATCCAAAACCTAATTTTGGATTTTGATTAAGAATGAGAATAAGAATATAATATTAATTATATTTTTATTTTCAATCTTATAAATAAGTATTGTATGTACTTTATTGGGTCAATAACAGTGCGATATTTGAAAACCCTAGTTTTAAGTCATTAAACCCTAATTTAAAAGTCGAATGCCGCTTAAAGGCATTACGTAATCATGTTAGTGTGATTTATGATCGGTGTTATAGATATTAACCCTAATTAGGGAAAACCCTAATTTTGAAAACCCTAATGTTTTTTTGTTATATAAACCCTTATTATTTTATTTTTCTAAATTAAAAACCCTAATTTTAAATGCTAAACCCTAATTTGAAACTCAAATTAGAGTTCAAGATTGATTGGTAATTGTGTTAATGTGATTAATTAACGAGTATTAGAATTACAATTGTTAATTATGGAAACCATAAATTTTAAACCCTAATTTAGTTGGAAACCCTAATTTTAATTTGGTAACCCTAATTACCAAAAGTATAAACCCTAATTGATTACTTAGTAATGTTAGTCATAATTAGTGATATGAAACCCTAATGTTCCTGTATAAAGTAATTAGAAAATTAATCATAATTAGGAAACCCTAATTTCAAATTTTTAGAAACTAAAATTTATTTAATTTTGTGCAAACCCTAAATTGAAAATCCTATAAATGATTTGTGCTAAACCTTAGGATTAAACCCTAAGAGTTAAACCCTAAGGGTTTGCAAGGATGACAAGAATGCCATTAAAATGGTATGACAAAAGACCAAATTGCCCTTGTATATATGCATTATTGAATCTAGTGTATATGTTTTGACATTTGGTGAAGTTGTTCACCAAACCAACAACCCCATGTGACTTAAGTTGACAAATATCAGCCATTTCAGCAGCCAATTCATTGCATCTAAAGGATATAAATAGATTTGAGAGAGAGAAAGTGTCATTTGCTCACTTATTTTACAACAACTCTCATCCTTGACTCTCTCAAGCTCACACCTCCGAAATTCTTTCCTAATATCAGTCAAGAACCGAGCCCCACTACCATCCCTAAAAAATCAGAAGCACAGAATCAGAACTTGATCAAAGAAGGTATAAAACCCTAGCTTGAAATCTGACCAAAAATATGTTGTTAGATGTTAGATTTTTTTTTTTTTTGTGTTAAATGTGTTGTTAGTAGTATCTAATGATGATCTGGGTTGCTAGATGTTAGATCCATAACATCTAGAGGCTCGGATTTAAAGATTTGCCAAATCTGGAAAATGTTCAAACTGTGGTCTGACAACCAATGTCAGTGGCCACAGATCCTTGTTAATGTATGCGTTTTGATGTTTAAAGGTTTAAATATGTAGTATGATATGTTGTCTTTGATCTGGAGCAAGAATCAGGCCTATATCGGTTTTAGATTGCAAGATATTCGTGGTCAAACCACGTTGACTGGTTGAAATCTGGGCAGCCATGAACTTGCCTAGAAAGCTCTGACAGCAAGTTCATGGGCCCAGATCTTTCGATTGTTAGTTGTTTTGTTTCTGTTGTTGCATTACAATTATAGTATGGTAGTTATACTACAGGTTAATGCTCTTAGATAGCTTTTATCACAAACATATGAGATATGGAGGATGGTCAAACCAAGCAGAAGGTTCACGGATGAGCTTTCTGGGTAACCCAGAAAGTTCATCAGTGCCTTCGACATGGTTTAATTTGAATTTGACAAATCTTGTTATTCTATTGTTGTTTTGTTGATGTTGTGTAATAGAAATGTTGTCCTACATTTTGGCTATACACTGAAGATTTTAGATCACTAAAACATTACACATATTTCAAATTATTGAAGCCCAAATATGGCTACACGAACTGTTCTTCATTTCTGGGCAACCCAGAAAATGAAGAACAGCTCTGACAGCCTTTTAAATGGCTTATAACGTTTTGATTATTGATGTTTAAACTTGTTTAGTGTTCACCTAAGATACCATGCTAGTTCCTCTATTAGGCCCGGCGTCTATCACCACCATTTCATCAACCGATTGACCAGAATAAGACCACCAAAGTCGTTGACCGACATTGACCAGATTTTTCTAGGCAGCCCAGAACTTGATGAACAGCCCTGGCAATGATTTTAACGGCTTAGATCTTGCATTTGAATTGTTGTATGACCACTCTGATTATGGGAAAGTGTAATATTACATTAGTACTACGATCTAGCAACATTAGATGGCCCAGAGCATGCTTGAACAGAGAATTACAATAGGTCAAACCGAGCACCTTGCACACTGATTTGTCAGTGTTCTTGAGCCAAGAACACCTAACACGATAGAAATGTGTCGCTATAGCCTATAGCGACGGTTTCTATTATTTTTATTTTCTGAATTTCCGAAAAATGATTAAAAATAAAAATAAATTCCTAAAAATTACAAAATCAGTTTTAAAAATTATTTTAAATTATGAAAAATAACTTTTAATTATTTGAGATATTATTCATTAATATTTATAATTATTTGAATATTAATTATATTTAATTTATTTAATTAGTGTATTAAATAAATTGGAGAAAAATAATTTTAATGTTATAAAAATCATTTTAAATAAGAATAAAGTGTTTAAAAATATTTTTGAGGTATAAATGTAAATTTTAATATTTTGTGATGAATTTCATTAATTAATTAATATTAATGATAATTAAGTTATTTAACAAATGAATTAAATAAATAAATTAAAAATAATTTTATTATGTTAAAAATCATTTTAAATGATAATTAGGTATTTAATAATATTTTAAGTTGTAAAACATAACTTTTAATCTTTTAAGACAAATTTCAATAATTATTTGATATTAAAGATATTAGATTTATTTAATACTTTTATTAAATAAATTAGTTTAAAATGATTTTAATATTATAAACATCATTTAAAATGAAAATAAAGTGTTTAAAGATATTTTAAGTTATAAAATACAACTTTTAATATTTAAAGGATAATTTCATTAATAATTTAATATTAATGATATTTATTTAAAATTAGATGATATTAGATTTATTTAATAATTATATTAAATAAATAGTTTAAAAATGGTTTAACTTATTTAAAAATCATTTAAAAAGGAAATAAATGAATTAAAAATATTTTAAGTTATGATTAAGGACTTTTAATATTTTGATAAGTAATACATTAATACTTTAATATTAATGATAATTATTTAAAATGAATTTAAATGTTTTAAAAATCATTTAAGGGTAGTATTAATACTTTAAAAGTATTTTGAGTTATTATAACTAACTTTAATATTTTGGCAATGGTTTCATTAATAGTTTAATATTCTTTAAATATTAATGATAATAGAATTATTTAATATTTAAATAATTTAATAATGATTCCGTTGTTTGAAAATTCATGATAAATTATAATAAATATTTTAAAATTATTATAAGTCATTTAAAAATAATATAACTGATACTTACAGATATTGAGCACCAGGATTGAGTCTTAGACTCGATAATTACCTCGATAAAGCCAGTTTTTTAATCGGCATGTTTGAAATTGATCTGGACTTAGATAATTTGATTAGATATGTGTTTATTTATGATTCAATGGTTGTAGAACATATGTGACAATGTGATTAGGTTATGTGCTGACTTTCGCAACAAGCAAGCGCTTGCTATGTGTTATAGTATGTTATTCTAATCGATCAAATGATCTTATTATTGATAGGTGTTATATAAAGATAGAACTAAGTTCTGAACCGTAAGCGGTATCAGATCGAATGATCTTACCTTTGCATTTCCTTTATGCAATGGACATGAGTAAGAAGTTTCAGAATTATATTATTATTGTAATAAATTATTAACCTTATTGTCGTATATATTATATCGATCATTGTTTATCAACATGATATTATATTATATAACTCATATATATATATATATACGTTAGATTAATTTCAAAATATGGTTATACAAGTGTCCCCACTTGGATAGTCATTAATAGTTAAACACATGTTGATATATATATATATATATATATATATATATATATATATATATATATATATATAAAGTCGCCTCAAAAGCTATTTGATCAGCTATACACAAATTTTGAAATATCGTTGAATATGATAAAACCTTTTTGTATCCAATCAAATTATTTTGGTTCGGATTTCAGACTAAGTATGAACATCCCGATTAAGGGAAAACTTTTATGTGCCCAAGGCGGACAATGTGAACGATCCTATCATTCTTGCAATATAGTATTTATCAATACAGGGCCCATGGGAAGTACAACCTAACGCCCGTAAGTTATGACGGTTTGCAGATGAAGTTCTACTAAACCTTAGCGAAAACTAAAAACAATGTTCATAATCTGTCGACTAATACCTATATATATATAGTCAATACGTAGTTTCAAAAATTTGAGATAGAATTGTAATGTTGTTATTATCGGTTCTGTTTACTTCACAACTATAAATTCGTTGTAGAAGTGATGTACAAAGAAAATATTTATTTCTTTCAGCTACTTATATTTCTAATTATTATTACTTGTTGGGCACCCAAATGCTCATTCATGCTTTAAAATTAAATGCTTTCAGCTAGGCATGATCAACCCGAAGGTTCAGACAAGATCAAGTGAAAAGGAAAGCAAACAGAATATGGTTAATGGTATCTTTTGTAATAGTTAGACTGTATTAAGATAATGATATGTATTATATATCATGTAAAGAATATAGTAAAGGTTGCGTACTTGGGATTAGACTCTGATAAATGTAAGTTAAGTTTGATATTTATATTATTAGTATTATTCCGCTCATAGAAATGGTATCGTAAAACACCGAGTTCGGGTTTCAAGTACCCGAGTTTGGGGGCTTTACAAATTGGTATCAGAGCTTAGGGTTAAAAACCTTAGGTGTGTTAGACCTTAGGCTATAACCTTGGAACAGAGGGAAACGTTGAAAATACAAATAACTAATATAGAGTTTAAAAAAGGAGATGAATTGAATAAGTTCATCATCAAATCAAATAAAAGATAACTTATATAAAACTATTAATTGTTGTGGGTATATATTAAGTGATAATCAAGATAGTTTTGTTGGGAGAATGCATATTATGATTTGATGTTTTAATGTATATGCTCATGATTATTTATAAGGTCCTTCAATGAATATATGTACAAGGACTTAGTGATAGATCAAAGTTTTTAGGTTGATCTAAGATCATAACGTGTATCATTCTTTTAATAGAATGTATAGATAGAAAAGATCAAAGCTGTTAGGTTGATCTTGAGATGTAATAGATAGGGTTCGAAGAAATCGTAGTGTATCATCTGATTAACGGTGCAGAAGTCAAGGCAGAAACGTAGAGCTTAACGAATCATAGTGTGTGCCTGCCTTGAAGGGACTCTTCAGAAATCGTAGAGTAGTCCCAACGTTTGCTGAGCCAACTCCACGATTGAAGTGTACTGAAGGAAACATGAAGTTTACAAGTCAACGATCGTAGTGTGCTCTCGGGAACGTAGAGTCAACAACACGAACAAGTAAGGATCGTAGTGTGCAAGGGTTTAAGAGAAATCGTAGTACTCTCTATATGATAGCATCAGATCAAGCACCAAGGCAACAAGTCACTACGATCTGAATCGTAGAGAATCATGATCCAAATCGTAGAGCATCATCTGTCTCATGTCAGAAAACGTCGAGCCTCATGATTTGTGTAAATGTAGATTTCAACATATGAGGAATGGATTCTAGCCTCATCTGCTCGTTACAGACTATTTATCACTTCATAGCTCATTCCGATCATGTCGTGATCATCAATTTACCTTAGGGTTCTTTCCCTATTATCAACAAAAATCCACTCGAGTTCATTCTCACCATCTTTGTCATCTTCATCTTATAGATAACATCTTAACATTTTTATTATCGGAGTTAGGAAACTCCTGAATTATCATTCTCTTAGATACTTCAAGATTCTTCTTTGAATCTTCGCTTATAAATTTTAATCTTTATCTTTCTCTCTCTCAGGTTATAGCCTAAGGTACACTTACCTAAAGTTTATAACCTACAGCTTTGATACCAACCTGTGACGCCCCCAAATTCGGGTCCCTTTGAACCACGGATCCGGTCCGCCACGATACTACTATCGTCAAACTATTTATATTTTTCATTCATAACTTAATGAATCAAACTTTACTTATTACATAGTTTAAAAAATAGTTTCTTTTCATTTCCAGGATCTATGTAATGATCCCAAACTTTTATAAGTTTCTAATCCTGGTCATTTACCATTCCTGTATTACATCACATTCGATATTATAAAAACGCAGAATAATTTAAACTTTTTCAATCTCTTGAATAAAATCTTTTATTGATTTCATAACTTTGAACCCATTACAATTCTTGAATCAACTATATAATATGGTTCAGTCTATTAGAATTACTTTATAAGATTTTACATCTTTATTTGATATCCTCTATGTATTAACTAATACATCCTTACAATACAACAAGTATTAAACATCGTAAGTATATATCAAGTACACTCCTAGAACCTAAACATGGTTCAAGTAATAATCTAAATAGTATCCTTCGTTGCGAAACTATCTACTTTCTCAACCAAGAAGCACGTAACCTTTGCCGTGTGTCCTTAACCTGCAAAAGTGGTTATTTGCAAGGGTGAGCTCGACAGCCCAGCAATTCTAACAGTTTTCATGCAGCACATAACATATAATAGTATACTCAGCACATGCATTCATAATCCATTAATATTTACTACGCACGTTACTTCTCACATAACAGGCATAGAGATTTATATCACAAATATATCATCAAAGATCAACTTTCACATTTCATACATATCTCATATACATTTCATATATATACATCAACATTCTCATGGCATAATATAGCTCAATTAACAGTTATAGATTTCATATATCAAATAGGAACTGAAAGACTTGCCTGTTTCGTAGTTTATCAACTACGACTTAACTGCTTAAAGCTTATCTGCACTGCGTGTATTCCTACACAGTTATATAATCATGGATTCATATTCATTAGTCATACATTTCATACGTTCTTAATATAACAATAAATATTACATCGTTTCTTAACTAGGTTTGTAAAACCTTCATTTCACTTTCTCATCGTACTTTTAGAATTGCTATGTATGTATAGGTATTCCTTAACCATCCGTACTTGACATCAACTTCATATACATTTATCACACACTTGACTCGCTATGTGTTCGACACATATTTAAAGTTTATAAATACGTGATCTACGTCGTTCATATTCAAACTACTTAGTTCCATAATGATTTATTTCAATCAATAAAGCTTAACAACTTACTTTAACAAGATTCGATGATATAAGCTTTTAAAGCATATATTGGTACTAATAAGCCTCTACTAGTATGCTTCACATAGACATATCATAGTTCATTATTTGAAAACTTATTTTAAACCACACTTGAAACGTCCAATTCATGCTTAGCAAAAAGATGAACATAATCGTCATGTCTAGGGGCATAAGGCATTCAAGTTCACTTTTAAAAGTTATTCTAGGCCAAGTTAAAGTAACTAGGTGCAACTTTTAATCTCATTTCATAGCTAACTAATCCATGAATATATGTCATCATGTTTAGAACTTTAAGTACACAAGTTACTTTAAGTTCGTTCTTAAAGTTTCAAGTTTTCTTTAGAAATCATTTTCAACTAAGCTATTGTAAGTTGATAAGAAGTAAAGTAACTTTAAATCACTTCTCATTCTTAAGTATACTCATAGCTCAACAAGATGTATGTGTTAAAATATCATAACTTCAAAGACTCAAGGTTCGTCAATATTCGTTTTTCAAAACTCTAAGTTTCTTTTCAAAACACATACTAAGCCATGCTAAATCATTCTATAATGAGTAAGGAAATCTTATATGTCATGTCTATTATCATGCATTTTTATGTTACATCACTTAGAATAACATATTCCATCGTCGGGAGCACTATACTTGCGCATGTGCTTGCTCAACGCCCTCCGATGGCCTTCGATTACGTAACGGTCACACAAATGACTATTTTGACCATTCCTAATGACCTCAAATTGAAACACTTAAAGAACAAAAGTTGTAGGTCTATTCGTTCTCGTTCCGGATCATCTTGAATTTCCTCAATCAGAGTTCTTATGAAAAAGCGTTATGGCCGTTTTAGTAAAGCATGTTCATCACGATTTTTTCTCGTGATTCGGTATCGGACCACCCCACCGGGCGGGGGTCTTGCCCTATAAATAGTTCCCCAAGGGCGGGCATAGCTATCGTTAACTCACGGATTCATGCTCTGCTACAAAATAACAAGCCAAAAATCCTTTCTACCTTCATAATATGAGTTATACATGTCCAAATTAGTCCGTTTTCGATTATATGGATTCGTAATTCATAGAACTACAACATATCATAATTCCCATAAACTAACATAAACATTAACTAACCCAAAAATGAATCTATAACTCATGTTCATGTAAATGTTCATGTTTTGGACAATTTAGTGAAATCATTCACCACGAATTCGTTTCTCAACCAAATTGGTTCGTTTAACTTCCGTTGATTTCGTATTTGATTATATAAACAATATCTAACAACAATTCATGGATTATAACAACCCTTAGCCATCAATTTTGTGACTCAAAAGCTACTTTTTCTAAGAACTTGCAAAGAACTTGAATTTAAGAACATAGTTTAAGAGTTATACCTCTTGAAGCTAAATGGACAATCCTTGAATCTTAACTTCTGACTTCTCCCAACTTCTCTACCACTCACTTACTAGAATTCTCAAAATTTCAAATGGGAAGAATGAAGAAGGGGGTCTCTATTTATAGAAGAGTCATGGACCAATGTTGGATTTTACTCCATGAATCAAACCAAAGAAAGAAAGAAGAAGCTATTGGGTATAGAGGAGTTGGTAATTGGTTGGTAATTTGCATCATTGTGCCCACTCCCTCCATGATCATTGCCTAGCAAAGCTTGGAAGAAAAAGGAGGAACATAGGCTTTAGCCTTTGTTCTACATGTGACTGAGGTTTAGGAGTAAATGTGACACTCAATTTGGGACACTCCAATATAACTCAACATTCCATATTATTATTAGCATACTTAGGTTTATATGATATTTTTCCCCAAATGTGCATATATATACACCCACTCACATAGAATTATATAATCCATGTACATTTGATTATTCCAAATAATATATACATTAGACTATAATATAACTTAGTTGGGCACCAATATTGTTTTCCATAAAATTTATCATCTCAAATATACCCAATTATCATAATGATAATTAATATTAATTATTTTAACTCCTTATTTATTTTCCCATTAAATCCCCCTTTGATTTAACTTCCCTAGTTATGCCACACAAGACATAATTATGTGAACTTAGTAATTAATAGTCCACAAGCCTATAATAACATAATCTCACAAAATAATATTATTCTCAATATTACATCTTATAACATGGTCATGTAAGTAATCTATTGCACCATGTTACATTTTATTATCTCACTTGTACATAATGCTAACATACAAGCCTTTATACATATGTATTCAAATACTTCATATATTATATAGTTACTATTGAAGTGTCACACTTCAATTCATATCATATAGATGTAGCTACTATATAATATAAAATCATTGCACATACAAATTCATTCCTTCAATTATTCATTCATTAGATTATTTAATGAATGCTTATTCCATCACTTTGCCACACTAAGCATATCACACAAGCTTACATTAAGCTTATTACTTATTCTCATTACTTATTCATTTCCCACCACATTACTATAATCAAAATTATGTACTTCTCCATAACATAAGATGTTTTATCATGTTTTCTCTAAATATAAGAACTAATCATAATAACACGATTTACTCATTTTCTCAAGATATTACTTTTAATATAATATCTATGTATTATTAAAATATTTATATGCACGACACAGGTACACACTATATATAGAAAATAAGTTTATTTCCTATTATGATAAATTGTTTCCATCAACTTATATAGCAATATGCTTTAATATATTTAACATATTACTTACTCACACACATTACCTCGTACTAAGCTATATAAGGTAATATCAAAATAATATTCCCCCTTTTATTAAAATAGTCATATGCTAGAATTTATTTTAATATCCTTTAGTAGAAATATACTATAATCATTTCTCTTTCATTTCTATAGATTGCCTCAACACAATTTCTTTAATCTATACATTTAACCATAACTCAATATTAATCAATAAATCTCTAACCAATATTTATCTAAAGATATATCGATTTCCCTCTCTCGTCAACAACGTACATATATACAAGTCTAAACCTAGCACGCGCCGAGTCTTTAATAGTATTCAATATAGTACACTGAGTGGTTTCCCATAAACAACCAACAAATTAGTTTTCGTCTAAATCTACACTTGTTTTCACGATGAGTTAGATCGATCACTAATTAAGATATACCTCATTCTCTAAAGGAATCGTTTAGCCCAGCTCCTATACATTCACCATTAAAGAGTACGGTTGCACTGCCTTAGACTTGATACTTACTCGTACATATACTCAAGAAATTGGCGATTATCAAAGATATTTAATGTCACCAACTTACTATTATAAAATAATTTCAAATAAATTATTTAATATCGATAGATAGATTTCTATTCATCTTCTTTACTTCAAATAACTCGCATCTTCAATAGTTAACAAATATATAATAATAATATATTTATTAAACATAGAAATCACTTATTGCATAGTTTATATTACCCCACGCAACACCATTCCCCATACCTCACGACACATATATATTCTTATTCGAACCCTTCTCATGCCTTAAGAATTTTATTTACTAAATTCTTATTTTAATATTTTCTAAAAATTCGGGTTCTTACAGCTCATCAGTCCCAGAGTAAAGAAATATCCTTAGTATGCAACAAAGAAGCGTATTGAAGAAGCTAAGGATAGTACCATGGATAAGAGGGACAAAACACCTTTTCAGGTGGTAGGTGAGAAAGCAGTCTGCTGTGTCAGTGGGCCAGAATGCAATTTCAGAAGATGTGCAGAAATGTCTCCATCACAGTACAAAAAGTTCAGACGCATTTAATGCCACAACGGATGGATCCAACAGATAGTTTTCAACATCACATATATGCAGATCAGACAGATGAGAGAGAACTAAGCAAGCATTGAACAAACAACGTGAACATCTCTCAAGCTCAACTCTACGATCTGAGATATTGCAAAGCTTGCTCAGCTACTCAGTTCTTTAGAACAAGTGCTTACATAGCGACTGTGTAGAAACCATCAAGAACACAACATTATCAACCAACTGAAGAAGAGTACCAAGTCTACTGGACTTGAAGAGTTCGTAGTGAACTATAAAAAAGCCAAGTCTGCTGGACTTGAAGAGTTCAAGAGTGAACTAAGAAGTTCCTAGACTATTTGGTCTAGAAGAAATGCATGTGATTCGAAGTTGTAATGCACATCCTTAGTGGATATCCTACTCGTTGAGTAGAAGAGTGGACTAGGAGCTTTAAGTGCTCTGAACCACTTAAAAACGACTGTGTCATTTACATTCATATCATAACTGCTATATCTGCTATAACTGCCTCACCCTCATTACTCCATTGCTTGGTAAATAAGATTAAAACAAACATTTATTCCGCTAAGTTTTAATCATTATCAAAGAACAAGTTTAAAACGAAAAGATTTTTAAATATCTATTCACCCCCCCTTCTAGATAACTATTGTGCCAACTAGGAACTAACAAATGGTATCAGAGCAGGTTCTATTTTATAGCTTACAAGCTTTAGTAGATCCAATGGCACTTTCGTACTGCTTAAATCCAGGACCAGGGAGGCGTGAAGCCACCAATGTGCAACAAGGATAAATTTGCTAACTGGAAAGTCAGGATGCAAGCGTAATGGACTCAATAGATGAAGATCTATTTGAGACCATTCAAAATGAGCCCTATATTCCAACCAATCTTGCTCCAACCACTGACGATCCAAACCGTATACAGATCAAAGTTAAAGAAGAGTGGACAGACAACGAGAAAAGAGCTGTCCAACTTGATAAGAAGGATAAGAACAACCTGTTCCAATCCTTAGAGGACGATCTGTTTGAAAATGTTGTAAACAACAAAATAGCTAAGGAAGTTTGGGAAGCTCTACTGATCATGCACGAAGGAACTGAAGAAGTTAGAGAGAACAAATAGTCTCTTCTAACACAGCAGTACAAAATGTTCGCTCATGTGCAAGGAGAAAATGTAACTGCCACCTATGAAAGATTTAATGTTCTGCTCAACTCTCTACGAGCATATGGAAAGGTCTATCCTAACAAAGATCTGACCATAAAATTCATGAGAGCCCTACCAAGCAGGTGGGATGCCAAGACCACTGCAATAAGAGAGTCAAAGAATCTCAATTGTTAGACGTCGAAATCGTAGAAATCTCGGATTAAGAGTCAAAAGTTTTCATGTGACTTGGAAACCTCGGTTTTCAATGTCAACATGTTAGATAAGGTATTTAAGAGTCGTGGACGCAAGAATTGTCGAATTCTGACTTATAACGAAGAAAATGAGTATTGAACGCTCGAAAACGATAAACGAACGCTCAAAATGAACCAAAAGGTGAATTTTGAGTTAATGAATTCGAAAATGTAAAATTCTTATATGAACACCTAGAGTATGTAATTTGTGAGTTGTGGGCTTTCGAATGAGCCAATTCGGATGTAAAATGAATAAGTTATGAAGCCAAAAATTTTGTTGGAAAAACCAACTGTCAAAGCTAACTGATGCACAGTGGCGCGCCTCGAGGCCACCAACCCAAAGGTATTTTTTTGTCATACCATACCAAACATGGCCGAGAGAAACAAAAATCATCTGGAGACTCACACCACAACATGAGTTAGTTAGTGAATGACTTTCGCATACAATACGAGTCCGCAAAACCCCAGAGAGTGACGCCAGTAAGCGCGCAGTGATGAAAATAGTTGACCAAGTTAAGTTTTTAATTCTAAATGAAGGTAAACCAATAGTAAGACATGAATGTACTGAATGTACATAGTAAGGCTAACTTTAAATCACTTATAAGTGATAACGTTAAAAGATTTAGTATGGTTTAATAAGAATTAAACGAAGAACGCAAGAATGTAATAGGTAAAACCGTGAATGATGTTCAACGTTGGTACTTCACCAATAATGATCGAATGTCGGTTAATAACGTAAGAACGTTAACAAGCCGTAACAAAGCATAGTAAGTCTAATTGACTTTATTAATGAAATAAATTCAAGTAAGACATAAAAGAGAAAGAAGATGGTAAAGTAAGTTTGTTTGGTAACTAATTACAGTGCGCTATGTGAATATATCATGTAGATCCTGTAAAGACTGAGAATTGATTGAATTTTATATTCGAAGACGCTTGAAGGCAAGCTTTCTTAACGCTTGTCTAACCTTCGTGTTAGTCAAGTTTTCGGTGATTCATGTTATGAAATGCATGAATGGTTTTAAAGAAAGAGTCGATGCTTGATTTAAATCGGCTAGACTAGTCTTGAAGAATTGATTGATTTGTTTAAAAGTCTTTTGATATAGAACTGTTAACTCTATCCTATGCCAAGTATTTGGTACGGATGTAAAGGTAAGTTTGTCTATGAACAAACAAAAGTATTTTTATCGATTATTCGATGGGCACGCGAGGTTTCCAAAAGTTAAACATAAATACGTTTAACGGAAGAGTGTTGATCAACATAGGGTACTATAGGCTGATCACCTAGATGTACTCGTAAGTAATGCCAGATGGATGGCCTTAGTGCCGGATGGCCTTTTCAAGTATGAAAACTAAAAGAGTATGTTCATGGTATTTTGACCGGTTCAGAATTCCTGCGTTATTATATATACATTGGAATTGTTGTTATGAAATGAGAAGTACGAGTCAATGCTTCATAGTGATTCATAGCTACTGGTTTAGTTATGAAAGATAATCATATAATTCTCGATGTGGTATTTGTATTATTCTTTGTTAGACTTGCTGAGCTAGTTATGCTCATTTCTTGCTTGAATTATATGATTGCAGCTAAAGCCGAACGAACTGAGAGTTCTAAGAGAGATAAGGGCAAGGCTAAAATGGATAGTTGATTATCCTGTAATAGACTAGAGTAATTGTATGTAATATATTTACAAATAATAAAGAATGTATTCGGTTTATGAACCTGGGAAAGGATTTATTTCTATTGTAATAAGAATATAGTAAGTACACTCATTTTGTGGTTATCTCAATGGAATGACTGTATGAATTGTATTATCGTGTAGCACCATCTATCGGGTTGGAAGATACCCGAATTTGGGGGCGTCATAGTAAAGAATTAAAATGCATGTAAAGGAAATAGAAGTTGATTGAAGGTAAATTATAACTTTAATTTACTTAAAGTAACATCCTCAAGGATGATTAAAACCTTAAGAATGACAACTAAAGGTTGACGAAAGTTACGAGAATATAAACATAAAGTAATACGATAAACCGTAACGAATGTTAACCAATCTAATGAATGATTAGATTGGGAAGAAGGGTAAGATAAATTAGTGACCATACTTGATTGTTCATGACCTAATGTGGTATGTTATGTACTTAAGTATCGTAGAATCCTTAAAGACTCAAAAGGAAAGTGTATTAACGGTAGAAGACGCTGAAGGCAAGTGTTCTAAACCATTGTCTAAGTTCTTTCTAGACAAGCTTTGTGATTCATGCATCTTACTCATGAATTGATGTATAGATGAAGTCGAAGCCAATTCCTTCGGTTAGACTTAACGTGTTTTGGAGATTTCCTTGTAATCTATCAAAATATTATCAATGTTGCTATCTTTTGCCTAACTGTTTTGGTATGGATTTCAAAGAAAGACTGAGTATGTATTAACAAATGTTTTGTCGTCAAACGATAGGCACGTGAGGTTGCCAAAACTTAAACGTAGATACGTTTAAAGAAGTAGTGTTGTATAACATAGAGTACTATAGGCTGATCACCTAAACATGCTCGTAAGATATGCCGGACTTTAGAACTTGGTGTCGGGTTGTCATTTTCAAAGAAAGAATGAAATGCTCAAGGTCTTGGACCAAAAAATTTATGTTTAACGAATCTTGTTCATTGTGAAACGTTTTAAAGAAAAAAGAAGTGCTATTTTGAATTATCTATAGTACTTCATAACTATTGATTCAGTTATAGAAGATATACGATTCATACGATTCAAACCTATTGCTTAAATGAAATTATCATACTTGCTGAGCTAGTTATGCTCACTCTTTCTTGAACCATATGAATGCAGCTAAGACCGAACGGACTGAAGGACCTAGTAAAGATAAATGGAAGGCTAAGGCATACCAATAAGTTGCCTTTGTAATAGGATAGTATGAATGTTGTAATTATTTGATATTATGACAAAGAACACATGTAATGGTTACAAAGAACCTGGGAAGGGAAATATTGTTTTGGAATATATAGAAGACATATTCACTCTTTTGAGGTATTTCAATTAAATGTATGTGTGAACTGTAGCACCGTGTAGCACCATCTGTCGGGTTGGAAGATACTTGGATTTGGGGGCGTCACAGGTTGGTATCAAAGTTGTAGGTTATAAAACTTAAGGGGGGAAAAGAACCTTAAGCCATAACCTTAGGAATAGTTAAAGAAGTAAAAGATGAAGTTAACCCTAAAAATGCATTAAATGTGATACGTGTTTTTACTATTCTAATGATGTGTACTAATCAAACTAATTTAATTTGTTGTAGATGTCAGAAGATAACGTAATGTATAAGGATATACATGTTGTTAGTGAGGAGTCTGTGAATCAAGTAGAGATCTTATCGACCCCTATAGCTGAGTTACAAGAGGTGGTGGTGGTTGAGTCAGAAGACACGGAAAACTTAGGATTTGCATCCTTATTTGATGGCATATTAGAGGAGGAGGTGGAGGTGGTGTCGTTTAATATGGTAGCACCTACAGAATAGATGACTCTGGGGGAGTCAATGACGGCGTTATTCATGACCGTGTTGGATAGAAATATCTAGTTGGGGAAGGAAGTGAGAGAGCTGAAGGAGGAGATCCATGAAATCTTGGAGAACAAGAAAGACACGGAGATGATGTGGGAAGAGGAGCACGATGAGAGAGTTTTGGCAAAGGACAAGGTCCATGAGCTGAAACATGAGGCCTTTAAGCTTAGACAGGAGCTAAAGGCCAAGAAATAAAAGATTAGTAGAATGTCCTATATACATAGGAGTTCTCATGGGGATTTTCAACGGTAAGTGGCTGAGTATCTGGTAGAGGCAGGGCAGACTCGACATACTATCAGTCAAGATGTTATAGCCAGTCTTGCCAATGCGGACTATGAGAATGCCATAAGGCAAATGTAACCTAGTTAGTAGATAGAGTAGAGTTAGATATGTACATATGTTGTATCTATGTAGTGACATAAAACCCTCTTTTGTATATCAAAGGGTAGTCTTTTGTAAATCCCAATTTTGGGAAAGCAATTGCGGGAAAGTAATATAAGCAGCTAAGGCTGTGTAATGATGAATGATGTAGTATTATACTACAAAGAAACAAATCAATATAAGCCTTTTATGGAACATGTTGTGCAATGAGTTTGAAGTTATTGTTTAATAATGAATAATAACTAATTAATAAGAAGAAAGTAATAATGACGTGTTATTTATTTTTAACAGAAAGATGCCGCTAAGAAGAAGATAACGAAATCAAGAAGCCAATGTGAATCAACCAGAAGGGGGACCGGTTAATCCAATGCAAGAGTTTGTTAATTTATTAACGACTGCTTTTAATAGGAATGGGGCGAATATACCTGTAAATCCTGCGGTAGTACGGACTACTACATTTAAGGATTTTAAGAGTGTTGGTCCGCCAGAGTTCAAAGGAACTACAGACCCTATAGAAGCCCAGACTTGGGTAAAAGAAATTGAGAAGGCATTTGTTATTGCAAATGTCGAAGAGGGGCAAAAGGTTTCTTTTGCTACCTACATGATGAAGGGAGAGGGAAACTTCTGGTGGGAGGCGAACCAGGCTAGGGCTGGTATAGAAAACCTAACGTGGACATGGTTCAAGGATATTTTCTTTGTGGTTTAATGTTTTCGCCAAGTTGTTATTTTAATGTTGTACATAGATCACCTAGATCCTTAACAGAATCAAAAATAATGATGGTCAAACCTAGGTTGACCAACTACTTGATGAACATTTCTGGGTTACCCAGAAAGTTCAAGAACACGTTCCTGACAGGTAGTTTGACCGGCCTAGTTCTACTGGTAGTGATGTTGTTTTACTACTCTATTACATGATAATTATACCTTGTCATGAGTACTACATGATTGAACCTTACGATCACATTAATCAAACTTGGAAAGCCTAGATTTGAAGGCTCAAAGTAAGGCCTAACTCCTGTTCTTCATTTCTGGAAAACCGAGAAATGAAGAACAGCTCTGACAAGATATTCTGGACCTTAGATCTCTCTGATTTGCTGTGTATTGGCCTTGGAACTTGTTTAGGGTTGTAGTACTACACAATTAAATCAAAAGTTAGCCCAAAAAGCATATGACCGTGAATTTAGAACCGGTCAAACAAGTCACCTTGTTAACTAATTATGAACGTTCTGGGCAGCTTAAGAACACTCAAGAACACCTATAGCGATGTATTGCAGTCCATCTATATAGAATACTTAGTGACACTTAATTTTGGAAAATGAATTATTTTATTAAATAAATAGATAAAAATGGTTTTTAATTATTAAAAATACAAAATAAATTCCTAAAAATTATTTTAAAGTCTAAAAATTAGTTTTTAATTATTTTGAGTATATTTCATAAATATTTAATAATTTTAGAATATAAATGGTATTTAATTCATTTAATTATAATATTAAATAAATTATTTAAAATAATTTTAATACATGAAAAATCATGAAAAATTATATTGGTATAAGAAAATATTTGAAGTTATTTTTAATGACTTTTAATATTTTGTGATGAATTTCATTAATTAATAAATATTAATGATAATTACATTATTTAATAAATATATTAAATAAATTAAGGAAAAATAGAATTAATAATTTATAAATCATATAAAAATGATTTAAGTGTTATAAAAAAAATTTAAGTTATAAAATATAACTTTTGATATTTTGTCATGAAAATATTAATATTTTAATATTAATAACAATTATCGGATAAAGAATTTAATTGTTTAAAAATCATATAAATATAATTTTAAGGTATTAAAATACTTTGATATATTATAAATATATTATAATATTATGTGATGATTTTCATTAATATTTGATATTAAATAAATATTAATGATAAAGGAATTATGTGGTATTTAATTCGTATAAATACATTTTTAATGATTGAAAATTCATGATAAATAATAATAATTATTTGAAAATTATTATGAGACTTGGAAAATTATTTTGACTGATATTAAAATTATCTTAGATAATTTTTAAGTGTTAGGAAGAGTTTAATTGAACTTAAACTCGACGATTATCCGACTAGACCGTCGGGATGTTAGAATTTTGCCTAACTCGACTTAGATTGTCAAAATTTGACTTGAGGTTAGGTTTTATGTGTTGTATAGACCGATAGGGTTATGTGATAATGTGTTTAGGTTATTTTAAATACTGGGATGATATTATTCTAATTCGTATATCGATATTATTACTATTAGGTCTTCAGACAAAGATTATTAAATTGCATAACGGTAATCAACGGTTCAGTCAAGTCTTTCTTAACTCGACCTCGAGTTGTATTATTCAATTATACTTATGGTTAATCATTTTTGATTGCCATGTCTAAGAATTATAAAATTGCACCCTGTGCGTATGACATGTGTTTATTAGGTATGAAAGGCTGATCACCTTCATTACCATTCGGTCCATATATATTTGTTCATATTAAATGCTTGTTCAGTCAAAAATTTGTTCATGCTACAACTATATTGTTGAATTATAGCCAGCTTATTATTCAAATTCTTTCAATCATGATATATCCTTAAATGAACTTATACTTGCTGGGCAAACTTATGCTCACCCTTTGCTATATCATGATAAACATTGCAGATTAAGATGAATATGTCAGATACAAGGAAAGGTCAAAGACAGTTCCATCTTTAGTATACGTGTGTAGTTAGATTTATGACAGTATTGTATATTAATGTTATTGTAAGTCAAATAAGTTATGAATTGTGTATAAGTTAAGGTTACTCGACCTTGGGGGAAAATGTGTAAAGTTTATGTTAGTTCCCAGAGGGCACAATAGATATAGAAGGGGGGGGGGGTTTAATAGATCCTTTTTATTTCAAATACTTTTCTGGTTTATATTATATTGTTCATAATTAACATATGACAAATATAAGAATCTTTTCAAGCACAGCGGAATACGTAAAAAGATCCCCTTCATTGATATATTCATAATTATACATACATTGTTCGTAGAGTAAGTTTAGTTGTAAGTAGTTAAAACATACATAGCAGTTATAGTACATAATGTAAATGACATAATGTAAAAGACACAAGGGGTTTTAAGTGGTTCAGAGACTCAAGCTCTTAATCCACTCTTCTGCTTTCAACTAACAGGATTTCCACTAAAGAACGGCAGCACCCTGAATCACTAAGATTCCTTCAGGGCCAGCAGCCTTGGAACTTCTCTAGTTCCTTAGGAACTCTTCAAGCCCATCAAGCTTGGAACTTCGTTTAGTCCCTCCGAACAAGGACCCTTCTGGCCCTACTTCATTTAGACCCTTCGGACAAGGACCCCTCAGGCCCTAGCTGTTGAGTTATTTGTTTGTTGTTGTTGGAGTCGGTGCTGAGCTGCTAAGATGTCTTCATGCTCTGAACATCATCTATACTTAGCAGCTTGGCTTGATCATCCTTGAAGTGCAGCTGAGTGTTGCATGATGCTCAGCTTCTTCAGTTGCTCAACCACTTCGGATGACCCCTTGATGAACTGCCTTAAAGATCATTCTCCTTGATACTTAATGGCTGCACATGATTGGCTTCTAAGATGACTTTAAGCCCTTCTATTAGGTACTTAGAAGCTTTTTCATGCTTGACACCAAGATGGCATTTGTGATCTCCCTTCTTGCTACTTGATGCCTTCTCATGATGGACTTGTTAAGATGACTGTAGGCTCTTCTCTATTGTACTTAGAGTCTTCCCATGATGGACATCAAGATGACATAATGCTCTTCTTTCTCTCAGCAGTTCAGAACACTCTTCATGTAGTAGAACTCTCACTTCTACATAGTAGAACTCACACTTCTACTTCTATCTGTGTCTGACTTCTGAGTGTTCTTGGTGGATCGTAGAGAGAGCCTTCAGACTTACTATCACATGGTTTAGATCAGTTCACCTTCTCTCCAAACTCAGCAACTCTAGCAACCCTTGATCTTTGAAGCTCTTTCTCATTTATACTTATTCCCAATCCTTCCGTTGGAAAGTAGCCGTTGAAGGCTATTCAAATCTCTTCACAGATCTCGAGTTGCTTGAGGTAGACTACTTGATGTGACATATCATACTTTTTCTGATGCTGCAGTCTACTGTTTTACCTACCCTGTCAGATGTATCACTTTAATGTCTTGGGCAGGTCGAAGACTTTATTTCCTCCTGATTTCTCGATTAGAGGTTGTCCTATTGCATCGATGCTCTCAATAAGTACTTGTCCGAATATTATCCTTCAGATTGAACCGTTGCCAATGCTTCAGTCTTCAGCTATTCAGACTCTACGATTCTAATGCACATCTTCAAGGACTTGATCGTAGTGTCTTGTTGAGTGTTGCTCATTGACTGGTAGAGTTAACACTACGATCTTGAAGAGTGTTGATTGGATCTTCAATGTAGAACACCTCTTCCTTGTATTGTGCAGTGCTTCAAGTACTTCTGTTTGCTTCTACTATTCTCAGGGACTAATGGCCTAATTCCTTGCTCTGGTCCCCTTCTGAATATCAAGACACTTCAGATTTATGGCGCGTCCAGCTTGCTTTCTCCTTGTGATCTCCCGTTCACTTATCATTAATGAACTGACCCTACACTTAATCACTTTAGCCTTGCTCTTCAGAGGCTGACCAGTATTTCGGTTCAACTTCCATCAGTTCCTTCTTTGCTTGGCAAATACTATGATCTTGGTTGCTTCTAAGATCGTTGTCTTCTGTTCAGTTGATATCTACTACATTAGCTGACTTTCTTTAGTCAGCTTCTGAAGTCTTCTTTGGATCTCCTTATGGAAGACTTCATCACGAATGGCCTTACAACTCAATCTTGATGCTGATTGGGTTGGTGCTTAGATCTTCTGTTAGCCTGCATGCCATCCGTTGAGTGCTCTCTGGTTTCCTTGGATGTAGCTTCCAGCTTAAACCAGAGGCTTTGTTCCTTTGGATATTCTGGGAGTGCTCATTTGTTGAGAACCGTATATGCTCTACAATTCAACCTTGGCATTGTGAGCACTTCTGTTGAGGTCATACTTCTGCACTCTACGATTCAGCTTTGGCTTGTGCAGACACTACGATCCCGAGATTAGATCTTGACACTCTACGGTTTCTGCCTTGTGCTTGTTGTCTTCATCTGATCTTGCTTGACTCCGATCTTTGCATGTAATCAATAGACTTTACGAACTCAGAGTGTGATCTACGATCCTTGACTTGGCTTCGACATCAGTAGACTACAACTCTGAGTGTAGTCTACGCTTCTGTCTTGGCTTCGACAGATGATCGGTCGACTCGTAGGCAAGCTGTCTCTACGATTCTGATCATGACTTCCTCAGCACACTACGATCCTGAGGAAGCTCTACTCGACACACTACGATCATTCTTCGTTTCTCCTAGAAGTCTACGAACTCCAAGATCTACTATCTTGCATACTCCTATTCTGCCTCGATAGCTCTCGAGTTAACCTTGACTCTCTGGCGCATCACTCGACTTCAGTGCGGTGCTTTCGACGATCGACAAGCCTATCTATTACATCATAAGATCAACCTAACAAGTTTGATCTTTCTATATTTATAGTCCTTGTACATCATTTCTTTTTAAGGACTTTACAAAGTTGTTTTGCTTATGTAGGATCAACCTAACATATTTGATCAATTCATTCTAAGTCCTTGTACATATATTTCTTTTATCTATCAAAGGACTTTACATTTATCTTAATGCAAGCATACTTGCATATTCATTCATATATATATATATATATATATATATCATAATCAAATCATATATTAAATAGGAATATCATTCACATGTTTATTCATGACAGTTTACTGTATAAACAATTTATGTTTATATCTTCCACAATAGTTATAGAATGATTGTACCAGATTCGCGGTGATCTGGGACCCGAATTTGGGGCTCTCACAGTTGGTATCAAAGCTATAAGCATGAATTTGTGAAGAGCCCCGAGCCTTTTGCTGGTGACATCCCTTTAAGGGAAGGCACCGAAGCCAGACTTTTCGTAGGGGACACCGAGCCAGTCGGTATTAAGTTGATAGGTATCACTGTGGGGTGTTATGGTTGGAAGTACCATGAGTGTCACAATTGGTATCAAAGTTATTGGTTATGAACCATAGGTAGGAATACCTTAGACTAATAACCGCAGTGATTAGGATAAGTACTAACTCAAATAGAGTTAGTCAGTCGGTAAGATTCAAAGACGAATCTCGGCAGGGTATAAGATACGGAGTTCCCTAACTCTGATAACAAAGTTGAACAGTAGTGGTGAATAGATAGAGTCTAAAAGACTAAAAGTGCAGTGATAGAAGATCGAAAAGTAAAACTATCATAGTATAGAAATGAATCGTAATATATACGATGAGATCACCCCGTGATCTAATAAGGTTATAGTTTAGAGAAGGACCAAGCGAATGATTGAACAGTTTACAGGAAGATTGATGTGTGTCTATGAATGGGTACGAATTCAGGAAAGGATTATGAATACGAGTTGAATGAAATTCGTATTGAGAAGGGAGTTAAGATTAGGTGGGGATTTCAATTGAGGACTCATGTCAGCAGCTGAGTTGTATGATTCCTTGTTATGGCCGGGGAATTGTACTTGGTGTAATAACCACTTAGTTTCTTATACTGATAATCATTAAAATATCTGTGTCACACTATTTGCTATATGCATGTTGAGAGGGTGATTCCTTTCTCATGTGTATAACATATAAATAGGTTATAGGTAGAGAATATCAGGTTAAGTACGAGTTCTTAAAACTCATACTTATGGTATGTTCGTGACTCATGATTATATTAAATGTTTATGAACCCCTCAGCGAATGGATGCCAAAGGTCTGACTAGGACAAGTTCTTAAACTCATATGATTGTGAAGTTCCTGAACTCATGAGTGTGGTTTGACAAACTGGGAATAGTTATGTGTATTAAGGATAATTGGAATAGATAGATTATTAAGAAATTGATCATTAGTGGAGAGATAAGTTTTCCAAATCTTCTAGCTACGCTAGACTCATAATTTTTGACATTAAGTTAAATACGCACTATGTACTTTTGAAAATAATTTTTTATTCTCCACTCCGGGTGACCATTGTGTTAGAGTAGACTTCGGGACACCGACACATCGTTACCTGTTGAAGTAATAAAACTAATTTGAAATGAATTTTTGAACGGTTTAAAGAATAGTCTATGCTACTTATTTCAGCTAGACGATAATGATTTGAAATATCAAAAAATTTTTATTTATCACTTATGTACCATGTAACCTGGTGCAGAGATGATAAAAGTTGATGGAGTTGTAAATGCAGGAATACTTAGTGTAGAATTTGATCTAAAATCGTTATTCCACTATTATATGATGTGTTATGAAAAAGTCACTCGATGACAGCATCCTCAAACGGACTGTTAATACAGTACGACATCATGTCGTCAATTTCAAACTATTTTAAAATTTTAATTTGCCAACGACGTTTGGCTACACACATTCGTAATTCGATTGAAGTTGATTATTGATATGAGTCTAAGCTGTTTGATTCGGCTAGACCAACGTTTATGAAAATTCTAAGCATTTTTTGAAATTTCTCCCGAACCAAATAATTTTGGTGAAAAATCTAATACGACTGAGGTAAAATTTTTGTGCATATGGCAGAGACGAGAAACAGATTCGAACAGCAGTACTTAATAACTATAGGGCATACCGGGCTAATTACCCACTATGTCCGTAAGTTATGACGGTTTGCGGATGAATTTTCATATAACCTTTGCGAAAATGACAAACAATAGTCTATATAACTCCTCAGTCCAATTTTAAAATTTTTACTCTTGTGAGAGGTGTATTGGGTAACATGTGATGCTGTGTATGAATGGTGTATGGTGCATGGTATAAGGTGTAAGGTAAATTTTGGGGACGAAATTTTTAGAAGAAGGGGTGAATGTGGCAACCCGAGAATTTGAATATTTATAAAATCTTAAACTATTGAATTAAGGTTAAATAATAAACCTAGACAGAAAATAAGTGAATGGATTTGAGATTTTCGAGAAGGAATTCTATGGATTTAAAAATATTTTGGTGAATTATTTAGGATTAAGGGTATACGTGAATATGTTTTGTGTATATGGTATTATATGTGTACAGTATGTGGTTAAGGGTCAAGGATTGACCAGATAAGTTATATGTGTGGCAAACCCTAATATTATATTAAGAACGTAAACGTTCAATTAGAAAACTCTTACGATTTATAAGAAACCCTAAAACCGGTTCTGGAAATCCTAAATTCAGTTCCAGGAATATAAAACCCTAATTTGGAATTTGAAACACTAATTTGGAAATGCAGGTGTTAGTATAAGGTTTAAACGTTATTAATAATAACCTAATTAGGGATAACCCTAATTGATTTAGAAAACTCTAATTTCTGGATTAGAAACCCAAATTTATAATTAGGGAAAAACCTAATTATTAATTTAATAATTTTAATGTTAATTAGGAAACATTAAGCCTAATTTTCAAGTTATAAGTAATTAGGAAACCCAAATCTAATTAGGAAACCTAATTTCTAAATTAGAAAATTTATTTATTTATTTAAAACCCTAATTCTTGGGTTATAAACCCTAATGTACCATTATGACCCTAATTGCTAAATTAGCAATTTTAATTAAGAAATAATAATCCTAATTAGCAAGATTGAATTATGATTAGGAAATCTTAATATAATTATAGAATCCTAGCTAATAATAATTTAGAAATATTATTTTGAAAACCTAAATTGGAAATCCTAGAAATTTAATTCGTAAAACCTAAGGGTTAAACCCTAAACCCTAAGAGTCAAACCCTAAATTCTAAGGGTTAAACCCTAAACCCTAATGGTTAGGATAAATGACAAGTGTGCCATTAAATTAAAAATCAAAATGACTAAAATACCCTTAATGCATTATTGTGACATAACTTGTAAATCTTGCTATATCTGTGGTTGCTCACCAACTCTAGCTACCCCATGTGACTGAAATTAACACATATCAGCCCCTCATGCCAGCCATTTCATTGCATACAACATTTATATAGATTAAAGAGAGAGAATTGGCCACTTTATTTTTCATTCTAGCCAAAGCATTTCTCTCTCTAAAAATCCAAAATTTAGAGTGAGAGAGAGAGAAAAGTTAAGCCATGATCATTTGTTAGAATACCAAGATCAGATCACAAGGATCAGATTCAAGATCAAAGTTAGAAAGAGGTATAAACCCTAATTTTTGAAATCATGTGATCTAATGTTATGTGTTGTAATTGGTTGGTTAAAGTTGTGTATTAGGTGTCTTTTAGTGATCTGGGTTGATAGATCATGGATCTATAACATCTAGATGCACGATTTAGAAGTTTTCAAAAATCTAAAAATCTGGAAAAGTTGTGTCTGACAGTCAAATGTCAGGTCTCCTAGATCTGTCTCTTTTAATGTTTTTAGTGTTTTCAATGTTTATATTTGTAGTATGCCATGTAGGCTTTGATACGAAACTGGAATCATGGTTATATCGTGTCTAGATTACAAGTTATAAGCCGTCAAAGGTCATTGACCGACCATGACCAACTTGTAAGACCCCAACTTTTATGAATAAAGATGAATTTTCTATAAATATCATTTTTGAATATTATGGAGTAAATTTGATATAATGTTATAGTTATGGGTAAAATTTATAAATTTTGCAAAATAAGCAAGTGATTATAAAATATTCGTTTGGTCGGGGAATATTCTTTTTGTCTGGGAATATTCGTACGACGACACAATCATTGGTGGACCCCACAACAGAATTATTATCGGAGTTAGAAAACGACAAAATTATCTTTTTATAAAAATAACGGCGAAAGTTTTACCGTTAACTGTTGAAATACCCGGTGGTAAAAGTACAGTAATACGCGTGGTTGCATAGTAGCACACGGTATTATACAGTATCTTGGATTATTGATGCTTACGTAAGAAGTCACTACCCAATAATTGTTACAGTAATTAATGTTCAATATTTTATATTATTGATTCAATAATTGTCATTGCACAGTATTTCAAATTATCAAATCAATAATTCATATTGTTTGAATAATATTATTATTTGCATTATTGACAAAGTCTAGAAAGTTCTATCGAGGAAAGGGGTTTGGTCACTTAATTGCGCGCTAATAGGGAGAAATCCTTATCGGAAATTCCCCTCTTTCCTGGGAACGACCTGGTTGTCGATATTATAATTTGGTAATATTATTTGTGAATAATTAATTATTGATATATATGATAAGAAAATATTTATTCAATGTGGATTTAAACTGAGGAAATTTTTTAGCATTTGACATTTGTTAAAAGTTGGTATTTTATCTTTTCTGATAAAATAATCTGTTCAAATATATTATTATAATATTACATTATAGTAGTATGATGTGATTATATAATAGTACATTTTTTTATAATTTCAATGGTAACATTATTATAGTAAATTCATGGTATAAAAGTAAAAGGAGGTGGAAGAGAAAAAATTGAATTTGAATTCCTATGATGCAAGCGATGATGTCATTGGATGATGAGGTAAGCGATGATGTCATCAGACGATGAGGTAAGCAATGATGTAATATGATCGATGATGTCAGCGATGATGTCATAAATTATGGCAAAAAGACTATTTTACCCTTACTCTGCCAAGCCTATAAATAGAAGCTCATTTCTTCATTATTTTTCACTAATTCATTCAAGCTATAGAGAAAGTATAGAGAGAATAAGAAAGAAAGAAGAAGAGTATTCTGTTACTACACTATTACAGTATCTAAATATCCTACTAAGGTAAGGAATATTGTAAGACCCCGAATTTTTTTTTTTTTATAAATAAAATGGAATTTCCTTTATTTATTATTTTGAAATAGTAAGGGTTGATTTGATTAATGTGGTTAGTTATGGGTAAAATACGCAAATTTAACAAAATAAGCAAGTGGTTATAAAATATTCATTATTGTCGGGGAATATTCGTTTGGTCGTGGAATATTCAGTGCTCGCTTGGAATATTCGCATTTGACGGCGCAACCATGTGTGGGCCCCATAACTGAAAAAGCGATTGGAGGAAGAAAACGACAAATATAAGTTGTTTAAAAATAACTAGGCAGTAGTTGTTATCGTTTAATCGTTGGAATACCCGGTGGTTAAAATACGATAATATGCGTGGTTGCACAAGAATGCACACCCAGATTGCACAAGATTGTTGAATTATTGATCCTTACGTAAGAAGGCACTACTCAATAATTGTTACAAGAGTTACCGCTCAATATTATATTGATTCAATAATTGTCATATTGATATTTGGTATCACTTTTGTTTCAATAATTGTCATTACACAATTTTCCATTATCAAATCAATAATTCATATTATTTGAATAATATTATCGAGATAACATTATTGGCAATGTCTAGAAAGTTCTCATACAAGGAGAGGTTTGGACACCTAATTGCTGGCGCCCAAGAAGAGAAATCCTTATTGAAAGCCCCTCTTTCTTGGAACCTGCCGTTGTTAGTAATGTGATTCTATAATATTATTTGTGAATAATTAATTATTGATTTATATGATATTGATTTTATGTGGATATATATGGAGAAAATTTTTAATGTGACAATTGTTGAAAATTAATATTTTATCTTTTTCGGATAAAATAATTCATTTAAATAATATATTAACGGTGATATTTTTATAATGAATGTGGGATATATGAGTATATGAGGAGGTAGAGTATTTTGTGGCATTAAATGTTTAACATATGTTTTGTGTGTTTGGTGGACACAATTCTTGACCAAAAATTGATTATAGTATCGTAAAATCTCTCATTTATAGATTTGGATAATTTTTGTTTGGAATTTGGAAAAACTTCCTTCTGTAAAGTTGTAGAGAATTGAATTTCCTATAAAAACTCACGAGATTCGAATTTTCTGACAAAAGGGCTATTTATCATGAATTATTGAAGTTCCGGAGTTCCGAAATAATTGATTTTTGGAAGTTTTAATTATTTTATATAAGAAAAACGTTTTTGTGGTTGTTGGCACATGGGTGGCTGATGTTTTTGACCAAAGAAGGCATGCTAGAGTTTTCAAAACATGTGGGTAGGAATTTGGAATTAATAATAATATATTTTATTAATTTAGTCTCCTTTGGCGTTCTAACATTTTCCTATAAATAGAGGGCTAAGTTAGAATTGAAAATCACACCAGAAACTAAGTTTTCTCTCTTTCTCTCTCTATATCATCGAGCGTATTCTTGTGAGTATACTTTGAGTGTTGCTATACTCTGATGAAGTTTCACAAAGACTATACCGAAATTCAAATGGAAAGTACGGTTATTTTGAGGTAAGGGATGTTATTTCTTTCGCAAATGATATTATTTTCTTCAATATCATTATGCCAAAATCTTTGTTGAACTTTTTATCAAATTTGGAACTTTTTCATATCGGGGTTACTATTCATGAATTACTATTCACGAGTTACTATTCACGAGTACTATTCACGAAGCGTGAAGATGTTTTTTGTGAAATTTCTATCTTTTTGTGTCGGGGTTACTATTCACGTATACGGCACTATTTACGTATACGGCACTATTCACGAATACGACACTATTCACCGAAAAATAAAAATTTTTCTTTTTGTCCAAGATGTCTATTTTGGCTACTATCTTTGATTGTATCCATGTTTTGATCGTTATTTTTGAGTTCTGCTTCAAAATCGTTTATTATGAAGTATTATTGATCTTGGATAAACTGTTATACGAATCCCTAATATTTGTCCTTCTATATCACTGGATTCATTCTTAAAAATGTTTTTCATCATCCCTAGTCCTTAATGGTGATACTTGATGAATATCTTTGGCCTGTAGTGCAAAGATGAATGATTAAACTGATGAATCTCTTTGGCCCGTAGTGCAAAGATGAACAGGTGTTGAGATGAACATGACCAACTGGTGATACAAATGAATATCTTTGGCCTGTAGTGCAAAGATGATTAAAGATGTATATTGATTGTTGTTACAGGGATGAAATATTGATGATGGACTTTTAAATCTTAGAAAGACAAGAGAATTCATTCTCTACTTGACTCTTCTAATGGATTGTTTGTTTCACCGTGCATTTGTTGATCTAAAACTTGTTGTCTATTGTATTCTATTAGATTTTTCCCTCGTTGAAGACTAACGATAATTTGTTGTATATTATCTTAGTCATAATATTCTTTTTATCGGGCTAGTTGAGCTCACCCTTTTCCTTGTTGTTCCATTTTCTTCTCGTGAGGTGAGAACATAGCAGGATCGAGCCTGGGTATGAATTGAAGGTTCTAGAGAGAGTTGTTTAGTAGTCCTCACCATTTTGTAAAATAATGTATCAATAATTATGATGGGGATTTATTTGCGTGTGGATATTGTCTAGACGGCAATATCTCGTATTTAAACTCACAAGATGTATTGTCGTATTTCACACGACATTTGTATTATTGAAGTTGTAGTTATTTACGCACCATGTATTTGGCGACTCGTAATGGGTTGGGTGGAATGGACCTATTTTGGGGGCGCCACAATTGGTATCGAGAACTTAGGATATATGATCTCCATGGAGATCGGGAATAGAACTAGGAGGGAGAGACGAGTAAATCCTTCGCTAGTGTGTCCTACCTAAGCTTATTTATTGGTCGATCATAATATAGGATATTATGTGACATGTTAATTTATTTAATTAACCCTTGTTTTATGATGATTTGAGAATGTCGATCGCGAATATTAATAGTGGAGTAAATGAGACCGCGTGAGACGCAGCAGACTCACCAACGAGGAGAACGTGCAACAGTCGGGCAATGTTCCTCCCGTGAACAACGCCAACGAGCAGATGATGAACGACGGATGTTTAGAAGCTTTTTGCGCTTCATGCAAAATCGACGAGGAGACTCGTGTACAAAATACGGGAGGAAATGATAAGAACGCGGCGGTTTGTCACGGCCAAACAATTCAAAGAGTTGGGACCACCGATTTCCATGGAAAGCCGGATCCGATCAAGGCGTAAACGTGGGTCAAGCAAATTACCAAGATATTTGATGTCTTGGGGTGCACGGAGGAAACGTAAGGTTCCATTCGCCACCTTTATGTTTCGTGGTGAAGCAGACATTCGGGTGGGAATCAGAAGTGTACCCACCAGATGCACTTAACATGTCTTGGGAAAGATTTCAGAATCGTTCAATGACAAGTACTTTCCGTAAAGTATTCACATCATATGAAGGAGGTAGAGTTTATTAGACTCGAATGTAACAACATGACGATTCTCAAAGACGAGGCAAAGTTCGCAGAGTTATCCAGTTTGCACCTCATTTGGTGGAGAATGAGGAACGAATGACGCGTATGTTTCGAGAGGTCTAAAACCCGAGATTCACAATACCTTATCTCTCATAAGTTTTCTCTCAGATTCAGATGTTGTCAACGTGGCTCGCTTATTAGAGCGAGATAGTGAGTATACTCAACCGAGGGACCACAACCGTAGTAGTCATCGAACGATGATAACCAAATGAGGAGGAAAGAATATGGACAAAGGCGGTAACCACTCGTGTGGTAATCGTGGACATGATAATAGGAAAGGTGACTCAAGTGGAAATTTCGTAAAGAGAAGATTCAACAATGACGGGAAGATATCAACAAAGAAGACCAAAGACCAACAACAAATGCTAGGGGAGGAGAACGACCGCCGCTTAGATGTTACAAATGCGGGAAGGAGGGACATATCACCAAACCGCCCACAACAATCCAAGGTATGTTACAACTGTGGAAAGGAAGGCCACATCGCTCGAGATTGTACTATAGCGAAACCAAGTTCAGCGGGAGTGGTGATTCCAAGGGCTGTCCCGGATAAGTCAAAGACAACGGTTCCTGGAAGAGCGTTTGTCGTGACCGGTCAAAATGCGAGGAACCCGAATGAGTTTAGCACGGGTTAGTTAATTATAATTCTTGCGAAGTTTATACCTTACTAGATACCGGTTCTACCCATTCTTTTATCTCTCTTGCTTGCGCTCAACGTTTGAACTTGACTACGGAGAAATTAGACTTTGACCTATTTATGGAGACTCCGTTAGGAAAAACTTTCATTACATCCGTTGTTTAGAAATCTTGCTTGATTCAGGTTGGCACTATCACATTACCTGTTGATCTTATCTCTTTAAAGATACTTGCTTTTGATGTGATTTTAGGGATTGATTGGTTAACTACTCATCATGCCAAATTGATTGCTTTTGTAAGGTTGTTAGTTTTCATATTCCTAAGCAAACCTGTTATTCGAATTTAAGCAACCAAACCATTGAAGTCAAACACTGTCATATCAAACCACAAAGCTATTTGTTTATTGAAAAATTAATGTCAAGCTTTCTTAGCCATGTTATGGACTTGAACAATAATACGTCAGATTTGAATGATATTTTTGTTGTTAGTGAATTTCCTAACCAATTTCCTGAGGAATTTCTTGGCTTACTCCCAAAGCCTGATATTAAATTTTGTATCGACTTTGAATCCGGTACAAAACCCATTTCTAAAATCTCATATCGAATGGCTCCTATTGAACTTCAGGAGTTAAAAACCCAAGTACAAGAGTTAGTACCCGAGCCTTTATTTGGTGACTTCCTTTGTGGAATACACCGAAGCCAGACTCTCCGTAGGGGACGCCATATTCGTGCAGTAGTAAACTGATAGGTGTCATTGTGACGTGCTATCCAAGATTGGGATATGAGTTACAGTTGAGAGCAACCTAAGTTAGTAATCGAAATACGTAGCTTTCTAGGCTTAGTTGGTTATTATCGGAGATTCGTGTTTCCCAAATCGCTAGTCCATTAACTCAGCTGACTCGTAGAGATACAAAATTCGAATGGAGCATGGAATGTGGGAAGAGCTTCGAAGAACTTAAGAAGAGACTCATTTCGGCACATGTTCTGACCATGCCATCCTGGAAAAGCGAACGTGGTAGCTGACGTGTTGAGTAAAAGATCGATATCTGATAGCACGAGTAATGATATTGTCAAAGACTCATCTCATATAACTTATAAATAATGAAGATAGAGTTAAAGACTCTAGGGACTCACGTGATGATATACGAGTAGAATCGACTTTTAATCGATAATGTTAAAGCCGCCAAGCTACGATCTAAAGTCGATGAATATAAAGAAGAAGGTGCAAGAAGTCGTTATTCTAGAAGTAAGAATCAATGAAGAAAGAAAGCTCAAACCTTCGATTTATTAATTCATTCTCGATCGAGTAGAAATCGTGGCCTATAGACTCGCTTTTACTACCAAGTATGTCGCGTGTTTATAACATTTTTACGCATCTGATGTTACGTAAATATGTGGACGACCCGAATAACATCATTGAGTTAGAACCGCATTTAGATAGTTGAAGACTTAACGTCACGAAGAGGTACTGTCAAGATATTAGATACGAAGGAGCATGTCCTATGTACTCGAGGTTATACCACAAGTTAAAGTTTTGTGGAGAAACCATGCTATTGAAGAAATGACCTGGGAGTTGGAAATAGAAATGAAAGCGAGGTATCCTCAACTTTTCGAAACACCAGGTACGTACGTCAATTTCGAGGACGAAATTTCATAAGGAGGGGAGGTTGTAAGACCCCGAATTTTTTTTTATAAATAAAATGGAATTTCCTTTATTTATTATTTTGAAATAGTAAGGGTTGATTTGATTAATGTGGTTAGTTATGGGTAAAATGCGCAAATTTTACAAAATAAGCAAGTGGTTATAAAATATTCATTGTTGTCGGGAATATTCGTTTGGTCGTGGAATATTCGTGATCGTCAGGAATATTCGTATTTACGGCAAATGCCATGTGTGGGCCCCATAACTGAAAGCGATTGGAGGAAGAAAACGACAAATATAAGTTGTTTAAAAATAATTGGCGTAGTTATTACCGCTTTACAATCGTTGGAATACCCGAAGTGGTTAAAATACGTGAATATGCGTGGTTGCACAAAGAGTAGCACACGCAGATTGCATGATATTGTTGAATTATTGATCTTTACGTAAGAAGGCACTACTCAATAATTGTTACAGAGTTACCGCTCAATATTATATTGATTCAATAATTGTTTGCGTTGATATTTGGTATCACCGTTGTTTCAATAATTGTCATTACACAATTTTCCATTATCAAATCAATAATTCATATTATTTGAATAATATTATCGATAACATTATTGGCAATGTCTAGAAAGTTCTGCTCTAAGGAGAGGTTTGGACACCTAATTGCGGCCGCCAAGAAGGAGAAATCCTTATTGAAAGCCCCTCTTTCCCGAAACCTGCTGTTGTTAGTAATGTGATTCTATAATATTATTTGTGAATAATTAATTATTGATTTATATGATATTGATTTTATGTGGATATATATGGAGAAAATTTTTAATGTGACAATTGTTGAAAATTAATATTTTATCTTTTTCTGATAAAATAATTCATTTAAATAATATATTAACGGTGATATTTTTATAATGAATGTGGGATATATGAGTATATGAGGAGGTAGAGTATTTTATGGCATTAAATGTTTAACATATGTTTTGTGTGTCGGTGGACACAATTCTTGACCGAAAATTGATTATAGACTGTAAAATCTCTCATTTATAGATTTCGGATAATTTTTGTTTGGAATTTGGAAAAACTTCCTTCTGTAAAGTTGTAGAGAATTGAATTTCCTATAAAAATACGCGAGATTCGAATTTTCTGACAAAAGGGCTATTTATCATGAATTATTGAAGTTCCGGAATAATTGATTTTTGGAAGTTTTAATTATTTTATATAAGAAAAACATTTTTGTGGTTGTTGGCACATGGGTGGCTGATGTTTTTGACCAAAGAAGGCATGCTAGAGTTTTCAAAACATGTGGGTAGGAATTTGGAATTAATAATAATATATTTTATTAATTTAGTCTCCTTTCATGCTCTAACATTTTCCTATAAATAGAGGGCTAAGTTAGAATTGAAAATCACACCGTAAACTAAGTTTTCTCTTTTCTCTCTATATTATCGAGTTTATTCTTGTGAGTATACTTTGAGTGTTGCTATATCTGTGCGAAGTTTCACAAAGACTATACCGAAAATTCAAATTGTAAGTACTTGCTTATTTTGAGGTAGGGGATGTTATTTCTTTCATAAATGATATTATTTTCTTCAATATCATTATGCCAAAATCTTTGTTGAACTTTTTATCAAATTTGGAACTTTTTCATGCTCGGGGTTACTATTCATGAGTTACTATTCACGAGTTACTATTCATGAATTACTATTCACGAAGTTACTATTCACGAGTACTATTCACGGGCGTGAAGATGTTTTTGTGAAATTTCTATCTTTTTGTGTCTGGGTTACTATTCACGATACTCATGCACTATTTATGTATACTAAGACTATTCATTCACGAATACGGCTATTCAATCTAAAAATAAAAATTTTTCTTTTTATCCAAGATGTCTATTTTGGCTACTATCTTTGATTGTATCCATGTTTTGATCGTTATTTTTGAGTTCTGCTTCAAAATCGTTTATTATGAAGTATTATTGATCTTGGATAAACTGTTGTACGAATCCCTAATATTTGTCCTTCTATATCACTGGATTCATTCTTAAAAATGTTTTTCATCATCCTCACCCCTTAATGGTGATATTGATGAATATCTTTGACCAGAAGTGCAAAGATGAATGATTAAATCGATGAATCTCTTTGGCCGTAGTGCAAAGATGAACAGTGTTGAGATGAACATGACCAACTGGTGATACAAAATGAATATCTTTGGCTCAGAGTGCAAAGATGATTAAAGATGTATATTGATTGTTGTTACAGGATGAAATATTGATGATGGACTTTTAAATCTTAGAAGACAAGAGAATTCATTCTCTACTTGACTCTTCTAATGGATTGCTTTATTTCCATTGCATTTGTTGATCTAAAACTTGTTGTCTATTGTATTCTATTAGATTTTTCCTCGTTGAAGACTAACGATAATTTGTTGTATATTATCTTAGTCATAATATTCTTTACCGGGCTAGTTGAGCTCACCCTTTTCCTTGTTGTTCCATTTTCTTCTCGTGGAGGTGAGAACATAGCGAGGATCGAGCCTGGGTATGAAATGAAGGTTCTAGAGAGAGTTGTTTAGTAGTCCTCACCATTTTGTAAAATAATGTATCAATAATTATGATGGGGATTTATTTATGCGTGTGGATATTGTCTAGACGGCAATATCTCGTATTTAAACTCACAAGATGTATTGTCGTATTTCACACGACATTTGTATTATTGAAGTTGTAGTTATTTCTGTACCATGTATTTGGCGACTCAGAATGGGTTGGGTGGAATGGACCTATTTTGGGGGCGTCACAAATATTATTTCTTTCGTATTCATGAAGAGAGTTATTTTCTTTCAATACTCGTAAGGGTTGTTATTCCATTCTTTATTATTCTGTTGTAATAACCTGTCTGTGCGGTCTATCGCATGCCTGGTGAATTATGTTGTTATTCCATTCTTTATTATTCTGTTGGAATAACCTGTCTGTGCGGTCTATCGCATGCCTGGTGAATTCTGTTGTTATTCCATTCTTTATTATTCTGTTGGAATATCCTGTCTGTGCGGGTTATGCATGACCTGGTTCCATTCTTTATTATTCTGTTAGAATAACCTGTCTGTGCGGATTACGCACGCCTGGTGAATTCTTCTGTTATTCCATTCTTTATTGTTCTGTTGAAATGATATGCCTACGTAGATTACCGCATGGCGGGAAAAAATCCATTTGCGGTTTCATATATTCTATTATTCTCAGTTGGTTAAAGTTTTGGCTTCTATACTCCATGAAATTAGTGGAATATCCTTGATATTTGCGCTTCATCTAGTATCTTTTAATGGAAATATTCTTCTGAGCATTCTTGAATTTTACTCCACAAAACAGTATCATGTTGACAATTTGGACGTTATTGATTTCTGGATAAATTAAATTATAAATCTTTAAAAATTTATCCTGAACTTGTTTTATTGAATTCTTATATCATTGTCATCATCCTCATGTTTATAATATGTTGAAAGTCATCTGTGGCATGTAGTGCATAGATGGACTTGGTATGATTATGACCAGGGATTATTAGGTATAATCATGAACATAATGTTACAAATGATGTGGTAAAAGTCCTCATTGGCCGTAGTGCATTGATGGATAGTTGTTGGCATGATCATGACCATTGATGAATACACGAATATCCTTGGCCCGTAGTGCATGGATAAGTTATGGTCGTGACACTAATGAATATCCTTGGCCGTAGTGCAGGGATGATGTGGTTTATTTATTAAGCTGAGTCTCAGCGATAAAAGTGATGAAAAACCTTTTTAAATCATAGAAGATAGTAGATTTTATTCTAAACTTGACTCTTCTAATGGATTGCTTGTTCCGCTGTAGTTAAACTTGATTGTTGTTATATTTTATCAGTGTAACACTGTTGAAGTCTAATGATAAATTATTCTACATTATCTTAGTCATAATATTTCTTACTGGGCTAGTGGAGCTCACCCTTTATTTCACTTTTCTCTTCAGGAAATGAGAATATAGCTGGGACGAGTCGGGGAATGGATTGACGGTCCAGATGGTTGTTTTAGTAGTCCTCACTATTCTATAAAATAGTGTGACAATAAATTTAATGAGGACTCTATTGAGTGTGGATATTGTCTAGATGACAATATTCTTATTAAAACTCTTAGATTATGTTTTGTCGTATTTTACACTACTGTTGTATAATTAAGTTGTATTTGTATTTTGTACCATGTATTTGGCGACTCAAGATGGGTGATGTATACCTATTTTTGGGTGCATCACAGTTGGTATCAAATCTTAGGGATATGATCCCTGGCTGAGATGTAAGTCAAGAACTAGGAGGGGAGAGACGGGGAATTCCTTCGCTAGTATGACCTACCTAAGTTTAATTGGTATTTAATTGGTCGGTCAGAGTATAAGGATAATATGTTGCATGTCATTTAACCCTTGTTTTGTGGCAGTATTTGAAAATGACATCGGAGAATATTGAGAATAGCAATGGAGCACAGGAGACCGTTGAGTCACCACAGATCAATACCCAGGATAATGTGCAACAGGAAGACAATAATCCTCAGGTAAACAAGAATGATCAAATGATGAACGATGGAATGTTCAGAGGCTTTATGCAATTCATGCAACAACATGCGAGAGAGCGGCTCTCATCCAAAATGTAGGTGGAAACACCGAAACTCTCTGACGGTCACCGCTAAACAGCTTCAAGGAGCCGGGACCACTTTGGAGTTTATTGGAGAGCCAAAACCACTTCAAAGTGAACGTGGATAAAGCAGATCACCAAGATATTTGATGTCTTGGGATGCTCCGAGGAGCAAAAGGTTCCCTTTGCTACCTTTATGTTGTGAGGAGAGGCAGATTACTAGTGGGAATCAGTAAAACATACTCAACCTGCCGCACTGATGATGTCTTGGGAGAAGTTCCAAGAATTATTCAACGACAAGTACTTTCTCGAAAGTATTCATCATATGAAAGAGGTAGTGTTCATCAAGTTCGAGCAGAACAATATGACCGTGTCACAGTACGAAGCTAAGTTTGCCGAGTTGTCCCGGTTTGCGTCTCACTTGGTTGATAATGAGGAGAGAATGACGCAAATGTTTCTAAGAGGTTTGAAACCCGAGATACGTCAATATCTAATTCTCATAAACTGTGTTTGTATTCAGATGTTGTAAATAGGGCTCAGTTATTGGAGCACGATAACGAGTTAACCCAACCAAGAGAAAGCAGACGGCAAAATGATAATACCAGTGGTAGCAGTCATTGAAGCGGTGACAACAAACGTGGAGGGAATCAACATGCCAGAAATTGTAACCACTTCGGTGGTAATCATGGCCAATACATTAAGAATGGACATTTCAAGAAGAGGAGATTTAACAATGATGGAAAGACGTCAGCATCAACACCCGTTGTTAAGCAAGGAGAACGACCACCTATCATATGCTTCAAATGCGGAGGGGAGGGACATATCAGTCCAAACTGTGCGTAGCAGTCCAAAACATGTTATAATTGTGGAAGAGAAGGTCACCTAGCTCGATTTTGTTGTTCAAGGAAGGCAAGTCCAGCTGGGATAGAGGCACCAAAGGCCGTCCCAAAAAAGTCAAAACAAGTAGTTCAAGGGAGAGCGTTTGTTATGACCTCCTAGAAAGCAAGAAACCCAAACGAGGTCATCACGGGTAAGCTTATCATAAACTCTAACGAAGTCTATACCTTATTTGATACCAGTTCTACCCATTCTTTTATTTCTCATATTTGCGCTCAACGTTTAAATTTGACTTCGGAGAAATTAGACTTTGACTTATATGTGGAAACTCCGTTGGAAGAAACCTTCATTACATCCACTGTTTATAAGTCTTGTTTGGTTCAAATCGGTACCCTCACAATACCTGTCGATTTTATTTCATTAAAAATACTTGCATTTGACGTAATTCTAGGGATTGATTGGTTAACTACTCATCATGCAAAAATTGATTATTTTCGTAAGGTTGTTAGCTTTCATATTCCTAACCAACCTATTATGCGAATTCAAGTAACCAAACCATTAAAATCAATCACTGTCATCTCAAGCCATAAAGCTATTCGTTTATTGAAAAATGAATGTCAAGCTTTCTTAGCTCATGTCACGGATTTAAACAAAAATACGTAAGTTTTGAATGATATTTCTATTGTTAATAAATTTCCGACGATTCCCCGAAGAACTTCCCGCCTACCCCAGGCGTGAAATTGAATTTTTATCGACCTTAAACTCGGTACAAAACCCCTTTCCAAAGCCCCATATCGAATGGCTCCTATTGAACTTCAGGAGTTAAAGACCCAATTGCATTCGTCCTTGTACGTCTCCTTGGGGTGCTCCTGTTCTATTCGTGAAGAAGAAAGATGGGAGTATGCGACTTTGTATTGATTATCGGGAGTTGAATTATGTCACCATCAAGAATAGGTACCCATTGCCACGTATTGATGACATGTTTGACCAGTGGCAAGGCGCCAAATTCTTTTCAAAGATCGATCTTCGTTCCGAATATCATTAGTTAAAGATTAGAACCGATGAAATTCCAAAGACGGCTTTCAGAACTCGGTGCGGGCATTATGAATTCCTAGTCATGTCTTTTGGATTGACTAATGCTCCTGCTGCCTTCATGGATATGATGAATCGAATATTCAAGGAATATTTGGATCACTTTGTGGTCGTCTTTATTGATGACATCCTCATATATTCCAAAAGCCGTGAAGATCATGAGCAACACTTGAGGCTGATACTCCAAAAGCTTCGTGAAAATAAGCTTTATGCCAAGTTGAAGAAATGCGAGTTCTGGCTTGAGGAAGTAGCATTCCTTGGGCACGTAGTATTAAGTCATGGAATATCTGTTGACCCGGCAAAGATTGAAGCAATTCAAAGTCGATCAACTCACGCCGCCATCGAAAAGTACTTAGCTTTCTGTGCTTAGCTGGTTATTATCGGAGATTCGTGGAAGGATTTTCTCGAATATCTACTCCATTAACTCAGCTGACTCAGAAAGATACAAAATTCGGTTGGAGCATGGAATATGAGAAGAGTTTTCAAGAACTCGAGAGAAGACTCATTTCAGCACCTGTTCTGACAATACCATCTGGCTCGGAGGGATATGTCATCTACAGTGATGCTTCGGGCAAAGGGTTAGGATGTGTTCTTATGCAACATGGAAAAGTCATAGCATATGCCTCTCGACAACTCAAAGAATATGAGAGGAATTATCATACTCATGATCTAGAGTTGGTAGCTGTTGTCTTCGCACTTAAAATTTGGAGGCATTACTTGTATGGGGAGAAAGTGGAGATCTTTACTGATCATAAAAGCCTCAAATATTTCTTCACCCAAAAGGAACTCAACATACGGCAACGATGTTGGCTTGAACTGTTGAAAGATTATGATCATACCATTCAATACCATCCTGGTAAAGCGAGCGTAGTAGCTGATGCATTGAGTAGAAGATCATATGCGGCTACGAGTGCAATATTGTCAACACAAATGCCCATTTTGTATGACTTACAAAGGATGGAGATAGGGTTAAAGACTCCAGGGACCCATGTGATGATGACGAATATACGAGTAGAACCGACTTTAATCGATAAAGTTAAAGATGATCAAGCTACAGACCTGGAGCTGATGCGTATGAGGAAGAAAGTGAAAGAAGGTGCTATGCCGGAAGCAAGAATTGATGAAGAAGGAATACTTCGAGTCAACTCCAGACTTTTTGTTCCTAACAACCCTGATTTAAAGTATAAAATCATGATGGAGGCGCATAACACACCGTTTGCAATCCATCCTGGGAGTACCAAAATGTATCATGATCTACATACATTTTGGTGGAGCAATATGAAGAGAGAGAGATCGCGGAGTTTATCTCAAGGTGTCTAACTTGTCAACGAGTCAAGGCAGAGCATCAAGTACCAAAAGGTCCATTGCAACCACTTAAGATTCCAGAATGGAAGTGGGAGCACATTACCATGGATTTTGTTACCGGTCTTCCCAAGGTTTCTCAAGGTATAGATGCGATTTGGGTCATTGTTGATAGATTGACCAAGTCGGCTCATTTCTTACCTATACGAGAAACTTATACACTTGAACGTTTTGCTCGTATGTACATAAACGAGATTGTAAGATTGCATGGTATGCCAGTATCCATAGTTTCTGATCGAGACCCAAGATTCACTTCACGATTTTGGGTTAGTTTGTAGAAAGCTATGGGCACGGATTTACGATTTAGCTCGGCATATCATCCTCAGACGTACGGGCAGTCGAAGAGGACTATTCAAACTCTTGAAGATCTATTAAGACTATGTGTCCTTGACTTCAAGGGAAGTTGGGACAAGTTCTTACCATTGGTGGAGTTTTCCTACAACAATAGTTATCGAGCAAGTATTGGCATGGCTCCATTCGAGGCGTTGTATTGAAGAAAGTGTCGTTTCCAGTATGCTGGGATGAGGTAGGTGAAGCAACGTTATTGGGACCTGAGTTGGTACGTATGACTACGAAAAAGATTCAAACGATCCGACAACGTATAAAAACCTCACAAGATCGACAAAAGAGTTATGCTGATCTTCATCGAATGGACGTGGAATTCAATATTGGAGATCATGTGTTGTTACGTGTTGCTCCATGGAAAGGAGTTACAAGATTTGGAAAGAGAGGAAAGCTCAATCCTCGATTCATTGGCCCATTTTTAATCCTCGATCGAGTAGGAACTGTGGCTTAAAGACTCGCTTTACCGCTAAATATGTCTCGTGTTCATAACGTTTTTCACATATCCATGTTACGTAAATATGTGAAAGACCCGAACCACATTATTGAGTTAGAACCGGACGAAATAGCGAAAGATTTAACGTATGAAGAGTTTCCTGTTAAAATCTTGGATAAGAAGGAGCATATTTTACGCTCCAAGGTTATACCTCAAGTCAAAGTTTTGTGGAGAAACCACGATGTTGAGGAAATGACCTGGGAGTTAGAATATGAATTGAAATCAAGGTATCCTTACCTCTTTGACATACCAGGTACGTACCCTAATTTCGAGGGCGAAATTTCATAAGAAGGGGAGGTTGTAAGACCCCAACTTTTATGAATAAAGATGAATTTTCTATAAATATCATTTTTGAATATTATGGAGTAAATTTGATATAATGTTATAGTTGTGGGTAATATTTATAAATTTTGCAAAATAAGCAAGTGGTTATAAAATATTCGTTTGGTCGTGGAATATTCTTTTTGTCTAGAAATATTCGTACGACGACACAATCATTGGTGGACCCCACAATAGAATTATTATCGGAGTTAGAAAACGACAAAATTATCTTTTTATAAAAATAACGGCGAAAGTTTTACCGTTAACTGTTGAAATACTCGGTGGTAAAAGTATAGTAATACGCATGGTTGCATAGTAGCACACGGTATTATACAGTATATTAGATTATTGATGCTTACGTAAGAAGTCACTACCCAATAATTGTTACAGTAATTACTGTTCAATATTTTATATTATTGATTCAATAATTGTCATTGCACAGTATTTCAAATTATCAAATCAATAATTCATATTATTTGAATACTCCCTCCGTCCCATAGTTATAGGCTGATTTTTTTTGGCACGTAGTTTAAGAAAATTAGTTTAGTGGCAATTTTCAACATAAATTTTCCACATATAACCCTTAATATAGAATTAATGAATAAGTTAATTACTCCTTACTTATCACACTGGAACTCTCAACTTCATTGATTGACGTGTTTAAAAACCATAGTCATACAACTTTAACCAAAGAGAATATAACAACATTAAATGTGGTGATAAAAATAATGACATTTAATGTTATTTCTTCAAAAAAAGAGTAATGGTTGAATATTTATTATAAGGGCATAAAAGTAAAACAATAAACCAACTAAATTTTATAAATAGTAAGTAGTCTATATATTGGGACATCTCAAAATAGAAAATCAGCGTATAACTATGGGACGGAGGGAGTAATATTATTATTTGCATTATTGACAATGTCTAGAAAGTTCTGTCGAGGAAAGGGGTTTGGTCACCTAATTGCGCGCCAATAGGGAGAAATCCTTATCGGAAAGCCCCTTTTTTTCCTGGGAACGACCTGGTTGTCGATATTGTAATTTGGTAATATTATTTGTGAATAATTAATTATTGATATATATGATAAGAAAATATTTATTCAATGTGGATTTAAACTGAGGAAATTTTTTAGCATGTGACATTTGTTGAAAGTTTGTATTTTATCTTTTCCGATAAAATAATCTGTTCAAATATATTATTATAATATACATTATAGTAGTATGATGTGATTATATAATAGTACGTTTTTTTATAATTTGAATGGTAACATTATTATAGTAAATTCATGGTATAAAAGTAAAAGGAGGTGGAAGAGAACAAATTGAATTTGAATTCCTATGATGCAAGCGATGATGTCATCAGACAATGAGGTAAGCTATGATGTCATCGGACGATGATGTAAGCAATAATGTAATATGATCGATGATGTCAGCGATGATGTCATAAATTATGGTGAAAAGACTATTTTACCCTTACTCTGCCAAGCCTATAAATAGAAGCTCATTTCTTCATTATTTTTCACCAATTCATTCAAGCTATAGAGAGAATAAGAAAGAAAGAAGAAGAGAATTCTATTACTATACTATTACAGTATCTAAATCTCCTACTAAGGTAAGGGGTATCATTTCTTTCGTATTCATGAAGAGAGTTATTTTCTTTCAATACTCGTAAGGGTTGTTATTCCATTCTTATTTATTCTCGCTGGAATAATTATTACATCGCATGCCTCGTGATTCATTGTTATTTTCTTTTTCTGCTGGAATAACTGCATGCATGCAAGTGGTTTATCGATGCCCGGTGAATTATGTTGTTATTCCATTCTTTATTATTCTCGTGGAATAACCCGCCTCACGCACGCACGCATGAATTCTTCATTATTCCATTCTTTATTATTCTGAATTATGAATAACCATTCGCCTATTTGCACGCCGTGAATTCTTTTCGCTATTTTTCATTATTCTTCATTATTTTAAATCTATTCTTGAATAAAATATCATTGTCATCATCCACGACGCCTGGATGAATTTTCATATTCCATGGACGACATTTGATGATCAATATCATTGATTTCAGTGCATGGATATTGGTATTAATTTAATTGATGTGGATTATTTGAAAGTCAGTCGATAAAAGTAATGAAAACCTTTTGAATCATAGAAGATAGTAGATTTTATCAAGTTTAACTGCAGCGGAACCAGCAATCCATTAGAAGAACCAGGTAGAGAATAAAATATACTATCTTCTATGATTTAAAACGTTTTTCATTACTTTTAACGCTGAGACTCAGTTTAATAAATAATCCACATCATCCCTGCACTACGACCAAGGATATTCATTAATATCACGACCACAAATTATCCATGCACTACGGGCCAAGGATATTCGTGTATTCATCAATGGTCATGATCATGCCAACAATTGTCCATCAATGCACTACGATAAATGAGGATTTTTACCACATCATTTGTAACATTACGGTCATGATTATACCGAATAATCCCTGGTCATAATCATACCAAGTCCATCTATGCACTACAGGCCACATATGACTTTCAACATATTATAAACATGAGGATGATGACAATGATATAAGAATTCAATAAAACAAGTTCAAGGATAAATTTTTAAAGATTTATAATTTAATTTATCCAACGTCCAAATTGTCAACATGATACTGTTTTGTGGAGTAAAATTCAAGAATGCTCAGAAGAATATTTCCATGAAAAGATACTGGATGAAGCGCAAATATCAATGATATCCCACTAATTTCATGGAGTATAGAAGCCAAAACTTTAACCAACTAAGTGTAATTGAATATATGAAACCACAAATGGATTTTTTCCCCGCCATGCAGAATCCACGAGATGCATCATTTCAACGAGTAATAAAGAATGGAACTGTGTCATGCAGAATCCGCATGTATATGATATTCCAAATGTAATAATAAAGAATTGAACCAGTCACGATAACCCGCATGCATGTGATGTTCCAACAAAATAATAAAGAATGGAATAACAACAAAATTCACCAGTGCATGCGATAGATCGATAGACAAAGTTATTCCAATGTAATAATAAAGAATGGAATAACAACCCTTACGAGTATCGAAAGAAAATAACTCTTTCACGAATACGAAAGAATAATACCCCTTACCTTAGTAGGAGATTGATACCGCAATAGTGTAGTAACAGTAATACTCTTCTTCTTTCTCTCTTATTCTCTCTATACTTTCTCTCTCTATAGCTTGAATGAATTCGTGAAAAATAATGAAGAAATGAGCTTCTATTTATAAGCTTTGCAGAGTAAGGGTAAAATAGTCTTTTCGCCATAATTTATGACATCACCGCTGACATCATCGATCATAATACATCATTGCATACCTCATCGTCTGATGATATCATCGCTTACCTCATCGTCCGATGACATCATCGCTTGTATCACATGAATTTAAATTCAATTTGTTCTCTTCTACCTCCTTTTGCTTTTATACCATGAATTTACTAATAATGCTACCATTCAAATTATAAAAACGTACTATTATATAATCACATCATACTACTATAATGTAATATTATAATAATATATTTGAATGAATTATTTTATGGGAAAAGATAAAATACCAACTTTCAACAAATGTCACATGCAAAGAATTCCTCAATTTAAATCCACTTCGAATAAATATTTTCTTATCTATCATTTGTGTCCACATAAAATAAATATTTTCTTATCATATAAATCAATAATTAATTATTCACAAATAATATTACAGAATCACAATAATGACAACCAGGCCATTCCCAGGAAAGAGGGGGCTTTCCAATAAGGATTTCTCCTTACTAGCGAGCAATTAGGTGACCAAACCTCTCCTTGAAAAAACTTTCTAGACATTGCCAAGAATGTTATCTAATAATATTATTCAAATAATATGAATTATCGATCTGATAATGGGAAATACTGTGCAGTGCCAATTATTGAAAGAATAATAATATAAAATATCAACGCAACAATTATTGAACCAATAAAATAAAATATTGAACATTAATTACTGTAACAATTATTGAGTAGTGCCTTCTTACGTAAGAATCAATAATTCAAAAATACTGTGCAATACCGTGTGCTACTGTGCAACAACGCGCATTATTGTATTTTAACCACCAGGTATTCCAATAAAGGTTAATTCAGTAAAACTTTCACCGTTATTTTAAAAGATATTTTTATAGTTTTCTCAATCCGGCAATAATTCCGTTAGGGTCTACTAACGATTGTGTTGTCGTCATTTAATATTCCCCGTTAAAACGAATATTCCCCACCAATCGAATATTATATAACAACTCATGTATTTTGCAAAATTTAATAAATATTAACCACAACTATAACATTATATCAAATTCATTCCATAATATTCAAAAATGATATTTATAGAAAATTCATCTTTATTCATAAAAGTTGGGGTCTTACACCATGTGACTGAAATTAACACATATCAGCCCCTCATGCCATCCATTACATTGCATACAACATTTACATAGATTAAAGAGAGAGAAATGACCACTTTATTTTTCATTCTAGCCAAAACACTTCTCTCTCTAAAAATCTGAAATTTAGAGTGAGAGAGAGAAAAAAGTTAAGCCATGATCATGTGTTAGAATACCAAGTTCAGATCACAAGGATCAGATTCAAGATCAAAGTTAGAAAGAGGTATAAACCCTAATTTTTGAAATCATGTGATCTAATGTTATATATTGTAATTGGTTGGTTAAAGTTGTGTATTAGGGTGTCTTTTAGTGATCTGGGTTGATAGATCATGGATCTATAACATCTAGATGCACGATTTAGAAGTTTTCAAAAATCTAGAAATTTGGAAAAGTGGTTTCTGACAGTCAAATGTCAAGTCTCCTAGATTTGTCTCTCTTAATGTTTTTAGTGTTTTAAATGTTTATATTTGTAGTATGCCATGTAGGCTTTGATACGAAACTAGAATCATGGTTATATCGTGTCTAGATTACAAGTTATAAGTCAGTCAGGTCATTGATGACCATGACCAATCGGTTTCTCAGGTACCCGTAAACCCGTAAAACTGGTCTGACAAGAATTTCTATACTTCTGATCTTGCCGTGGTTTAATGTTTTAGCTAAGTTGTTGTTTTAATGTTGTACACGGGTATAAAGACTACACACTCATGCCTTTAGATCACCTAGATCCTTATCAAAATGAAAAATAATGATGGTCAAACCTAGGTTGACCAACTGCTTGATAAACATTTCTGGGTTACCTAGAAAGTTCAAGAACACGTTCATGATGGTGTAGTTTGGCTTACCAGATCTCTCGCTAGTCTTTGTTTTTTACTACTCTATTATATGATAATTATTCCTTGTCATGAGTACTACATGATTGAACCTTAAGATCACATTAATAAAACTTGGAAAGCCTAGATTCGAAGGCTCAAAGTAAGGCCTAACACCTGTTCTTCATTTCTAGAAAACCCAGAAATGAAGAACAGCTCTGACAAGACATTTTGAACCTTAGATCTCTCTGATTTGTTGTGTATTGGCCTTGGAACTTGTTTAGGGTTGTAGTACTACATTAGTACTACACCATTAAAACAAAAGTTAGGCCAGAAAGCATATGATCGTGAATTTAGAACTGGTTAAACAAGTCACCTTGTTAACTGATTATGAACGTTCTGGGCAGCTCAAGAACACTCAAGAACACCTATAGCGACGGTTCTGTCGCTATAGGGCCCTTTAGTGGCACTTAATTTCAGAAAATTAATTATTTTATTAAATAAATAGATAAAATTGTTTTAATTATTAAAATACAAAAAATAATTCCTAAAAATTATTTTAAAGTCCGAAAATTAGTTTTTATTTATTTTGAGAATATTTCATAAATATTTAATATTTTTGAAATATAAATGGTATTTAATTCATTTAATTATAATATTAAATAAATTATTTAAAATGGTATAAGAAAATATTTTAAGTTATTTGTAATAACTTTTAATATTTTGTGATGAATTTCATTAATTAATAAATATTAATGATAATTAATTTATTTAATAAATATATTAAATAAATTAAGGAAAAATAGAATTAATAATTTATAAATCATATAAAAATGATTTAAGTGTTATAAAATATATTTTAACTTATAAAATATAACTTTTGATATTTTATCATGAAAATAATAATATTTTAATATTAATAGCAAATTATCGGATAAAGAATTTAATTCTTTAAAAATCATATTTAAATAATAATAATTATTTGAAAATTATTATGAGACTTGGAAAATTATTTTGACTGATATTAAAATTATCTGAGGTAATTGTTTAGTGTTAGGCAGAGTTTAATTGAACTTAAACTCGATGATTATCCTACTAGACCGTTGGGATGTTAGAATTTTGTCGAACTCGACTCAGATTGTCAATATTTGACTTGAGGTTAGGTTTTATGTATTGTATAGACTGATAGGGTTATGTGATAATGTGTTTAGGTTATTTTAAATACTGTGATGATATTATTCTAATTTGTATATCGATATTATTAATATTAGGTCTTCAGACAAAGCTTATTAAATTGCATAACGGTAATCAACGGTTCAAACATGTGTTTCTTAACTCGACCTCGAGTTGTATTATTCAATTATACTTATGGTTAATCATTTCTGATTGCCATGTCTAAGAATTATTAAATTGCACCCTGTGCGTATGACATATGTTCAATAGGTATGAAAGGCTGATCACTTCATTATCATTCGGTCCAGATATATTTGTTCATGTTAAATGCTTGTTCAGTCAAAAATTTATTCATGCTAATTCACAACTATATTATTAAATTATAGCCAGCTTATTATTCAAATTCTGTCAATCATGATATATCCTTAAATGAACTTATACTTGCTGGGCAAACTTATGCCCACCCTTGCTATATCATGATAAACATTGCAGATTAAGAAGAATACGTCGGATACAAGGAAAGGTCAAAGACAGTTCCAGCTTTAGTATACGTGTGCAGTTAGATTTGTAACAGTATTGTATATTAATGTTATTGTAAGTCAAATAAGTTATGAATTGTGTATAAGTTAAGGTTACTTGACCTTGGGAAAAAGTGTGTAAAGTATACTGTATAAAAAATTTATGTTTATATCTTCCGCAATAGATATAGAATGATTGTACCAGATTCACGGTGATTTGGGACCCGAATTTGGGGCTCTCACAGTTGAAGGTTAGGAAGGAGGATGTACCTAAGATGACATTCAAGACTCGTTACGGACATTATGAGTTTTTGGTGATGTCGTTTGGGTTGACAAATGCACCAGCTGCATTTATGGATATGATGAACAGAGTGTTCAAACAATATTTAGACAAGTTTGTTGTAGTGTTTATCGATGATATTCTAGTCTATTCTAAGATGCCATAAGATCATGCTAAACACCTAAGATTAGTTGTGGAGACACTAAGGAAGGAGAAGTTATATGCAAAATTCACTAAGTGTGAATTTTGGCTAAAAAGGGTACAATTTTTAGGACATGTTATCGACCGCGATGGAATTTCAGTGGACCCAGCGAAGGTGGAAGTAATACGGAGTTTCCTAGAGTTAACAGGATACTATTGAAGATTTTTCCAAGATTTTTCCAAGATAGCTACTCCGTTGACTAACTTGACAAGGAAGACAGTGAAATACGTATGGACTGAGAAGTGTGAAGACAATTTCTAAGAACTGAAAAAAAGGTTGAGTGAAGCACCTATATTGTCTTTACCCGATGATACATGGAATTTTGTAGTTTATAGCGATGCTTTGCATAGAGGACTTGGTTGCGTGCTCATGCAGCATGGCAAGGTCATTGCGTACATCTCACGACAGTTAAAGGATTATGAGAAAGTTTATCCTACTCATGATCTAAAACTGGACGCGGTAGTATTTACCTTAAAGATATGGAGGCATTATTTATACGGAGAGAAATGTGAGATATACACGGACCATAAGAGACTAAAATATATCTTCACACAAAAAGATTTAAATATGAGACAAAGGAGATGGTTGGAGTTGATAAAGGATTACGACTGCGATATCCAGTATCACCCAGGAAAAGCCAATGTAGTGGCCGACGCCTTAAGTAGAAAGGGTCGGGAAAAGTTGTCTATGTTAACAGTTCAAACTGAGTTAATAACGGAGATGACTAAAATGGAGTTTGAGGTGAAGTTACCGAGTGAGTCAGATAAAAGATTGTTTACAACGGAGATTCAATCTACTATTGTAGAGAGAGTCAAAGAGGTACAACTCAGAAATGATGAGTGTGACCAGATGAAGAAACGACTAGCAAATGAAAAAGAGATAAAGTATAATCTTGATAATGAGGGGTTATTAAAATTTAAAGGAAGAATTTGGGTTCCAAATGAGACAAAATTAAAGGAGGAAGTGTTATAAGAGGCTCATAGTTTGAGGTACTCGATTCATCTTGGTAGTACTAAGATGTATCAAGACCTTCGATAGTGTTTTTGGTGGCCGAACATGAAGAGGGAGATAAAAGAATATGTGCGTAGGTGCTTAACTTGTCAAAAAGTTAAGGCCGAACATAAACGACCTAGTGGCTTATTACAATCATTGGAGATTCCAAAATGGAATTGGGAGCATATCACGATAGACTTTGTGGTGGGACTTCCAATGACAAAGAAAGGGTGTGACGCTATTTGGGTAATAGTGGACCGGTTGACGAAGTCGGCTCACTTTTGCCAATACGAGTTAAATTTAACTTAGATCAGTTAGCTAAACTTTATGTTAAGGAAATTATTTCCAGACATGGGGTACCAGTTTTGATAATGTCAGATCGTTATCCACGATTCCCATCAAAATTTTGGAGAAGTCTATAAGAACAGATGGGAACGCAGTTGAAATTAAGTACAACATATCATCCATAAACCGATGGACAGAGTGAAAGGACAATTTAGACGCTAGAAGATATGTTGAGATCTTGCGTTATGGATTTCAAAGGTAGTTGGGATGATCATCTACTGTTTGTAGAGATTGCGTATAACAATAGTTATCATGCAAGCATAGGCATGCCGCCTTAAGAAGCTTTATATGGAAGGAAGTGCAGAACACCATTGTGTTAGGACGAAGTAGGAGAACGCTGAATGCTAGGACCTGAATTGGTGCAGCAAATAACGGATATAATTAAGTTGATACGACTACGACTGGTAACAGCTCAAGACAGACAGAAGAAGTATGCAAATTTGCATTGAATGAACAAAGAGTTTGAGGTAGGCTCGTATGTATTTCTAATGGTATCTCCCTGAAAAGGAAAGATACGCTTTGGAAAGAAGGGAAAGTTAAGTCCAAGGTTTATAGGACCTTTTAAGGTATTAAAAAGGGTAGGAGAGGTAGCTTACGTGGTAGCATTACCTCCAGACTTGAACGAATACACAATGTGTTTCATGTATCTGTGTTATGTCTTTATAAGCCAGATTATAAGTACGTAATAGAATATGAGCCTATTCATATTTAGAAGGACTTGACGTATGAAGAAATGCTTATTCAAATCGTTGATAGAAAAGAGCAAGTTCTAAGGAAATATACCCTCAGTTATTTGTTTAATTTATAGCGAGATTCTGGGGACAGAATCCTTATAAGGGGGGAAGAATGTAACGACGAGAAAATCGGATTATATGTAAAATAATTTTTATTTGATTAAATAATGAATAAAATTATAATATATGTTATTATAATGAGTAAACAAGATGAAGGTTGTTCTATAACCTAAAAGTGTTATAATATCGTAGTATCCTGGCTACGTGATAGAATTAAGGTGTTTGAATTTCTAAGACGAAAATAAAAGCTTTCTGAGAAATTCTTTGAAAAACATTATTCATCCATTTCTGCTAGGGAATTATTTTTGAACTTCCGAGAAATGCGTAATGATAGAATAATAAGGGAGGATGGATTATGTAATAATAATTCAGTTATGACAAACGCAGTTTTTCGCCTGCGTACTAAGTTTAAGAAGGTTAAGGAAAGTAAAGATTGAATAAAAGATGATCTTATAATAAGCAAGTATTATACGAAGCAATGAATACGAGTATGATACGAAGTATTGTACAAGTATATATCAAAGATAGTATGATGTATATGGTGAATGATTATATGAACTAGTATACGTAAAGAATACGAGAATTATACGTTATATGCTTTAATCCTATTACAATGGATTTATAGGATTTGTGTAGGAATTGGGCAAGCCCAAGTGCAATCTTGTTAAGGCCCAAAGATTAATAATGCAAGCCCAACGTTAGGCCCAAAGTAATTAAACCTAAAGCCCGAACTAAGAACCGGACCCGTGGATCGAACTAATGGGTAATCGGATGAGAAAAACCCATGGGGAAACCCATGTGGGCCCCCCATAGGTGAGTCATGGCTGGCCACTTAGTGGCCAATCAAAGGATAAGTGTTGTGGGGAGCAAGTAAGGAATAGTAAGGAGGTGGAAAGTAAGGAGGTGGGATGGCTTAATGACCATTATGCCCTCACCTTGGAAAATCTATAAATAGAGAGGTTGTTGGATCATTTGTGCCTTGTTCATTTCACCAACATCAAAACATTTTGAGAGAAAAGTTAGAAGAGCTAGAGTCTTGCTAATTCAAGAAGAAAAGAAGAAGAAAGAAAGTTAAGAACACAAAAATGTAAGGAATCCTAGACCAGTTTTCTTCATCTCTTCAATTATAGTTTGATAGAGAAGTGAATATTGGTGGAGCATGTATCATAAGGAGTAACAAAGATGGCTATTAGAGGACTTAAACCTTAATAAGCCATGTTACAAGTGAATCATAATCATAGAAGTTATGAACTAATGAAGAACATATGAAGAATTGCCATTTTTTGTTGATGGACAACTTTAAAACCATCGTGTATAGGATTAGATGAAATATATTTGGTTAGGCTGATAGATATATGGAATGAATATATTTTGAACGGTGTAAAAATCTCAAGTAACGAAGTTATGGCAAAATTTACGAGATTAGACGATAATCGTCGAAATCATGAAATTCTCGGAATGAAAGTCAAAAGTCACCGTTTAACTCAGAAACATTGGTTTTCGATGGGGAATAGTCTATGTTTGCATTTTAGAGTTGCAGATTCGAAAATGGACAAATTCTGACTTAGAACGAAGAAACGAGCTTTGAACGTTCACGAACGTTTAACAAATGCTCAATAAAGAATTTAATCAGTGAATTATATGTTAACGGATTCGAAAATGTAAGATTTTCTAATGAAATCATAGTACACGTGATATGTGAGCTAAGGGCTTTTGAACAAGCAAATTCCGACTTATAATGAATAAGTTATGAGCCCGGAAAAATTGCAGAAGAAATAAACTGTGAAAATTTTCTAAGGCACAGGGCCGGCGCCGTAGCGCTGCTCAAGCTTCTAAGGTTGGTGTCGCAACGCCAAGACCAAACCCTCACCAACTATAAAGTGGCATCACAGCGCGGCCATAGTATCCGAGGCCGAGACTTAAACATCAGAAACTCATGTAAATTGCATGAAGCTTGATATAGAAGCCGTGGCCGCAAATACTAACACTAGGAAAGAGTCAGCAAAGAATTAAAATGCATGTAAAGGAAATAGAAGTTGATTAAAGGTGAATGATAACTTTAATTAACTCTAAGTAACATCTTTAAGGATGATTAAAACCTTAAGAATGACAACTAAAGGTTGACGCAAGTTACGAGAATATAAACACAAAGTAATACTATAAATCGTAACGAATGTTAACCAATCTAATGGATGATTAGATTGAAAAGAAGGGTAAGATAAATTAGTGACCATACTTGATTGTTCATGACTTAATGTGGTATGTTATGTACTTATGTATTGTAGAATCCTTAAAGACTCAAAAGGAAAGTGTATTAACGGTAGAAGATGCTGAAAGGAAGTGTTCTAAACCTTTGTCTAAGTTCTTTCTGGACAAGCTTTGTGATTCATATATCTTACTCATGAATTAATGTATAGATGAAGTCGAAGCCAATTCCTTCGAGTAGACTTCATGTGTTTTGGAGATTTCCTTGTAATCTATCAAAATATTATCAATGTTGCTATCTTTTGCCAAACTATTTTGGTATGGATTTCAAAGAAAGAGTGAGTATGTATAAACAAATATTTTGTCGTCAAATGACAGGCACATGAGGTTGCCAAAACTTAAACATAGATACGTTTAAAGAAGTAGTGTTGTACAACATAGAGTACTATAGGCTGATCACCTAGACGTGCTCATAAGATATACTGGACTTTCGGACTTGGTACTGTGTTGTCCTTTTCAAAGAAAGAATGAAATGCTCAAGGTCTTAGACCAAAAAATTTATGTTTAACGAATGTTGTTCATTGTGAAACATTTTAAAGAAAAGAGAAGTGCTATTTTGAATTATATATAGTACTTCATAACTATTGATTTAGTTATAGAAGATATATGATTCAAACCTATTGCTTAAATGAAATTGTCATATTTACTGAGCTAGTTATGCTCACTCCTTCTTGAACCATATGAATGCAGCTAAGACCGAATGGACTGAAGGACCTAGTAAAGATAAATGGAAGGCTAAGGCGGACCAATAAGTTGCCTTTGTAATAGTATAGTATGAATATTGTAATTATTTGATATTATGACAAAGAACACATGTAATGGTTACAAAGAACTTGGGAAGGGAAATATTGTTTTGGAATATATAGAAGACATATTCACTCTTTTGAGGTATTTCAATTGAATGTATGTGTGAACTGTAGCACCGTCTAGCACCATCTGTCGGGTTGGAAGATACCCAAATTTGGGGGCGTCACAACCCCAACTTTTATGAATAAAGATTAATTTTCTCTAAATATCATTTTGAATATTATGATGTTAATTTGATATAATGTTATAGTTGTGGGTAATATTTACAAATCTTGCAAAGTAAGCAAGTTGTCATAAAATATTTATTTGGTTGGGGAATATTCGTTTTATTAGGGAATATTCATATGACCGCACAATCATTCGTGGACCCCACAACAGAATTATTTTCGGAGTTAGAAAACGACATAAATAACTTTTTATAAAAATAACGACAAAAGTTTTACCGTTAACTAGTGAAATACCCGGTTGTAAAAGTACAGTAATATGCGTGGTTGCACAGTAGCACACAGTATTGTACAGTATCTTTGATTATTGATGCTTACATGAGAAGTCACTCAGTTTTATTCAATTATTGTCGCAGTAATTGCTGCATAGTATCTCATGTTATTGATTCAATTATTATCACAATATTTGATATTATTAAATCAATAATTGAGATGACAAAGTTATTCATATTATTATTTTCATTATTGACGATGTCTAGAAAGTTCTATCGAGGAAAGGGGTTTGGACACCTAATTACGCGCCAATAAGGAGAAATCCTTATCTGAAAGCCCCCTCTTTCTTGGGAATGATCTGGGTGTTAATATTGCGAGTTATAATATTAATAATGAATAAATGTTTTTAAAAATGTGTTTAGTGAAGCCAAGTGAATTTAGATAAATAGAGGGGTTTTTTATGAAGTATTTGTTATAAATTTGGCTTATTATATGGACCTCCACTTATCCATTTTCAAAATTGTCGGTGAAAGTTATCTCATTTTGTTTTTTATTATTATATATATATATATATATATATATATATATATATATATATATATATATATATATGTGTGTGTGTGTGTGTGTGTGTGTGTGTGTGTGTGTAAATGTGTGGGTGCGTGTGTGATATGGTGTGTGTGTGAGTGGATGTTATATATATATATATATATAAGTTTTGCTTTTTATGTAAAATAGAATATATTGTATTTTATTATGTATAGTACTGCATAGTGTTGCATATTACTACATAGTATTTGCATAGTGCTGCATAATGCAGCATAGTAAAGTCAAAAATTTTCAAAGTTCAGCCGAACGAATTCGCCCGTGAATTTGTTATGTGCAGTCCGTGATTTTTCTTTTCAAATAGTACCCTGCCATTCTCCTATAAATAAGATGCTTAGTTTAGAATTAAAAATTACACCAGAATCAAAGAATTCTTCTTTTATAATATTGAGCGTATTTTTTTTGAGTTTAAGGAAGCTTTGAGTGTAGAAAACAGTATAAGTTTTCTTCAAGAATATCTCTGTCGTACCAGTCAGAAATACTATTCTTTTAAGGTAAGGGATGTTATTTTTGTTCAATATTCGTAAGAAATAATATTTTCTTCCATACTCTGTAGTATATAAGTAATATTATTTCGTTTTATATTTCTAATTCTACACTCATTTTGTTAAGTATTGCTTCTATACTCCTTGAAATTAGTATAATATCCTTGAAATTTGCGCTTCATCTAGTATCTTTTTACGAAAATATTATTCTAAACATTCTTATTAATTTTTAATCTTTTCATGCCGGGGTACTATTCCCGAAGTACTATTCATGGGGTACTATTCACTCGGGTACTATTCACCTAGGGTACTATTTACGACAAAAAAATTGATTTCGTTTCTGTCCAAATTATTTTTGATATATGAATATTATTCTTGAATTTTACTCCACAAAGCAGTTATCATGTTGATAATTTGGACATTTTTAAAATCTAGATAAATTAAAAAAACTTTAATATTTATCCTTGATTTCGTTTGATTGATGCTTATATCATTGTCATCATCCTCATGCTTATACTGTGATAAAAGTCATCTTTGGCCCATAGTGCATAGATGGACTGCTGATTGGTATGATTATGACCAGGAATTATGTATAGGTATAATCATGACCTGTAATGTTACAAATGATGTGGTAAAAGTTCTCATTGGCCCGTAGTGCATTGATGGATAGTTGTTAGCATGATCATGACCACTAGGGATACTAACGAATATCATTGGCCCATAGTGCACGGATAATTCGTAGATGTGATAATAATGAATATCCTTGGCCTGTAGTGCATGGATAATTCATGGATGTGATACTAACGAATATCCTTGGCCCATAGTGCATGGATAATTCAATGATGTGGATTATTTATTGAGCTGTGTTACAACGATAAAATATTGATGATGAACTTTTAAATCATAGAAGATAGTAGATATTATGCTCTACTTGACTCTTCTAATGGATTACTTGTTCCGCTGCAGTTAGAGTTGTTGTCTAGTATATTTTATCAATTTTATATTGTTGAAGGCTAACGATAATTTATTCTGCATTATCTTAGTCATAATATTATTTACTGGGCTAGTTGAGCTCACCCTTTGCTTTCATTGTTCTCTTCAGGAAATGAGAACATAGCCGGGATTAGTCAGGGAATGGTTTGACAGTCTGATATGGCGGCTATAATAGTCCTCACTATTTTATAAAATATTATGATAATAATTGTAATGAGGACTCCATTTGAGTTTGGATATTGTCTACGAGACAATATTCGTGTTAAAACTCTTAGCTATGTTTTGTCGTATTTTACAGGACAATTATATAATTAAGTTTGTATTTGAATTCTGTATCATGTATTTAACGACTTCGAATGTGTTGTGTATACCTATTTTGGGGGCGTCACAAAGGAGGTGGGACTTCATGACTAAAATGCTCCCACTTTGCAAATTGTATAAATAAGAGAGAGATTACCTTCATTTGTTATTTGTTAAATCACCAACATCTAGAGCAATATATTGAGAGAGAAAAAAAAGAGCATTAACAAGGAATCAAAGAGAAAAGAAGCTAGTTATGTCTTTTATCATGAACAAAACTCAAGAACGCGAAGAACACAAGAGGTATAAACAGTTAAATTATTTATCTTCCCTCTCTTTTCTATTTTGATTTAGTAGAGAAGTAAAATTGGTAATGTATGTATTGATAGGAGTAATAAGGATTTGTATTAGTGGACTAAAACATTAATAACCAGGTATCAAGTGAAATCATAATCGAATGATTAAGAACTTAATTAATAAAACATGAAAACTTAGCACATGTTGTTGATGGACAAATTTAAAACCATCGTGTATAGGATTAGATGTTATATGCTTGGTGAGGATGATAGATGTTTGAATAATGGAATGAATCCATTTTGAACGGAGTAAAAATCTCATTTAACGAAGTTATGGCAAAATTTCTAAGAAAAGACGTTAATCGTAGTTAACTATGATTTTTGAATGAAAATGGAATGTTAATAACGAACCTAGAAAGCTAGGGTTTTGTGAAAACTTTGAAGAACATAAAATTTAGGAGTTATAGACTCAAGAACTGACAAATTCGGACATCGTATGAACGAATTATAGATGAACAAGCGAAGAATGCTCAAGAACGTAAAACAAACGAATACTGAAGATTTAATCAAGTGAAAGTCTCGTTAACAGATATAGAAAGTTATTCTGTCCAAGGGAAATTATAGTATGAAGAATAAGTAAGAAATTAGCTTTTGAACGAACGAATTCCGAGCTATAGCGAATAAGTTACGGACTCAGGAAACGAGCGACTAGAAAATTTTCCAGCACTAGAAATTTTTTTTCAAGGGATTTGGTCTGGCGCTGCAGCGCCTCCCAAGGGTTGAAATGGGGCACTGCAGCGCCAGCTTGGGGCAATAGTTGCTGGAGAGATGCGCTGCAATGCCTCTCCAGCAAAGGGACCACAACGCCGCATCGCCGGTCCTAGACATTTGATAGTAAAGAATGTTTAAGAATATAAAAGGAAGTAAGTTGATTGAAGGTGAACTATAACCTTAAATAAACTTAAAGTAACATCTTAAATAATGATTAAAAGTTAACTAAAGGTTATGACAATATAAATTTAAGTAGGTTTTGCACGAGATCCTGTATTCAGTAATACGGTAAACTGTATTTGTATTAAATGGATGTTTGAGACTACATAGATTGTAATTACTTGAACATTTAACAGATATGGTAATTTATAACAATAAAATGTTATAAAGTCGTGATGAATGTTAAATATCCTAACGAATGTTAATAGTTTTACAACTCGGATAGTTTATAGTGAGAAGAAGGAGAAGATAGGTTAATGACAATACATATTGATTGTTATGTGACCTAACTTGGTATTCTATGTGATTATGTCATGTAGAACCTATAAAGACCAAAAGAAAAGTAAATTAGCACTAGAAGACGCTTGAGGAAAATTATTTGACTAACTTGTATCGAGATTCTTGGGACATAATCCTTATAAGGGGGAGGAATGTAACAACCGAGAAAATCGGATTATAATGTAAATTAATTTTATTGATTATATTGAATAAAATAATATTATATGTTGATTATAACGAGTAATTAAGTTGAAGGTTGTTCTATAACCTAGGATGAAGATATAATCATAGGATTCTGGCTACGTGCTAGAAATAAAGTGTATGAATTTCCAATATGAAAATAAAAGTTTTCCGAGAAATTTTCCAAAAAACACTATTCATCCATTTTTGCTCAGGAATTATTTTTAAATTTCTAGGAAATCTGTAATGATTGAATTATGAGGAAAGATGGATTATCCACTAATAATTCAGTTGTGGAAAACGCAGTTTTTCGCCTGCGTACTCAATTTGAGAATGTTAGGTAAAGTGAAAATTTGAATAAATAATAATTAAGTATAATAAGAAAGTTATTATACATGAAAGAATACGAGTATAATATAATGTATTGTACAAGTATAATATGAAAGATAATACAACGTATAGTATGAATATTAGACGAATTATTATACGAGAAGAATACGAGAATTATACGCTAAGAATACGAATAAGTCTTAATGGACTAATATAGATTGGACTTAGACCTTGTAAAGCCCAAGTTAATGAATTGGCAAGCCCAAATGAATGATGAATTTAATTCAATGAAGATTTATATCAAGGCCCAAAGATAATTTAATTCAAGCCAAAGGTTAGGCCCAAATTGAATTATACCTAAGCCTGAACCAAGAACCGAACCAGTGGGTCGAACCATTGGATCTCTGGGTGGGTAAAACCTATAAGGCAACCCATGTGGGCCCCCATGGTAGATCTAGACAATGAACTTGGTTTCTACTAATATATGCACAAAATAACCAGTAGAATCTCTAAATCTACCAACTACTACGCAAAATATATGTAAAACAGCAAGTCTAACTATATATAAACAATATAAGAGATAGATCTAATATATTGAACAAGCTTTACAAAGGAAAAAGCTAAAAATGAGTGTTTTTCACCTTAAGGATCACAGAAAAAAACTTCTTTTAGCTTGGGATCAACTTGTATCACTCTAAACACTCAATATGTATAATATAGATGATCAAATAACTCAAATTTTGTATAGAAATGCCAAACCCAAGCTTTTCTCACTCTAAAATCATTTCCTCTCTCCAATTTCTTTTTTTAAATGAGCTGCTGACTGCTGGTTAAAGGCCTCCAGGACACCCTCAGTTATACCTACAGTTGGTCCATGTGGGTCATGTCATCTTGAAGTTCATTCCTTTGGTCTCGGTCCGATGAAAGTTGAGCTCTATACTAAAAAATCCTAGAAAGTCCTTGTGAAAGGCTGCGAAATAAGGTCGAGTATGACTGAATCGAAGTCCAAGAAAATGGTGCAATTAGTGGAAAGGTATCTTCCGGTTCTCATGGATTATGAATTGGCTCATCTTGGATAGCTCGCACTTTAATGATTGTTGTGGTGGCTTCTTATAGCCTTTTCCTCACCTTTGCAATCCCCATTCGGACCACGTCGTGCTTGGGCGACATTGCACTTTGATTTCTCCACGGGGTTATCTCTGTGGTGATATGATATTTTTTCCCTGCCTCGGGGTTGTCTCTAAAGTGAAATTACACTTTTAGTACCCTCCTGCAAGGTTAGTCTAGGGAAACCAAAATTTCGAGTGTCTATAAATGCCTCTCTTTGATATGTTTATGCAATGCAATGGAATGAACACGACAAAGATTACTAGACACTCGATACATGACAAGGTATATCTAATGATGCAATTTCATGTATAAAGTATGCAATGATATGTAATGTTAGACTTAAAAAGGTTATTCCCATCTGCTAGGGAGGATGATGATTTAAATTGATGTCATCGGGTAATGTCGACGCCTGTGTTGGGTTATTGCTAACGAATTACACCATCGGGGTTGAGCCGATGCCTGCTTTTGGTTGTTGCCAATAGATTACACCATTAAGGTTGAGTCGACGCCTGCGTTGAATTGTTGCCAACAGATTACACAATCAGAGTTGAGCCAATGCCTTCGTTTGGTTGTTGCCAACGGATTACATTATGAGACCCCGAATTTTAAGAAATAAAAGTATTTAATTTTTCTATTTTGGTAAATAGTTAAATTGATAAAAGTTTAAAGTTAAGGGTAATATGTGAAAATTTTGCAAACTAAGCAAGTTGATATAAAATATTCGTTGTGTCGGGGAATATTCGATTAGTCGGGGAATATTCTTTTTGTCGAGGAATATTCGTACGACGGTACAATCATTGGTGGACCCCACAATGAAATTATTATCGGATTGAGAAAACGATAAAAATATTTTTATGAAAATAATCTATGGAAGTTTTACCGTTAAAAGCTGTTGAACTACTCGGTAGTAGTAAAGTATGCGATGTCTACGCGTGGTTGCATAGTAGCACACGGTATTGATTATTGATGCTTACGTGAGAAGTCACTCGGCTTTTGTTCAATTATTATTACGATAATTATGCATAGTATCTCACGTTATTTGATTCAATTATTGTCGATATTTTATATATTATTATATCAATAATTGAGATGACAAAGTTATTAAGATTATTATTTTCAATATTAACGATGTCTAGAAGTTCTGCCAAAGAGAGGTTTGGTCACCTAATTGCGCGCCAATAGGGAGAAATCCTTATTGGAAAGCCCTCTCTTTCCTGGGAACGACCTGGTCGATTAATAGTGTGAATAATAAAAATGATGATGAGTTTTATTTTACTAGTATTATTAATGTAATAAAACAGAAAAGCTTTTTATATAAAATAAAATACTTTTATAATGAGTTTTATTTTGCATAGTGTCTGCATAGTAAAATCTTTTTATATAAAACATAATACTTTTATAAAGTTATTTGTTTTATTAGACTATAAATAGAATATATAATATTCTATTATGCATAGTGTTTGAATAGTGCCTGCATAGTGTTTGAATAGTAAATTTTTTTTATATAAAACAGAATACTTTTATAAAGTTATTCGTTTTATTAGATTATAAATAGAATATATTATATTTTATTTAAAAGATTTTGTTTTATTAGAATATTTTATTAAATCAATATGGACCGTCCGATTAAAAGTAAATCAATCTGGATCGTTCATGAATTAGTTACTATTCAGTCTATTCTTCAATAAATAAAAGCCCATTCCTTCATTATTTCTGAGGAATTCACTGAAACTCTAGAGAGAGAAACTATAGAGAAAGTTATTCTTCTGTAATCTCGAACGTATTTCTTTAGAGTTTAAGAAAGCTTTGAGCGTAGAAGATAGTGCAAGTTTTCTTCAAGTATATTCCCGCCCTACCAGTCGGAATACTTTTCTTTTTAAGGTAAGTGATATTATTTGTTGTACTCGTAAGGGATATTATTTGTTGTACTTGTAAGGGGTATTCTTTCTTTCTTATTCGTGAAGAGAACTTCTGTTATTCCATTCTTTATTATTCGGTTGGAATAACCTGTATACGCGGGATACCCTATAATTGGTGAAATTCTTCTGTTATTCTATTATTTATTATTATGTTGGAATAACCTGTCTATGCGAAGTACTGCATACATGGTAAAATTCTACTATTATTCCATTCTTTATTATTCTGTTGGAATATCTTATCTGTGCGTTTACGCATGACCTGGTTCCATTATTTATTATTCTGTTGGAATAACTTTCTGCATCTTGCCTATCGCATGCTCGGTGAATTCTTACATTATTCCATTATTTATTATTCATTGGAATATCTGTGTGCATGCGTTTACGCATGACCTGGTTCCATTCTTTATTATTATGTTGGAATAACCTGTCTATGTGGATTACCGCATGCATGGTAAATGATCCTTCGTATTCATACGAATTGTATTTTCATTAAAAAGGGGTTTCTGCCAGGGGTAGTTTCATAATTTTTCTGACCCTCAAAAATTCTGGAAAAATTTGAAATGATAATTTGATGATTTTTCTAGATTGTGTCCAAAAATGGCGATTTGTGGATGTATAGATTAAAAGTTATGGATTTTATGGAAAAAGACTATTTTAAAAGTAAACCCTTATAACTCCTTGTGGTTAACTCCAAAATTGGTGAAATTTTTATTGGGAGTACATGTATATAACAGTGAGTATACCTGTAAATTTCGAATTTTTGGACAAAAGTACAATTTATGATAAATGTCTAAATATTCGTGATTTTAGCCATATGAAAAATAGTAAATGAATTTTAAAAATTACGAGAAAAATATATGTTCAATATGGGGCTATATTACGCTAAATCCCGGAAAAAGAAATATTTTTAGGACCCATTTGGTATTTTTCATGAAAATAAACTAGTTATGAGTAAATGAATTAAATATGTTATGTGAAGTACCAAAATTGAAAAATAGGATTTTATGGCTTGGGAATCCTATATAGGGTATATGCAGATTTTTGATGAGGGATTTGATCATTGGTGATGAAATCTTATGAGTATGGTATTTTTGAATGATTAAATGCATTTTTTGATAAAGTGTAAACAATTGAAATAAATTATTTATAAGTTTAAGAAGTGATTAAAATATTGTTATAATATTAATAATAATAGATTATGAGTTTATTAAGTGATTGATAATATTTGGATAAATTTAAAGTCTTTAATAATTATCTTTATTTTCGTTTGATTAATGCTTATATCATTGTCATCATCCTCATGCTTATATTGTGTTGAAAGTCATCTTTGGTCGTAGTGCATAGATGGACTTGGTATGATTATGACCAGGGATTATTCGGTATAATCATGACCGTAATGTTATAAATAATGTGGAAAAAGTCCTCATTGGCCGTGTAGTGCAATCGATGAACAGCTTTTGGTATGATTATGGCTATGGATTCTCTTGACGAGGGTGCAAAGATGAATTGTTTTATGGCATGATCATGACCGTTGATGAAAACACAATTATCTTTAGCCCGTAGTGCATGGATAATTCGTGGTCGTGATATTAACAAATATCCTTAGCCGTAGTTCATGGATAATTCAGTGATATGGATTGATTAATGAAATGAGTCTCGTGATGAAATATAAATTCATGGATGTGATATTAACGAATATCCTTGGCGATAGTGTAGGGGTGATTCGATAATGTGGATTATTTATTAAAAGTGAGTCTCGTGATAAAATATTTATTATACACTTTTAATTAAGTAGAAGATAGTAGATATCATGTTTTACTTGACTCTTCTAAAATACGGTTGTATGTCTTTGGCCTGTAGTGCAAAGATGAATTGTTAATGAATATCTTTGGCCGTAGTGCAAGGATGAATTTATTAGTATGATTATGAGCAGGAATTCTGATTTGGTATAACCATAATTTTTTGATGTTTCAGGTGAAGATAGGTGATGAAAATTATCTTCGTCCTGGTTGTGAAGAGGAATTTAGAACCACAATTATGATTATGGGTTATTCATATGATTATGGACAGGAACTGTTGATTTATTTTACAGGGATAAAATATTGTTGGTGGACTTTTAACATGGAGAAGATAATAGACTTTATGGTCTATTTGACTCTTCTAATGGATTGCTCGTTCCGCTGCAACTATGGTTGAAAAGTTTTATCATCTACTATATGTTCTAAATCTCTGATTTATTAATGATGAAGGCTATTGATGATGTAAATTAGCTTTAGTCGTGATATTCTTTCTTTGGCTAGTAGTTGTCTCACCCTTTATGCTTCACAATTCCTTTCGGTAATAAGAGTGTTCTTTGGGTCGAAATGGGGATAACGGAGAGAATAGAGCGGTGGTCTCTAAATTGTGGAGGTTCTCCTAAACAAAGATAGAAAAGTGTGTTGTATTCTATACATCATTTAGTAGTTATATTTGGTGAATCAAATACGGTGAGGCGAACCCAACTTTGGAAGAGTGTTTTGCTACTATCATACAAGATGTATAATGACATACAACCTCGTGTTCTCATAAGACATGGTTGTGCACATCCACTTGCTGAATATATCTACGAGCACTACCTATATGATCTTGGAGTTTATTTGAAATATAATTTTCACTTAGAGACAACGGAGGTATTTATATGTTAAGAGAAGACTCACCATTGGAAAGAAGATGATAGTAATCTTCTTGTTTTTCTTTGGGGACGTTTGGGACAACCAAGGATAGTTCTATGGACAAATGATATCTATCATAACCTAGACGCATGACCTCCCATGTACGAAGGTTTCCTTGAGCACTTCCCAAAGATTTTAATTTCTAAAAAAGTTTTTGACTATACTTTTATGCAAAGTATCATTGTAAGGATGTGGTCGAGACACCATGAGAGTTACATACGTTTGTATTAAAACTCACGATTAAGCGTGTGGTCGTATTCTATCTGACGTTCAACGATTAATGTAAATGAAGTTTGTATTTGATTTTATAGTGTGATATCTGGTGACTCAGAATGGGTCGTGTGGACCTATTTTGGGGGCGTCACATACACCATTAGGGTTGAGCCAATGCCCACGTTGGGTTATTGCCAACGGAACCATCGGGGTTGAGCCGATGCCCGCGTTGGGTTGTTGCCAACATATTACACCATCAAGGTTGAGCTGATGCTTGCGTTGGGTTGTTGCCAATGGATTCGAAGTTTTGGTTATCTATAACGTAATTCTGATCACCTTTCGGTCTTCCATTGTTTAACGCCAGTTTTTTTTGGTTTTCCCTGGTTTTTCTCCCTTTTTGAGGGTTTTTTCCAAGGTTTCTAAGGCCTTAAAATGATCCGAACAGGTACCTTTCTAGATGAACACCCTTTTTTCGACCCGAAATGACGCATCTTAGACTATATTTTATCAAACAGGGAGCCGTGGTGCCCACCATGGCTAGCCACAGGTACGCCTGCGGCCAGCCGTGGCTGGGTTAATACCCTCGGCTAGGCTCATTTTCATTCATTCGATTCAAGTTTTCTTTCATTCTTTCTGTGAAAATCTTACCATTCTTTTTAGATCAATTCACTTGAGACTTGATTTTGAGTATTTTGCCACCGTATGCGAGTTCTACGCACTACGAGTAACGTATACACTACTTTTTTTTTGAGTTTTCACCGGTGTTTTACCGTATTTTCTTTGTTAAATGCAATGTATTGAAAATGTATGCATAGATAGCTTGATAGACATGTTATTTTGCAAAACATGCTTAAGTATCATCATATGGATCGTATGGATGCAACATATTTCATTTTAGTCTAGGCATGTATTCAGACAATGCACTTGTTTAAATTTTATATGATTACTTGGTTGTGATTGTATACCCTTATGTGGTTATTTAATGCATGCCTACGCATGTGGATAGTCTATTGAAATTTTTTTCACGAGTTAGATGTCAGGATCTTATATGAATGCTCAACTATGCTAGGATATCTGCTGAAATGATGTAAACATCTATTGAGGAATTTTCAGGACATGCATGATGTTATGACCCAAATTAAATTCCTAGGAGTCTATTGTCTCTAGGTTATCGCAAATGCAAATTTGAATAAAATAAGATAGAGTCATAGCTTATCTTATTCTGAATTCCATGGACTCGTTGTCTAGGCATGGATTCAGACAAACCCAACAGTTCTGCTTCTCATAGGGCCTCATCTGAGGTTCCCCTTCGGAGGTCCGCATCAGATACGCCCGTTCCATGGGTTACCCGTAAGATTCGTTGTCTGACAGAGTCAGTGATTCTTCCTATTAATGTGGATAAGACTCTTTTAGATAAGGAGGAGGGTGATATCCCTGAGCCTGAGGTTCCCCCCGGCCCGCTGCTGTTCCTCGATTTCTTTTTGGTATCCATGTAGTTGTTCCTGATTTTTTGGGTACCGACCTGAGTCATCATCCATCCATTCATTTTCACGCGAACAAGGTATAAGATTGTTTATGTTGATTTACTTTAATTCCCCCATTCTTTCAAACAATTTGTTTTTAACCTTAACATCTTGCAGGTTCCTGAGTTTACGCAGCCTAGGGGTAACTGGTTCAACATGTATTCTTTGTATGGGTTTCTGCATCCTCATTACCGGGCTCGAGTGGATTGCTGGGGTTTTCAGGCTTTCTTCGCTAGTGCTCCTCATCACTGCCCTTGGGGATATTTTCGTGCTCTGTCCGAGAGATGGTTCCATCAGAGTCAGTCTCTTCACCTTCTGGATTGCGAGGTCATGATGACGCCTATGGATTGATGGTACATCACGGGTTTGCGGATTACTGGAGACCGAGTGCCTTTGGAGGCTAATATCACTATCACCACTGCACGTGCCCTCCTTGGGTTTTCTTCTCAGGAGCGGGCCTTTAAGGCCCGTAACATTCATTCAAGACCTCTGAGTATTGATGCCACTCGGGCTACTCTGCAAGAGACTTTCCTGGAGGATTTGGTGGAGAGGGATCGCATCTTGCGACGTCTGTTCCTGACCATTATGAGGGTTTGTTTCCTTACGAACAACTCCTCCACTATTTCATTCAGCTTAGTGGAGGCCCTTTGGAGATTACGATTGCGGTTCTTTCACCTTCGCTTATTTTATGCATGGGATGCGACTGCGCTCCGAGGGATTGACCGATGCTTGGCTCGGTTTTTATCCATTCCTTCTGGTGAGTTGTTTTGTTCTTTGGATTGCCAGCTTTGGGCTTACGAGAGGCTCTCTTGTGATAACTCGATTTTTTTCCTTTAGAATTTAAATAAATAAAATAATAATTTTATATGAAATATTTAAACTGCATATATGATTATATGCGATATAGTGGGTGAATATTTTGTAAAGGGTGTAAAATAATTTATTAAAGAAAAAGGGATGACTAAATATTACTAAAAATAATATTTAGAAAAAAAAGAAAGGAAATTAAATAAAGAGTATTAAAATAATTTGCAATATTTAAATTATTTTAAATGTATTACATTAAATATCTATATAGTTTCCATTTCTATGGAAATTCTGGTGGCTAATAAGGTAATTTATGGGAAATAAATTATTTTAATATAATACATATATTGCACTAAATAAATAAAATTTTTATAGTTTCCATGTTTATGGAAAAGATTTATGGACATTACATTATATTTGAGGCGATATGTACAGAAGGTATAAAATAAATATTAATGTATTATATATTACAGTATAATACAACATGAGCTGTAATATTACTAAGTTATATAAGCTGAGTTATAGAGCAAGGCATGAGCTACGTTTTAAAGGGTAACCTCCAAGTAATAACTAAGCAAGGGAAGAAGGAGCTAGCAACAAATGGGAAACATAAGATGATACATTAGCTAAGCTAATAATCGTGGGCAGCAAGGAAACAAACTCTTATAATAACCAAGTTGATTCTTCTCAAATCCGTTTTCTACACAATCAAGTCTCAGTTCTTTATCACACCCTCTATAATAGATATGAATAGAAGTGATTGAGACCAAAAGTTGTAGGAGAAACTCAAATTAGAAATTGAAGCAATATTGACTGAAGACAATTTAAATCAAAAGGTAAGTAATTTATTTTGATTAAGGGTATATATAAACTTTGTTATAAAGTTATATGAAATAGATGATATAATTGTTTGGGAGTTCTCTGTATTATTTATCAGATATAAAATAACTGGTTTGGATAATGTTTAGAAAATTTCTAAGAAAATATGGGATGAGATTACTACATCAAAATTATAAGATTTGAATGTTGCAACCATTTATACTAGTTATATGTGTTAAGGCTTAACTGTGAATTTGATTTCAAAACTTGGGAATTATGATAATTGATGTTGTAAACCAGAAGATAAACCTGTTCTACATGTCTAATATGAGGTATTGATATTTAGAAATGATGTTGAAACGATTCTTGGTTTGAAAATTTCTGAGTTCTGCTAAAACAGAGCCTATTCTTGGGTTGATGCCGAAGTGGCACGGTCGCGCCACTTCCTTCACAAAAACCTGAGCGGCTGCGCAGGTCATCAGTCCTTGAAAGTTATTTTTCTTGTTTTCTAAAGTTTTGAGCATGTATATAGGAACCCTGTATGATTATAATGATGTCAAGAATGGTGTTCTAAGTTGCTATGCATATTATGAACTTGGGAAGCTTGGTTTCATTTAAGTTTTCAAAAGAAAACTAATACAATTTTTTGAAAACCAAGGGTATGTGTTCAATATGGTTGATGTTCTCATATCTCTGACATTTTTAAAGCCTCTACACACTTCAATTAAGGTTTGTGCAAGCTAATGAAGTATTAAACTTGTCTGGGTAACAAAAAAAAGAGATTTTCACAGTAAAATTATTTGGTTTTAGGAATTAAGCTTGGTTCATGGAAAATGGGACTCATGACTAATGTATGCATATGTTTTATGTGTTATATGGCATGTATATGAATTATGGCATGTTAGAAATGAGACGGGGATTGAAAAATTTCAACTCTGGGCTGCTAAGGCAGTAACGCCATCGCGCCACTCTCAAGGCCAAATGTAGCACGGCCGCGCCGCCCTGTAGAACCACCAAGACCTTTTTATATACTATCTGAAGTTGATGCAGGTTTGGTTGAGTCTCTTGGGTCTTGTTGTATGTTAATGAGTATGTTTAAACTGATCACACATATAATAACTATATAGAGCAAGAATTATCAAACTATTTCTAAATACAGAAGAATAGTTTACAAAAATGGGAAACAAGTATGCATGCAAACATGTGGTCTATGAGTATCAAGTGTGTGATAATATATGATTATTGTATACAACTGAATATGTGCCTTAGTGCAAGTATACACGATCAACAAGTAATATAATGAAATTAGAGTATCGATCACATGAGGAATTAGTAATAAAACTTACTAAGCACTAACCCATAACCATCTCAATCTGATTTAAACGATTGATTTGATATTTTATATTTAAAACTACTAAATTAAACTAATGTTATCTACTCCTAGAATGAAATTAGATAATAAAGATATGAGACTACATTTTCATCCATTGTTTCATTTAAATCAATACACTCAAGTCAAATTAATTATCACAGAATGCTAATCAAGAACACGAAGGTAAAATATGACCATCTCTCGATGTACCATACCCATATCACACTAAATTCACATATGATAGAATGAATGTGAACACCCTAATTAACTAACACACTATATCTCTATGTGAATTACAATTGAAGAGGGTTTAAGCACAAGTTCTTATCAGATTACATGCGGCGCAGAGGTATATCTCTATCCTAGGCATGAATCATGAATTCCATCGCCATATTGAAGTCACAAACGCAATCTACTATGATCATATCTAAACCTATAATCCATTTCTCAATTTTATATAGGTTATCACGGTAATTGATGGCAAATCAATTAAGCAATTAATCACAAATCATAATAGACAATCCAATAACAAGTAATAAGACTAACAAGGAAGTATATCTGTAACGTCCCCAAAATTTATACAATTTAATTCTCGACTTCGATCGTTAATAATACATTCAACCTTTAATTTTACATCATTTAATGATAATACAACCATTGAAATTTGCAGAATAATTAAAATTTTCTATTACAAACTATCCTCGTTCCCAAAACCTTCAACCTTTACATCTAAATATCTCAGAATCATTTTTATACTACAATAGTTTACATTCGCAAAATAATATTACAATTACAATATTAATACATTTTCCGAAACATTAGACATGGTTTACAAGAATAACAACTTAGCTAGGATATTAAATCTTCATATATCACTTTTGATCCATAACAATCAAGTAGCACATAGCGTTACCTTCAATTCTTGAATCTGCAAAATGGTTATTTGCAAGAATGAGCTCGACATACTCAAAGAAAATCTAACGAGTTTTCATGCATCACGTAGCACATAATAACATGCTCAACATACAAGAATAATCATAAACAAACATAGCATACATGTTGTAGTTCACATAACAACTATAAAGATTGAGTTCCTTACTCAATCAACATTCATAGTTCAATCATCATAGTCATAGATTGACTTTCACATTTCATACTTTTGACATATATAATACATCATACACTAAAATTTTAAAGCAGATCATCATCAAGTTCAAATAGCAAAAAGGAACTGAAAGACTTGCCTTTACCGGCGTTTTACCAACACGCTAATACTTTGCGTCCTTGCACAACCTACACTGTATGTGAGATTGATAATAAATAAAATCAATACTCAATCTCATGGTCAAATTTATTCTAAGACCTTAATTTATCTTATTATCCTTTATAATGTCTTTATAGACATCTAACTATTTTATATGCAACTTGGTTTTATTTTCATTTTCATCACCACACATGCTAGACTATCGCACTTGTAGTTTAATGTGCGTATATCAGACCATTTTATTATACCACTTTGGTTTCAAAAATGCATATTCAACACATTGTTTACAAGTTTAATTTTCCTTCAAAAATCAAAAATCGCCCTTTTCAATTTCTTTCCATTATTATTCTTGTATTATCATCTTTTCATACTCAGATGCACATAACATCCAATATTAGTCATTAGATAGACACTTTGTTTACCAAAGTTTAGAAACACTATTACTCTTAGGCATTTTATCGAGCACGTTATGTGCGCACATTAACTTATCTCAACTCTTGATCTTAAATGGTTAATTATGCATAGAATATGATAACACATATTTATACTCATTACATATGTCAAAACATATTTTTAATCATCAAAATATATCATCACCCAAAATCCTAATTCAAACAGAATTATAAAACTCATCTTCACAATTTCTTTAACAAAACGTTGTTTTTGTTTTTAACATAACTCCTTCGTTACATGTTCGTTTTTGTTACTTCTTATATAGAATTAACCCTTACTCAGTGTACTACAACCTCATCTAGGCCTTAAAGTCAGACCCTTATCCATCTAAAACCAGATTCTGTAATTCATCAACTAGTCTAAAAAATTTCATTTTCTGGACATCCTTACTAAACAATTTATTTTGAACATGATCCGGTCCATAAAATGGCTCAATCTCGTGAGTCTGGCTAGTAAACTTCCATATCTACAACTTTACAGTTTAAAGTTTCTTCAAATTCAAAACACACGAATTTATATGAATTGTTCAAAGTCAGAAACCGTAACAGTTTTGATTTTCTGGGCAGATTATTTTCCCTTCGGACCAGCCTTACTAAAACAGATATTGCAAGAAATTTACAAAGAGTTTTCATGTGATTCCACTTTCAGAATATAACTTACTTCCATATCTTCGATTTGATATAAGGCTCACTTTCTAACTCATTATACCCAAAGAGGTATGAATTTTACAAGATTTGTCCACAATTACTCAAAACCTACGAATTTTGTTCTTAAAATTTTCTTTCCATTTCATTTTCTTTCTTTAATCCTCTTGTTTGATTCTTTACAATCCAAGATTAAACATATACAAACAAGATTAAGCATGATCTACTACCCTAGAACATAAATCTACCAAAAAAAAAATCAAAGATTAAATAAGAGTTTAGAAGTTACCTTCTTCTAGCTTTTTTTTTCTTCTTCTAGCTCATCTCAATTCCTCTATTTCTCTCTATCTCTCTCAATTTCTCAATACAACTTCTATATAACAATTATCAGAGAACTACATTATGAAGAACATAAAAATATAATTAAAACAAGGAATTTAGATTATAACCTTATTAGTATGAATTTAAGAGAGAGATGGAGATAATGATGATGGGGCTTGTTTTGTCTTCTCAAAGCTTTCCTTCTTCTTCTTTTTCTTCCTCTTCTTCTTCTCCTACAACTCTCTAACTCTCTTCTTCTTTCTTTGGTTTGTTTTCTAAAACTAACGTCTTAACTTGTAGTATATACATATAATATATAATACCAATAATATATAATATATGTAACTCTTAGTAATTATTATATATACTAATTACTAGTTAATACATAGTTACACCAACTTGAACTTGAAAAGCCTAAGACCATGTTTGGCAAATACTCATTATTTTAATTAATCAATGGTTTAACATCAATCAATCTCATCAAATTGTCACATAATTATATTTACTTGTTAATTATAATTTAGTGTAATAATCATCACATAATTCATCTAATTTAATTATCTCAATTAAATTAGAACTATAACATAAAATTATTATATTAATTAAATTAAATACTAAATATTCATTTAATTAATCTACTACACTTAATTACATTACTCTATAATCAAAACAAAATTTATTTATTTAGCTCAATAAATTATTCAATTAAATATTTATATATATTAAAATTAATATATAACATTCTCTTCACATCAATTCACAAATTCTACAATATATGACATACACATACTCACACCCAACATATCTCATAAATAATACTTTTATTTATAAAATTCTCATTTATAAATTCTAAAAATCTGGGATGTCACAATATCAAAATAAACTATTCAATACGATCCATTGTAATCTTAAAATGGAATTTAGCTCATCATAGAATCAAAATCCATAATCCACAATTGAATATACATTGAAAAATACAAATAAAACTAGAGAGAGTTAGAAATTAGGAATAACAAATCTGAGTTTCTTCTCTTGCTTCACTTTTGAACTTTCAAGGATCTTCAATTGCTTTAATCCCCAAATCTAATCTAATCCTGAGTTCTAATCTAATCTATGCTAATCTAATCTAAGAAAGGTAAGATGAAATATACAAGATAGATTTTATCCCAAAGAGGGAATTCAATCCATTATTGAATGTAGCTCTCAGCCTTATTTACTACAAATAAGCCTAAATATATGCTAATTCTCGAGTGCCTCCTTTCCTAAGAAACAACCCATTTGGTCCATTAAGTGACAAATAAAATCGGATCGCTTAAATCTGGCTCAATTGCTTGCCATAAGGCCAAACAAAGGCGCAATTTATATTACTGCAGAGTTTTGTAGACTAAGGTAGAGCGCATTTGCGTTGTTTCTCAAGCCATTTAGGGCGCAGCTGCGCCATGCACCAGTTTTAGATTTTGTTGTTCTGCTGCTACAATTTCCTACGTCTCCCAAGTCTTGATAAGTTTAGCACACAATACATCCCTTTAGTCCTCAAATGATATCGAGACAGATCCTAAGCATGCAATCTACAAAATGAGAGTAAAATGCATAAAAATTAACTACAAAACATAGTTTTAAGCAACTAATTCAAGAAATAGATACCAGATAAGTAAGTATAAAATTACTTACATACCCCCAAACTTAAACTATTGCTTGTCCCTAAGCAACACAAAACAATGCAATGTAATAACTACACAATATGCCATCTAATCTAACATGCTAACGAATCCAAATACCAGTCAAATTGAAATCCAAGAGAGTTGTCTCGAGGTCGGGTTTGAGGCGATGTGCCTTCTACCCTTCTCCAGTCGTTCTTGGTCCCCGTAATGGTTGTGGAGAACATCCTCCTCTTGACATCACGATCTCTTGAGGCGATGTGCCGCTCATGGATGCTCTTTGATGGTCATAGTTTATCTTTAACAGATCCTCTCTGACGAGAAGATCCTACTACCGTCGACTGTCCTACCCCTAAAATTGTCCTACTGTTCTCCATGATTTCAGATGTAGGACGTTGATGAATGTGATTGGAAATCCAGCAACACTGGAAAGCCCTCCTTCTAGCGTCAATGTTAATGCCAAGATCCGTCCACGCGCTCCAATCACCAAAGCGCGTCCAACCCTGCACAAAAAGGAGTAAACAATCCAAAGCTTGATCACTTTGGGCCCATAGGGATAGCTCGTGTGAGAATCGTCTGTTGAAATAAGGTTAATAATGGAGGCTTAATGCTCTAGTGCTGGAAAGTAATAATTTGCATGTACCTTATAATCAGAGAAAAGCCTTATATTTATAGTGTTCTCACCACCTTCACGAAATCCTTCTCCGAATCAAATTAAAGTTCTCACACAAACAACCATTCCTTAATAGGACTACATCGAATCTCCTAGAATTAAGGAAGTTGATCTATATCCCAACACTTCCTTCCATATTTAGAGATCAAATAGAATTAGGAACCTTAACCCACAAATCCCCAATCTTCCAAAATAACCCCTGGTTCAAGCCCATGACGCTATAAGGACAATAACCCACTATAATCCAGAGGCCCAAATATCATTGGCCCAACATTGACCATGAAAAATAGCTCTTCTCATCTATAAGGGATAGTTGATCGTATCGATCTTGTATCCATTGGCCCTCTTCTATCTGGGCATCCAGTATCACTCTTAGCGATTCCATTTCCACTTTTATGGGGAGTACAACCTCTATGCCATATACTAGTGAATACGAGGTGGCCCTAGTAGAGGTTCGAGTCAATGTTCGGTAGGCGAGTAGGGTTAAAGGAAATAATTAGGTCATTCCCAGTGTTTTTCCGACATCTTCATCGTGATCTTTTTGATATTCTTATTGGAAGCTTCCACTACGCCATTCATCTTCAAACGATAAATAACCGAGTTGAGTTGTTTGATATTGAACTTGCTGCACAGTTCCCTCATCATCTCGTTACTCAGATTCTTGGCATTGTCTGATACGATAACCTCGGGTTGTCCATATCGATAGATAATGTTGTTCCTGATGAAATTGACGATGACCTCCTTGGTAACCTTGGGGAAGGAATCGACTTCTACCCACTTGGTAAAGTAATCATTCATGGTAAAGATGAATCTATGACATTTATTGGCTTTGGGCTTAACGGGTTCGATCACGTCCATTCCCCACATGGAAAACAACCATTGTGATGTCATGCAATGTAGCTGTTTCGGAGGTGTACGAATAATGTTGGCATGGATTTGGCACTGATAACATCATTTAACGTGATCATCACAATCAACTTTGAGGGATATCTAGTAGTGTCTCATTCTTAATATCTTCTTGGCAAGTAGGGGTCCACTCATGTGTGCTCCGTACACCCTACCATGTACTTCATTCATAAGTCTTTGGGCCTAATTTTTGTCTAGACACCTTAGAAGACCTATTTTTGGGTCCCTTTTATAGAAAACATCCCCACTTAAGTAGAAATTCATTGCCATCTTCTGTATTCGCTTCTTTGCAGCTTGACTCACTCCCTTTGGGGTGTATCTATCTCACAAATATTCCTTGATATCTTAATACCATGGTGGTCTAGTAGGAGCTATTTCATCGAATATTTCCCCCACGCTGCTTCCGTAAGATGGTGTTCTTTGTGCTGTGAAGGTGATAACATGCATACCCTTTCTTGCCGACATGCTTATCAATAAAGTGAGTGTGGCCAATGCATCATCAAAATCATTTCTCTTTTGAGGGATATGCATAAAAACAATATCTTCAAACTCTCCCGCCATTTTGATAACGTGGCGGTTGTATGGCATTAGATGTAATTCTTTGGTGTTGAGGCCCCAATGGATTGTCTAATAACTAGCTCCGAATCTTTGAATACTCCCATCCGTCTGACTCCCATGGATTGAGCAAAACTTAACCCCACCGGCATCCTTCATATTACGCTGTATTGCTGGAGTTGTTGAATTGTAACTTGGTCGCTACAGGATACTACTCCCCAGTAATGGATACAAGGACTGCCCCTGCCCCTGCCCCGACGCCTTCTATGTTTGATGCACCGTCAAAGTACAATTTCCAGAATTGACCCATATCTTCCCTATTGGCTTGTTGAATCGCCATCTGTAACGACCCCAAAATAGGTCCATTCCATCCAACCCATTCTGAGTCGCCAAATACATGGTACAGAAAATAACTACAACTTTATTACAACAATTGTCGTGCAAAATACAACAACATATATCTTTGTGAGTTTGGATACAAATATATATCAATCATGACTCATGTCCCAACCAGTGACGACACCTCATAATGACACCTTACATAAAGGTATAGTCGAAAACTGTTTTAGAAATTAGAATCTTTGGGAAGTGCTCAAGGAAACCTTCATACATGGGAGACCATGCTTCTAGGTTATGATAGATATCATATGGCCACAGAATTATCCTTGGTTGACCTAATAGACCCCAAAGAAAAATGAGAAGATTACTATCATATTCTTCCCAATGGTGAGTCTTCTCTTGACATATCATTTTCTCCACTGTCTCTAATTGAGAGTTATATTTCAAATAGACTCCAAGATCATATAGGTAGTGCTGGTAGATATACTCAGCAAGTGGATGAGCATAACCCTGTCTTATGATGACACGAGGTTGTATGTCATTAGACATCTTGTATGATAGTGGCAAAACACCCTTCCAAGTTAAATTCACCTCACCCTCAACATCTATAGACCACCGTTCTATTCCCTTGTTATCCCCGCTCGACCCAGCTACACTTTTATTACCTGAAAGGAATTGTGAAGCAAAAGGGTGAAACCTGACTAACTTCGATAAAGAATATCATGACTAAAGATAAATAAATTATCAATAGCCTTCAACAGTAATAAATAAGAGATTTAGAACATATGGTAGATGATAAAACTTTTCAACCATAGTTGCAGCGGAACGAGCAATCCATTAGAAGAGTCAAATAGACCATAAAATCTATTATCTTCTCCATGTTAAAAGTCCATCAACAATGTTTTATCCCTGTAACATTAATCAACAAATCCTATCCACAATCACATGAATAACTCATAATCGTAATTGTAGTTCTAAATTCCTCTTCTCATCCAGGACAAAGATAATTTTTATCACCTGTCTTTACCTGAAACATCAAAGATCATGGTTATACTAAATCACATTTCCTATTCATAATCATAATAATAAATTCATCTTTGCACTACGGGCCAAAGATATTCAACAACATGTCATCTTTGCACTACAGGCCAAAGATATTCAACAACAGGTCATCTTTGCATTACGGGCCAAAGATATTCATCACAAATCATTCATCTTTGCACTATAGGCCAAAGATATTCAGTTATATCATCATTTAGGACTGAGGATGATGAAAAATATTTTAAAGAGAACGAATCTAGTGAAGCAAAAGAACAAATATTAAGGATTCGTACTTTAAACAATTCCCATTCAAAAATACTTCATAAATAACCAGAGTGGGGTAAAATTCAAGAATGATCAAAATATGGATACAATCAAAGCTAGTATCCAGAATAGATATTTTGGACAAAAAGAAGAAATTTCATTTTTCGGTGAATAATGTCGTATTCGTGAATAGTAACTCCGACACCAAAAGATAGAAATTTCACAAAAAAAATCATCACGTTTCGTGAATAGTACTCATGAATAGTAACTCGTGAATAGTAACTCATGAATAGTAACTCGTGAATAGTAATTCATGAATAGTAACTCATGAATAGTAACCTCGACATGAAAAAGTTTCAAATTTGATAAAAATTTCCAACCAACATTCTGGCATAATGATATTGAAGAAATAATATCATTTTAGAAGAAAATAACCTCCCTTCCTATCCCTTACCTCAGAAAGAATAGTACTTCTGACTAGAATACTGGAAATAGCGTTGAAAGAACTTGCACCGTATAGCAATACTCGAAGTACTAAAATACTCACAAAATACGCTCGATATAATAGAGAAAATAGAGAAAACTTGAGTTTAAATTGTGATTTTCAATTCTAACCTAAGCACCTATTTATAGGAAAATGCTTAGAACACCAAAAGCGAAAAATTTAATAAATTAATAATATATTTATATAAATTTCCTCTCACACACCTAGCATCTGAAATCAGCCATCCTAACACATGTTAAATGAGTCCCAAAAATGTAAAAACGTTTTCTTATTAAAAATAATTAAAACTTCAAAAATTAATTATTTGAACCTCGAACTTCAATAATTCATAATAAATAGCCCTTTTATCAGAAAATTTGAATCTCGCGATTTTTTATAGGAAATTCAATTCTCTACAACTTTGCGAAGAAGAAAGTTTTTCCAAATTCCAAGCGAAATTGGCCAAAAAATCCACATACAGACGATTTTACAGGCTATAATCAAATTTCAGTCAAGAAATGGGCCCACAGACATGTTTAACATGTTTTAAATAACTTTTGCAACAAAAATACTCCTCCTCCTCATATACTCATATATCCCACATTCATTATAAAAATATCATCATTATTAAAATATAATAATATATTTAAATGAATTATTTTATCAGAAAAAGATAAAATTTCAATTTTTCAACAATTGTCACATTAAAAATTTTCTCCATCTATATCCACATAAAATCAATATTTTCCTCATCATATGAATTAATAATTAATTATTCACAAATAATATTACGAAATCACAATATTGACAACTAAGCGGTTCCGGAAGAGGGGCTTTCGATAAAATTTCTCCTTCTTTGGGCGCATGATTAGGTGACCAAACCTCTCCTTGAGCAGAACTTTCTAGACATTGCCAATAATGTTATCTAATAATATTATTAGGATAATATGAATTATTGCTCGATAATGAAAAATCTTTGTGTAGTGACAATTATTAAAACAACGATAATATAAAATATCAACGCAGCAATTATTGAATCAATAAAATCTTGAGCGATAATTACTTTAACAATTATTGAGTAAGCGCCTTCTTACGTAAGAATCAATAATTCAAATATCTTTATGCAATCTGGTATCTCTTTGTGCAACAACGCGTATTACTTTACTTTACCCAAGGGTATTCCAACATGATGTTAACAGTAACCATTCTGTGATTATTTATAAAAACTTTAATTTGTCTTTTTCTTTATCCGACAGTTATTCTGTTATGGGGCCCACAAATGATTGCGCCGTTGTACGAATATTCCCCAACAGAAAGAATATTCCACGACCAAACGAATATTCCCCGACAACAATGAATATTTTATAACCACTTGTGTATTTTTGAAAAAATTTCATATATCACCCTTAACTTTAACTTTTTATCAATTTAACCATTTATTGAATTCTAATTATAAGAAAAATTGAATACTTTTATTTCATAAAATTCGGGGTCTTACAAGTTGTAAGACCCCAACTTATTATAAATAAAATTTAATTTCTTCTATTTATTATTTTGAAATAGTAAGGGTTGATTTGATTAATGTGGATATTTATGGGTAAAATACGCAAATATTTCAAATAAGCAAGTGGTTATAGAATATTCGTTTGGTCGTGGAATATTCGTACTATTGGGGAATATTAAATGCGGCCACCGCTTGACCATGTGTGGGCCCCATAACTGAAAGCGATTAGATGAAGAAAACGACAAATATAAGTTGTTTAAAAAATAGCAGCGTAGTTATTCTGAATTAATATTGTTAAAATACTCGGTGGTTAAAACCTGATAGCACGGTATTGCACCAATTATTGATTCTTACGTAAAGGGCACTACTCAATAATGGTTACGATAATTCTTTGCTCGTAATTTTATTTTATTGATTTAATAATTACTGCGTTGATATTTTATATTGTCATTGTTTTTCATAATTATCATTACATAGTATTTTAATTATCGAAACAATAATTCATATTATCTGAATAATATTATTAGATAACATTATTGGCAATGTCTAGAAAGTTACATCAAGGAGAGGTTTGGTCACCTAATTGCGCTACCGATGAAGGAGAAATTCTTATTATAAAGCCCCCTCTTTCACATGAACTACACGTTATGTCGATATTGTGATTACGTAATATTATTTGTGAATAATTAATTATTGATTCATATGATGAGGAAAATATTGATTTTATGTGGATATAGATGGAGAAAATTTTCAATGTGACAATTGTTGAAAATTGAAATTTTATCTTTTTCTGATAAAATAATTCATTTAAATATATTATTATATTTTAATAATATAATAATGATGATATTTTTACGATGAATGTGGGATATATGAGTATATGTGGAAGAGGAGTATTTTTTATACCAAAAATATTTAAAGCATGTTTTATGTGTCTGTGGACCCCATTTCTCAACTGAAATTTGATTATAGCCTGTAAAATCGCCCGTTTGTGGATTTCGGGCAATTTCTGTTTGGAATTTGGAAAAACTTTCTTCTGTAAAGTTGTAGAGAATTGAATTTCCTATAAAAACACACGTGATTCGAATTTTCTGATAAAAGGGCTATTTATTATGAATTATTGAAGTTCCGAAGCTCCGAAATAATTAATTTTTGAAGTTTAAAATATTTTAAGTAACAAAAACGTTTTTTTTTTTATTTTTAATGTGTTTCATGTGTGTGTGGAAGGAGCTTAATTCAGATTCTTGGTGCGTAGGAAGTTGTGTGAAAAATAATAATATTATTAAATTAAATTTCTACTTTGGTGTTCTAAAGCATTTTCCTATAAATAAAATCTTAGGTTAGAATTGAAAATCACACCAGAACTCAAGTTTTCTCTCTATAATATCGAGCGTATTCTTGTGAGTATTTTGAGTATACTTTGAGTATTGCTATACGGTCTGAAGTTCAAGTCATAGCCTATATCCTGTTTCAACTAAAGTCTTGTCTTTCGAGGTAAGGGATGTTATTTTATTCGAAAATGATATTATTTCTTCAATATCATTATACCGAAATATTGGTTGGAAATTTTTATCAAATTTGGAATTTTTTCATGTCGGGGTTACTATTCATGAGTTACTATTCACGAGTTACTATTCACGAGTACTATTCACGGAAGTGAAGATGTTTTTTTTTGTGAAATTTCTATCTTTTGTGTCTGAGTTACTATTCACGATACGCACACTTATTCACGAATACAAAGACTATTCACCAAAAATGAAATTTCTTCTTTTGTCCAAAATATCTACTATGGATACTAGATTTGATTGTATCCATGTTTTGATCATTCTTGAATTTTACACCACTATGATTATTTTTGAGGTATTTTGGACATGGATAAAACAAAGTACGAATCCTTAATCCTTAATCCTTGTTATTTTGTTTCACTTTGGATTCATTTCTTTAAAAATATTTTTCATCATCCTCGATCTTAAATGATGATATTATTGAATATCTTTGGCCCAGTAATAAAGATGAATGATTCTGATGAATATCTTTGGCCCGTAAAGTGCAAAGATGAACAGTGTTGAGATGAACATGATCGATCGATTAATATCTTTGGCCCGTAGTGCAAAGATGAAACAGTGTTTAGATGAACATGACCAATGATGAATATCTTTGGCTGTAGTGCAAAGATGAATATTTGATTCCAGATATATATTGATTGATGTTACAGGGATAAAATATCGACGATGAACTTTTAAATTCATATATAGAAGATAGTAGTTTGCATTCTCTACTTAACTCTTCTAATGAATTATTATTTCCGCTGCGAAGATTGATTTAAAACTTGTTGTCTATTGTATTCTATTAGAATTTTCTTTGTTGAAGACTAACGATAATTTGTTGTATATTATCTTAGTCATAATATTCTTTACTGGGCTAGTTGAGCTCACCCTTTTTTCTTTTTGTTCCATTTTTCTTCTCAGGAGGCGAGAATGTAGCGAGTACTAGTCGGGGTATAGAATGAATGTTCTAGAGAGAGAGAGTTGTTTAGTAGTCCTCACCATTTTTGTAAAATAATGTATCAATAATTATGATGGGGATTTATTTGCGTGTGGATATTGTCTAGACGACAATATCTATATTTAAACTCACAGTTTAAATGCTGTAATAATAAAGTTGTAGTTATTTCTGTACCATATATTTGGCGACTCAAAATGGGTTGGATGGAATGGACCTATTTTGGGGGTGTCACAGTTGGTATCGAGCTTAGGGATATGATCTCTCATGGAGATCGGGGAATAGAACTAGGAGGGAGGCGAGTAAATCCTTCGCTAGTGTGTCCTACCTAAGCTTATTTGTTAGTTAGTCAGTATATAGGGATATTATGTGATATATTGATTTCCTTAATTAACCCTTGTTTTATGAGAGTATTTGAGAATGTTGACAGAGAATATTAACAGTGGAGTAAATGGGACTGTGGAGACGCCTGTACTCACCAACAAGGAGAACGTGCAACAGGCTGGCAATGTTCCTCCTGTGAACAATACCACTGAGCAGATGATGAACGAGGGGATCTTTAGAAGCTTTTTGCAGTTCATGCAAAATCAGACGAGGGAGACTCGTGTTCAAAATATAGGAGGAAATGATAGCAATTCACGGGTTGTCACAGCCAAGCAGTTCAAAGAGTTGGGACCACCAGAATTTAAGGGAAAGCCCGATCCGATCATGGCGGAAACATGGGTCAAGCAAATTACCAAGATATTCGATGTCTTGGGATGCACGGAGGAACAGAAGGTTCCATTCACCACCTTTATGTTCCGTGGCGAGGTAGACTCTTTGGTGGGAGTGCGTAGGCGTACCCATCCAAACGCTTTCAAAGATGTCTTGGGAGACGTTTGAAACTATTTAATGACAAATACTTTCACGAAAGTGTTAGTATACGTATGAAGGAAGTGGAGTTCATCAAATTATAACAAAACAACATGGCGGTTGTCTCGAAGACGAGGCAAAGTTTGCGAGTTATCCAGGTTTGCACCTCATTTGGTGGAGAATGAGGAACGTATGACTCGGATGTTTCTGAGAGGTTTGAAACCCGGCATACGACAATATCTCATTTCTCATAAATTTTCTCTCTATTCAGATGTTGTGAATAGGGCTCAGTTATTGGAGCGCGATAATGAGTCGGCTCAACTGAAGAATAATGACCAACAACTCGATGATAATCGTACCGGTGGCGATGGTCATCGGAACAATGATAACCATTGTGAAGGAAATTATCATACCAGAAATGGTAACCACTTCAGTGGTAATCCTGGCCAAGGTAATAGAAGAAATAACTCAAGTGGAGATTTCAAGAAGAGAAGATTTAACAATGACGGGAAGACGTCGGCACCAACACCAGCAACGAATTTTAGAGGAGGAGAAAGACCGCCAGTTAGATGCTATAGATGCGGAGAAGAGGGACACATAAGTCCAAACTGTTCACAACCTTCCAAGGTATGTTATAATTGTGGAAAAGAAGGTCATATCGCTCGAGATTGTACGGTAGCGAAACCCAATCCAGCGGGGATGGTGACTCAAAAGGCTGTCCTAGAAAAGTCAAAGTCAACGGTTCCTGGAATAGCGTTTGTCGTGACTGGTTAGAATGCAAGGAACCCAAACGAAGTTAGCACGGGTTAGTTAATTATAAATTCTTACGAAGTTTATACCTTATTAGATACCAGTTCTACCCATTCATTTATCTCTCCTGCTTATATTCAACGTTTAAACTTGACTCCGGAGAAAATTAGACTTTGACTTATCTATTGAAACTCCGTTATGAGAAACTTTCGTTACATCCACTGTTTATAAATCTTGTTTGATCTAAGTTGGCACCATCACATTACCTGCTTACCTTATTTCTTTAAAGATACTTGCTTTTGATGTGATTTTGGGGATTGATTGATTAACTACTCATCATGCCAAAATTGATTGCTTTCGTAAGGTTGTTAGTTTTCATATTCCTAAGCAACCTGTTATTCGAATTCAAGCAATCAAACCATTGTAGTCAAACATTTTCATATCAAGCCATGAAGTCATTCGTTTATTACGGATGTCAAGTTTTCTTAGTCCATGTTATGGATTTGAATAAAGACACGTCAGATTTGAATAATATTCCTGTTGTTATTGATTTTCCCGACATATTTCTGAAGAATTTCTTGGCTTACTCCCAAAGCCTGATATTAAATTTTGTATCGACTTTGAACCCGGTACAAAACTCATTTCTAAAATCTCATATCGAATGGCTCCTATTGAACTTCAGGAGTTAAAAATTCAACTATAGAATTTGGTACCTGAGCCTTTATCTGGTGACTTTCTTTGTGGAATGCACCGAAGCCAGACTCTCCGTAGGGGACACCATATTCGTGCGATAGTAAACTGATAGGTGTCATTGTAACGTGCTATCCAAGGTTGGGATATGAGTCACAGTTGAGAACAACCTAAGTCGATAATCGAAATACGTAGCTTTCTAGGCTTAGTTGGTTATTATCGGAGATTCGTTGAAGGATATTCTCGAATTGCTATTCCATTAACGCAGCTGACTCGTAGAGATACTAAATTCGAATGGAGCAAGGAATGTGGGAAGAGCTTCGAAGAACTCAAGAGGAGACTCATTTCAGCACATGTTCTGACCATGCCATCTTGGAAAAGCGAACGTGGTAGCTGACGTGTTGAGTAGAAGATCGTATATAAGTACGAGTACGATATTGTCAAAGACTCATTTCGTATAATTTATAAATAATAGAGATGGAGATGAAAACTCTAGGTACCCACGTGATGATATACGAGTATAATCGACTTTAATCGATAAAGTTAAAGTTATTCAAGCTACACACCAGAGCTGATGAATTTGAAGAAGGAGGTGCAAGAAGTTGTTATTTTAAAAGCGAGAATCGGTGAGGTGAAGAAAGCTCAAACCTTCGATTTATTAATCCATTTGAAATCCTCGATCGAATAAGAACTGTGGCCTATAAACTCGTTTTACCGCCAAGTATGACGCGTGTTCATAACGTTTTTCACGTATCGATGTTACGTAAATATGTGGACGACTCGAACCATGTTATTGAGTTAGAACCGGACGAGATAGCCGAAGACTTAACGTATGAAGAGGTACCTGTCAAGATTTTGGATAGGAAGGAGCATGTCCTACGTACGAAGGTCATACCACAAGTTAAAGTTTTGTGGAGAAACCATGCTATTGAGAAAATGACCTTGGAGTTGGAAACGGAAATGAAAGCGAGGTATCCTCATCTTTTCGAAACACCAGGTACGTACGACAATTTCGAGGACGAAATTTCATAAGGAGGGGAGGTTGTAAGACCCCAACTTATTATAAATGAAATTTAATTTCCTCTATTTATTATTTTGAAATAGTAAGGGTTGATTTGATTAATGTGGATAGTTATGGGTAAAATACGCAAATATTTCAAATAAGCAAGTGGTTATAGAATATTCGTTTGGTCGTGGAATATTAAATGCTTGTCGAGAATATATTAAATGCGGCCAAAGACCATGTGTGGGCCCCATAACGAAAAAGCGATTGGATGAAGAAAACGACAAATATAAGTTGTTTAAAAATAACTAGCAGTAGTAGTTATTCTGTTAATATTGTTAAAATACTAAATGGTTAAAACACAAGAAGACACGGTATTGCACCAATTATTGATTCTTACGTAAGAAGGCACTACTCAATAATGGTTACAGTAATTACTGTTCAGAATTTTATTTTATTGATTTAATAATTGCTGCGTTGATATTTTATATTGCTGTTGTTTCAATAATTATCATTACATAGTATTTTAATTATCGAAACAATAATTCATATTATCTGAATAATATTATTAGATAACATTATTGGCAATGTCTAAAAAGTTCTGTCTAAGGAGAGGTTTGGTCACCTAATTGCGCGCCAGTAAGGAGAAATTCTTATTGGAAAGCCCCCTCTTTCCTGGGAACTGCCTGGTTGTCAATATTGTGATTCTGTAATATTATTTGTGAATAATTAATTATTAATTCATATGATGAGGAAAATATTGATTTTATGTGGATATAGATGGAGAAAATTTTTAATGTGACAATTGTTGAAAAATTGAAATTTTATCTTTTTTTGATAAAATAATTCATTTAAATATATTATTATATTTTAATAATATAATAATGATGATATTTTTTACGATGAATGTGGGATATATGAGTATATGTGGAGGAGGAGTATTTTGATACCAAAATATTTAAAGCATGTTTTATGTGTCATGGACCCCATTTCTCGACTGAAATTTGATTATAGCCTGTAAAATCGCCCGTTTGTGGATTTCGGGCAATTTCTGTTTGCAATTTGGAAAAACTTTCTTCTGTAAAGTTGTAGATAATTGAATTTCCTATAAAAACACACGAGATTCGAATTTTCTGATAAAAGGGCTATTTATTATGAATTATTGAAGTTCCGAAGCTCCGAAATAATTGATTTTTGGAAGTTTAAAATATTTTAAGTAACAAAAAACGTGTTTTTTTATTTTGGTGTGTTTCACATGTGTGTGGAAGGAGCTGAATTCATATTCTTGGTGCGTAGGAAGTTGTGGAAAAAAATAATAATATTATTAAATTAAATTTTCTACTTTGGTGTTCTAAGCATTTTCCTATAAATAGGGTGCTTAGGTTAGAATTGAAAATCACACCAGAAATTGAAGTTTTCTCTCTCTATATTATCGAGCGTATTCTTATGAGTATTTTGAGTATACTTTGAGTATTGCTATACGGTGCAAGTTCAAGTCATAGCCTATATCCGGTGTTTCAACTAGAAGTACTGTCTTTCGAGGTAAGGGATGTTATTTTATTCGAAAATGATATTATTTCTTCAATATCATTATGCCGAAATATTGGTTGGAAATTTTTATCAAATTTGGAATTTTTTTATGTCGGGGTTACTATTCATGAGTTACTATTCACGAGTTACTATTCACGAGTTACTATTTATGAGTTACTATTCACGAGTTACTATTCATGAGTACTATTCACGAAGTGTGAAGATGTTTTTTTTGTGAAATTTCTATCTTTTGGTGTCGGAGTTACTATTCACGTATACGGCACTATTCACGAATACGGAACTATTCACCGAAAAATAAAATTTCTTCTTTTTGTCCAAAATATCTACTATAGATACTAGCTTTGATTGTATCCATGTTTTGATCATTCTTGAATTTTACACTACTATGATTATTTTTGAGGTATTTTTCGACATGGATAAAACAAAGTACGAATCCTTAATCCTTAATCCTTGTTATTTTGTTTCACTGGATTCGTTTCTTTAAAAATATTTTTCATCATCCTCAATCTTAAATGATGATATTATTGAATATCTTTGGCCTGTAGTGCAAAGATGAATGATTTCTGATGAATATCTTTGGCCCGTAGTGCAAAGATAAACAGGTATTGAGATGAACATGACCGACTGATTAATATCTTTGGCCCGTAGTGCAAAGATGAACAGGTGTTTAGATGAACATGACCAACTGATGAATATCTTTGGCTGTAGTGCAAAGATGAATATTTGATTCGAGATATATATTGATTGATGTTACGAGGATAAAATATCGACGATGAACTTTTAAATTCATATATAGAAGATAGTAGTTTGCATTCTCTACTTAACTCTTCTAATGAATTATTATTTCAGCTGCGAAGATTGATTTAAAACTGGTTGTCTATTGTATTCTATTAGAATTTTCTATGTTGAAGACTAACGATAATTTGTTGTATATTATCTTAGTCATAATATTCTTCTTTGGGCTAGTTGAGCTCACCCTTTTCCTTTTGTTCCATTTTTCTTCTCGTGAGGCTAGTACTAGTAGGGGTATAGAATGAAGGTTCTAGAAAAGAGAGTTGTTTAGTAGTCCTCACCATTTTGTAAAATAATGTATCAATAATTATGATGGGGATTTATTTGTGTGTGGATATTGTCTAGGCGGCAATATCTATATTTAAACTCACGCTTTATATGTTGTAATAATAAAGTTGTAGTTATTTACATACCATATATTTGGCGACTCAAAATGGGTTGGATGGAATGGACCTATTTTGGGGAGTCATAGTTGGTATCGAGCTTAGGGATATGATCTCTGGCGGAGATCGGGGAATAGAACTAGGAGGGAGAGACGAGTAAATCCTTCGCTAGTGTGTCCTACCTAAGCTTATTTGTTAGTTAGTCGAGATATAGGGATATTATGTGATATATTGATTTCCTTAATTAACCCTTGTTTTATGACAAGATTTGAGAATGTCGATGAGAATATTAATGAAAGGAGTAAATGAGACTGTGGAGACGCCTGTACTCACCAACGAGAGAAACTGCAACAAGCCGGCAATGTTCCTCCCTGTGAACAACACCACTGAGCAGATGATGAACGAGGGGATGTTTAGAAGCTTTTTGCAGTTCATGCAAAATCAGACGAGGGAGACTCGTGTTCAAAATACAGGAGGAAATGATAGCAATTCACGGGTTGTCACAGCCAAGCAGTTCAAAGAGTTGGGACCACCAGAATTTAAGGGAAAGCCCGATCCGATCATGGCGGAAACATGGGTCAAGCAAATTACCAAGATATTCGATGTCTTGGGATGCACGGAGGAACGAAGGTTCCATTCACCACCTTTATGTTCCGTGGCGAGGCGGACTACTTTGGTGTCTCAGAAGCATACCCATCCACCAAGACTTTTCAAAGCATGTCTTGGGAGACGCGTTTGAGAAACTATTTAATGACAAATACTTTCCTAAAGTGTTACGTCATATGAAGGAAGTGGAGTTCATCAAATTAGAACAAAACAACATGAGCGGTGTCTCGATGACGAGGCAAAGTTTGCAGAGTTATCCAGGTTTGCACCTCATTTGGTGGAGAATGAGGAACGTATGACTCGGATGTTTCTGAGAGGTTTGAAACCCGACATACGACAATATCTCATTTCTCATAAATTTTCTCTCTATTCAGATGTTGTGAATAGGGCTCAGTTATTGGAGCGCGATAATGAGTCGGCTCAACTGAAGAATAATGACCAACAACTCGATGATAATCGTATTCGGGCGATGGTCATCTAACAATGATAACCATTGTGGAGGAAATTATCATGCGAAAATGGTAACCACTTCAAAGGTAATCCCGCCAAGGTAATAGAAGAAATAACTCAAGTGGAGATTTCAAGAAGAAGATTTAACAATGACGGGAAGACGTCGGCACCAACACCAGCAACGAATTTTAGAGGAGGAGAAAGACCGCTAGTTAGATGCTACAGATGCGGAGAAGAGGGACACATAAGTCCAAACTGTTCACAACCTTCCAAGGTATGTTATAATTGTGGAAAAGAAGGTCATATCACTCGAGATTGTACGGTAGCGAAACCCAATCCAACGGGATGGTGACTCAAAAGGTCATCCTAGAAAAGTCAAAGTCAATCGGTTCTCGAATAGCGTTTGTCGTGGTCGGTCGAATGCAAGGAACCCAAACGGTTAGCACTCAGGTTAGTTAATTATAAATTCTTACGAAGTTTATACCTTATTAGATACCAGTTCTACCCATTCATTTATCTCTCCTGCTTATATTCAACGTTTAAACTTGACTCCGGAGAAAATTAGACTTTGACTTATCTATTGAAACTCCGTTATGAGAAACTTTCGTTACATCCACTGTTTATAAATCTTGTTTGATCTAAGTTGGCACCATCACATTACCCGCTTACCTTATTTCTTTAAAGATACTTGCTTTTGATGTGATTTTGGGGATTGATTGATTAACTACTCATCATGCCAAAATTGATTGCTTTAAATAAGGTTGTTAGTTTTATATTCCTAAGCAACCTTGTTATTCAATTCAAGCAATCAAACCATTGTAGTCAAACATTTTCATATCAAGCCATGAAGTCATTCGTTTATTACGGATGTCAAGTTTTCTTAGTCCATGTTATGGATTTGAATAAAGACACGTCGATTTGAATAATATTCTGTTGTTATTGATTTTTCCCGACATATTTCTGAAAAATTTCTTGGCTTACTCCCAAAGCTTCGATATTAAATTTTGTATCGACTTTGAACCCTAGACAAAACTCATTTCTAAAATCTCATATCGAATGGCTCTATTGAACTTGAGAGTTAAAAATTCAAATATAGAATTTGGTACCTAAGCCTTTATCTGGTGACTTCCTTTGTGGAATGCAAAAGCCGCCGACTCTCGTAGGGGACACCATATTCGATGCGATAGTAAACCGATAGGTGTCATTGTAACGTCTTATCCAAGGTTGGGATATGAGTCACGATTGAGAACAACCTAAGTCGATAATCGAAATCACGTAGCTTTCTAGGCTTAGTTGGTTATTATCGGAGATTCGTTGAAGGATATTCTCGAATCGCTATTCCATTAACGCAAATTGACTCGTAGAGATACTAAATTCGAATGGAGCAAGGAATGTGGGAAGAGCTTGAAGAACTCAAGAGGAGACTCATTTCAAAGACATGTTCGACCATGCCATCCTCGGAAAGCGAACGTGGTAGGTATGACGTGTTGAGTAGAAGATCGTATATAAGTACGAATACGATATTGTCAAAGACTCATTTCGTATAATTTATAAATAATAGAGATGAAGATGAAAACTCTAGGTACCCACGTGATGATATACGAGTATAATTGACTTTAATCGATAAAGTTAAAGTCGCTCATTGCTACACAATCGGAGTGATGAATTTGAAGAAGGAGGTGCAAGAAGTTGTTATTTCAAAAGCAAGAATCGGTGAGGTGAGGAAAGCTCAAACCTTCAATTTATTAATCCATTTGAAATCCTCGATCGAATAAGAACTGTGGTCTATAAACTCGTTTTACCGCCAAGTATGACGCGTGTTCATAACGTTTTTCACGTATCGATGTTACGTAAATATGTGGACGACTCGAACCATGTTATTAAGTTAGAACCGGACGAGATAGCCGAAGACTTAACGTATGAAGAGGTACCTGTCAAGATTTTGGATAGGAAGGAGCATGTCCTACGTACGAAGGTCATACCACAAGTTAAAGTTTTGTGGAGAAACCATGCTATTGAGAAAATGACCTGGGAGTTGGAAACGGAAATGAAAGCGAGGTATCCTCATCTTTTCGAAACACCAAGTACGTACGACAATTTCGAGGACGAAATTTCATAAGGAGGGGAGGTTGTAAGACCCCAACTTATTATAAATGAAATTTAATTTCCTCTATTTATTATTTTGAAATAGTAAGGGTTGATTTGATTAATGTGGATAGTTATGGGTAAAATACGCAAATATTTCAAATAAGTAAGTGGTTATAGAATATTCGTTTGGTCGTGGAATATTCGTACTGTCGGGGAATATTAAATGCGACGTAGCTAACCATGTGTGGGCCCCATAACTTGGAAGCGATTGGATGAAGAAAAACGACAAATATAAGTTGTTTAAAAATAACTGGCGTAGTTATTCACAAGTAATATTGTTAAAATACTTATGTGGTTAAAACACACGATACCACGGTATTGCACCAATTATTGATTCTTACGTAAGAAGGCACTACTCAATAATGGTTACGATAATTAATTGCTTAAAATTTTATTTTATTGATTTAATAATTGTTTGCTACGATATTTTATATTCTTTGTTGTTTCAATAATTATCATTACATAGTATTTTAATTATCGAAACAATAATTCATATTATCTGAATAATATTATTAGATAACATTATTGGCAATGTCTAGAAAGTTCAGTCTAAGGAGAGGTTTGGTCACCTAATTGCGCCGCCAAGATGAGAGAAATTCTTATTGAAAGCCCCTCTTTCTCTGAACCGCACTGGTTGTCAATATTGTGATTCTGTAATATTATTTGTGAATAATTAATTATTAATTCATATGATGAGGAAAATATTGATTTTATGTGGATATAGATGGAGAAAATTTTTAATGTGACAATTGTTGAAAAATTGAAATTTTATCTTTTTTTGATAAAATAATTCATTTAAATATATTATTATATTTTAATAATATAATAATGATGATATTTTTACGATGAATGTGGGATATATGAGTATATGTGGAGGAGGAGTATTTTTGATACCAAAAATATTTAAAGCATGTTTTATGTGTCTGTGGGACCCCATTTCTCGATCGAAATTTGATTATAGCACAGTAAAATCGCCTGCTTTGTGGATTTCGGCAATTTACATTTGCAATTTGGAAAAACTTTCTTACGTAAAGTTGTAGATAATTGAATTTCCTATAAAACACACGAGATTGAATTTTTCCGATAAAAGGGCTATTTATTATGAATTATTGAAGTTCGAAGCTCAAAATAATTGATTTTTGGAAGTTTAAAATATTTTAAGTAACAAAAAAAGCGTGTTTTTTTTTTTGGTGTGTTTCACATGTGTGTGGAAGGAGCTGAATTCATATTCTTGGTGCGTAGGAAGTTGTGGAAAAAAATAATAATATTATTAAATTAAATTTTCTACTTTGGTGTTCTAAGCATTTTCCTATAAATAGGGTGCTTAGGGTTAGAATTGAAAAAATCACACCGAAATTGAAGTTTTCTCTCTATATTATCGAGCGTATTCTTATGAGTATTTTGAGTATACTTTGAGTATTGCTATACGGTGCAAGTTCAAGTCATAGCCTATATCCAGTTGTTTTCACTAGAAATCTTGTCTTTTCGAGGTAAGGGATGTTATTTTATTCGAAAATGATATTATTTCTTCAATATCATTATGCCGAAATATTGGTTGGAAATTTTTATCAAATTTGGAACTTTTTTATGTCGGGGTTACTATTCATGAGTTACTATTCACGAGTTACTATTCACGAGTTACTATTTATGAGTTACTATTCACGAGTTACTATTCATGAGTACTATTCACGAAGTGTGAAGATGTTTTTTGTGAAATTTCTATCTTTTGGTGTCGGAGTTACTATTCACGTATACGACACTATTCACGAATACGGCACTATTCACCGAAAAATAAAATTTCTTCTTTTTGTCCAAAATATCTACTATGGATACTAGCTTTGATTGTATCCATGTTTTGATCATTCTTGAATTTTACACTACTATGATTATTTTTGAGGTATTTTTCGACATGGATAAAACAAAGTACGAATCCTTAATCCTTAATCCTTGTTATTTTGTTTCACTTTGGATTCGCTTTCTTTAAAATATTTTTCATCATCCTCAATCTTAAATGATGATATTATTGAATATCTTTGGCCCACATAGTGCAAATATGAATGATTTCGATGAATATCTTTGGCCAGTAGTGCAAAGATAAATGTATTGAGATGAACATGACCGATCGATTAATATCTTTGGCCGTAGTGCAAAGATGAACAGTGTTTAGATGAACATGACCAATCGATGAATATCGTTGGCACAGAGTCTGATGAATATTTGATTCCGGATATATATTGATTGATGTTACAGGGATAAAATATCGACGATGAACTTTTAAATTCATATATAGAAGATAGTAGTTTGCATTCTCTACTTAACTCTTCTAATGAATTATTATTTCAGCTGCGAAGATTGATTTAAAACTGGTTGTCTATTGTATTCTATTAGAATTTTCTATGTTGAAGACTAACGATAATTTGTTGTATATTATCTTAGTCATAATATTCTTTACTGGGCTAGTTGAGCTCACCCTTTTCCTTTTTGTTCCATTTTTCTTCTCAGGAGGCGAGTACTAGTCGGGGTATAGAATGAAGGTTCTAGAAAGAGAGTTGTTTAGTAGTCCTCACCATTTTTGTAAAATAATGTATCAATAATTATGATGGGGATTTATTTGTGTGTGGATATTGTCTAGACGGCAATATCTATATTTAAACTCACAGTTTATATGTTGTAATAATAAAGTTGTAGTTATTTCTGTACCATATATTTGGCGACTCAAAATGGGTTGGATGGAATGGACCTATTTTGGGGGAGTCATAGTTGGTATCAGAGCTTAGGGATATGATCTCTGGCGGAGATCGGGGAATAGAACTAGGAGGGGAGAGACGAGTAAATCCTTCGCTAGTGTGTCCTACCTAAGCTTATTTGTTAGTTAGTCAGTATATAGGGATATTATGTGATATATTGATTTCCTTAATTAACCCTTGTTTTATGACAGTATTTGAGAATGTCGACCGAGAATATTAACAATGGAGTAAATGAGGCGTGGAGACGCTGTACTCACCAACGAGGAGAACGTGCAACAGTATGGCAATGTTCCTCCCGTGAACAACACCACCGAAAGCGAGATGATGAACGAGGGATGTGTTTAGAAGCTTTTTGCGATTCATGCAAAATCGAATTTAGGGAGACTCGTGTTCAAAATACAGGAGGAAATGATAGCAATTCACGGGTTGTCACAAACCCAGCGGCTTCAAAGAGTTGGGACCACGAAATTTAAGGGAAAGCCCGATCCGATCATGGCGGAAACATGGGTCAAGCAAATTACCAAGATATTCGATGTCTTGGGATGCACTTGGAGAACGAAGGTTCCATTCACCACCTTTATGTTCCGTGGCGAGGCGGATCTCTTGGTGGGAGTCTGTGAAGCATACCCATCCAGCCGCACTCAGCATGTCTTGGGAGACGTTTCAGAAACTATTTAATGACAAATACTTTCCTGAAAGTGTTCGTCATATGAAGGAAGTGGAGTTCATCAAATTAGAACAAAACAACATGACGGTGTCTCAGTACGAGGCAAAGTTTGCAGAGTTATCCAGGTTTGCACCTCATTTGGTGGAGAATGAGGAACGTATGACTCGGATGTTTCTGAGAGGTTTGAAACCCGACATACGACAATATCTCATTTCTCATAAATTTTCTCTCTATTCAGATGTTTTGTGAATAGGGCTCGTTTATTGGAGCGCGATAATGAGTCGGCTCAACGAAGAATAATGACCAACAACTCGATGATAATCGTATCTGCAAATGGGCGATGGTCATCGGAACAATGATAACCATTGTGGAGGAAATTATCATGCCAGAAATGGTAACCACTTCAGTGGTAATCCTGGCCAAGGTAATAGAAGAAATAACTCAAGTGGAGATTTCAAGAAGAGAAGATTTAACAATGACGGGAAGACGTCGGCACCAACACCAGCAACGAATTTTAGAGGAGGAGAAAGACCGCTAGTTAGATGCTACAGATGCGGAGAAGAGGGACACATAAGTCCAAACTGTTCACAACCTTCCAAGGTATGTTATAATTGTGGAAAAGAAGGTCATATCACTCGAGATTGTATGGTAGCGAAACCCAGTCCAGCGGGGATGGTGACTCAAAAGGCTGTCCTAGAAAAGTCAAAGTCAACGGTTCCTGGAATAGCGTTTGTCGTGACTGGTCAGAATGCAAGGAACCCAAACGAAGTTAGCACGGGTTAGTTAATTATAAATTCTTACGAAGTTTATACCTTATTAGATACCGCCTTCCCATTCATTTATCTCCCGCTTATATTCAACGTTTAAACTTGACTCCGGAGAAAATTAGACTTTGACTTATCTATTGAAACTCCGTTATGAGAAACTTTCGTTACATCCACTGTTTATAAATCTTGTTTGATCTAAGTTGGCACCATCACATTACCTGCTTACCTTATTTCTTTAAAGATACTTGCTTTTGATGTGATTTTGGGGATTGATTGATTAACTACTCATCATGCCAAAATTGATTGCTTTCGTAAGGTTGTTAGTTTTTATATTCCTAAGCAACCTGTTATTCGAATTCAAGCAATCAAACCATTGTAGTCAAACATTTTCATATCAAGCCATGAAGTCATTCGTTTATTACGGATGTCAAGTTTTCTTAGTCCATGTTATGGATTTGAATAAAGACACGTCAGATTTGAATAATATTCCTGTTGTTATTGATTTTTCCTGACATATTTCCTGAAAAATTTCTTGGCTTACTCCCAAAGCCTGATATTAAATTTTGTATCGACTTTGAACCCTAAGACAAAACTCATTTCTAAAATCTCATATCGAATGGCTCCTATTGAACTTCAGGAGTTAAAAATTCAACTATAGAATTTGGTACCTAAGCCTTTATCTGGTGACTTCCTTTGTGGAATGCACCGAAGCCAGACTCTCCGTAGGGGACACCATATTCGTGCGATAGTAAACTGATAGGTGTCATTGTAACGTGTTATCCAAGGTTGGGATATGAGTCACAGTTGAGAACAACCTAAGTCGATAATCGAAATACGTAGCTTTCTAGGCTTAGTTGGTTATTATCGGAGATTCGTTGAAGGATATTCTCGAATCGCTATTCCATTAACGCAGCTGACTCGTAGAGATACTAAATTCGAATGGAGCAAGGAATGTGGGAAGAGCTTCGAAGAACTCAAGAGGAGACTCATTTCAGCACATGTTCTGACCATGCCATCCTGGAAAAGCGAACGTGGTAGCTGACGTGTTGAGTAGAAGATCGTATATAAGTACGAATACGATATTGTCAAAGACTCATTTCGTATAATTTATAAATAATAGAGATGAAGATGAAAACTCTAGGTACCCACGTGATGATATACGAGTATAATTGACTTTAATCGATAAAGTTAAAGCTGTTCAAGCTACACACCGGAGCTGATGAATTTGAAGAAGGAGGTGCAAGAAGTTGTTATTTCAAAAGCAAGAATCGGTGAGGTGAGGAAAGCTCAAACCTTCAATTTATTAATCCATTTGAAATCCTCGATCGAATAAGAACCGTGGCCTATAAACTCGTTTTACCGCCAAGTATGACGCGTGTTCATAACGTTTTTCACGTATCGATGTTACGTAAATATGTGGACGACTCGAACCATGTTATTAAGTTAGAACCCAGACGAGATAGCCAAGACTTAACGTATGAAGAGGTACCGTCAAGATTTTGGATAGGAAGGAGCATGTCCCACGTCACGAAGGTCATACCACAAGTTAAAGTTTTGTGGAGAAACCATGCTATTGAGAAAATGACCTGGGAGTTGGAAACGGAAATGAAAGCGAGGTATCCTCATCTTTTCGAAACACCAAGTACGTACGACAATTTCGAGGATGAAATTTCATAAGGAGGGGAGGTTGTAAGACCCCAACTTATTATAAATGAAATTTAATTTCCTCTATTTATTATTTTGAAATAGTAAGGGTTGATTTGATTAATGTGGATAGTTATGGGTAAAATACGCAAATATTTCAAATAAGTAAGTGGTTATAGAATATTCGTTTGGTCGTGGAATATTCGTACTGTCGGGGAATATTCGTACGACGGCGCATCCATGTGTGGGCCCCATAACGGAAAGCGATTGGATGAAGAAAACGACAAATATAAGTTGTTTAAAAAATAGCAGAAGTTGTTATTCTAGATTAATATTGTTAAAATACTCGGTGGTTAAAACACAGTAGCACACGGTATTGCACCAATTATTGATTCTTACGTAAGAAGGCACTACTCAATAATGGTTACGATGATTAATCGCTTAAATTTTATTTTATTGATTTAATAATTCTTTGCTGCTACCGATATTTTATATTCTTTGTTGTTTCAATAATTATCATTACATAGTATTTTAATTATCGAAACAATAATTCATATTATCTGAATAATATTATTAGATAACATTATTGGCAATGTCTAGAAAGTTCAGTCTAAGGAGAGGTTTGGTCACCTAATTGCTGGCGCCAAGAAGGAGAAATTCTTATTGAAAGCCCCTCTTCCTGAACCTACCTCGTTGTCAATATTGTGATTCTCATAATATTATTTGTGAATAATTAATTATTAATTCATATGATGAGGAAAATATTGATTTTATGTGGATATAGATGGAGAAAATTTTTAATGTGACAATTGTTGAAAAATTGAAATTTTATCTTTTTTTGATAAAATAATTCATTTAAATATATTATTATATTTTAATAATATAATAATGATGATATTTTTACGATGAATGTGGGATATATGAGTATATGTGGAGGAGGAGTATTTTTGATACCAAAAATATTTAAAGCATGTTTTATGTGTCTGTGGACCCCATTTCTCGACTGAAATTTGATTATAGCCTGTAAAATCGCCCGTTTGTGGATTTCGGGCAATTTCTGTTTGCAATTTGGAAAAACTTTCTTCTGTAAAGTTGTAGATAATTGAATTTCCTATAAAAACACACGAGATTCGAATTTTCTGATAAAAGGGCTATTTATTATGAATTATTGAAGTTCTGAAGCTCCGAAATAATTGATTTTTGGAAGTTTAAAATATTTTAAGTAACAAAAAACGTGTTTTTTTATTTTGGTGTGTTTCACATGTGTGTGGAAGGAGCTGAATTCATATTCTTGGTGCGTAGGAAGTTGTGGAAAAAAATAATAATATTATTAAATTAAATTTTCTACTTTGGTGTTCTAAGCATTTTCCTATAAATAGGGTGCTTAGGTTAGAATTGAAAATCACACCAGAAATTGAAGTTTTCTCTCTCTATATTATCGAGCGTATTCTTATGAGTATTTTGAGTATACTTTGAGTATTGCTATACGGTGCAAGTTCAAGTCATAGCCTATATCCGGTGTTTCAACTAGAAGTACTGTCTTTTCGAGGTAAGGGATGTTATTTTATTCGAAAATGATATTATTTCTTCAATATCATTATCTTAGAAATATTGGTTGGAAATTTTTATCAAATTTGGAATTTTTTTATGTCGGGGTTACTATTCATGAGTTACTATTCACGAGTTACTATTCACGAGTTACTATTTATGAGTTACTATTCACGAGTTACTATTCATGAGTACTATTCACGAAGTGTGAAGATGTTTTTTTGTGAAATTTCTATCTTTTGGTGTCTGAGTTACTATTCACGATACGGCAAGACTATTCACGAATCTGGAACTATTCATAGAAAAATAAAATTTCTTCTTTTGTCCAAAATATCTACTATAGATACTAGCTTTGATTGTATCCATGTTTTGATCATTCTTGAATTTTACACTACTATGATTATTTTTGAGGTATTTTTCGACATGGATAAAACAAAGTACGAATCCTTAATCCTTAATCCTTGTTATTTTGTTTCAATGGATTCGCTTTCTTTAAAAATATTTTCATCATCCTCAATCTTAAATGATGATATTATTGAATATCTTTGGCCCGTAGTGCAAAGATGAATGATTTCGATGAATATCTTTGGCCCAGTCTGCAAAGATAAAATGGTGTATTGAGATGAACATGATTGATCGATTAATATCTTTGGCCCGTAGTGCAAAGATGAACAGTGTTTAGATGAACATGACCAATCGATGAATATCTTTGGCAGTAGTGCAAAGATGAATATTTGATTCCGATATATATTGATTGATGTTACGAGGATAAAATATCGACGATGAACTTTTAAATTCATATATAGAAGATAGTAGTTTGCATTCTCTACTTAACTCTTCTAATGAATTATTATTTCAAATTGCGAAGATTGATTTAAAAGCTGGTTTGTCTATTGTATTCTATTAGAATTTTCTCTGTTGAAGACTAACGATAATTTGTTGTATATTATCTTAGTCATAATATTCTTTACTGGGCTAGTTGAGCTCACCCTTTTCCTTTTTGTTCCATTTTTCTTCTCAGGAGGCGAGAATGTAGCGAGTACTAGTCGGGGTATAGAATGAAGGTTCTAGAGAGAGAGTTGTTTAGTAGTCCTCACCATTTTTGTAAAATAATGTATCAATAATTATGATGGGGATTTATTTGTGTGTGGATATTGTCTAGACGACAATATCTATATTTAAACTCATAGTTTATATGTTGTAATAATAAAGTTGTAGTTATTTCTGTACCATATATTTCGCGACTCAAAATGGGTTGGATGGAATGGACCTATTTTGGGGGTGTCACAGTTGGTATCAGAGCTTAGGGATATGATCTCTGGCGGAGATTGGGGAATAGAACTAGGAGGGGAGAGACGAGTAAATCCTTCACTAGTGTGTCCTACCTAAGCTTATTTGTTAGTTAGTCAGTATATAGGGATATTATGTGATATATTGATTTCCTTAATTAACCCTTGTTTTATGAGAGTATTTGAGAATGTCGACTGAAAATATTAACAGTGGAGTAAATGAGACTGTGGGGCGCTCTTATCTACTCACCAACAAGGAGAGCGTGCAACAGTCGGCAATGTTCCTCCCGTGAACAACACCACCGAAAGCGAGATGATGAACGAGGGATGTTTAGAAGCTTTTTGCGATTCATGCAAAATCGAGATTTAGGAGACTTCGTGTTCAATATACTGAGGAGGAAATGATAGCAATTCACGGGTTTGTCATAGCCAAGCGATTCAAAGAGTTGGGACCACGAAATTTAAGGAAAGCCAGATCCGATCATGGCGGAAACATGGGTCAAGCAAATTACCAAGATATTCGATGTCTTGGGATGCACGGAGAACAGAAGGTTCCATTCACCACCTTTATGTTCCGTGGCGAAAGCGGACCTCACGGGTGGGAGTCGTGAAGCGTACCCATCCAAATGCTTTCGGCATGTCTTGGGAGACGTTTGAGAAACTATTTAATGACAAATACTTTCACGAAAGTGTTAAATCATATGAAGGAAGTGGAGTTCATCAAATTAGAACAAAACAACATGGCGGTGTCTCGATGACGAGGCAAAGTTTGCGAGTTATCCGAGTTTGCACCTCATTTGGTGGAGAATGAGGAACGTATGACTTTCGGATGTTTACGAGAGGTTTGAAACCCGGCGTCACGACAATATCTCATTTCTCATAAATTTTCTCTCTATTCGGATGTTGTGAATAGGGCTCGATTATTGGGCGCGCGATAATGAGTCGGCTCAATCGAAGAATAATGACCAACAACTCGATGATAATCGTACCGGTGGCGTTGGTCATCGGAACAATGATAACCATTGTGGAGGAAATTATCATGCCAGAAATGGTAACCACTTCAGTGGTAATCCTGGCCAAGGTAATAGAAGAAATAACTCAAGTGGAGATTTCAAGAAGAGAAGATTTAACAATGACGGGAAGACGTCGGCACCAACACCAGCAACGAATTTTAGAGGAGGAGAAAGACCGCCAGGTTTGCACCTCATTTGGTGGAGAATGAAGAATGTATGACGCGGATGTTTCTGAGAGGTTTGAAACCCGGCATACGTCAGTATCTCATTTCTCATAAATTTTCTCTCTATTCAGATGTTGTCAACAGGGCTCAGTTGTTAGAGCGAGATAACGAGTACGTTCAACCGAGGGACCATAACCAGGATCATACCGAAGATAGCACTCATCAGAATAACGATAACCAGCGGAGAAAAAAGAATACGGACAAAGGCGGTAAACACTCTGGTGGTAATCGTGGCCATGAAAATAGAAGAAGCAAGTCGGGAGGAGATTTTAAAAGAGGAGATTCAACAACGACCATGTGAAGACGCCAGTAAGATAAATCGGGTTCCAAGGAGGAGAAAGACCACCGGTCGTATGTTACAAATCTTGGGAAGAGGGACATATCATTGAAACATCCCACAGCAGTTTAAGGTATGATATAATTGTGGAAAAGAAGGACATATCGCTTTCGAGATTATGCAGTATCGAAACCCATCCAGTAGGAATGGTGACTCAAAAGGATGTCCCGAAAAAGTCAAAGTCAATCGGTTCTGGAAGAGCGTTTGTCGTGGCCGGTCAAAATCACGAGGAACCCGAACGAAGTTAGCACCAAGTTAGTTAATTATAAATTCTTGCGAAGTTTATACCTTACTAGATACCGATTTTACCCATTCTTTTATCTCTCTTGCTTGCGCTCAACGTTTGAACTTGACTACGGAGAAATTAGACTTTGACCTATTTATGGAGACTCCGTTAGGAGAAACTTTCATTACATCCGTTGTTTAGAAATCTTGCTTGATTGTTGTAAGACCCCAAATTATTAATAAATGAAATTTATTTTCCTCTATTTATTATTTTGAAATAGTAAGGGTTGATTTGATTAATGTGGATAGTTATGGGTAAAATACGCAAATATTTTGAATAAGCAAGTGGTTATAAAATATTCATTATTGTCGGGGAATATTCGTTTGGTCGTGGAATATTCTTACTGTCGGGGAATATTCGTACGACGGCGTAGTCTTTTGTGGGCCCCATAACGGAAAGCGATTGGATGAAGAAAACGACAAATATAAGTTGTTTATAAATAATGGCGTAGTTGTTACCGTTAATACTGTTAAAATACTCGGTGGTTAAAACACAGTAGCACACGGTATTGCACCAATTATTGATTCTTACGTAAGAAGGCACTACTCGATAATTATTACGGTAATTCTTGCTCAATATTTTTTTTATTGATTCAATAATTCTTTGCATTGATATTTTATATTCTTGTTGTTTCAATAAATTGTCATTACACAAGTATTTTCCATTATCGAACAATAATTCATATTATCTCGAATAATATTATTAGAAAATATTATTGGCAATGTCTAGAAAGTTACATCTAAGGAGAGGTTTGGTCACCTAATTGCTTGGCGCCAGTGAGGAGAGATCCTTATTGAAAGCCCCTTTTTCTGAGAGCGGCTGGTTGCCGATCTTGTGATTCTCATAATATTATTTATGAATAATTAATTATTGATTTATATGATGAGGAAAATATTGATTTTATGTGGATATAGATGGAGAAAATTTTTAAAGTGACAATTGTTGAAAATTGAAATTTTATCTTTTTCTGATAAAATAATTCATTTAAATATATTATTATATTTTAATAATATAATAATGGTGATATTTTTACAATGAATGTGGGATATATGAGTATACGAGTAAAAAAAGTATTTTTGTTGCAATAAATATTAAAAACAGATTTTGTGTGTCGGTATACCCATTTCTTGACTGAAATTTGATTATAGCTTGTAAAATCGTCCGTTTGTGGATTTCGGTCAATTTTTGTTTGGAATTTAGAAAAACTTCCTTCTGCAAAGTTGTAGATAATGGAATTTCCTATGGAAAGCCGTGGGTTTCGAATTTTTCTGATAAAAGAGCTAATTATTATGAATTATTGAAGTTCCGAAGCTCCGAAATAATTGATTTTTGGAAGTTTAAAATAATTTAAATAAGAAAAACATTTTTTGTGTTTAGTGGGCATCTTTAACACATGTCAAGTTCCTGAATTCAGATGCTTGATGTGTAAGAAGATGTAGAAAAAAATAAATAATATTATTATATTAAATTTTCTACTTTGGTGTTCTAAGCGTTTTTCTATAAATAGGGTGCTTAGGTTAGAATTGAAAATCACACCAGAAACTGAAGTTTTCTCTCTCTATATTATTGAGCGTATTCTTGTGAGTATTTTGAGTATACTTTGAGTATTTCTATATGGTGCAAGTTCAAGTCATAGCCTATATCCGGTGTTTCAACTAGAAGTACTGTCTTTCGAGGTAAGGGATGTTATTTTATTCGAAAATGATATTATTTCTTCAATATCATTATGCCGAAATATTGGTTGGAAATTTTTATCAAATTTGGAACTTTTTCATGTCGGGGATACTATTCATGAGTTACTATTCATGAGTTACTATTCACGAGTTACTATTCATGAGTTAATATTCACGAGTTACTACCCATCCAGTTGTTGCTTTATGTCTCTGGCGAGATCGGATTTGATTAATGTGGATTTGATTAATGTTATGGGTAAAATACATGAAATATTTGAATAAGCAAGTGGTTATAAAATATTCATTATTGTCGGGAATATTCGTTTGGTCATGGAATATTAAATAATTGTGTCGGAATATTAAATGCGACAGTAGCGATCTTTATGGGCCCCATAACGAAAGCGATTGGATGAAGAAAGCGACAAATATAAGTTATTTATAAATAACGGCGTAGTTATTATTCAGATTAATCTTTGTTAAAATACTCGGTGGTTAAAACACACTAATCAGCACGATGCACACCAATTATTGATTCTTACGTGAAAGACACTACTCAATAATTATTACGATAATTACTATTCGATATTTTATTTTATTGATTCAATAATTCTTTGCATTGATATTTTATATTCTTGTTGTTTCAATAAATTGTCATTACACGGTATTTTCCATTATCGAAGCAATAATTCATATTATCTGAATAATAAAATTAGAAAACATTATTGGCAATGTCTAGAAAGTTACATCTAAGGAGAGGTTTGGTCACCTAATTATTGCTTGCAGCCCGATGAGGAGAAATTCTTATTGGAAAGCCCCTCTTTCTAGGAATGGCACAGTTGCCGATCTTGTGATTACTGTAATATTATTTGTGAATAATTAATTATTGATTTATATGATGAGGAAAATATTGATTTTATGTGGATATAGATGGAGAAAATTTTAAAGTGACAATTGTTGAAAATCGATATTTTATCTTTTACGATAAAATAATTCATTTTATTATATTATTATAATATAATAATGATGATATTTTACAATGAATGTGGGATATATGAGTATATGAGGAGGAAGAGTATTTTTGTTGCAAAAATGTTTAAAACATGTTAAACATGTTGGTGGACCCCATTTCTTGGTGAAATTTGATTATAGCTTGTAAAATCGTCCGTTTATGGATTTGGTCAATTTACATTTAGAATTTGGAAAAACTTTCTTACGTAAAGTTGTAGAAATTGAATTTCCTATAAAAATAAGCGAGAGATTGAATTTTTTGATAAAAGGGCTATTTATTATGAATTATTGAAGTTAGAAGTTCAAATAATTGATTTTGGAAGTTTTAAAATGTTTTAATTAACAAAAACGTTTTTTGTGTTTGGTTAGCCTCATTAAACACATGCTAAGTTGCTTTGAATTCAGATGATTCTAAGTGGGCGTGAACAAATTAATATATATATATATATATATTATTATATTAAATTTTCTACTTTGGTGTTCTAAGCATTTTCCTATAAATAGGGTGCTTAGGTTAGAATTGAAAATCACACGAGAAATGAAGTTTTCTCTCTCTATATTATCGGCGTATTCTTGTGAGTATTTTGAGTATACTTTGAGTATTGCTATCTGTGCAAGTTCAAGTCATAGCCTATATCCGGTGTTTCAACTAAATCTTATCTTTCGAGAGTAAGGGATGTTATTTTATTCGAAAATGATATTATTTCTTCAATATCATTATCTTAAAAATATTGGTTGGAAATTTTTATCAAATTTGGAATTTTTTTATGTCGGGGTTACTATTCATGAGTTACTATTCACGAGTTACTATTCATGAGTTACTATTCATGAGTTAATATTCACAAGTAATAATCACGAAGCGTGAAGATGTTTTTTGTGAAATTTCTATCTTTTGGTGTCGAGAGTTACTATTCACGTATACGACACTATTCACGTATACGACACTATTCACGAATACGACACTATTCACCAAAAAATGAAATTTCTTCTTTTTGTCCAAAATATCTACTATGGATACTAGCTTTGATTGTATCCATGTTTTGATCATTCTTGAATTTTACTCCACTCTGATTACTTATGAAGTATTTTTGAACTTGGATTGTTTAAAATCTGAATCCTTAATATTGTTCTTTTGTTTCCTTTGGATTCGTTTCCTTTAAAATATTTTTCATCATCCTCGGTCCTAAATGATGATATTCTTGAATATCTTTGGCTGTAGTGCAAAGATGAATGATTTCTTGATGAATATCTTTGGCCGTAGTGCAAAGATGAGCAGTGTTGAGATGAACATGGCCAGTGATTAATATCTTTGGCCCGTAGTGCAAAGATGAGCAGTGTTTAGATGAACATGACCAATGATGAATATCTTTGGCACATGTAGTGCAAAGATGAATATTTGATTCGGATATATATTGATTGATGTTACGAGGGATAAAATATCGACGATGAACTTTTAAATTCATATATAGAAGATAGTAGTTTGCATTCTCTACTTAACTCTTCTAATGAATTATTATTTCCGTTGCGAAGATTGATTTAAAACTGGTTGTCTATTGTATTCTATTAGATTTTTCTCTGTTGGAGACTAACGATAATTTGTTGTATATTATCTTAGTCATAATATTCTTTACTGGGCTAGTTGAGCTCACCCTTTTCCTTTTTGTTCCATTTTTCTTCTCAGGAGGCGAGAATGTAGCGAGTACGAGTCGGGGTATGGAATGATGGTTATAGAGAGAGTTGTTTAGTAGTCCTCACCATTTTTGTAAAATAATGTATAAATAATTGTGATGAGAATTTATTTGGGTATGTATATTGTCTAGAAGACAATAATTGTATTTAAACTCACAGTATATATATTGTCGTATTTTGCACGACAAATGTATTAATAAAGTTGTAGTTATTTCTGTACCATGTATTTGGCGACTCAGAATGGGTTGGATGGAATGGACCTATTTTGGGGCGTCCACGGTTGGTATCGAGCTTAGGGATATGATCTCTGGCGGAGATCGGGAATAGAACTAGGAGGGAGAGCGAGTAAATCCTTAGCTAGTGTGTCCTACCTAAGCTTATTTGTTAGTTTGTTTAGTATATAGGGATATTATGTGATATATTGATTTCCTTAATTAACCCTTGTTTTATGGCGATGTTTGAGAATGTCGTTGAGAATATTAATGATGGAGTAAATGAGGCCGTGGAGATGCTGTCTTTACCAGCGAGGAGAGCGTGCAGCAGTGGCAATGTACCTCCTGTGAACAACACCACTTGAGCGAGATGATGAGCGAGGGGATGTTTAGAAGCTTTTTGCGATTCATGCAAAATCGGGACGAGGAGACTTCGTGTTCAAAATCTGAGGAGAAATGATAGCAATTCACGGGTGGTCACGACCCAGCGATTCAAAGAGTGGGACCACGAGTTACAGGAAAAGCGGATCCGATTAAAGGCGGAGGCGTGGGTCAAACAAATTACCAAGATATTTGATGTCTTGGGATGCGGAGGAACAGAAAGTTCCATTCGCTACTTTTATGTTAAAATAACGAGGCGATTCTTGGTGGGAATCGTGAAGCGTACCCATCCATTTGCACTTCGGCATGTCATGGGAGATATTTGAAATAGTTCAATGACAAGTACTTCCACAAAGTATTAAATCATATGAAGGAAGTGGAGTTTATTAGGCGGGCGAGAATAACATGGCGGTGTCCCGATCTGAAGCGAAGTTCGCGGAGTTATCGAGTTTGCACCTCATTTGGTGGAGAATGAGGAGCGTATGGCGGATGTTTACGAGAGGTTTGAAACACGGCATCGTCGATATCTCATTTCTCATAAATTTTCTCTCTATTCGGATGTTGTCAGCGAGGCTCGATTGTTAGGCGAGATAACGAAATACGTTCAATGCGAGGACCATAACGAGGATCATCTGAAGATAGCGATCATCGAATAACGATAACCGGCGGAGAAAGAAGAATACGGACAAAGCGGTAACCACTCTCTGGTGGTAATCGTGGCCATGAAAATAGAAGAAGCGAGTCGGGAGGAGATTTTAAAAGAGAGATTCAACAACGACCATGTGAAGGCGCGTCGGCGCTTGATGTGGCCCCGGTTCCAAGGAGAGAAAGACCACCGGTCGTATGTTACAAATCTTGGGGAAAGAGGACATATCATTGAAGCGCCTAGCAGGTTTAAGGTATGCTATAATTGTGGAAAAGAAGGACATATCGCTCGAGATTATGCGGTATCGAAACCCGATCCGGTAGGGAATGGTGACTCAAAAGGATGTCCCGAAAAAGTCAAAGTCAGCGGTTCTGGAAGAAGCGTTTGTCGTGGCCAGGGTCAAAATCGAGGAACCGAGCGAAGTTAGCAGGTTAGTTAATTATAAATTCTTGCAAGTTTATACCTTACTAGAATCTGGGTTCTACCCATTCTTTTATCTCTCTTTGCTTGCGCTCAGCGTTTGAACTTGACTACGGAGAAATTAGACTTTGACCTATTTATGGAGACTCAGATTGGGAAAACTTTCATTACATCCGTTGTTTAGAAATCTTGCTTGATTCGAGTTGGCACTATCACATTACATGTTAACCTTATTTCTATAGAGATATTTGCTTTTGATGTGATTTTAAGGTTAACTACTCATCATGCAAAATTGATTACTTTAAATAAGGTTGTTAGTTTTCATATTCCTAAGCAACTTTGTTATTGAATTCAAGCAATCAAACCATTGTAGTCAAACATTTTCATATCAAGCCATGAAGTCATTCGTTTATTACGGATGTCAAGTTTTCTTAGTCCATGTTATGGATTTGAATAAAGACACGTCGATTTGAATAATATTCTGTTGTTATTGATTTTTCTGACGTATTTCTGAAAGAATTTCTTGGCTTACTCCCAAAGCTTGATATTAAATTTTTTATCGACTTTGAACCGGTACAAAAAACTCATTTCTAAAATCTCATATCGAATGGCTCTATTGAACTTGAGGAGTTAAAAATTCAACTATAAATTTGGTACTTGAGCCTTTATCTGGTGACTTCCTTTGTGGAATGCAAAAGCGGACTCTCCGTAGGGGACACCATATTAGTGCGATAGTAAAGCGATAGGTGTCATTGTAGCGTCTTATCCAAGGTTGGGATATGAGTCACGATTGAGAACAACCTAAGTCGATAATCAAAATATGTAGCTTTCTAGGCTTAGTTGGTTATTATCGGAGATTAGTTGAAGGATATTCTCGAATCGCTATTCCATTAACGCGGTGACTCGTAGAGATACAAAATTCGAATGGAGCAAGGAATGTGGGAAGAGCTTGAAGAACTCAAGAGGAGACTCATTTCGGCACATGTTACGACCATGCCATCTGGAAAAAAGCGCGTGGTAGGTGGCGTGTTGAGTAGAAGATCATATACAAATCTGAGTACGATATTGTCAAAGACTCATTTAAGTATAATTTACAAATAATAGAGATGGAGATGAAAACTCTAGGTACCCGTGATGATATCTGAGTATAATCGACTTTAATCGATAAAGTTAAAGTTGTTCAAGCTACACACCGGAGATGATGAATTTGAAGAAGGAGGTGCAAGAAGTTGTTATTTCAAAAGCGAGAATCGGTGAGGTGAGAAAAGCTCAAACCTTTGATTTATTAATCCATTTGAAATTCTCGATCGAATAGGAGCTGTGGCCTATAGACTCGTTTTACCGCCAAGTATGGCGGCGTGTTCATAACGTTTTTCACGTGTCGATGTTACGTAAATATGTGGACGAACCGAACCACGTCATTGAGTTAGAAACGGACGAGATAGCCGAAGACTTAACGTCACGAGGAGGTACTGTCAAGATCTTGGATAGGAAAGAACATGTCCTATGTCTGGGGTTATACCACAAGTTAAAGTTTTGTGGAGAAACCATGCTATTGAGGAAATGACACGGGAGTTGGAAAGCGAAAATGAAAGCGAGGTATTCTCATCTTTTGAAACACCGAATCGTCGTCAATTTCGAGGGCGAAATTTCATAAGGAGGGAGGTTGTAAGACCCCAAATTATTAATAAATGAAATTTATTTTCCTCTATTTATTATTTTGAAATAGTAAGGGTTGATTTGATTAATGTGGATAGTTATGGGTAAAATCATAAATATTTGAATAAGCAAGTGGTTATAAAATATTCATTATTGTCGGGGAATATTAGTTTGGTGGTGGAATATTAAATGCTTGTCGGGGAATATTAAATGCGACGGTAGCGATCTTTTATGGGCCCCATAGCGAAAGCGATTGGATGAAGAAAGCGACAAATATAAGTTGTTTATAAATAACGGCGTAGTTATTCTGAATTATCTTTTGTGGAATACCGGTGGTTAAAACACACTAATACACGCGTTGTTGAGCAGTAGCACGCGTTTGCACCAATTATTGATTCTTACGTGAAGGCCTTTACTCGATAATTATTACGATAATTCTTTATTCGATATTTTATTTTATTGATTCAATAATTCTTTGCATTGATATTTTATATTCTTGTTGTTTCAATAAATTGTCATTACGATATATTTTCCATTATCGAAGCAATAATTCATATTATCTGAATAATATTATTAGATAACATTATTGGCAATGTCTAGAAAGTTACATCTAAGGAGAGTTTGGTCACTAATTGCGGCGCCCGATGAGAGAAATTCTTATTGGAAAGCCCCTCTTTCACAGGAGCGGCACAGTTGCCGATCTTTGTGATTCTGTAATATTATTTGTGAATAATTAATTATTGATTTATATGATGAGGAAAATATTGATTTTATGTGGATATAGATGGAGAAAATTTTAATGTGACAATTGTTGAAAATTAATATTTTATCTTTTACGATAAAATAATTCATTTAAATATATTATTTTTAATAATATAATAATGATGATATTTTACAATGAATGTGGGATATATGAGTATATGAGGAGGAAGAGTATTTTTTTGTTGCAAAAAATGTTTTAAAACATGTTTTGTGTGTTGGTGGACCCATTTCTTGGTGAAAATTTGATTATAGCTTTGTAAAATCGCTTGGTTTATGGATTTGGTCAATTTACATTTGGAATTTGGAAAAACTTTCTTACGCAAAGTTGTAGAAATTGAATTTCCTATAAAAATTACGAGATTTGAATTTTTACGATAAAAGGGCTATTTATTATGAATTATTGAAGTTAGAAGTTAAAAATAATTGATTTTGGAAGTTTTAAATATTTTAAATAACAAAAACGTTTTTTTGTGTTTGGTTAGCCTCATTAAACACATGCTAAGTTCTTTGAATTCAGATGATTCTAAGTGTGCGTGAACAAATTAATATATATATATATTATTATTATATTAAATTTTCTCTACTTTGGTGTTACAAGCATTTTCTATAAATAGGGTCTTGGGTTAGAATTGAAAATCACACGAAAAATTGAAGTTTTCTCTCTCTATATTATCGGCGTATTCTTGTGAGTATTTTGAGTATACTTTGAGTATTGCTATCTGGTGCAAGTTCAAGTCATAGCTTTATATCAGGTGTTTCAACTAGAAATCTTGTCTTTTCGAGGTAAGGATGTTATTTTATTCGAAAATGATATTATTTCTTCAATATCATTATCTTAGAAATATTGGTTGGAAATTTTTATCAAATTTGGAACTTTTTCATGTCGGGGTTACTATTCATGAGTTTATTCTTATTCACGAGTTACTTATTCACGAGTTCTATTCATTCTTTATTCACGATTCTTATTCACGAGTACTATTCACGAAGCGTGAAGATGTTTTTTGTGAAATTTCTATCTTTTGGTGTCGAATTCTTATTCACGTATCTCGGCACTATTCACGTATCTGACACTTATTCACGAATACGACCTTTATTCACTTTGAAAAAAATGAAATTTCTTCTTTTTGTCCAAAATATCTATTATGGATACTAGCTTTGATTGTATCCATGTTTTGATCATTCTTGAATTTTACTCCACTCGATTACTTATGAAGTATTTTTGAACTTGGATTGTTTAAAATCTGAATCCTTAATATTGTTCTTTTGTTTCCTTTGGATTCGTTTCCTTTAAAATATTTTCATCATCCTCGGTCCTAAATGATGATATTCTTGAATATCTTTGGCACATAGTGCAAAGATGAATGATTTCTTGATGAATATCTTTGGCCGTGGTGCAAAGATGAGCAGTGTTGAGATGAACATGGCCAAGCGATTAATATCTTTGGCGTAGTGCAAAGATGAGCAGTGTTTAGATGAACATGACCCAGTGATGAATATCTTTGGCACATGGTGCAAAGATGAATATTTGATTCGAGATATATATTGATTGATGTTACGAGGGATAAAATATCGACGATGAACTTTTAAATTCATATATAGAAGATAGTAGTTTGCATTCTCTACTTAACTCTTCTAATGAATTATTATTTCATTGCGAAGATTGATTTAAAAGCGGTTGTCTATTGTATTACATTAGATTTTTCCTGTTGAAGACTAACGATAATTTGTTGTATATTATCTTAGTCATAATATTCTTCTTTGGGCTAGTTGAGCTCACCCTTTTCCTTTTTGTTCCATTTTTTCTTCTCGGGAGGCGAGAATGTAGCGAGTCTGAGTCGGGTATGGAATGATGGTTATAGAGAGAGTTGTTTAGTAGTCCTCACCATTTTTGTAAAATAATGTATAAATAATTGTGATGAGGATTTATTTGGGTATGTATATTGTCTAGAAGACAATAATTGTATTTAAACTCACAATATATATGTTTGTATTATTTTGCCGACAAATGTATTAATAAAGTTGTAGTTATTTACGTACCATGTATTTGGCGACTCGAGAATGGGTTGGATGGAATGGACCTATTTTGGGCGTCCAGCCGATACATACTCACAAGAATACACTGGCGATAATATAGAGAGAGAAAACTTCAATTTCGTGTGATTTTCAATTCTAACCTAAGCACCCTATTTCTAGGAAAATGCTTAGAACACCAAAGTAGAAAATTTAATATAATAATAATATATATATATATATTAATTTGTCTACGTAATGATATTGCCTTCATAATTAGAATCATCTATAATTCAAATATAGAACTTAGTATGTGTTTAATGAGGCTAACCAAACACAAAAACGTTTTGATTTTCAATTAATTAAAACATTTAAAACTTCCAAAAAAAATTTAATTATTTATATATAACTTTGGAACTTCAATAATTCATAATAAATAGCCCTTTTGTCGTAAAATTCAAATCTCGCTTATTTTTATAGGAAATTCAATTCTCTACAACTTTTCACGTAAGAAAGTGTTTTAAATTCCAAATGTAAATTGACCAAATCCATAAATCCAAGCGATTTTACAAAATATAATCAATTTTCAACAAGAAATGGGCCCATGCAGATATGTTTAACATGTTTTAAACAATTTTGCAACAAAATACTCTTCCTCCTCATATACTCATATATCCCACATTCATTGTAAAATATCATCATTATTATATTATAATTATATAATAAAATATTATTTTATCACAAAAGATAAAATATCGATTTTCAATAATTGTCACTTTAAAAATTTTCTCCATCTATATCCACATAAAATGAATATTTTCCTCATCATATAAATCAATAATTAATTATTCACAAATAATATTACAGAATCACAAGATCTTGCAACTGTGCCGCTCCTGAGAAAGAGGGCTTTCAATAAGAATTTCTCCTTCATCGCCGCAATTAGGTGACCAAACCTCTCCTTAGACGTAACTTTCTAGACATTGCCAATAATGTTTTCTAATAATATTATTCGGATAATATGAATTATTTCTTCGATAATGGAAAATCTTTTGTGTAATGACAACTTATTGAAACAACAATAATATAAAATATCAATGCAAAGAATTATTGAATCAATAAAATAAAATAATCGAATAATAATTCTTGTAACAATTATTGAGTAGTGCCTTTACGTAAGAATCAATAATTGGTGCAATCGCGTGTCTAATCGTGTTTTAACCACCGAGTATTTTAACAAGATTAATTCAGTAACAACTACGCCATTATTTATAAACAACTTATATTTGTCGTTTTCTTCATCGATCGCTTTGGGGCCCATTATGGGCCCAAAAAAGATCATACCATACACGAATATTCCACGACCAAACGAATATTCCCCAAACAATAATGAATATTTTATAACCACTTGCTATTCAAATATTTGCGTGATTTTACCCATAACTATCCACATTAATCAAATCAACCCTTACTATTTCAAAATAATAAATAGAGGAAAATAAATTTTATTTATTAATAATTTGGGGTCTTACTGAACACCGTGCGCCCCAAAATAGGTCCATTCCATCCAACCCATTCGAGTTGCCAAATACATGGTATGAAATAAAGATATTGTCGTCAGAGAATATCCACACGCAAATAAATCCCCATCATAATTATTGATACATTATTTTACAAAATGGTGAGGACTACTAAACAACTCTCTCTAGAACCTTCATTCCATACCCCGACTAGTACTTTACTACATTCTCGCTCACGAGAAGAAAAATGGAACAAAAGGAAAAGGTGAGCTCAACTAGCCCGAAGAAAGAATATTATGACTAAGATAATATACAACAAATTATCGTTAGTCTTCAACAGAGAAAAATCTAATAGAATACAATAGACAACCCGGTTTTAAATCAACAATCGGTAATGAAACAACAATTCATTAGAAGAGTTAAGTAGAGAATGCAAACTACTATCTTCTATATATGAATTTAAAAGTTTATCGTCGATATTTTATCCTGTAAACATCAATCAATATATATCTAGAATCAAATATTCATCTTTGCACTCTGAGCCAAAGATATTCATCGATTAGTCATGTTTATCTAAACGCTGCTCATCTTCGCACTACGGGCCAAAGATATTAATCGATCGATCATGTTCATCTCAACACTGTTCATCTTTACTACGGGCCAAAGATATTCATCAAGAAATCATTCATCTTTTTACTACTGGGCCAAAGATATTCATAATATCATCATTTAGGACCGAGGATGATGAAAAATATTTTAAAGGAAACGAATCCAGCAAAACAAAAGAACAAATATTAAGGATTCGTATTTTAAACAATCCAAGTTCAAAAATACTTCATAAGTAATCAGAGTGGAGTAAAATTCAAGACTGATCAAAACATGGATACTATCAAAGCTAGTATCCATAATAGATATTTTGGACAAAAAGAAGAAATTTCATTTTTCGGTGAATAGTGTCATATACGTGAATAGTGTCGTATACGTGAATAGTAACTCCGACACCAAAAGATAGAAATTTCACAAAAAACATCTTCACGCTTCGTGAATATTACTCATAAATAGTAACTCATGAATAGTAACTCGTGAATAGTAACTTATAAATAGTAACCCCGACATGAAAAAATTTCAAATTTGATAATAATTTCCAACCTATATTTCGGCATAATGATATTGAAGAAATAATATCATTTTCGAATAAAATAACATCCCTTACCTCGAAGAGCAATACTTCTAGTTGAAACACCGGATATAGGCTATGACTTAAACTTGCCGTATAGCAATACTCAAAGTATACTCAAAATACTCACAAGAATACGCCGATAATATAGAGAGAAAAACTTGAGTTTAAATGTGATTTTCAATTCTAACCTAAGCACCCTATTTATAGGAAAATGCTTAGAACACCAAAGTAGAAAATTTAATATAATAATATTTTATATATTACAAATTCTCTACGCACATTTTAACAACTGATTTCAGCTTATCTTGCACATGCTAGGGCTGCCCACAAAACAAAAAAAACGTTTTTCCTATTTTAAATATTTTAAACTTCCAAAAATCAATAATTCAATTGACCGAAATAATTCATAATTCAATAATTCATAATAAATAGCCCTTTTATCAGAAAATTCGAATCGCGCAACTTTTTATAGGAAATTCAATTCTCTACAACTTTGCAGAAGAAAGTTTTTCCAAATTCTAAACAGAAATTGACCGAAATCCACAAATGGGCGATTTTACAGGCTATAATCAAATTTCGGTCAATAATTGTGTCCACCAACACACAAAATATGTGTTAAACATTTAATGCCAAAAAAATACTCTTCCTCCTCATATACTCATATATCCCACATTCATTATAAAAATATCACCGTTAATATATTATTAAAATAATATATTTAAATGAATTATTTTACCAGAAAAAGATAAAATATTAATTTTCAACAATTGTCACATTAAAAAAAAATTTCATCTATATCCACATAAAATCAATATTTTCCTCGTCATATAAATCAATAATTAATTATTCACAAATAATATTACGAATCACGATCTTCGTGACCAGTAGTTCTCAGGAAAGAGGGGGCTTTCCAATAAGGATCTCTCGTTACTGGCGCTCAATTAGGTGATCAAACCTTTCCTTAGATAGAACTTTCTAGACATTGCCAATAATGTTATCCAATAATATTATTCAGATAATATGAATTATTGCTCCGATAATGGAAAATCTTGTGTAATGACAATTTATTGAAACAACGAAGAATATAAAATATCAATCGTGAATTATTGAATCAATAAAATAAAATCTTTGAATAATAATTACTATAACAATTATTGAGTAGTGCCTTTTTACGTAAGAATCAATAATTGGTGCAATACATCGTATCTACTATTCAACAACGCATATTAGTGTGTTTTAACCAAAGGGTATTCCAACGAAGATTAATTGGTAACAACTACGCCTGTTATTTATAAACAACTTATATTTGTCGTTTTCTTCATCCAATCGCTTTCCAGTTATGGGGCCCACAAAAGATACATGCCGTTGTACGAATATTCCCAAAGCGATCTAATATTCCACGACCAAACGAATATTCCCCGACAATAATGAATATTTTATAACCACTTGCTTATTCGAAATATTTGTGTATTTTACCCATAACTATCCACATTAATCAAATCAACCCTTAATATTTCAAAATAATAAATAAAGGAAAATAAATTTCATTTATTAATAATTTGGGGTCTTACCTCCCCCCTCCTTATGAAATTTCGTCCTCGAAAATGACGTACGTACCTGGTGTTTTTCGAAAAGATGAGAATACCTCGCTTTCATTTCCGTTTCCAACTCCCAGGTCATTTCCTCAATAGCATGGTTTCTCCACAAAACTTTAACATGTGGTATAACCTCGGTACATCGGACATGTTCTTTCCTATCCAAGATCTTGACAGGTACCTCCTCGTACGTTAAGTCTTCTGGCTATCTCGTCTGTTTCTAACTCAATAGCGTGGTTGAATTCGTCCACATATTTACGTAACATCGATACGTGAAAACCCTTATGAACCGCGTCATACTTGGCGGTAAAAACGAGTCTATAGGCCACAGTTCCTATTCGATCGAGAATTTCAAATGGATTAATAAATCGAAGGTTTGAGCTTTCCTCACCTCATCGATTCTCTCTTTTGAAAAAACAACTTCTTGCACCTCCTTCTTCAAATTCATCATCTCCGATGTGTAGCTTGAACATCTTTAACTTTATCGATTAAAGTTGATTATACTCGTATATCATCACGTGGGTACCTAGAGTTTTCATCTCCATCTCTATTATTTGTAAATTATACGAAATGAGTCTTTGACAATATCCTACTCGTACTTCTATATGATCTTCTACTCAACACGTCAGCTACCACGTTCGCTTTTCCAAGATGGCATGGTCAGAACATGTGCTGAAATCAGTCTCCTCTTGAGTTCTTCGAAGCTCTTCCCACATTCCTTGCTCCATTCGAATTTTGTATCTCTACGAGTCAGTTGCGTTAATGGAATAGCGATTCGAGAATATCCTTCAACGAATCTTCGATAATAACCAACTAAGCCTATAAAGCTACGTATTTCGATTCTGAAGCTTAGGTTGTTCTCAATGTGACTCATATCCCAACCTTGGATAGCACATTACAATGACACCTATCGGTTTTACTATCGCATGCGAATATGGTGTCCCCTACGGAGAGTCGGCTTTGGTGCATTCCACAAAGGAAGTCACCAGATAAAGGCTCGGTACCAAATTCTATAGTTGAATTTTAACTCACGAAGTTCAATAGGAGCCGGATATGAGATTTTAGAAATGAGTTTTGTCTCTAGGGTTCAAAGTAGATACAAAATTTAATATCGAGCTTTGGGAGTAAGCGAAGAAATTCTTGAAATATGTCGGAAAAATCAATAACAACGAGGAATATAATTCAAATCGACGTGTCTTTATTCAAATCCATAACATGGACTAAGAAAACTTGACATCCGTAATAAACGAATGACTTCATGGCTTGATATGAAAATGTTTGACTACAATGGTTTGATTGCTTGAATTGAATAACGAGGTTGCTTAGGAATATGAAAACTAACAACCTTACGAAAGTAATCAATTTCGGCATGATGAGTAGTTAACCTTAAAATCACATCAAAAGCAAATATCTCTATAGAAATAAGGTTAACAGGTAATGTGATAATGCCAACCTGAATCAAGCAAGATTTCTAAACAACGGATGTAATGAAAGTTTCTCCTAACGGAGTCTCTATAAATAGGTCAAAGTCTAATTTCTCCGTAGTCATGTTCAAACGTTGAGCGCAAGTAAAAGAGATAAAAGAATTGGTAGAACCGGTATCTAGTAAGGTATAAACTTCGCAAGAATTATAATTAACTAACTTGTGCTAAACTTCGTTAAGGTTCCTCGCATTTTGAATGATTTCGACAAATGCTCTTCCGAGAACAGATTGACTTTGACTTTTTGGGACATCATTTTGAGTCACCATTCCCTGGATGGGTTTTGATCTGCAAGTACAATCTAGAAATATGTCCTTCTTTCCACAATTATAGCATACCTTAAACTGCTGTTGTGGGCGGTTTGGTACGATATGTCCCTCTTTCCGCATTTTGTAACATACTGACCGTTGGTCTTTCTCCTCCCTTGGAACCGGTTACTCTTTGGCGGCGTCTTCACATGGTCGTTGTTGAATCTCCTCTTTTAAAATCTCCTCCCGACTCGCTTCTTCTATTTTCATGGCCACGATTACCACCAGAGTGGTTACCGCCTTTGTCCGTATTCTTCTTTCTCCGTGGTTATCATTATTACGATGGCTGCTATCTTGATATGATCCTGGTTATGGTCCCTCGGTTGAGCGTACTCGTTATCTCGCTTCTAACAATGAGCCACATTGACAACATCTGAATAGAGAGAAAATTTATGAGAAATGAGATACTGACGTATGCCGGGTTTCAAACCTCTCAGAAACATCCGCGTCATACGTTCCTCATTCTCCACCAAATGAGGTGCAAACCTGGATAACTCCACGAACTTCGCCTCGTACTGGGACACCGTCATGTTATTCTGCTCCTAGTCTAATAAACTCCACTTCCTTCATATGACGAATACTTTCAGGGAAGTACTTGTCATTGAACTGTTTTTGAAACGTCTCCCATGACATGTTGAGTGCAAATTTGGATGGAGTGCACGCTTCACGTATTTCCCACCGATGTCTGCCTCGTTCTGAGAACATAAAAGTAGTGAATGGAACTTTCGTTCTTCCGTGCATCCCAAGATATCGAATATCTTGGTAATTTGTTTGACCCATGTCTCACTTTAAATCGGATCCGCTTTCCCCGAGTGCGGTGGTCCCAACTCTTTGAAGCGCTTGTTTGTGACCACCCGTGAATTACTATCATTTCCTCCTGTATTTTGAACATGAGGCTCCCTCGTCTGATTTTGCATGAACTACAAAAAGCTTCTAAACATCCCCTCGTTCATCATCTCTTTCGGTGGTGTTGTTCACAGGAGGTACATTGCAAGCCTGTTGCACGTTCTCCTCGTTGGTAAAAATGCAGGCATCTCCACGGTCTCATTTACTCCATTGTTAATATTCTCGATAGACATTCTCAAATCATCATAAAACAAGGGTTAATTAAGGAAATCAATATATCACATAATATCCTATATACTAACCAACTAACAAATAAGCTTAGGTAGGACACATTAGCGAAGGATTTACTCGTCTCTCCCTCCTAGTTCTATTCCCCGATCTCCGCCAGAGATCATATCCTAAGCTCGATACCAATCATGGCGCCCCCAAAATAGGTCCATTCCATCTAACCTATTCGAAGGTGCCAAATACATGGTACGAAATAACTACAACTTTATTATTACAACATATAAACGTGAGTTTTAATACGAGATATTGCCGTCTGCACAATATCCACACGCAAATAAATCCCCATCATAATTATTGATACATTATTTTACAAAAATGGTGAGGACTACTAAACAACTCTCTCTAGAACCTTCATTCCATACCCCGACTAGTACTTGCTACATTCTCGCCTCCTGAGAAGAAAAATGGAACAAAAAGGAAAAGGGTGAGCTCAACTAGCCCAGTAAAGAATATTATGACTAAGATAATATACAAAAATTATCGTTAGTCTTCAACAGAGAAAAATCTAATAGAATACAATAGACAACCAGTTTTAAATCAATAACTGCAGCGGAAACAACAATTCATTAGAAGAGTTAAGTAGAGAATGCAAACTACTATCTTCTATATATGAATTTAAAAAGTTCATCGTCGATATTTTATCCTGTAACATCAATCAATATATATACGGAATCAAATATTCATCTTTGCACTACAGGCCAAAGATATTCATCGATTAATCATTTTCATCTAAACGCTGTTCATCTTAACACTACGAGCCAAAGATATTAATCGATCGATCGTATTTCATCTCAACACTGTTTCATCTTTGCCCTACGGGCCAAAGATATTCATCAAGAAATCATTCATCTTTTGCACTACAGGGCCAAAGATATTCATTAATATCATCATTTAGGGTGAAGATGATGAAAAATATTTTAAAGGAAGCGAATCCAAAGAAACAAAAGAACAAATATTAAGGATTAAGTATTTTAAACAATCCAAGTTCAAAAATACTTCATAATAATCAGAGGGAGTAAAATTCAAGAATGATCAAAATATGGATACAATCAAAGCTAGTATCCATAATAGATATTTTGGACAAAAGAAGAAATTTCATTTTTCTATGAATAATGTGTAAGTGATTCGTGAATAATTGTCGTATATACATGAATAGTGCCATATACGTGAATAGTAACTCCGACACCAAAAGATAGAAATTTCACAAAAAACGTCTTCACGCTTCGTGATTAGTACTCGTGAATAGTAACTCATGAATAGTAACTCATGAATAGTAACTCATGAGTAGTAACCCCGACATGAAAAAATTCCAAATTTGATAAAAATTTCCAACCAATATTTCGGCATAATGATATTGAAGAAATAATATCATTTTCGAATAAAATAACATCTCTTACCTCGAAAGACAATACTTCTAGTTGAAACAGGATATAGGCTATGACTTGAACTTGCAATATAGCAATACTCAAAGTATACTCAAAATACTCACAAGAATACACTCGATAATATAGAGAGAAAACTTGACTTAGTGTGATTTTCAATTCTAACCTAAGCACCTATTTATAGGAAAATGCTTAGAACACTAAAGTAGAAAATTTAATATAATAATATTATATATATTACAAATTCTCTACGCACATTTTGACAACTGATTTCAGCTTATCTTGCACATGCTAGGGCTGCCCACAAAACAAAAAAAATGTTTTTCCTATTTTAAATATTTTAAACTTCCAAAAATCAATTATTTCGGAGCTTTGGAACTTCAATAATTCATAATAAATAGCCCTTTGATCAGAAAATTTGAATCTTGTTACTTTTTATAGGAAATTCAATTCTCTACAACTTTGCAGAAGAAAGTTTTTCCAAATTCCAAATGAAATTGGCCAAAAATCCACAAGCGAGGCGATTTTACAAAATTTATAATCAAATTTAGTCAATAATTGTGTCCACCAACACACAAAATATGTGTTAAATATTTAATGCCACAAAAATACTCTTTCTCCTCATATACTCATATATCCCACATTCATTATAAAAATATCACCGTTAATATATTATTAAAATAATATATTTAAATAAATTATTTTATCGTAAAAGATAAAATATTAATTTTCAACAATTGTCACATTAAAAATTTTCTCCATCTATATCCACATAAAATCAATATTTTCCTCATCATATAAATCAATAATTAATTATTCACAAATAATATTACAGAATCACGATCTTGTGACGGTAGTTCCTGGAAGAGGGGCTTTCAATAAGGATCTCTCTTCTACTAAGCGAATTAGGTGACCAAACCTCTCCTTAGAGCGAACTTTCTAGACATTGCCAATAATGTTATCAATAATATTATTCAGGATAATATGAATTATTGCTCCGATAATGGAAAATCTTTGTGTAATGACAATTTATTGAAACAACGGTAATATAAAATATCAATGCGAAGAATTATTGAATCAATAAAATAAAATCTTTGAGCGATAATTCTTGTAACAATTATTGAGTAGTGCCTTCTTTACGTAAGAATCAATAATTGGTGCAATACAGTGTATCTTCTTATTCAACAACGCGTATTAGTGTGTTTTAACCACGGTATTCCAACAATTATTAATCAGTAACAACTACGGCCGTTATTTATAAACAACTTATATTTGTCGTTTTCTTCATCCAATCGCTTTTAGTTATGGGGCCCACAAAAGATCGCTACGTTGTAAATAATAATATTCCCAAAAGATCACGAATATTCCACGACTAAAACGAATATTCTCCTAATAATAATGAATATTTTATAACCACTTGCTTACTCGAAATATTTGCGTATTTTACCGATAACTATCCACATTAATCAAATCAACCCTTACTATTTCAAAATAATAAATAGAGGAAAATAAATTTCATTTATTAATAATTTGGGGTCTTACAAATTATTCATTATTGTCGGAGAATATTCGTTTGGTCGTGGAATATTAAATACTATCGAGAAATATTAAATGCAATGACGCAGATCTTTTGTGGGCCCCATAACGGCGATTTGATGAAGAAAATAACAAATATAAGTTGTTTATAAATAACGATTTAGTTGTTACTGAATTAATCTTGTTAAAATACTTCGGTGGTTAAAACACAAGAAGACTTTGCAGTATTGCACCAATTATTGATTCTTACGTGAAGGCACTACTCAATAATTATTACGATAATTACTTTATTCGGTATTTTATTTTATTGATTCAATAATTGCCGCATTGATATTTTATATTATTTATTGTTTCAATAAATTATCATTACACAAGATTTTCCATTATCGAAGCAATAATTCATATTATCCTCAATAATATTATTAGAAAACATTATTGGCAATGTCTAGAAAGTTACATCTAAGGAGAGGTTTGGTCACCTAATTGCTTGCTTTAGTAAGGAGAAATTCTTATTGAAAGCCCCTCTTTCCGAGAGCGGCCGTTGCAAGATCTTGTGATTCTGTAATATTATTTATGAATAATTAATTATTGATTTATATGATGAGGAAAATATTCATTTTATGTGAATATAGATGGAGAAAATTTTTAAAGTGACAATTGTTGAAAATCGATATTTTATCTTTTGTGATAAAATAATATTTTATTATATTATTATAATATAATAATGATGATATTTTACAATGAATGTGGGATATATGAGTATATGAGGAGGAAGAGTATTTTTTGTTGCAAAAGTTATTTAAAACATGTTAAACATGTCTGTGGGGCCATTTCTTGTGGAAATTTGATTATAACTTGTAAAATCGCTTGGCTTATGGATTTCTATTAATTTTCGTTTGGAATTTGGAAAACCTTTCTTCCGCAAAGTTGTAGAGAATTGAATTTCCTATAAAAAGAAGCGAGATTTGAATTTTCCGACAAAAGAGCTATTTATTATGAATTATTGAAGTTCCAAAGTTCAAATAATTAATTTTGGAAGTTTTAATTAACAAAAACGTTTTTGTGTTTGGTTAGCCTCATTAAACACATGCTAAGTTGTTGAATTCAGATGATTCTAAGTGGGCGTGAACAAATTAATATATATATTATTATTATATTAAATTTTCTACTTTGGTGTTCTAAGCATTTTCCTATAAATAGGTGCTTGGGTTAGAATTGAAAATCACACGGCTCAAATTTTCTCTCTCTATATTATCGAGCATATTCTTGTGAGTATTTTGAGTATACTTTGAGTATTGCTATACGATTGCAAGTTCAAGTCATAGCCTATATCCGGTGTTTCAACTAGAAGTACTGTCTTTCGAGGTAAGGGATGTTATTTTATTCAAAAATGATATTATTTCTTCAATATCATTATGCCGAAATATTAGTTGGAAATTTTTATCAAATTTGGAATTTTTTCATGTCGGGGTTACTATTCATGAGTTACTATTCACGAGTTACTATTCATGAGTTACTATTCACGAGTACTAATCACGAAGCGTGAAGATTTTTTTTGTGAAATTTCTATCTTTTGGTGTCGGAGTTACTATTCACGATATCTGACTATTCATTCACGAATCTGACTATTTTACTAAAAATGAAATTTCTTCTTTTTGTCCAAAATATCTACTATGGATACTAGCTTTGATCGTATCCATGTTTTGATCATTCTTAAATTTTACTCTACTCTGATTACTTATGAAGTATTTTTGAACTTGGATTGTTTAAAATACGAATCCTTAATATTTGTTCTTTTGTTTCACTTTGGATTCGCTTTCCTTTAAAATATTTTTCATCATCCTCGGTCTAAATGATGATATATTCTAGAAATATCTTTGGCTTTGTGTAGTGCAAAGATGAATGATTTCTTGATGAATATCTTTGGCCCGTAGTCTGAGATGAACAGTGTTGAGATGAACATATTAATCGATTAATATCTTTAGCTTGGTAGTGCAATGATGAGCAGTGTTTAGATGAACATGACCAATGATGAATATCTTTGGCCTCAGTAGTGCAAAGATGAATATTTGATTCCGAGGATATATATTGATTGATGTTACGGGGATAAAATATCGACGATGAACTTTTAAATTCATATATAGAAGATAGTAGTTTGCATTCTCTACTTAACTTTTCTAATGAATTATTATTTCATTGCGAAGATTGATTTAAAACTGGTTGTCTATTGTATTCTATTAGATTTTTCCCTGTTGGAGACTAACGATAATTTGTTGTATATTATCTTAGTCATAATATTCTTTACTGGGCTAGTTGAGATCACCCTTTTCCGTTTTGTTCCATTTTTCTTCTCAGGAGGCGAGAATGTAGCGAGTACGAGTCGGGGTATGGAATTATGGTTATAGAGAGAGAGTTGTTTAGTAGTCCTTACCAGAAAAAGATAAAATATTAATTTTAAACAATTGTCACATTAAAAAAATTTTCCATCTATATCCACATAAAATCAATATTTTCCTCGTCATATAAATCAATAATTAATTATTCACAAATAATATTACAGAATCACATCTTGTGACGGTAGTTCTCAGGAAAGAGGGGGCTTTCCAATAAGGATCTCTCGTTACTGGCGCTCAATTAGGTGACCAAACCTCTCCTTAGATAGAACTTTCTAGACATTGCCAATAATGTTATCCAATAATATTATTCAGATAATATGAATTATTGCTCCGATAATGGAAAATACTATGTAATGACAATTTATTGAAACAATAGTAATATAAAATATCAATGCAGCAATTATTGAATCAATAAAATAAAATCTTGAGCGATAATTCTTTCGTAACAATTATTGAGTAGTGCCTTCTTACGTAAGAATCAATAATTGGTGCAATACCGTGTGCTACTGTTCAACAACGCGTATTAATGTGTTTTAACCACCGGGTATTCCAACATTATTAACGGTAACAACTACGCCGTTATTTATAAACAACTTATATTTGTCGTTTTCTTCATCCAATCGCTTTTTACATTATGGGGCCCACAAAAGATACAAGGCAGTGCATTTAATATTCCCAGACGAGATGAATATTCCACGACCAAAACGAATATTCCCAATAATAATGAATATTTTATAACCACTTGCTTATTCGAAATATTTGCGTATTTTACCCATAACTATCCACATTAATCAAATCAACCCTTAATATTTCAAAATAATAAATAAAGGAAAATAAATTTCATTTATTAATAATTTGGGGTCTTACAACCTCCCCTCCTTATGAAATTTCGTCCTCAAAAATGACGTACGTACCTGGTGTTTCGAAAAGATGAGAATACCTCGCTTTCATTTCCGTTTCCAACTCCCAGGTCATTTCCTCAATAGCATGGTTTCTCCACAAAACTTTAACATGTGGTATAACCTCGGTACATCGGACATGTTCTTTCCTATCCAAGATCTTGACAGGTACCTCCTCGTACGTTAAGTCTTCGACTATCTCGTCCGTTTCTAACTCAATGACGTGGTTCGGGTCGTCCACATATTTACGTAACATCGATACGTGAAAAACCTTATGAACACGCGTCATACTTGGCGGTAAAACGAGTCTATAGGCCACAGTTCCTATTCGATCGAGAATTTCAAATGGATTAATAAATCGAAGGTTTGAGCTTTCCTCACCTCATCGATTCTCGCTTTTGAAATAACAACTTCTTGCACACCCTTCTTCAAATTCATCATCTCCGGTGTGTAGCTTGAACATCTTTAACTTTATCGATTAAAGTTGATTATACTCGTATATCATCACGTGGGTACCTAGAGTTTTCATCTCCATCTCTATTATTTGTAAATTATACGAAATGAGTCTTTGACAATATCCTACTCGTACTTCTATATGATCTTCTACTCAACACGTCGGCTACCACGTTAAACTTTTCCAAGATGGCATGGTGAACATGTCTTTGAAATCGATCTCCTCTTGAGTTCTTGAAGCTCTTCCCACATTCCTTGCTCCATTCGAATTTTGTATCTCTACGAGTCAGTTGCGTTAATGGAATAGCGATTCGAGAATATCCTTCAACGAATCTTCGATAATAACCAACTAAGCCTAGAAAGCTACGTATTTCGATTCTGACTTAGGTTGTTCTCAATGTGTGACTCATATCCCAACCTTGGATAGCACATTACAATGACACCTATCGGTTTACTATCGCATCGAATATGGTGTCCCCTACGAATGCGGCGGTGCATTCCACAAAGGAAGTCACCGGATAAAGGCTCGGTACCAAATTCTATAGTTGAATTTTAACTCTTGAAGTTCAATAGGAGCCATTCGATGTGAGATTTTAGAAATGAGTTTTGTCTTAGGGTTCAAAGTAGATACAAAATTTAATATCGGGGCTTTGGGAGTAAGCCAATAAATTCTTCAGAAATATATCGGGAAAAATCAATAACAACAGAATATTATTCAAATCGGCGTGTCTTTATTCAAATCCATAACATGGACTAAGAAAACTTGACATCCGTAATAAACGAATGACTTCATGGCTTGATATGAAAATGTTTGACTACAATGGTTTGATTGCTTGAATTGAATAACGAGTTGCTTAGAATATGAAAACTAACAACCTTACGAAAGTAATCAATTTCGGCATGATGAGTAGTTAACCTTAAAATCACATCAAAAGCAAATATCTCTATAGAAATAAGGTTAACAGGTAATGTGATAATGCCAACCTGAATCAAGCAAGATTTCTAAACAACGGATGTAATGAAAGTTTCTCCTAACGGAGTCTCTATAAATAGGTCAAAGTCTAATTTCTCCGTAGTCAAGTTCAAACGTTGAGCGCAAGTAAAAGAGATAAAAGAATGGGTAGAACCGGTATCTAGTAAGGTATAAACTTCGCAAGAATTATTATTAACTAACCCGTGCTAAACTCGTTCGGGTTCCTCGCATTTTGACCGGTCACGACAAATGCTCTTCCAGGAACCGTTGACTTTGACTTTTTTGGGACATCATTTTGAGTCACCATTCCCGCTGGACTGGGTTTCGATGCCGTACAATCTCGAGCAATATGTCCTTCTTTTCCACAATTATAGCATACCTTAAACTGTTGTGGGCAGTTTGGGGTTGATATATCCCTCTTTCCCATTTTGTAACATACGACCGGTGGGTCTTTCTCTTCCCTTGGAACCAAATTCTTCTTGGCCGACGTCTTCACATGGTCGTTGTTGAATCTCCTCTTTTAAAATCTCCTCCCAGGCTAAGCTTCTTCTATTTTCATGGCCACGATTACCACCAGTGTGGTTACCGCCTTTGTCCGTATTCTTCTTTCTCCATTTGGTTATCATTATTACGATGACCGCTATCTTGAGATATGATCCTGGTTATGGTCCCTCGGTTGAGCGTACTCGTTATCTCGCTCTAACAACCGAGCCTGCCGACAACATCTGAAATAGAGAAAATTTATGAGAAATGAGATCTTGGCGTATCTTGCCGGTTTCAAACCTCTCGAAACATCCGCGTCATGCGTTCCTCATTCTCCACCAAATGAGGTGCAAACACGATAACTCCACGAACTTACCTCGTCTTTGGGACACCGTCATGTTATTCTGCTCCTAGTCTAATAAACTCCACTTCCTTCATATATAATAATACTTTCGAGGAAGTACTTGTCATTGAACTGCTTTTAAACGCGTCCCATGACATCTTTGAGTCTTAAACCGGATGGGTACGCTTCCTGATTCCCACCAATGTCCGCCTCGTTCTGAACATAAAAAGTAGTGAATGGAACTTTCGTTCTTCCGTGCCCAAGACATCGAATATCTTGGTAATTTGTTTGACCCATGTCTCCGCCTTAATCGGATCCAGCTTTTCCCGCAGTGCGTGGTCCCAACTCTTTGAACTGCTTGGCTGTGACCACCCGTGAATTGCTATCATTTCCTCCTGTATTTTGAACACGAGGCTCCCTCGTCTGATTTTGCATGAACTGCAAAAAGCTTCTAAACATCCCCTCGTTCATCATCTGCTCAGTGGTGTTGTTCACAGGAGGTACATTGCCAGCCTGTTCCACGTTCTCCTCGTTGGTAAGTACAGGCATCTCCACGGTCTCATTTACTCCACTGTTAATATTCTCAGTAGATATTCTCAAATATTGTCATAAAACAAGGGTTAATTAAGGAAATCAATATATCACATAATATCCCTATATACTAACCAACTAACAAATAAGCTTAGGTAGGACACATTAGCGAAGGATTTACTCGTCTCTCCCCTCCTAGTTCTATTCCCCGATCTCCGGAGATCATATCCTAAACTCGATACCAATTTGTGGCGCCCCAAAATAGGTCCATTCCATCTAACCCATTCTGAGTCGCCAAATACATGGTATAGAAATAACTACAACTTTATTATTACAACATATAAACTGTGAGTTTAGATACAGATATTTCCGTCTAGACAATATCCACACGCAAATAAATCCCCATCATAATTATTGATACATTATTTTACAAAAATGGTGAGGACTACTAAACAACTCTCTCTAGAACCTTCATTCCATACCCCGACTAGTACTTGCTACATTCTCGCCTCCTGAGAAGAAAAATGGAACAAAAAGGAAAAGGGTGAGCTCAACTAGCCCAGTAAAGAATATTATGACTAAGATAATATACAAAAATTATCGTTAGTCTTCAACAGAGAAAAATCTAATAGAATCTGATAGACAACCGGTTTTAAATCAATAAGCTGCAGTGAAACAACAATTCATTAGAAGAGTTAAGTAGAGAATGCAAACTACTATCTTCTATATATGAATTTAAAAGTTCATCGTCGATATTTTATCCTTGTAACATCAATCAATATATATCTGGAATCAAATATTCATCTTTGCACTCTGAGGCCAAAGATATTCATCGATTAATCATGTTCATCTAAGCGCTTGTTCATCTTACACTTTTCTGAGCCAAAGATATTAATCGATCGATCATATTCATCTCAACACTGTTCATCTTTTGCACTACGGGCCAAAGATATTCATCAAGAAATCATTCATCTTTACTTCTGAGGGCCAAAGATATTTAGTAATATCATCATTTAGAATTTGAGATGATGAAAAATATTTTAAAGGAAGCGAATCCAATGAAACAAAAGAACAAATATTAAGGATTAAGTATTTTAAACAATCCAAGTTCAAAAATACTTCATAATAATCAGAGTGGAGTGAAATTCAAAAATGATCAAAACATGGATACAATCAAAGCTAGTATCCATAATAGATATTTTGGACAAAAAGAAGAAATTTCATTTTTAGGTGAATAGTGCTGGTATTAAGTGAATAGTCTTGAGTATCGTGAATAGTGCCATATCGTGAATAGTAACCCGACACCAAAAGATAGAAATTTCACAAAAAAACATCTTCACGCTTAAGATTAGTACTACGTGAATAGTAACTCAGGAATAGTAACTCGTGAATAGTAACTCATGAGTAGTAACCCCGACATGAAAAAATTCCAAATTTGATAAAAATTTCCAACCAATATTTCGGCATAATGATATTGAAGAAATAATATCATTTTCGAATAAAATAACATCTCTTACCTCGAAAGACAATACTTCTAGTTGAAACACCGGATATAGGCTATGACTTGAACTTGCACCGTATAGCAATACTCAAAGTATACTCAAAATACTCACAAGAATACGCTCAATAATATAGAGAGAGAAAACTTCAGCTTCTAGTGTGATTTTCAATTCTAACCTAAGCACCCTATTTATAGGAAAATGCTTAGAACACTAAAGTAGAAAATTTAATATAATAATATTATATATATTACAAATTCTCTACGCACATTTTGACAACTGATTTCAGTTTATCTTGCACATGCTAGGGCTACCCACAAAACAAAAAAAATGTTTTTCCTATTTTAAATATTTTAAACTTCCAAAAATCAATTATTTCGGAGCTTTGGAACTTCAATAATTCATAATAAATAGCCCTTTGATCAGAAAATTTGAATCTTGTTACTTTTTATAGGAAATTCAATTCTCTACAACTGCGAGAAGAAAGTTTTTCCAAATTCCAAGCGAAATTGGCCAAAAATCCACAAGCGGAGGCGATTTTACAATTTATAATCAAATTTGGTCCAATAATTGTGTCCACCAACACACAAAATATGTGTTAAATATTTAATGCCACAAAATACTCTTTCTCCCCATATACTCAAATATCCCACATTCATTACAAAAATATCACCGTTAATATATTATTAAAATAATATATTTAAATGAATTATTTTATCAAAAAAGATAAAATATTAATTTTCAACAATTGTCACATTAAAATTTTCTCCATCTATATCCACATAAAATCAATATTTTCCTCATCATATAAATCAATAATTAATTATTCACAAATAATATTCTGAGAATCACAGATCTTGTGACGGTAGTTTCGAGAAAGAGGGGCTTTCGAATAAGGATCTCTCCTTCTTGCAGCGCGCAATTAGGTGACCAAACCTCTCCTTAGGCGAGAACTTTCTAGACATTGCCAATAATGTTATCCAATAATATTATTCGGATAATATGAATTATTGCTCAGATAATGGAAAATCTTGTGTAATGACAATTTATTGAAACAAAAGTAATATAAAATATCAATGCGGCAATTATTGAATCAATAAAATAAAATCTTTGAGCGATAATTACAGAACAATTATTGAGTAGTGTCTTCTTACGTAAGAATCAATAATTGGTGCAATCTGACCGTAATGTCTTCTTGTTCAACAACGCGTATTAGTGTGTTTTAACCACGGATATTCCAACGGTATTAATTTGGTAACAACTACGCCAGTTATTTATAAACAACTTATATTTGTCGTTTTTTCATCCAATCGCTTTCAGTTATGGGGCCCACAAAAGATCGCTGGTAAATGCGAATATTCCCACAAGCGATGCAGAATATTCCACGACTAAACGAATATTCTCCCACAATAATGAATATTTTATAACCACTTGCTTATTCGAAATATTTGCGTATTTTACCAATAACTATCCACATTAATCAAATCAACCCTTACTATTTCAAAATAATAAATAGAGGAAAATAAATTTTATTTATTAATAATTTGGGGTCTTACAAATTATTCATTATTGTCGGGGAATATTCGTTTGGTCGTGGAATATTCGTACTGTCGGGAAATATTCGTACGACGACGCAGTCTTTTGTGGGCCCCATAACGGAAAGCGATTGGATGAAGAAAATAACAAATATAAGTTGTTTATAAATAACGACGTAGTTATTCAGAATATCTTGTTAAAATACTCGTGGTTAAAACACGGTAGCACTATCGGTATTGCACCAATTATTGATTCTTACGTAAAGAAGGCACTACTCAATAATTGTTACGATAATTAATGCTCAAGATTTTATTTTATTGATTCAATAATTCTTTGCATTGATATTTTATATTATCGTTATTTCAATAAATTATCATTACACAGTATTTTCCATTATCGAAGCAATAATTCATATTATCTGAATAATATTATTAGAAAAATTTATTGGCAATGTTTAGAAAGTTCACGTCAAGGAGAGGTTTGGTCACCTAATCAAGGCCAAGTAAGGAGAAATTCTTATTGAAAGCCCCTTTTCTCGAGAACGACACAGTTGCAAGATCTTTGTGATTCTGTAATATTATTTATGAATAATTAATTATTGATTTATATGATGAGGAAAATATTCATTTTATGTGAATATAGATGGAGAAAATTTTTAAAGTGACAATTGTTGAAAATCGATATTTTATCTTTTGTGATAAAATAATATTTTATTATATTATTATAATATAATAATGATGATATTTTTACAATGAATGTGGGATATATGAGTATATGAGGAGGAAGAGTATTTTTGTTGCAAAAGTTATTTAAAACATGTTAAACATGTCTGTGGGCCCATTTCTTGACGGAAATTTGATTATAGCTTGTAAAATCGCCCGTTTATGGATTTCGGTCAATTTTCGTTTGGAATTTGGAAAACCTTTCTTCTGCAAAGTTGTAGAGAATTGAATTTCCTATAAAAAGAAGCGAGATTTGAATTTTCTGACAAAAGAGCTATTTATTATGAATTATTGAAGTTCCAAAGTTCCGAAATAATTAATTTTTGGAAGTTTTAATTAACAAAAACGTTTTTTGTGTTTGGTTAGCCTCATTAAACACATGCTAAGTTGTTGAATTCAGATGATTCTAAGTGGGCGTAGACAAATTAATATATATATTATTATTATATTAAATTTTCTACTTTGGTGTTCTAAGCATTTTCCTATAAATAGGGTGCTTAGGTTAGAATTGAAAATCACACCAGAAACTGAAATTTTCTCTCTCTATATTATCGAGCATATTCTTGTGAGTATTTTGAGTATACTTTGAGTATTGCTATACGGTGCAAGTTCAAGTCATAGCCTATATCCGGTGTTTCAACTAGAAGTACTGTCTTTCGAGGTAAGGGATGTTATTTTATTCGAAAATGATATTATTTCTTCAATATCATTATGCCGAAATATTGGTTGAAAATTTTTATCAAATTTGGAATTTTTCATGTATGGGGTTACTATTCATGAGTTACTATTATTCACGAGTTACTATTCATGAGTTACTATTCACGAGTACTAATCACGGCGTGAAGATGTTTTTTTATTGTGAAATTTCTATCTTTTGGTGTGAGTTATTATTCACGATACTGACTATTACCGAATCTGACTATTCAATTTAAAAATAAAATTTCTTCTTTTTGTCCAAAATATCTACTATGGATACTAGCTTTGATCGTATCTATGTTTTGATCATTCTTGAATTTTACTCTACTCTGATTACTTATGAAGTATTTTTGAACTTGGATTGTTTAAAATACTGAATCCTTAATATTTGTTCTTTTGTTTCACCGGATTCGCTTTCCTTTAAAATATTTTTCATCATCCTCATCCCTAAATGATGATATTACTTGAATATCTTTGGCACAGTGCAAAGATGAATGATTTCTTGATGAATATCTTTGGCCCGTAGTGCAAAGATGAACAGTGTTGAGATGAACATGACCAATCTGATTAATATCTTTGGCAGTAGTGCAAAGATGAACAGTGTTTAGATGAACATGACCAATTGATGAATATCTTTGGCTCAGAGTGCAAAGATGAATATTTGATTCCGATATATATTGATTGATGTTACAGGATAAAATATCGACGATGAACTTTTAAATTCATATATAGAAGATAGTAGTTTGCATTCTCTACTTAACTTTTCTAATGAATTATTATTTCACATTGCGAAGATTGATTTAAAACGGTTTGTCTATTGTATTCTATTAGCTTTTTCCTGTTGGAGACTAACGATAATTTGTTGTATATTATCTTAGTCATAATATTCTTCTATCGGGCTAGTTGAGCTCACCCTTTTCCTTTTTGTTCCATTTTTCTTCTCGGGAGGCGAGAATGTAGCGATGCGAGTAGCCTGGTATGGAATGATGGTTATAGAGAGTTGTTTAGTAGTCCTTACCATTTTGTAAAATAATGTATAAATAATTGTGATGAGGATTTATTTGGGTATGTATATTGTCTAGAAGACAATAATTGTATTTAAACTCACAATTATAAATGTTATCGTATTTTGCACGACAAATGTATTAATAAAGTTGTAGTTATTTACATACCATGTATTTGGCGACTCAGAATGGGTTGGATGGAATGGACCTATTTTGGGGGCGTCATAGTGTTGTAAGACCCCAAATTATTAATAAATGAAATTTACTTTCCTCTATTTATTATTTTGAAATAGTAAGGGTTGATGTGATTAATGTGGATAGTTATGGGTAAAATACGCAAATATTTCAATAAGCAAGTGGTTATAAAATATTCATTATTGTCGGGTAATATTCGTTTGGTGGTGGAATATTACGTATCGCTTGGGAATATTCATATAATGACGCGCATCTTTTATGGGCCCCATAACGGAAAGCGATTGGATGAAGAAAACGACAAATATAAGTTGTTTATAAATAATCTGGCGTAGTTATTACAGATTATCTTGTTGGAATACCGGTGGTTAAAACACACTAATACGCGTTGTTGAACGAGTAGCATTGCGGTATTGCACCAATTATTGATTCTTACGTAAGAAGGCACTACTCAATAATTGTTACGATAATTCTTGCTCGAAGATTTTATTTTATTGATTCAATAATTGTTGCATTGATATTTTATATTACTTTATTGTTTCAATAAATTGTCATTACAAGATTTTCCATTATCGAGAGCAATAATTCATATTATCTGAATAATATTATTGGATAACATTATTGGCAATGTCTAGAAAGTTACATCTAAGGAGAGGTTTGGTCACTTAATTGCGGCGCCGATGAAGAGAGATCCTTATTGAAAGCCCCTCTTTCTGAGGAGCTACTGGTTGACAAAGATCTTGTGATTCTGTAATATTATTTGTGAATAATTAATTATTAATTTATATGATGAGGAAAATATTGATTTTCTGTGGATATAGATGGAGAAAATTTTTAAAGTGACAATTGTTGAAAATTGAAATTTTATCTTTTTCTGATAAAATAATTCATTTAAATATATTATTATATTTTAATAATATAATAATAGTGATATTTTTATAATAAATGTGGGATATATGAGTATATGAGGAGGAAGAGTATTTTTGTTGAATTAAATGATTAACACATGTTTTGTGTGTCGGTGGACCCCATTTCTTGACTGAAATTTGATTATAGCCTGTAAAATCGCCCATTTGTGAATTTCGGTCAATTTTTGTTTAGAATTTGGAAATACTTCCTTCTGGAAAGTTGTAGATAATGGAATTTCCTATGGAAAGTCGCGAGTTTCGAAATTTTCTGATAAAAGAGCTAATTATTATGAATTATTGAAGTTCCGAAGCTCCGAAATAATTGATTTTTGGAAGTTTAAAATAATTTAAATAAGAAAAACGTTTTTTGTGTTTGGTGGGCATCTTTAACACATGTCAAGTTGCTGAATTCAGATGCTTGATGCGTAGGAAGATGTAGAAATAAATAAATAATATTATTATATTAAATTTTCTACTTTGGTGTTCTAAGCATTTTCCTATAAATAGAGTGCTTAGGTTGGAATTGAAAATCACACCAGAAACTGAAGTTTTCTCTCTCTATATTATCGAGCGTATTCTTGTGAGTATTTTGAGTATACTTTGAGTATTGCTATAAGGTGCAAGTTTAAGTCATAGCCTATATCCGGTGTTTCAACTAGAAGTACTGTCTTTCGAGGTAAGGGATGTTATTTTATTCGAAAATGATATTATTTCTTTAATATCATTATGCCGAAATATTGCTTGGAAATTTTTATCAAATTTGGAACTTTTTCATGTCGGGATTACTATTCATGAGTTACTATTCATGAGTTACTATTCACGAGTACTAATCACGAAGCGTGAAGATATTTTTTGTGAAATTTCTATCTTTTGGTGTCGGAGTTACTATTCACGTGTACGGAACTATTCACGTATACGGCACTATTCACGAATACGACACTATTCACAGAAAAATTAAAATTTCATTTTTCGTCCAAATTATCTATTATGGATACTAGCTTTGATTGTATCCATGTTTTGATCATTCTTGAATTTTACTCCACTCTGATTACTTATGAAGTATTTTTGAACTTGGATTGTTTAAAATACGAATCCTTAATATTTGTTCTTTTGTTTCACTGGATTCGTTTCCTTAAAAATATTTTTCATCATCCTCAGTCATAAATGATGAAATTACTGAATATCTTTGGCACAGAGTGCAAAGATGAACAGTGTTGAGATGAACATGGCCGATGATTAATATCTTTGGCCCGTAGTACAAAGATAAGCAGTGTTTAGATGAACATGACCAACTCGATGAATATCTTTGGCACATGGTGCAAAGATGAATATTTGATTCGAGATATATATTGATTGATGTTACAGGGATAAAATATCGACGATGAACTTTTAAATTCATATATAGAAGATAGTAGTTTGCATTCTCTACTTAACTCTTCTAATGAATTGTTGTTTCATTGCGAGCTTGTTGATTTAAAACTGGTTGTCTATTGTATTCTATTAGATTTTTCCCTGTTGAAGACTAACAATAATTTGTTGTATATTATCTTAGTCATAATATTCTTTACTGGGCTAGTTGAGCTCACCCTTTTCCTTTTTGTTCAATTTTTCTTCTCAGGAGGCGAGAATGTAGCGAGTACTAGTCGGGGTATGGATTGAAGGTTCTAGAGAGAGTTGTTTAGTAGTCCTCACCATTTTTGTAAAATAATGTATCAATAATTATGATGGGGATTTATTTGCGTGTGGATATTGTCTAGATGACAATATCTATATTTAAACTCACAGTATATGTAAGATCCCAAATAATTAATAAATGAAATTTAATTTCCTCTAATTATTATTTTGAAATAGTAAGGGTTGATGTGATTAATGTGGATAGTTACGGGTAAAATACGCAAATATTTCAAAATATGCAAGTGGTTATAAAATATTCATTGTTGTCGGGGAATATTCGTTTGGTCGTGGAATATTCGGATCGTTTGTCGAGAATATTCGCATATTAAATGCGGCAAAGCGATGTGTGGGCCCCATAACGAAAAAGCGATTGGAGGAAGAAAATGACAAATATAAGTTGTTTAAAAATAACGGCGTAGTTGTTACTGATTTACCTTTGTTGGAATACCGGTGGTTAAAACACGATGTCTGGCGTTGTTGAGCGGTAGCATTTGCAGATTGCACCAATTATTGACTCTTACGTGAGAAGGCACTACTCAATAATGGTTCTGAATTATTGCTCAAAGTTTTATTTTATTGATTCAATAATTCTTTGCGTTGATATTTTATATTGATGTTGTTTTAATAATTGTCATTACACACAAGATTTTCATTGTCGAAACAATAATTCATATTATCTGAATAATATTATTAGATAACATTATTGGCAATGTCTAGAAAGTTCTGTCTAAGGAGAGGTTTGGTCACCTAATTAACGCCGCCAGTAAGGAGAAATTCTTATTGGAAAGCCCCTCTTTCCGGAACCGCACGGTTGTCAATATTGTGATTCTGTAATATTATTTGTGAATAATTAATTATTGATTCATATGATGAGGAAAATATTGATTTTATGTGGATATAGATGGAGAAAATTTTAATGTGACAATTGTTAAAAATTGAAATTTTATCTTTTACGATAAAATAATTCATTTAAATATATATTATTATATTTTAATAATATAATAATGGTGATATTTTACAACGAATGTGGGATATATGAGTATACGAGGAGGAAGAGTATTTTTGTTGCAATAAATGTTTAAAACATGTTAAACATGTCTGTTGGACCCCATTTATTGGTGAAATTTGATTATAGCCTCTAAAATCACCCGCTTATGGATTTCGGTCAATTTCATTTGAATTTAGAAAAACTTTTTCTCGTAAGTTGTAGAGAATTGGATTTCCTATAAAAACTCATGAGATTCAATTTTCTGATAAAAGGGCTATTTATTGTGAATTATTGAAGTTCAAGCTCAAAATAATTAATTTTGGAAGTTTAAATTATTTTAAATTAGAAAAACGTTTTTCTTTTATTTTCTTCTAGAAGGTTGGCATGTGTGAATTGCTGAGATTCAGATTTCAAAGAATACGTATAATATTTTTATAAATATTAATATTTTATTAAATTTTCTGCTTTGGTGTTCTAAGCAATTTCCTATAAATAGGTGCTTAGGTTAGAATTGAAAATCACACCAGAAACTGAAGTTTTCTCTCTCTATATTATCGAGCGTATTCTTGTGAGTATTTTGAGTATACTTTGAGTATTGCTATACGGTGAAAGTTCAAGATATAGTCTATATCCAGTATTCCAGTTAGAAGTACTGATCTTTCGAGGTAAGGGATATTATTTTTTTCGTAATGATATTATTTCTTCAATATCATTATGCTGAAATATTGATCTGAAGTTTTTTATCAAATTTGGAACATTTGGTGTCGGAGTTACTATTCACGTATACGGCACTATTCACGAATACGGCACTATTCATCGAAAAATGAAAATTTTTCTTTTCGTCCAAAATATCTATTGTGGATACTAGCTTTGATTGTATCCATGTTTTGATCATTCTTGAATTTTACACCACTATGATTATTTTTGAGGTATTTTTGGACGTGGATAAAACAAAGTACGAATCCTTAAATCCTTAATCCTTGTCATTTTGTTGCACTGGATTCGTTTCTTTAAAAAAAATATTTTTCATCATCCTCAGTCTTAAATGATGATATTATTGAATATCTTTGGCCTGTAGTGCAAAGATGAATGATTTATGATGAATATCTTTGGCCCGTAGTGCAAAGATGAATATTTTGGATGAATACTTTGGCCTGTAGTGGCAAAGATGAATGATTTCGATGAATATCTTTGGCCCGTAGTGCAAAGATGAGCAGTGTTTAGATGAACATGACCAATCGGTGAATGTCCTTGGCTTTGTAGTGCAAGGATGAATATTTGATCTCGGATATATATTGATTGATGTTACGAGGATAAAAATAGACGATGAACTTTAAAATTCATACATAGAAGATAGTAGTTTGCATTCTCTACTTAACTCTTCTAATGAATTATTATTTCATTGCGAATATTGATTTAAAACTTGTTGTCTATTGTATTCTATTATATTTTTTCCCTGTTGAAGACTAACGATAATTTTGTTGTATATTATCTTAGTCATAATATTCTTTACTGGGCTAGTCGAGCTCACCCTTTTCCTTTTTGTTCCATTTTTCTTCTCGGGAGGCGAGAATATAAGCGAGTACGCAGTCGGGGTATGGAATGAAAGTTCTAGGGAGAGTTGTTTAGTAGTCCTCACCATTGTTGTAAAATAATGTACCAATAATTATGATGAGGATTTATTTGTATGTGGATATTGTCTAGATGGCAATATATGTATTTAAACTCACAGTTTTACTATTGTAATAATAAAGTTGTAGTTGTTTACATGCTGTGTATTGACAACTCGAATGGGGATGTAGACCTATTTTGGGGGTGTCACGGTTGGTATCGAGCTTAGGGATATGATCTCTGGCGGAGATCGGGGAATTGAACTAGGAGGGGAGAGACGAGTAAATCCTTCGCTAGTGTGTCCTACCTAAGCTTATTTGATAGTTGGTCAGTATATAGGGATATTATGTGATATATTGATTTCCTTAATTAGCCCTTGTTTTATGACAGTATTTGAGAATGTCGACTAAGAATATTAACAATGGAAATGAGACCGTGGAGACGCCTGTACTCACCAACGAGGAGAACGTGCAACAGGCTGGCAATGTTCCTCATGTGAACAACACCACTGAGCAGATGATGAACGAGGGGATATTTAGAAGCTTTTTACGCTTCATGCAAAATCGCATTTAGGAGACTCGTGTTCAAAACATAGGAGGAAATGATAGCAATTCACGGGTTGTCACAATGACGATTCAAAGAGTTGGGACCACCGAATTTAAAGGAAAGCCAGATCCGATCATGGCGTAAACATGGGTCAAGCAAATTACCAAGATATTCGATGTCTTGGGATGCACAGAGAACAGAAGGTTCCATTCGCCACCTTTATGTTCCGTGGCGGCGAGACTCTTGGTGGGAGTCTCGTGAAGCGTACCATCCACCACACTCGGCATGTCTTGGGAGACATTTCAAACTATTTAATGACAAATACTTTCACGAAAGTGTTAGTCATATGAAGGAAGTGGAGTTTATTAGGCTGGAGCGAAACAACATGGCGGTGTCTCAAAGACGAGGCGAAGTTTGCGAGTTATCCAGTGTTTGCACCTCATTTGGTGGAGAATGAGGAACGATGATGCTGGCGGATGTTTACGAGAGGTTTGAAACCCCAAGATACGTCGAGATCTCATCTCTCATAAATTTTCTCTCTATTCAGATGTTGTTAATGAGGCTCAATTGTTAGAAAGCGAGATAACGAAAGTACGGTCAACCGAGGTACCACAATCGAGGATCATACCGGGAGATAACCGTCAACAAAACAACAATAATCAGTGGAGAAAGAAAAAGGCGGACAAAAATGGTAACCACTCTGGTGGTAATCATGGCCATGAAAATAGAAGAAACGAGTCAGGAGGAGATTTTAAAAAGAGGAGATTCAACAACAACCATGTGAAGACGACAGTGCCAGCAGCAACTGGTTCCAAGGGAGGAGAACGACCACCGGTCATATGCTATAAATGCGAAAAAGAGGGACATATCAGTCCAAATTGCCCACAGCAGTTCCAGGTATGCTATAATTGTGGAAAGGAAGGACATATCGCTCGAGATTGCACGATAGGCGAAACCTAGTTCAATGGGGACGGTGACTCAAAAGACCGTCCCCGTAAAAGTCAAAGTCAACGATTCTGGAAGAAGTTTGTTGTGATCGGTCAAAATATCGAGGAACCCAAACGAGGTGATCACGGGTAAGCTATTTATAAATTCTTGTGAAGTTTATACTTTACTAGATACCAAGTGCTACCCATTCATTTATCTCTCTCACTTGTGCTCAACGCTTTAAACTTGACTCAGGAGAAATTAGACTTTGACCTATCTCTGTGGAAACTCCGTTAGGAGAAACTTTCATCACATCCACCGCTTATAAATCTTGTCTAATCCATGTTGGCACCCTTATCTTACCTGTTGACCTTATCTCTTTAAAGATACTTGCTTTTGATGTGATTTTAGGGATTGATTGGTTAACTACTCATCATGCCAAAATTGATTGTTTTCGTAAGGTTGTTAGCTTTCATATTCCTAAACAACCTCGTTGTTCAATTCAAGCAACTAAACCATTAAAATCAATCATCATATTATATCTAATCATAAAGCTATTCGCTTATTAAAAACGGATGTCAAGCTTTCTTAGCCCATGTTATGGATTTGAATAAAGACACGTCAAAATTGAATAATATTCCTGTTGTTATTAACTTTCCGGACGTATTTCCTGAAGAACTTCCCGGTCTACCCCCAGAACGTGAAGTTGAATTCTTTATTGACCTTGAACCTGGTACAAAGCCCATTTCTAAAACCCCATATCGAATGGCTCCTATTGAACTTCAGAGTTAAAGGTCCAACTACGTGAGTTGTTGGACATTGGTTTCATTCGTCCCCAGTACATCTCCTTGGGGTGCTCTGCTTTATTTGTAAAGAAGAAAGACGGGAGTATGCGACTTTGTATTGACTATCGGGAATTGAACCATGTCACTATCAAGAATAGGTATCCTCTACCTCGTATTGATGACTTGTTTGACCAGATGCAAGGAGCACAATTCTTTTCAAAATCGATCTTCGTTCTGGATATCATCAGATGAAGATTAGAACTGAGGATATTCCAAAGACTGCCTTTAGAACTCGGTACGGGCATTATGAATTCTTAGTTATGTCTTTCGGATTGACTAATGCTCCTGCGGCTTTCATGGATATGATGAACCCAGTATTCAAAGAGTATTTGGATCGATTCGTTGTTGTCTTTATTGATGACATCCTCATATATTCCAAAAGCCGTGAAGATCATGAGCACCATTTGAAGTTTGGTACTCCAAAGGCTTCGTGAAAACAAGCTTTATGCCAAGTTAAAGAAATGCGAGTTACGGCTTGAGGAAGTAGCATTTCTTGGGCATGTGGTGTCAAAACATGGAGTATCTGTTGACGTGAAGATTGAAGCAATACAAAGTTGGGAGCAAAACCAAAATCGGTGGTCAAGTAACGTAGCTTTTTGGGCTTAAATTGGTTATTATCGGAGATTCGTGGAAGGGTTTTCTCGAATCGCTACTCAGCTAACTCATCTAACTTCGGAAGGATACAAAATTCGTTTGGAGCGAAGAATGCGAGAAGAGTTTCCAAGAGCTTAAGAGGAGACTTATTTCGCAAGACTGTTCTAACAATACCATCCGGTTCGGATGGATTTGTTATCTACAATGATGCTTGAACAAAGGGTTAGGATGTGTTCTCATGCAACGTGGGAAAGTCATAGCCTATGCCTCGCGACAACTTAAAGAATTTGAGAGGAATTATCCTACTCATGATCTAGAGTTGGCAGCAATCGTTTTCGAGCTAAAGATCTGGAGGCACTATCTATATGGAGAGAAAGTGGAGATATATTCGCACCATAAAAGCCTTAAATATTTCTTCACTCAAAAGAACTTAACATCTTGGCCGACGTTGGCTCGAGCTATTGAAAGACTACGACCACACTATTCAATACCATCCCCGAAAAGCGAACGTAGTAGGCGATCGTTGAGTAGAAGATCATATGCAGGAATGAGTGTGATGATGTCAAATATACGACAGAGCCAACTTTAATAGAAAAAAGTTAAGGTTGCTCAAGCCACCCCAATCTTGAGTCGATGCATATGAAGAAGAAAGTACAAGAAGGAGCTATTCCTAAGCGAGAATTGATGAAGAAGGAATACTTGAGTCCACTCCTGCACTTTGTGTTCCTAACGATTACGATTTGAAGTACAAGATTATGATGGAGGCACACAATACACCATTTGCAATCCATCCGGAAGTACTAAAATGTATCGTGATCTTCGACATACATTTTGGTGGAACAATATGAAGAGAGATTGCAAAGTTTATCTCAACATGTTTAACTTGTCAACGTGTAAAGGCAGAAAGCATCAAGTGCCTAAGGGACCATTGCAACCACTTGAGATTCTCGAAATGGAAGTGGGAACACATTACCATAGATTTCATTCACGGGACTTCCCACGGTTTCTCAAGGCATAAATGCTATTTGGGTTTTTGTTGATAGATTAACCAAGTCTCGCTCATTTCTTGCCAATCTGGGAGACTTATTCCTTGAACGTCTTGCTCAAATGTACGTAAATGAGATTGTGAGATTGCATGGCATGCCAAGATCCATAGTTTCGGATCGTGACCCAAGATTCACTTCAAGATTTTGGGTTAGCTTGCAAAAAGCTATGGGTGCGGATTTAAGATTCGATTCGCATACCATCCTCAAACCAGACGGACAATCGTAGAGGACTATTCAAACTCTTGAAGATTTATTAAGACTCGTGTCCTGAACTTCAAGGGCGCTTGGGATAAGTATTTACCATTGGTGGAATTCTCCTACAACAACAGTTTATCGAGCAAGTATAGGTGTGGCCCCATTCGAAGCATTATATGGACGAAAGTGTCGCTCTCCAATATGTTGGGATGAGGTGGGTGAAGCAACATTGTTGGGACCCGAGTTAGTACGTATGACTACCGAAAAGATCCAAATGATTCGACAACGTATACAAACGACACAAGATCGACAAAAGAGTTATGCGGATCTTCATCGAAAGGATGTGGAATTTAGTATAGGGGATCATGTATTGTTGCGTGTTGCCCCATGGAAGGGAGTTACAAGATTCGGGAAGAGAGGAAAGCTCAATCCACGATTTATTGGTCCATTTCAAATTCTTGACCGAGTAGGAAATGTAGCCTATAGACTCGCGTTACCTCCAAGTATGTCTCGTGTTCATAATGTGTTTCACATATCTGTACTTCGTAAATATGTGAAAGACCCGAATCACGTTATTGAGTTAGAACCGACGAGATAGCCAAAGACTTAACGTGTGAGGAAGTACCACAAGATCTTGGATAGGAAGGAGCATGTCCCTACGACGAAGGTCATACCACAAGTTAAAGTCTTGTGGAGAAACCATGCTATAGAGGAAATGACACGGGAGTTGGAAACGGAAATGAAAGCGAGGTATCCTCATCTTTTCAAACACACAGTATCGTCACGTCAATTTCGAGGACGAAATTTCATAAGGAGGGAGGTTGTAAGATCCCAAATAATTAATAAATGAAATTTAATTTCCTCTAATTATTATTTTGAAATAGTAAGGGTTGATGTGATTAATGTGGATAGTTCTGGGGTAAAATACGCAAATATTTCAAAATATGCAAGTGGTTATAAAATATTCATTGTTGTCGGGAATATTCGTTTGGTCGTGGAATATTCAGATCGTCGGGAATATTAAATGCGGCCAGTATGACCATGTGTGGGCCCCATAACTTAAAGCGATTGGAGGAAGAAAATGACAAATATAAGTTGTTTAAAAATAACTTGGCGTAGTTATTCTACCGTTTACCTTCGTTGGAATACCCGTGTGGTTAAAACACGATGTCTGGCGTTGTTGAATCCAGTAGCACTGCAGTGTTGCACCAATTATTGACTCTTACACGTAAGAAGGCACTACTCAATAATGGTTACGATAATTCTTTGCTCGGTGTTTTATTTTATTGATTCAATAATTGTCTGCGTTGATATTTTATATTGATGTTGTTTTAATAATTGTCATTACACAGTATTTTTAATTGTCGAAACAATAATTCATATTATCCGAATAATATTATTAGATAACATTATTGGCAATGTCTAGAAAGTTCGCTCTAAGGAGAGGTTTGGTCACCTAATTGCGGCGCCCAAGGAGAGAAATTCTTATTGGAAAGCCCCTCTTTCTGAGGAACCTGCACGTCACAATATTGTGATTACGTAATATTATTTGTGAATAATTAATTATTGATTCATATGATGAGGAAAATATTGATTTTATGTGGATATAGATGGAGAAAATTTTTAATGTGACAATTGTTAAAAATTGAAATTTTATCTTTTTCGATAAAATAATTCATTTAAATATATATTATTATATTTTAATAATATAATAATGGTGATATTTTACAACGAATGTGGGATATATGAGTATACGAGGAGGAAGAGTATTTTTTGTTGCAATAAATGTTTAAAACATGTTAAACATGTCGGTGGACCCCATTTATTGATCGAAATTTGATTATAAATTCTAAAATCACCGGTTTATGGATTTCGGTCAATTTCATTTGGGAATTTAGAAAAACTTTTTTTCGCAAAGTTGTAGAAATTGGATTTCCTATAAAAACTCATGAGATTCAATTTTCTCGATAAAAGGGCTATTTATTGTGAATTATTGAAGTTCAAGCTTCAAATAATTAATTTTGGAAGTTTAAATTATTTTAAATTAGAAAAACGTTTTTTTTTATTTTCTTCTAGAAGGTTGGCATGTGTGAATTGGTTGAGATTCAGATTTCAAAGAATAAGTATAATATTTTTATAAATATTAATATTTTATTAAATTTTCGCTTTGGTGTTCTAAGCAATTTCCTATAAATAGGTGCTTAGGTTAGAATTGAAAATCACACCGTAAACTCAAGTTTTCTCTCTATATTATCGGCGTATTCTTGTGAGTATTTTGAGTATACTTTGAGTATTGCTATACTGGTGAAAGTTCAAGATATAGTCTATATTCAGTATTCCAGTTAGAAGTACTGATCTTTCGAGGTAAGGGATATTATTTTTTTTCGTAATGATATTATTTCTTCAATATCATTATCTTTGAAATATTGATCTAAAGTTTTTATCAAATTTGGAACATTTGGTGTCGAGAGTTACTATTCACGATACTGGCCTATTCACGATATCTGACACTATTCACGAATACGGCACTATTCATCGAAAAATGAAAATTTTTCTTTTCGTCTAAAATATCTATTGTGGATACTAGCTTTGATTGTATCCATGTTTTGATCATTCTTGTATTTTACACCACTATGATTATTTTTGAGGTATTTTTGGACGTGGATAAAACAAAGTACGAATCCTTAAATCCTTAATCCTTGTCATTTTGTTTCAATTGGATTCGCTTTCTTTAAAAAAATATTTTTCATCATCCTCGGTCTTAAATGATGATATTATTGAATATCTTTGGCACCGTAGTGCAAAGATGAATGATTTATGATGAATATCTTTGGCCCGTAGTGCAAAAGATGAATGATTTCTAATGAATATCTTTGGCCCAGAAGTGCAAAGATGAATGATTTCGATGAATATCTTTGGCCCGTAGTGCAAAGATGAGCAGTGTTTAGATGAACATGACCAATCGGTGAATGTCCTCGGCACATAGTGCAAGGATGAATATTTGATCTCGAGATATATATTGATTGATGTTACGAGGATAAAATAGACGATGAACTTTAAAATTCATACATAGAAGATAGTAGTTTGCATTCTCTACTTAACTCTTCTAATGAATTATTATTTCATTGCGAATATTGATTTAAAACTTGTTGTCTATTGTATTCTATTATATTTTTTCCTGTTGAAGACTAACGATAATTTTGTTGTATATTATCTTAGTCATAATATTCTTTACTGGGGCTAGTCGAGCTCACCCTTTTCCTTTTTGTTCCATTTTTCTTCTCGGGAGGCGAGAATATAGCGAGTACAGTCGGGGTATGGAATGAAAGTTCTAGGGAGAGTTGTTTAGTAGTCCTCACCATTGTTGTAAAATAATGTACCAATAATTATGATGAGGATTTATTTGTATGTGGATATTGTCTAGATGGCAATATCTGTATTTAAACTCACAGTTTTACTATTGTAATAATAAAGTTGTAGTTATTTCTGTACCGTGTATTGACAACTCAGAATGGGGGATGTAGACCTATTTTGGGGGTGTCACAGTATATATGTTGTCGTATTTTGCACGACAAATGTATTAATAAAGTTGTAGTTATTTCTGTGAAATGACAATTTATTGAAACAACAGTAATATAAAATATCAATGCAGCAATTATTGAATCAATAAAATAAAATATCGAGCAAGAATTACATAACAATTATTGAGTAGTGCCTTCTTACGTAAGAATCAATAATTGGTGCAATACTGCGTGTCTTCTTGTTCAACAATGCGTATAGTGTGTTTTAACCACCGGGTATTCCAATAAGTAATTAATGGTAACAACTCGCCAAGTTATTTATAAACAACTTATATTTGTCATTTTCTTCATCCAATCGCTTTCCGTTATGGGGCCCACAAAAAGATCTACCGTCGTATTTATATTCCCACAGCATTTAATATTCCACGACCAAACGAATATTCCCCGATAATAATGAATATTTTATAACCACTTGCTTATTCAAAATATTTATATTTTACCCATAACTATCCACATTAATCAAATCAACCCTTACTATTTCAAAATAATAAATAGAGGAAAATAAATTTTATTTATTAATAATTTGGGGTCTTACAACACTCATCATCATGGAAGTATGTTTCAAGAGGCTCATAACCTCCTGTCGGTGATGCCGATGGATGGTCCACAATTCCTTATTCTTTAATGGACTTTTAGGTCATATAGACGATGTCGAACTGTTAAAGGATTAGCTGCCACTTGGATAATCGGCAGTTCAACATTAGTTTACTAAAAGTATACTTCAGAGGATCCATACGGGATATAAGATAAGTGGTATGACTATGCAGGTAATGTTATAACCTCATGGTGGCCCATGCTAACACATAACATGTTCCTTCTATCAATGTGTATTTTTGTTCTCCACTATTAAATCGCTTGTTGAGGTAGTAAATGGCCATTTCCATGCCCATATCATCTTTTTTCCCTAATAAGTATCCTATGACATTAGAATTAACTGATATGTATATGAACATCGAGACTTCATCCCTCAAGGGTACCAGGATAAGTGCTTCGATCAATCACTTCTGGATGGTGTGAAAAGCCTTTCAACAGTCTTCATTCCATTTCTCGGAGGAGTTCTTTCTCAATAACTTAAAAATGGTTTCACAGGTGGCTGTCAACTGAGATATTAATCGGCTGATAAAGTTTATTCTCCCTAGGTAACCTCAGATTTTGTTTTTGGTTCTCAGCTTGGGCATCTCAGTGATGGCTTTTATCTTAGCTGGGTCCAATTTAATACCTCGATTGCTTTCATGGAAACCCAAAAGTTTATCGAACTTCACTCCAAAAGCACACTTTGTTGGGGTTGGCTTCAAGTTATACTTACGAAGACAATCGAACAGCTTCCGGAGATGGGTACATTGGTCATCTGCCTATTTGGACTTTATGATGATATCATCCGCATATACTTTGATTTCTTTATGCATCATATCATGGAACAAGGTCATCATAGCCCTTTGATATATAACGTCGACGTTGGTAAGGCCGAAGGCTAATATCTTGTAACATAAAGTACCCCAAGGAGTGATGAAGGAGATTATTTCCCTGTATTCTTTAGCAACCATTATCTGGTGGTATCTGACAAAGCAATCGACAAACGAGTATATCTCATACTGTGTCGTATTATCTATCAACACATGGATGAACGACATTGAGAAGTTATCTTTAAGGCTGTCTTTGTTAAGATCTCGATAATCCACGCAGACTCGCACTTTCCCACCAGGCTTCGGCATTGGGACCACATTGGATAACCATTCATGTTATGTTGACACCATAATGATACCCGTTTTGAATTATTTGATGATTTTTTCTTTAACCTTCAGGATTCACTCTGGTTTCAACCATCTTAGCTTCTGCTTAACTAGTTGGAACCCTTCTTTATCTGACAATCGATGGACGACTATATCTATGGATAAGCCAATCATGTCTTCATGAGACCATACAAAAACATCCTTGAATTGGGTTAGGAGTTTGATCAGTTCTTTTTCTTGGCTCAAAGGGAGGTTGGTTCCTATCTGGAGTTTTTTTGGGACTGTTTGAGGTTCCAATATTTATGGTGATAGTTTGATCAAGGTTGGGTTGGGTTTGTCTTCGACCCATCCTTTGATTTCTACGGGCACCTCTTCATCATCCACTTCCTCTTGCTCAATTTCCATCAAGTCAAAGTCCAATTCTATATCAAAATCATAGTCATTATTCGAATTAGGCAAGTTATGGACAAGGCTAGAAATACTCAAACTTGGGAACGAAAAAAACTTGATTACTTAATATATATATATATATATATATATATATATATATAAAACAACTGTCAATTACAAAAGCTTCAGCAATTAATATGACAAAAGGCAATAACAAGTTTCAGATAAAGATAAAGCAAACTGAAATGAAAAGGCTAAGCTCCCTGCCAATGGATCATTTTCCTATTTTTACCATTTTCGAACGATCTGAGGGGTGATCATCCAATTACTGGTAGTCCGACCTTCAGGGATGGCGGAGATAGAAGCTGTGACACCCCCAAAATAGGTCCACATAATCCATTCTGAGTCGCCAGATACATGGTACAGAATCCAAATACAAACATCATTTATACAACTATTAGTTGTCGTGTAAAATACGACAAAACATACGCTGTGAGTTTTAATACAAATATTGTCTCATAGACAATATCCAAACTCAAATAAAATCCTCATTACAATTATTGTCAAACTATTTTTCAAAATAGTGAGGATTACTAAAATATCCATCTTAGACCATTACTTAACTCCCCGACTAGTCCCAGCTACACTGTCGCCTCCTGAGAAGAACAATGGAACCAAAAGGAAAATGGTGAACTCAACTAGCCCAATAAAGAATATTATGACTAAGATAATGTAGAACAAATTATCCTTAGTCCTCAATAGGTAAAAATATGATAGAATACAATAGACAACATATTTTAGATCAACAACTGTAGCGAAAATAGCAATCCATTAGAAGAGTCACTTAGAGCATGATGTCTACTATCTTCTATGATTTAAAAGTTCATCATTAATATTTTATCCCTGTAACACTAATCAATAAATATTTCAAATCAATGAATTATCCATGCACTACGGGCCAAGGATATTCGTTTGTATCCCCAGTGGTCATGATCATGCCAAACAACTGTCCATCTATGCACTATGGGCCAAAAAGGACTTTCACCACATTATTTGTCTGTAACATTATAGGTCATGATTATACCAATACACAATTCTTGGTCATTATCATACCAATTAACAGTCCATCTATGCACTACGGGCCAAATATGGTTTTCACCACAATATAAGCATGAGGATGATAACAATGATATAAGGAATCAATCAAGTGAGATCAAGGATAAATATTAGAGATTTATAATTCTATTTATCTAGAGTTCAAGAATGTCCAAATTGTCAACATGATAATTAATTGTAGAGAAAAATTCAAGAATGATATCCAGGTAAAAATAATTTGGATAGAAAAGAAACCAATTTTATCGTGAATAGTACCCCGAGTGAATAGTACCCGAGTGAATAATACTCCGTGAATAGTACCCCGAGTGAATAGTACCCCGTGAATAGTACCCCGGATGAAAATATTGAAATTTAATAAGAAAGTTTAGACCAATATTCTAATGAAACTATACTAGATGAATTGCAAAACTCAAGGATATTCTACTAATTTTAGGGATTATAGAAGAAATACTTACCATAGTAAGTTTAGTTTTAGGAATATGAAAAGAAATAATATACGAAACTGCAAATGGATTTTCACCCGTCATGCGGTAATTCACGTAGACAGATCTTTTCCACAAATAAAGAATGAGTATAAAGGGTTATTCACCATGCATGCGATAATCCACGTAGACATGTTACTCCCGTAGATTAATAAAAATGAATACAAAGGGTTATTCACTATGCATGCGGTAATCCGCGTAGACAGGTTACTCCCGCAAATTAATAAAGAATGAATACGAAAAATAATATCCCTTACGTTAGTAGGAGATTGAATACTGCAATAGTGTAGTAGCAGAATACTCTTCTTCTTTCTCTCTTATTCTTTCTATAGTTTCTCTCTCTATAGTTTTAGTGAATTCGTAAGAAAGAATGAAGAAATGAGCTTCTATTTATAGGAGAATTGAATAAATAGTAACTGATTCACGAACAGTCCAGATTGATTTACTATTAAAACGGAAGGTCCATATTGATTTGCAATTAAAACCTCAACCGACGGTCTAAAAAATTAGTACATCTCCCCATGGAATAATAAGCCAAACTTACAACAAACGCCTCATGACAAACCCCTCTATTTATATCAAAAATTGAATAAATATTTACCACAAATCACTTATCTTCAATAAACATATTTTTAATCTTTCAACAATTATTCATCAATAATATTATAACTCACAATATTGACAACCAGATCGTTCCCAGGAAAGAGGGGACTTTTCGATAAGGATTTCTCCTTATTGGCGCGCAATTAAATAACCTAACCCATTTCCTCGATATAACTTTCTAGACATTGTCAATAATGCAAATAATAATATGAATAACTATGTCGTCTCAATTATTGATTTAAAAATATAAAATATTATGCAGATGATACTGTGATAATAATTGAATCAATAATATGAGATACTATGCAGCAATTACTGTTGCAACAATTGAATAAAACTGAGTGACTTTTTACGTAAGCATCAATAACAGAGATACTGTGTAATACCGTGTGCTACTGTGCAACAACGCGTATTACTGTTCTTTGTCATCGATATTTCAACAGTTTACTATAAAAGTTTTGCCGTTATTTTTCTAAAAAAGGTTATTTTTGTCGCTTTCTGTATCCGACAGTTATTCTATTGTGGGGTCCACCAATGATTGTGTCGTCGTACAGATATTCCCAATCAAAAGAATATTCCCTGACCAAACGAATTATTTTATAACAACTTGCTTACTTTGTAAAATTTGCACGTATCACCCATAACTATAGCATAATATCAAATCAACACCTTACTATTCAAAATAATATTTAGAGAAAATTAAATCTGTATTCATAAAAGTTTGGGTCTTACAACCTCTCATCCTTATGAAATTTCTTCCTCGAAATTAATGTACGTACCTGGTATGTCGAAGAGGTGAGGATACCTTGTTTTTATTTCAGATTCTAACTCCCAGGTCATTTCCTCAATATTGTGGTTTCTCCATAAAATTTTGACTTGAGGTATAACCTTTGAGCGTAGAATGTGTTCATTCTTATCCAAGATTTTAACAAGTACCTCTTCATAGGTTAATTCTTCTGTTATCTCGTCTGGTTCTAATTCAATAATGTGGTTCGGGTCTTCCACATATTTACGTAACATAGATATGTGAAAAACGTTATGAACACGAGACATACTTGGCGGTAAAGCGAGTCTATAGGCCACAGTTCCTACTCGATCGAGGATTTCAAATAGAATAATAAATTGAGGGTTGAGATTTCCTCTATTCGTCGATTCTTGCTTCTAGAATAGCACCTTCTTGAACTTTCTTCTTTATATTCATTAGCTTTGAGTCTGTAGCTTGAGAAACTTTAACTATATTGATCGATTAAAGTTGGTTCTACTCGTATATTTGTCATTTTCACATGGGTCCTTAAAGTCTTTAACTCTATCTCCATCCTTTGTAAGTCATATAAAATTTGCCTTTGTGTTGACAATATCGCACTCGTAGCCGCATACGATCTTCTACTCAATGCGTCAGCTACCACGTTCGCTTTTTCAGGATGGTATTGAATGGTATGGTCATAATCTTTCAATAGCTCGAGGCAACATCTTTGGCGCATGTTAAGTTCCTTTTGAGTGAAGAAATATTTGAGGCTCTTATGATCTGTATAGATCTCAACTTTCTCCCCATACATGTAGTGTCTCCAGATCTTTAGCGCAAAAATAACTGTTGCCAAATCTAGATCATGAATAGGATAATTCCTCTCATATTATTTGTGTTGTCGAGAGGCATAGGCTATGACTTTCCCATGTTGCATGAGAAGACATTCTAAACCTCTGCATGAAGCATCGCTGTAGATGACAAATCTCTCCGAAATTGATGGTATTGTCAGAACAGGTGCTGAAATGTGTCTCCTCTTGAGTTCTTGGAAACACTTCTCACATTCCTCGCTCTAACTGAATTTTGTATCTTTTCGAGTAAGCTGAGTTAATGGAGTAGTGATTCTAGAAAATCCTTCCACGAATCTCCAATAATAACCAACAAAGCCTAGAAAGTTACTTATTTTGGTTACTGACTTGGTTTGCTCCCAACTGTGACTCATATCCCAACCTTGGATAACACCTCACAATTGCACCTCACTAAAAGAAAAAGGCCTAACAACGACCATGACTATCAGCGACCACATGTGCGGTGGCTGATATTAGTAATAGCGACCAACATATGCGACCGTAATTTACTTCAGTCGCTATCTTATATCAGCGAAAGCATGCGGTCGCTGAGCAGTCGCTATCATAAATTTTCCTCCCAAAAATTGGCGTGAAATGTTGGCACGAAGGTTTTGTGCGACCACTTAACATCAACGACCGCATGCGGTCGCTGATCAATTTTAATGTAATCAGTATCAGTCCTTCGCTCGACACAGCAGACGATGGAAAAAAAGAGAGGGAGGAGAATAGAGAGAAGAGGGAGAAGGGGGAGAAGAGAAGAAGGAGAAGAGGGACGCCACCGCTGCCATCGCCGCCGCCATTCTGCGCCTTGAACCCACCACATTGACAGTAACCCTAACTATTCTTCTATTATATTGGAAAGTTTAAAAGCTCCATCATAATCTCAGTGATGAGTAAAGAATTTTATGGCATGAATTTGTGAATGGAATTGCTAGAGTGAAGATTCAAACTCAAGATTTAAATCAGGATCAAGAGGTATTATTATCTCTTTATGTTTTAAGATAATTTAGGGCTATGCGAATGAATTTTGCTAAATTGGTACTTGTAAATTCGGAAGTATGTGGTATAGGATTTCCAAGTGAAATCTAGGTTATAATTATAATCAAATATTTAAGAAATTCTGATTATTAAGTCATGTCTATTATATATTTAATTAAATGGGTTTAAGAGTATGAATTGTACAAAAAGAGAATTTGATTGCAGTACTTAGAATTTATGATTATAATAGGTTCTGTAATTGGAAAGGATTGGTATGCCTAAATCTTAAATTCTGCAGAACAGGGCAATGTTCCTGAACTGAATTTAAAGTGGCGCAACTGCGCCACCTCTCTATACAAAATTTGTATAGTTGCGCAGGACCTCAGTTGTGAAAATGGTTTTCTTTAAGTTCTTCAATCTTGAGCATGTATATATAAACCTTATGTGTTCTTATATGAACCTGTTAAGATGTCCAAGATGGTATGACATTGAATGTGTTACTTTGAGATAATTTGAGTTAAGTTTTCAAAAGAAAATTTATAAAGTTTTGAAAACCAAATTTGATTTATGGAAAATAAAAATCCAGACTTGTTTACATAAAGACTCAAAAATATTAAATATTAAATTTATGTGCTACATAATATGTATAGGAGTATAGCTTATAAACTCTATCCCATATACTAAAGACTCAAAAATATTAAATTAAAACGTTAGAAATACAACATTAAAATTAAAATAACATAATAAAATTTTATAATATAATATAATAAAATTAAAACCAATATTTTAAAAAAATTAAAATACAAATGAGAATAGAAAAATATTTATTGTAATTAGTTAACCAAAAAATAAACTAAGCTCTATTTACTTAGTTTTTAACTAATAAATTAGAATAAAATAACATGATATAATATAAGATAACTATTAAACTAAGTAGCAATTACTTAGTTTCTCATACTAAATTTAATAGCATTTAATATTTGACATATAATATATATTAAATATAATTAAGTATATAATTAAATTAAAATATAATATCATACAAATATAATAAAATATAATATTAAACTTAAATAATATAAAATATATTATTAAAATACAATACAATACAATACAATATAGTAAAATATTATACTAAAATAAAATATAATAAATTATATAATAAAAAAACTAAGCAGCATTTAGGAAGTTTTCCATTGCTAAAATAAACTAACTAGAATTTCGTTAGATATTCACTGCTAAAATAAACTAAGTAACACGTGCTTAGTTTCTCACCGAACCCATAAAGATATTAATGAACAAAAGTAATATCATACTCCTAAGTTAAAGAACTAAGAGATAAGTGCTCTAATCAGAATTAAGTTAATTATTTAGCTCATATGTAAAGTAAAGAAAGAAGCTTGTAAAAATGAAAGTGCAAGTTTTTGGAACTCTGAATTTGTAGCATACTCCTGAACTTTTTACTGCTTTAATTTGCATTCATTCATTATTTTTTTGGTCTTATTATATTGGGAATTTGTATATTTCTCTTGGTTTATGTCTTGGGTGCCTCGAAATGACCATATATGCATGTCGTCGTGCATGTGGCTAGTCCATATTATAGGGGAGACTGTGATAAAAAAAACTTTTATTGGTCGGGTAATTAATTTAATGAGAACATGGAGTATTTACTAATATTATTTCTCAATAGTAAATAAAATAACATAAAATAAAACAAATAAACAAAATAAAAGACTTTCTTGTAATAGTAGTTGCGAACATTTATAATATTAACGAGCTCTTATGTGCTTACTAGTATTCTCAAGTCATATGCTTACAATTATGCTCAAGTCATATGCTTACAAGTATGCTTAAATGTTAATCATATGCTTACAAGTATGCTCTAGTCATATACTTACAAGTATGCTAATGTCATATGCTTACAATTATGCTCAAATCATATGCTTATAAGTATGCTTAAATGTTAATCATATGCTTACAAGTATGCTCAAGTCAAATGCTACAAGTATGCTCAAGTCATATGCTTACAATTATGCTCAAGTCATATGCTTACAAGTATGCTTAAATATTAATCATATGTTTACAAGTATGCTCAAGTCATATGCTTACAAGTATGCTCAAGTCATATTCTTACAATTATGCTCAAGTCATACGCTTACAAGTATGCTTAAATGTTAATCATAAGCTTACAAGTATGCTCAAGTCATATGGTTACAAGTATGCTCAAGTCATATGCTTGCAATCATGCTATACATTAATAAGCTCATGTTGTCTGTAGTAGGTATCGTGGTATCATTGACCTCTATTTAGACCGTAGTTGGATGGCACGACGAAAGTCAAGTGCCCATATAGGTGTTACAACTAAATTTAGAGCTGGTTGCCAAGTGTTTTTGGAGTATGTGTATAGTCACCCAGAATGTGTTAATGGTCAGAACAAGATAAGATGTCCTAGCATGAAGTGTAAGAATGTAAATTATATCGACAGAGACGTGGTAAACTATCATTTACTTGTTTCTGGGTTCATGAAAAATTACAAAGAATGCTGGTGGGCACATGGGCAGAGAAAAGATGGTGGCATCACAGAAGTACATAATCCGAGCAGTAGTACTCATCGTATGAATGAAATGGTTCATGATATTGTAGGTCCAGATTTTGATTGGGAACAAGGTAGAGAGCAACCTATGAATTTTGATGCCAAAGACTTCTTTAAGTTGTTAGACGAGGGTAGCGAGCCATTGTGGCATGGTTGCACCAAACACACTACATTGTCTACAGTGGCGACATTACTTAACATCAAGGCTGATAACAACATGAGCCATGAGTGTTTTGAGTCGCTCTTGAAGGCCATTAAGAGTATGTTGCCTGACGGTGAGAAATTACCTGATAACTATTACTATTGTAAGAAAATGGTGAAGAAGTTGGGTCTTGGATACCAAAAGATCGATGCATGTCCCAACGATTGCATGTTATTTTATAAGGAAAATGAAAAGATGACAAGGCGCACGTTTTGCAGTCATGATCAGTTTAGGCCTAATAAAGAGGGTGTGACTACAAAAAAATCAACTATACCGTTTAAGATTCTAAGGTATTTTCCAATAACACATCGGCTAAAAAGATTGTACATGTCTTCAAGAATAGCTGAATATATGAGTTGGCATGCGAAATCTCCAGCTAAAGATGGAGAACTAAATCATCCCGCAGATGGGCAGGCTTGGAAGGATTTCAACTTAGCACATCTTGGGTTTGAATTGGAACCTAGAAATGTGAGGCTTGGATTGTCCACCGATGGTTTAACCCGTTTGGCCACTCAGCTGTTCTGTACTCATGTTGGCTTATGATTATTACTCCGTACAACTTGCCTCCTTGGATGTGTATGAAATAACCATACTTGTTTCTTTCACTCATGGTTCCTGGTCCTAAAAGTTCTAGAAAGAACTTAGATGTTTACTTGAGACCTCTTATAGACGAGTTGAAGGTATTGATGGAAGATGGAGTACAGACTTGGGATGTCGCAATGAAAAAAAACATCAACCTTAGGGCAGCGGTTATGTGGACTATAAGTGACTTCCCAGCTTATGGTATGTTAGCTGGATGGAGTACACACGGGAAGTTGGCTTGTCCGTATTGTATGGAGCATACAAAGTCTTTCAATCTATCAAAAGGTCGAAAACCTTGCTGGTTTGACTGTCATCGTCAGTTATTGCCAGTAGATCACCCGTTTCAAAGAAATATAGAACACTTCAGGAAAGAGAAAGTAAACAATGATATGCCTGCATCACGATTATCAAGAACGGAGATGCGAGACCGTGTGATGAGATAGCCGATCATCCCATTTGGTAAGATTGATGCCACAAACATAATCAATGGGTTTAGCGAATCTCATAACTGGGTTCGGAGAAGCATCTTTTGGGAACTGCCTTATTGGTCTACAAATTTGATTCGTCATAATCTAGATGTGATGCATATTGAGAATAATGTGTTCGACAATGTGTTTAACACTGCGATGAATGTTACGGGGAAGACAAAAGATAATGATAAGGCGCGGTTGGACATGAAAGATATTTGTAAGCATCCTGGATTAGAACTTTATGAATCTCCTAATGGTAAGATTGTCAAACCGCATGCAAGGTACACATTGTCCAAAAAACAAGTTGAAGATGTGTGCACATGGGTTATGTCTCTGAAACTACCAGATGGATATGCGTCAAATATTGCAAGGTGTTACGGGTGGAAAATTGCAAGGGATGAAGAGTCATGACTGTCATGTGTTCATGGAGAGACTCATGTCTATATCCTTTTAGGATCTGCTTGATAAACCAATATGGGATGCTTTGATGGATCTTAGTCGTTTCTTCAAAGACTTATGGTCAAAAACATTAAATGAGAAGGACATGTCCGTACTTGAGAAGTGTAACGACCCCAAAATTCATACAATTTAATTATCGACTTTGGTCATTAATAACACGTCCAACTTCTGATTTTACATCATAATTCGATGTTAAGCTTAATAAAATGCGGAATAATTTAAATTTTTCTATCTTCTTACTTTAATTCTCTGAATCAAAACCTTTATCATCTATATATCTTTGAATCAATCTTATTTTATGATTCGCTTAATCAAAGTTATTATATAAAATCTTACATTTCAATATGATAACCTTTGCATATCAGATAACTTAAACTTTACATAATTATTGTGATTTATCAAGTACATGTCTCAAAACCTTTATCTTTACCTACCTTTAAACCATACTTGGCTTATTACTCACCTTATTACTCACCTTATCAGAGTTAATAAATAAAACTTACATTCAGATTCAATACCCTTTCATACAATCAAACAAAACTTAAACTTTATAACTCAATATATATGAAACATTATACATTATTCAGAACCTTGAACATGGTTCAAATAATAATAATTCAGCCAAAGTGTATAAATCTTCAAGTATCACATCTGATTCATGTCTTTCAAGTAGCACATAACTTTACCTTGAATCTTTAACCTGGAAAAGTAGTTATTTGCAAGGTTGAGCTAGACAGCCCAGTAAAATCTAACAGTTTTCATGCATCATATAGAACATAATAACATGCTCAACATATAACTCATAAACATTGGACTAACATAACATACATGCTATAGTTCATATAACAAGTATAAAGATTGAGTTCCTTAATCAATCAACATGCTTTACTCAATCAACATAGTCATAAATTGACTTTAACATTCCATACTTTCAACATATATATAACACATCATACTCTTTGTAATAAAGATTTAAAACAGTCAATCATCAAGTTCAAGTAGCAAATAGGAACTGAAAGACTTTCCTTGATCGTTGTTTACCAATAACAGTTTAACAGCTTACAGCTATCTGCACTTCACATGCCCTACACAATTATATAATTATGCACATCAACTATTAGTCACATAGCAATGCGTAGTAGTTGTAATGTAACTTTACTCTACTTCTCATAACCCTTCCTATTAATCAGTACACAATGCTCAATTTGATTGTGTTAACTTTTGACTTCTATCTCACTATACTTCTTCTTAGTCATACTGGAAGTTCATTCAAATGTTTAAGTCTTGCTAGAACTACTTATTGGTTTTATATTAACCATATATCATATCTTATAATATTCACTTCATTTGACTTAAAACACTTTTTAAATTCATTAACACTTGTCACGACGTTTCGACGTTCATTCATCACACGCCCGATTTGTCTCTCTTGTGTGTGCTTAGTATGCTTATACAACTTATCTAATATATCATTTATTAATGTTAAGAAACATTATGCTTCATAATATTCATGTTTTATAACTTAGAACAACATCTTTCATCGTAAGAAGCACTACACTTGCATACGTGCAAGCCCGACGCCGTCCGATTATCACCGAAAACACAATAGTCCTAAAGATGACCATTTTACCCCTGTTCCCGACCTCAAATTTCAAAACTTAAATAATTAAAGTTATAGGCCTACTCGTACTTGTTTCGGATCATCTTGAATCGTATCAATCGGAGTTCGTATGAAACAGTTATGGTTGTTTTACCAAAACATGTCAAAGCAGTCACACTGGACACACTATGGGCGCGGCTGCGCCCATTTCCTTCATAAATACAGGGCCCCCGCGCCCATTTCCTTCACAAATACAGCACGCCCGCGCCATCTAGCAATGCCCAGATCGTGCATCAAATACTCTCAGGGAAGCCTTGCCAGCTCTTTTGCCCAGATTACAGTTTGTTCGATGTTTTTACTTCAAATCTTCATAACTTCTTCATTTTAAGTCAGAATTAGTTGGTTTTTGATTCTATTAACTCGTGAAACACTGAACTACTCATCTACAGAATAATTTTAACATTTCAAAAACTTTAGCAAATCAATTTAAGGGTTCCAATTCACTGTTCATGCTATACTTTCATGTTTTAAACATGTTTAGCGAATTCATTCACTACAAATTTGTTTCTTAACCAAATTGATTCATTAAACTTGCGTTCTTTTCATTTTCCAATGTACTAACATATTCTAGACTCAATTTACAGTTTAGTTTATAAACTAACTACCAATATTTGTACTTTCACAAGCTATATACACTTTATTGATTTGTTTTCTTTTTGAACATAATTAGCACACTAATTCCTTGTCTAGATGCTAATTCTAACATCACAAATACTTACAAACTCAATAATTCACTTTATATAACTACAATTCATCAAACATACAATTTATAGAAAATTTTGAAAGTGAAGAACATGAACTCTTTTATAAACATACAACTCAAGGTTGAGAGGTTATACCTTCAATTTCTTGGAGATAATCCTTGATAAAACACAGTGAATTGTATTGGAATAACAGAAATTCTCTTTCAAGTTTTCTTAAACTTCTCAGTAAACTCTCTTCTCTCTTCTTCTTAGGCTTAGGCCAAACCCTTTTCACGTAAAACTAACAGACGCTAACATAAAAAAAATAAAACTGACGTATAATAATAAGGCTACTAAATACTTATGTGACGCCCCCAAATCCAGGTTCTCTAACCTCAGATTCAGTGCTCACGATCCTATCATCATCATAAGCATTCTATAACTATTTTAAAATAATAAACATACATTGTGCATTATAATAAAGTCTCATAACATGGTCCCAAGGTCTCCATAACCTTAACTTTAAATACACCATTTATAATAGAAATAGTTTACTTAAGAAATTCCATTAGATAATAACTAATTTAACATTCATTATAAATTACTCCTGGATCTTGCCCTTGCCCTTGTCCTTCGTGTTGGATCCTTCGGGCTTAACTGAAATAGATGTCATGATATAGCAAGAGTAAGCAACTAATTTTCTTCACAAGTTTATATAGACAAGGAAGATATATCATGACTTAGAAAGAAATATTGCCTTCAATGTTCAACAATAATATAAGATTGTGAAGGAACATGAATTAATAATCAACAATTGAATATTCGATAATTGAATAACATGAATCGAGTGGTTTTGAATAACCATGAACATTTTCCAAGGTGCTCGATGATTTAAATGGACCTTTTAATAAGTTTTGGTATTCAAGGATCACCTTTTCATACTCCGTGATTTATGCATAAACACTTAATAAATCCGGCATTGATATCATGCCTTAACCAAATTCGTCCTTTTCTCAGTCAAGAGTCCTTATCATATCAATTTAATAAGAACAGCTATTAAAAATACATTTGATTTAACAAATTTAGACATGCTTGATCTAGCTGATACAATTAGCATAGATCTATTTCATAAACAGTTCATAATGAAGAACTTTAATTTAATTCACAGTTCAATAGCAGTAGAACATGAATTCAATTGCACAAAGTGCGAATTTTAATAATCAATATAGACGTGAATAATCATCAATAATTATTCACTAACATGCTTTGAAAATAATAACTCGAGTTTGAGTTAGGAAACTTGCCTCGATCGTAGAGTTACTGACTACTGAAATTAATTTCTATCCACTATGCAGCTTAAATTATCTTCTTTTGAGAGACCTATAATTAGTCTTTCAATTAGTCAATGCATAACATCAGATTATGTAATCACATAGATATTATACATTACATTAAGTTCTTATAAACATTATCATGTCTAGATAGTGTTATTATTAATTAACGACTACCTTTAATTCACGTAATATTATTAACTTAGATAATATTAATTCACCTTCTAGTATTATTGGTTCACTAATAATACTTTAAATCATTTACTAATATTTTATTCACATACTAATATTTTAATTATTTAATAATATTTTATCCCTTTACTAATATTATTAATCATTTAATAATATTTTATTCACTTACTAATATTATTAATCATTTAATAATATTTTATTTAATCTCGAATATTATTATTTAATAATAATACTCTAATCTAATATTTTTATTTACATAACAACATCATATTATAATATTATTAATATTATAATAATATTCCAATGATTTATTAAATTAATAAACAATTTATTCTAATTGTTTATCCTTTATTAACCTCTTATTTAATATCCATAAAAGGTCATAAATAATATTTATTATTATAAGTTACGAAAATGCCCTAAGATAGTCATGATATAATATATTATGAGCATTCAAGCATAAAAATCATATTTTTTTCATTAAAGACATCATTTAACTATTTATTTCCTTCTATTCATAACTTAACCATTTTTAGGAAAAATAGCAAACTGATTCCAAAAATTCTCAACTACTAGATTTTGACAGAATATGAGCCAAAACTGATCTCCTAATTTTTCTGGAATTTTAGAAAATGATTTACTATTTTTAAAGTATCCCAAAACACTCGGATCTTGCTCTATTTTTCATAAATTGAGTTTTACTCAGAAAAATCTGAAATTTTCAGGATATGTTCTCTTAACATATATGAAGCTACTGTAAAACTTTTGGAATTTTCCAGTGTATACACAGTGAGATATTCGTAGGAAAATATTTATGGAGTTCTTTACGGAAATAGTCATTACTTACAATATATAACTCGAAACATTTCCGTTCTTTTTCCTGCACGTAGATAACTTCTTAAGGTACCTCTGTAATTTTTCCCAGATTTTTAAAAGACATCTAATTGACCGAAACAGTCCCAACAAAAACAAAATCAGTAGCCATTTTAGGATTTTAACCCTTAACAAACAAAGTGGGCTGTTTTGGGAAAAATAATCTTAAAGGTTTCAAAACTTGCTAGATTTGTGTCCTATCACTTGGGTTTACTAGGTAACTCATGTATCTAGCACCCCCTTTTGACGGATCACAATTCCAAGTTGTAAAACTTGAGTTACACAAGATTTAGTGGAAGAAAAACAAGAGTTTTCACCCTTGGAGAACATATGCTCATTTTCTTCCTCTAAGTCTTTGATCTAACACTCAAGATACTTATTTCATGCATGATGATATGTAGAACTAGTGTATCTTGAGTAGTTGTACACAACCCCATCAAAACGCAAGCTAGCAAAACAAGGTAAAAGAAGAATATGAAGGTACATTATACCTTGACTTAGTTGCTACCTTTCTTGATTTTCCAAAGTAACTAATAAACTTAGGGGGCATGAACAACTAGCACTCCTATCTTTTCTCTCTATAGCCTAAACCCTCACTCTCTCCTCTCTCTTTGAAGTTGGCTAGCTTGGGAGCAAAAGATAGAAGAAGAAGACGGAGAGAAAATGAGATGTTGGAAGAATGAAATGTGTTTACAAAATGAAATGGCCAATTCACTAATAATTCTCCCATAACTATTTTGTTGCCCATTGGTAAAAACTTTGTATTATTACTTCCATTAGGCTAAACATGATTAAATGTGCATAATGGAGTGGCAACCAATGGGAGCTTGACAACATTGTCCTTGTGTTTAATAATGTCTACTAATGGATAAGTTAGCTTAATTATTCCACTTAGGATCCTCATAATATCCTCCATTTAGCTTTTATTTCAAATGCCCAAATTGGATTAATCAAATGTCTAGAATACCCCTAATCAAGTGGGCTAAGTATTGGATTGTATTTTATTTCCTTTGGGCTTTTCCTTTAATTGATTTGGGCTAGATAATAAACATAGTCTAGCAATTTTAATAATGTTACCCAATTTGATAATTTAGGGCTTTCATTTCCAATCATATGAAGTTTAATTACTTATACATATGATTTTATCTCATAACCTAATTAGATTTACAAGAATTAGGTTTAAAATTATTAGTCACTTGAAATACTAAGTTTACCCACTTAAGTTATTATACATATAAAATACTAACTTTTTCGTATTACCATAACCCTTAGGTTATTTAATAGTCTTACCTAATATATAATTAGGTCACAAGGCTTTCATTTTTAATGAAATCTATAAATGTATGTATCCATAACTATAATATATATGTTAATTGACCCATGCACCACTTCACATGTGTTGTCACATATTAAATCCTTATGTAACACAAGGTAAAAAAAATCCATAATGTACATACATATATAGTGACTTAAATTTCACGGTTATTACATCATCCCCCCCTTATAAGAATTCCGTCCCCGGAATTTTATATAGGGTTACTCAAAAAGGTGTGGATAATTTTGTCTTACCCTTTCTTCGAGTTCCCACGTAGCTTCTTCAGCATTGTGGTTCCTCCAAGAACTTTTACGTAATGTATAATCTTATTTCACAATTTTGTTCCTTTCATCTAAAATTTCGATAGGAATTTCCTCGCATCGACAAATCCCTTTCGACCGAATTGGCTCAAACGATATCACGTGCTTGTAATCGAAGCTTATATGGTTATATAGATCGACATTACGAAACACATTATGAATATGTTCCAATTCGGAGGTAGAGCTACCTCGTCGCCACTTCGCTTTATCTTCTTCAAGATCTCGAAAGGTCCAATAAATCTCTTGACTTAGTTTACCTTTCTTTCCAAACCTTATCTTCCCTTTCGAGGAGATACTTTCAAAAATGCATAACTTCCCACCTCAAAATCTCTCTTACAGCGATGTAAGTCCGCATACTTCTTCCGCGATCTTGAGTCGCTATCGATCGGCTCTAATCACCTTGATGGTCTCTACTATCACTGCACCGATTACGGTCCCAACAATGACGTTCACCCACTTCATCCCAGCATAAGGGCGTTCTACATTTCCTTCCATACAGTGCTTCATACGGCGGCATTCCGATGCTAGCGTGGTAGCTATTGTTGTATGCGAACTCTACCAATGGAAGATGATCCTCCCAGCTACCCTTGAAGTCCATCACACAAGCTCTGAGCATGTCTTCAAGTGTTTGAATCGTTCTCTCGCTTTGCCCATCGGTCTGCGGATGATACGCGGTGCTCATCCGTAGCTGCGTCCCCATTCTTTCCTGAAGACTCTTCCAGAAGTTTGACGTGAATCGCGGATCCCTATCCGACACAATAGATACTGGTACACCATGTCTCGAGATAATTTCTTTGATATATAATTTGGCTAGTTGGTCCAAACTATACCTGATCTTGATTGGAAAAAAGTGAGCCGACTTCGTAAGACGATCTACGATCACCCATATGGCGTCGTGTCCCTTTTACGTTGTTGGAAGTCCCACCACAAAATCCATCGTGATGTGCTCCCATTTCCACTCGGAATCTCTAAAGGTCATAATAATCCACTCGATTACGTTGATGCTCTGCCTTGACTCTCTGACAAGTTAGACATCTGCTGACGCATCCTGCAACCTCTCTCTTCATGTTTGGCCACCAAAAGTGTTGACGTAAATCTTGATACATCTTTGAACTTTCTGGGTGTATTGAGTACCTCGTACTGTGCACTTCATGCAAAATCTCTTCTCTTAATTCTGGTACTAATGGTACCCAAATTCATCTTTCAAATCTTAGCAATCCGGTGCCATCAATCTTGTATTTTAATTCATCCCCTTCAGCTAACCGCTTCTTGATGCTATCGCAATCTTCGTCCTTCTCTTGAGCCTCTTTAACCTTATCTAATAAAGTAGGGCTCGCTGCCACTATAAATAATTTCTCATTGATCTCCATCGGATACTTAACCTCTAAGTCAAGTCGTTCAAAATCCTTCACCAATTCCTCTTGAATGGTTAACTTCAATAACTTCTCTCTGCCTTTTACGCTCAGGGGCATCGGTCACTACATTTGCTTTGCTCGGATGGTACGTAATCTCACAATCATAATCCTTGATCAATTCTAGCCATCTACCGCTTCATATTTAGCTCCTTCATGAAGATATACTTTAGACTCTTATGATCCGTATATATCTCACACTTCTCTCCATACAAATAGTGCCTCCAAATCTTCAAGGAAAAACTATCGCTTTGCTAACTCCGTGTCATGAGTCTGATAACCCTTCTCATAGTCCTTTAGGCGACGTGAAGCGTCGTGAATGACCTTGCCATCTTCGCATCAAGACACGCCCAAGACCCTTGTGTGACGCATCACTATATACTATAAATCCTCCCGTGTTGTCCGGTAAAGCCAACACAGGTGCTTGACTGAGCCTCTTCTTCAATTCCATGAAACTTTGTTCACATTTTTCCGTCCAAATGAACTTCACTGTCTTTCTAGTAAGGTTGGTCAACGGTGATGCTATCTTTGAAAAATCTTGGATGAATCTTCGATAGTATCCTGCTAATCCCAAGAAACTTCTAATCTCTGTCGGTGTCTTTGGCTGTTCCAAGTTGATAACCGCTTCTACTTTTGATGGATCTACCGAAACACTATCCTTGTCGATAACGTGACCCAAAAACTGCACTCTCCGCAACCAAAACTCACACTTGGAGAACTTTGCATACAACTTCTCCCTCCTTAACGTCTCCAACACTTTCCTTAGATGTTCAGCGTGATCTTCCTCTGTCTCTGAATATACCAGAATGTCATCGATGAACACGACAACAAACTTATCCAAATACTGCTTAAACACTCTGTTCATCAAATCCATGAATGCTGTTGGCGCATTCGTTAACCCAAAAGATATTACCAGAAACTTAAAGTGTCCATACCGAGTTCTGAATGCCATCTTTGGAACATCCTCCTTTTTCACCTTCAGTTGGTGATAACCAGTCCTCAAGTCAATTTTTGAAAAGTATTTTGCCCCCTTCAACTGATCAAACAAATCGTCGATCCTGGGCAACGGGTACTTGTTCTTAATGGTGACCTTGTTCAACTCCCGCTAATCGATACAAAGTCTTAATGACCCATCCTTCTTCTTTACGAATAAGACTGGTGCTCCCCACGGTGATACGCTTGGTCGAATGTATCTCTTATCTAACAACTCTTGTAGTTGAACCATCAGTTCTTTCATTTCTACTAGAGCCATACGATACAACGCTTTGGATACCGGTGATGTCCCTGGTGCCAAATCGATAACAAACTCTATCTCTCTATCTGGCGGCAATCCCGGAATCTCATCTGGGAAAACGTCAACGAATTCCCTTACAATAGGTATTTGACCCAGTTCACCCTCGATTCTGCGGGTATCCACAACGTGAGCCAAATAACCTATACAACCCTTCCTAAGAAACTTCCTTGCTTGCATCATCGTCAGACAACAAGATTGTCTTGGCGATTTACTGCCATGAAATACCACCTTTGACTTATTTGGAGTGTTTAGGTGTACACACTTTTTCTTACAGTCAATGACCGCTCCATGACTTGATAACCAATCCATCCCAAGGATTACATCAAACTCTCCAAGATGAATCGGTATCAAATCCACGTTAAGCTTAAACCCTCTTACATTAGTACAACAGTTCCTATATATGTAGTCTACAGGGATAATTTCTTTGTTTGCTACTTCTACATTCATTGGGTGTTCTAATATTTCATGAGGTAAACTTAATCTTTGAGCAAATTCATCAGATACAAAAGAACATGAAGCTCCCGAATCGAATAACACATAGGCATTTATATCATTGATCGAAATTATACCGACACCACCTCCTGGATGCCACTAAGGCATCTTGCCTTCATTATATTGAATGAATCTTTGTCGGCTTGTTTGCATTGGTCATTTGGTCCTCCACTGGTTGTCTTAGTGTTATTGCCCCTGTTGCCATTTCCGCCATCCGTGCTTTTCTTCTTCGGGCAATCCTTGATCCGATGTCCCACTTCACCACAATTAAAGCAACCTCCTTTCTTCACCTTAGGACAATTGGGTGTGGTATGCCCTTCTTGCCCACATGTATAACATACTATTTTTCCTTTCAAGCACTCCCCCGGGTGACTCTTTCCACAGTTTCCACACACCGACTTCTTTTGTTGCACACTTCCTTGCTGCATCTCCAGATTACTACCCCCACTGCTCCATTTCCGCTTCTTGTTGTTGCTACCGCCACTGCTGACATTCTGATTCCCACCTTCTGCTTTCTTCTTGTTCTTCTCCCGATTGTATCTTGAGACCGCTTCGCTTCTACCTTCTGCTATAAGAGCTTTCTCCAACAAAGTTGAGAATGATGTGATTTGTAAAACCGCTACCTTACTATAAATCCACGGCTTTAGTCCATTTTCAAACCTTCTCGCTTTCCTCACCTCTGTGTCCACCTGATGTGGAGCAAATCTGGCCAATTCATTGAACTTCGCAGCATACTCTGATACTGACATATTCTCCTGTTTCAGTTCCAAAAACTTGATCTCCATTCTTGCTTGAGTACTCTCAGGAAAGTAGTTCTCAAAGAACAACTTCTTGAATTCTTCCCAAGTCACGATTCCAGTTCCGGCTTTGTTCTGGTTGGCCTCCCACCAATAGTTAGCCTCACCCTTCATTAAGTAGGTAGCAAAATTGTCTTCGCTTCTTCTCGCTACTCTAGCAATAATGAAGGCCTTCTCAATCTCCTTTACCCACGCTTGGGCTTCTATCGAATTCTCATTGTTCCTCCTCGAACTCCGGCGGTCCTCTTGCCTTGAAGTCCTTAAAGTTGACTAGTTGGTTGCTCACCGATTTCCTGCGGAGTTGAGCTTGATTCCTCATGGCTTTCATCATGTTGATAAAATCTTGCATTGGGTTTTGTTGAGCTCCGCTACATTATTAATCGACTCTTCAATCTCTTGGTTCCTCACCACGTCCACGTCTGCGCTACCATTATCTAGTGAAACAAAATTCTAACCCATACTCGGATTTATTATCATATGATTACTTAGCATGTAACACGCTATTTATTTAAACAATCGATGATCATTATGTGAGAGTTTTAAGTTACCAAGATTTGGAAGTCTTTCTCCTCGCTTAGTGGGTTAAGTTTGTTTTAAAGAACATTTTCCAAATCGACCTCTTTGGATTCACATAACATTAAATAGAAAATTTACTATTTAAAATTTTCCAACACATATCATAATAATACTGCATTTATATTCATACACCAATCTTCAGTGACTTACATGATTAATACAGGTATATTTTATAAATGCTACTATCCCATTTTAAACACAAAAGATGGGATTAACTCATAATGATACCTCCCTACAACACAATTAGGGAAAGTACCTAACCACTTACTACCTCACACCTGTTGAGGTTTACATCAACATAAAACCTAATTACACAACAAGAAAGGTACTAATGCATCTATCTACAACCAGGCCCATCACATCATCACCACTGGTGGCCTGCGCCAGTCACCCACATTGGCTCTCTAGGGAAGCAACTCTTCGCAGGACTCTCTACGTCGAATCGGATCGACTAGGCTCTCATATCTCATAGTGTGCCCTCCTAGCCCCAATCGCATCGGCCCCCTCATACAGTTGCATCAAGGGCCGTCCTAAAGTTTCTACTCGACCTTTATGGCTGCGCAGCTTCAATCTTTAATTGGCCCACCACTCATCCGACTCATGGAATGCCTCTTCCACCCGCATCTTATCAAGAATTTCTACATCAAACTCAACTTTCATCTCCGATGCTTTATACTCAAATTCTCTCCAACTTTGCCTTTTCATTCTCTAAATTGCACCTAAACATCTCAACTTGCAACCTGGGACTCATCCAATTTTCCCTTCCATTCGACTTTCTCCATCCGGGCTTGATGAGCCGCGTTCTTGTATTGTCCTTCAATAAATTGGAGGGTGTGGTTTTCTACTTCTAATTCCTCCACTCGCCTTCTAATTGATCGATTCTCCTCAACAAATCCCTACTGGGAGGACCATGAGGGACATCTTGGGTGACCTCATGCTCAATGGGTTCCTGATCAACCGAGTAACTACCTTGGCGCTCGTTAGACATCCTACAAACACCATAAATAAAATCAACATCAGTACCACAATAAAATATATTCATTGATGAAATGAAATAATATTTTATTAAGTACAACACAAACTTGATGAATTTCCATAATCCATCTCCTAACATACTCTATAAGGGTTTTCTACTAAGGTTATAACCTAGGTTTTGCATTCCTAATGTTTATAACCTACAGCTTTGATACCAACCTGTGACGCCCCCCAATCCAGGTTCTCTAACCTCAGATTCAGTGCTCACGATCCTATCATCATCATAAGCATTCTATAACTATTTTGAAATAATAAACATACATTGTTCATTATAATAAAGTCTCATAACATGGTCCCAAGGTCTCCATAACCTTAACTTTAAATACACCATTTATAATACAAATAGTTTACTTAAGAAATTCCATTAGATAATAACTAATTTAACATTCATTCTAAATTACTCCTGGATCTTGCCCTTGCCCTTGTCCTTCGTGTTGGATCCTTCGGGCTTAACTGAAATAGATGTCATGATATAGCAAGAGTAAGCAACTAATTTTCTTCACAAGTTTATATAGACAAGGAAGATATATCATGACTTAGAAAGAAATATTGCCTTCAATGTTCAACAATAATATAAGATTGTGAAGGAACATGAATTAATAATCAACAATTGAATATTCGATAATTGAATAACATGAACTGAGTGGTTTTGAATAACCATGAACATTTGCGAAGGTGCTCAGTGATTTAAACTGGACCTTTTAATAAGTTTTGGTATTCAAGGGGATCAGCCTTTCATACTCCGTGATTTATGCATAAACACTTAATAAATCCGGCATTGATATCATGCCTTAACCAAATTCGTCCTTTTCTCAGTCAAGAGTCCTTATCATATCAATTTAATAAGAACAGCTATTAAAAATACATTTGATTTAACAAATTTAGACATGCTTGATCTAGCTGATACAATTAGCATAGATCTATTTCATAAACAGGTTCATAATGAAGAACTTTAATTTAATTCACAGTTCAATAGCAGTAGAACATGAATTCAATTGCACAAAGTGCGAATTTTAATAATCAATATAGACGTGAATAATCATCAATAATTATTCAATAACATGCTTTGAAAATAATAACTCGAGTTTGAGTTAGGAAACTTGCCTCGATCGTAGGTTACGGCTACGAAATTAATTTCTATCCACTATGCAGTTAAATTATCTTCCTTTGAGAGACCTATAATTAGTCTTTCAATTAGTCAATGCATAACATCAGATTATGTAATCACATAGATATTATACATTACATTAAGTTCTTATAAACATTATCATGTCTAGATAGTGTTATTATTAATTAACGACTACCTTTAATTCACATAATATTATTAACTTAGATAATATTAATTCACCTTCTAGTATTATTGGTTCACTAATAATACTTTAAATCATTTACTAATATTTTATTCACTTACTAATATTATTAATTATTTAATAATATTTTATCCTTTACTAATATTATTAATCATTTAATAATATTTTATTCACTTACTAATATTATTAATCATTTAATAATATTTTATTTAATCTCGAATATTATTATTTAATAATAATACTCTAATCTAATATTTTATTTACATAACAACATCATATTATAATATTATTAATATTATAATAATATTCCAATGATTTATTAAATTAATAAACAATTTATTCTAATTGTTCATCCTTTATTAACCTCTTATTTAATATCCATAAAAGGTCATAAATAATATTTATTATTATAAATTACCAAAATGCCCTAAGATAGTCATGATATAATATATTATGAGCATTCAAGCATAAAAATCATATTTTTCTCATTAAAGACATCATTTAACTATTTATTTCCTTCTATTCATAACTTAACCATTTTTAGGAAAAATAGCAAACTGATTCCAAAAATTCTCAACTACTAGATTTTGACAGAATATGAGCCAAAACTGATCTCCTAATTTTTCTGGAATTTTAGAAAATGATTTACTATTTTTAAAGTGTCCCAAAACACTCGGATCTTGCTCTATTTTTCATAAATTGAGTTTTACTCAGAAAAATCTGACATTTTTAGGGTATGCTCTCTTAACATATATGAAGCTACTATAAAACTTTTGGAATTTTCCAGTGTATACACAGTGAGATATTCGTAGGATAATATTTATGGAGTTCTTTACGGAAATAGTCATTACGTACAATATATAACTCGAAACGTGTCCGTTCTTTTTCCTGCACGTAGATAACTTCTTAAGGTACCTCTGTAATTTTTCCCAGATTTTTAAAAGACATCTAACTAACCGAAACAGTCCCAACAAAAACAAAATCAGTAGCCATTTTAGGATTTTAACCCTTAACAAACAAAGTGGGCTGTTTTGGAAAAAATAATCTTAAAGGTTTCAAAACTTGCTAGATTTGTGTCCTATCACTTGGGTTTACTAGGTAACTCATGTATCTAGCACCCCCTTTTGACGGATCACAATTCTAAGTTGTAAAACTTGAGTTACACAAGATTTAGTGGAAGAAAAACAAGAGTTTTCACCCTTGGAGAACATATGCTCATTTTCTTCCTCTAAGTCTTTGATCTAACACTCAAGATACTTAATTTCATGCATGATGATATGTAGAACTAGTATCTTTGAGTAGTTGTACACAACCCCATCAAAACTCAAGCTAGCAAAACAAGGTAAAAGAAGAATATGAAGGTACATTATACCTTGACTTAGTTGCTACCTTTCTTGATTTTCCAAAGTAACTAATAAACTTAGGGGGCATGAACAACTAGCACTCCTATCTTTTCTCTCTATAGCCTAAACCTTCACTCTCCTCTCTCTTTGAAGTTGGCTAGCTTGGGAGCAAAAGATAGAAGAAGAAGACGGAGAAAATGAGATGTTGGAAGAATGAAATGTGTTTACAAAATGAAATGGCCAATTCACTAATAATTCTCCCATAACTATTTTGTTGCCCATTGGTAAAAACTTTGTATTATTACTTCCATTAGGCTAAACATGATTAAATGTGCATAATGGAGTGGCAACCAATGGGAGCTTGACAACATTGTCCTTGTGTTTAATAATGTCTACTAATGGACAAGTTAGCTTAATTATTCCACTTAGGATCCTCATAATATCCTCCATTTAGCTTTTATTTCAAATGCCCAAATTGGATTAATCAAATGTCTAGAATACCCCTAATCAAGTGGGCTAAGTATTGGATTGTATTTTATTTCCTTTGGGCTTTTCCTTTAATTGATTTGGGCTAGATAATAAACATAGTCTAGCAATTTTAATAATGTTACCCAATTTGATAATTTAGGGCTTTCATTTCCAATCATATGAAGTTTAATTACTTATACATATGATTTTATCTCATAACCTAATTAGATTTACAAGAATTAGGTTTAAAATTATTAGTCACTTGAAATACTAAGTTTACCCACTTAAGTTAGTATACATATAAAATAATAACTTTTTTCAGATTACCATAACCCTTAGGTTATTTAATAGTCTTACCTAATATATAATTAGGTCACAAGGCTTTCATTTTTAATGAAATCTATAAATGTATGTATCCATAACTATAATATATATGTTAATTGACCCATGCACCACTTCACATGTGTTGTCACATATTAAATCCTTATGTAACACAAGGTAAAAAAAAATCCATAATGTACATACATATATAGTGACTTAAATTTCACGGTTATTACAACTTATCAGTTATTTTTATTTTAAATTAAAAAGTCATAAGGCCTTGTTTGGCAAAACCTATTAAAATAATAAGGCCTTATTTGGCAAAACCGATTAAAATAATGACTTAATCATTCCTTAAGCCTTGTTTGGCAAAAAAAGATTAATATAAGAATTTCAAAAGCTTTAGGGCTTTGTTTGGTAAAACCAAATTAAAACTCTTTTAATTTATTTTCATAAGTAATTTATAATATAGTTTATTGTCCCACATTGTTTACTTGGATTTCGATATCCAATCTTAGTTAAATAAACAAAACTAATTACTACAAAATTATAATTTTTATTATAATTTTACTTAATAATTAACTTATCAACTTAATTACTAAATTAAATTAAAATAACATTCTACCAAACTATATAATCCTTAACAACTATCTAATTTAGTTATTAAGTTAAATTAGAGTATTATCTCAAAAATTTAATTCATCACTCTTTTATATTAATTAAGTTAATTTCTATAACTCGTGAATTATTTACTTACTAATAAATAATCCAACAAATATCTACCAAATAACAAACAAATCAATTTAAAATATTTATTTAATTCAATAAATATTTGAAATTACAAATAAAATTCTGGATTGTTACAAGAAGAACATCATAGAGATCACGTGTAAACTTGAAAAAATATTCCCACATGGTTTTTTTGACTCAATGGAGCATTTGTAAATCCATCTTCCCTATGAAGCTTGTGTTGGGGGTCCAATTCAATATAGATGGATGTACCCTTTCGAGAGGGTGATGGGAAACTTTAAGAGGAAGGTGAAGAATAGAGCTTATGTCGAGGGATCGATATGTGAGGCATACAGTTTCGATGAGATGTCTACGTTTGTCTCGGACAATTTTCCAGACAAAGTCTTACCAAAGGCCAATCGAGTCTCGAGACATGATGATGGGGAAAATGTTGAACTAAATGGTCGGCTTTCTGTATTTGGTCTATCGGGTCGCGCTTATGGAAAATGGAAGCACATATTCCTCTCTGAGCAAGAATTACATGCTGCACATACTTACATTATTCTTAATTGCGAGGAGATTGACGAATTTGTGAGGTACACATATAAAATTCATATTTATCACTTAACTTTTAATGACATGTAATATACATTCCAATATATTAATGTTTATAACATTGTATAGATTATACGATGACGAGTTAAAAGTGAAGCATCCCAACATAACTGATAAAGATATTCAAATCAACCATGATAAAAAATTTGTACTTTGGATAAAGGACAAAGTAAGTTAAGTTACTTAAGCATGACATATATATATATATATATATACACTCCATATTAACTATAACTTCATTTAATAAAATGGAGTTTTTGTAGGCTTTGACTGAGGGATCAACGATTCTGGATAATGTACAAGTTCTAGCTATGGGACCAGACAGGGACCAAGTTAGCCGCAATGGTTACAAAATAAATGGTTGTGAATTTCATATAAAGGAATATGGGCGCGATAAAAGAACAACGAACTCTGGAGTGTGTGTCCAAGGAGATTGTTATAATGAGATTGATCATGCCTTTTATGGGGAATTGGAGGAAATCATAGAGTTTTCATACAAGGGCACGTATGGGGGTCATATTAACTTATTCAAGTGTCATTGGTTTGATTCAGAAAAAGGGATACGTGTTGACAGACATGGAATCGTCGATATTGACCTCCATAGGTCCGCGTACTCCAACGAACCATTTGTTTTACCAACTCAAATAGTACAAGTATACTACACTCCTAGTCCTGTTAGGAAAAGGGATAGATCGCCTGCAGATTGGCAAGTTGTAATTCATACTCTCGCACGCAGTCGTGTAGAAGTAGTTGACGAGGAGATTTACCAAGAGCAGATGCTTTATATACAAACTATAATAAATGTGGAGGATGACAATGAAGTAATCCAGTTAGATGGTGGAGATGAACCACATAAATTAGATCCTGAGTCAATACTTGTGTCAGATGACATTGATATTGAGTAGGAAGAGTTATTAACTGACACTGACACTGAATCTAAAGCAGATGATGGTTATGAATCTAAAATACATATACAAGATGATTCTGACTCAGACATTGAGACTTGAATAAATGAAATGTATGTTTAGTATTACATGTTCTTTATATCATTATCATGTTTATGAACATAACTATTTAATGCAATTTCCTGTCATTATTGGCATTGTAGACACTCAAAATTTTCTGTACTACTGTCACTAACATTGCAGGAGGACATATTCGTCGTTTAAGAGGGAACCTTGAAAGACAATCCAAATCTATGACGGATACTACCAGAAGTTCAGCATCAACCCTGGATCACACTCTAGGAATAACAATTCCAACCTCGGATGTAACCCCAGGCGCAGCAGATCCAATAATTTTAGGACACACCGAGAAAACCGATTAATCTCAAGATAACCCCGAGGTATCCAGTCTCAGTCCCAACCATGGGAATAGCCACCAACCTTGGTGATAACCCCAAGGAATGCAGTTTCGGCGATAACCTCAAAATGCTTGTTTCAAATGCGACCACCTTCAATCTCTAAGCGCTTCATAACAAGATACACTGTACCAACCCTAATAATAACATCGGAAGACAGTACACACCTCAAAGGTGACAATGAGGACCTTCAACAATTGCAGAGCTCAATCTCAAATAAGTCCGAGTAACGCCTTCTTTATCATTGATCCGGCGATAACACCGGTGAGGGGAAACATTGTCATCTCACCAACACGATGCCACATCACGTCGTCTCAACATATCTACACAACAATGTCCTACAAGACTAACCAATCCCGAGTGACTATTGTGCGGGGTAACGGATGAAAGTTGAAGCTTGAAGACCGGAGGGCATCGTCCCATCTTCAATGACTTCGTACAAACTCTAATCCAATGCCATTATACAACTCTCAACAACGGCGGTACAAAATAGGTCCTGTATACCTCAAACGGATGCCCGAATTGCACTTCTAAAAGTTTGAGTGGACATTACAGTGCCTGAGTGAACGTACTTCGAGATGACCCGACCTGAAAAACCCAGGCCCACCCGGGTTGCCTTTGGTACACCTGCAGCTAAATTGCCTATAAATAAAGGGCTTGGGCTGCCCATTTTTCAAGAGAAAAAGGCGAAGAAGCCCTGCCCAATTTGCTCTGCACTAACCCCATGTAGTGTACTTTCCCCTTTTAAACACCTATGAGCTCATATATAGCCCTTTTGTACCTACAAAAGTCATTGTTTACCCACTCTAAAGATATAGAAGTCTTCTTTGGCAGTTAGCTGTAAGCCTTCTCACACACTTTAGAGTCTTTCTCTTAATCTCTGCACACACCCTTCTACACGTTGAGAGTCGCGTTGCTTGCTTTTGTCTGGACATCGGTCCGTGGTTTCATTTCAGTCTGTATATATATATATATATTGACTAACATTATCGATTTATTCCTCGATTGAGCCTAGACTTCAGTCTGGAGCGTTTATTTGCTTTAATATATATATATATATATATATATATATATATATATATATATATATACATTTATATATTAATCGTATGTTTAACTTTGTTCGATGACCCTATACTCTTTAGTCTCGAGCGTTTATTTGCTTTAATATATATATATATAAATTAAATGTTTGTCGAACTTTGTTCGATGAGCCTGACTTTGATGCAGAGCGTTTACTTGATTTTGTATATATATATATATATATATATGAACTAGTAGTCGGACTGCTCATGAGCCTGGATTTTATATCCTAATGCGTTTACTCTGCTTTTGTATATATATATATATTTATATATATGAACTGTTGTCGGACTACATTCGATGAGCTCGATTTTATATCCGATCGTTTACTACGCTTTTATATATATATATATATATATATATATATATATATATATATATATATATATATATATATATAATATACGCATCTGCATATATAAAATACATAAAATCTAGGCTATATATATATATATATATATATATATATATATATATATATATTTATATTCGTCCTACTGGAGTTTCCTTCGTGGCGATTGATCGCTTTTACAACTTTATTTACATTTCATTCCGCTTTGAGTTTCCTTCGTGGCGGTTGGACCGATTTATGACTTTATTTACATTTCGTCTCTCCTCCCGAGTTTCCTTCGTATAGTTGGCCAGTATTTACATACTTTATTTACGTTTCGTCCACTTTGAGTTTCCTCCGTGATTGGTTGATAGCTTTTACGACTTTATTTACATTTCGATCCCCATGGAGGTGCTTCGTGGTTGGTGATCCCGCATGTATATATATTTTACGCCTTTTATATATATACCGCCATCGCTTTCATACAAATTGAAGTATTCTCATGCGCTTAGGAATCATGTGATCACAGATTCAAATTTATTGGATCTAGATTCTTGTTCCTCTGATGGACATTTTCACCGTATTGCGACTTATAAATTATTCTGATTATCTGAATTCCTCGGATGGTTTCAATTCCCATGAGGAAGTCGGCATTATTTTGTACATTATTTTCATACGGATGCCTCGCTTTCGTAAAATAAAATCAATCAAGTCGAGCACTTAATAAAATGGGAGTGTAAAAGGTCTCAATTACTATTGAGCATCAAGGTTTGAAAAACCTCTTTTATAAAACATCACTGCCATATCTTGCTAAAAATTGAATTTTTACATAAATTCAAACCCTGTGTATATAGGTTCGAACGAGGCCTCGAACTACTTCCAAATAACATCACATTGACCCACACACACACACACATTTAGATAACAGTTTCTTGAAAAGAGGCGGTCACCGTGGTAACACGGATGTCGGGGGGTGCCTAACACCTTCCCCGCGCATAACCAAGTCCCCGAACCCTAATGAATCTCAATTTCACCGACCCGTATAGCAGTGTCATATCATTGGCGACTCTTAATAGTCCATCGTCGACATTATACATGTCAAACCTTTTTCACTTGTTTTTTCAAACAAATCTCACCTAAAATGAGAAACACCAAAGAACAAGTAATGGAAAGGACATCCAAAAATCCCGACGTCGACAGTGGCGACTACTCTGCTAGAGAACTCCAAAGAAGAGGACTTAAGCCGCTTATTACAATCTTTTCAAAATCACACCGCTTAGATGGATGTTGTGACGCCCCAAAAATTCGATACACCCATATCTCAAATTCGATGCATCACGTATACTTATGAATATCTTACAAAATCATTAACAACTTAAATAATAGAATAATTTACATTGATGTAATATAAATATTCACGTCCCAAGGTACCGTAACCATTACTACAACAATTCTGTGATTAGCTTAACATAGCTTAATCATTCTTGATTACATCATAACAATCATAACAATAATAATAATACTTCTAGTCTTAAGGACTAAGTTATTCTGTCGCCTTGCCCTTTCCCTTGTCCTTTCCCTCAAGTACCGCTTTTCTCTCGCTTTAATCGTAATGTTTTAGGAAACAAGAATGAGCAACAAGTTTGCCCAGCAAGTAATATAGCTAGAAGAACAAGCAGTTATAGCATTTGAATCTTTCAAGGGTATAATAATAATTGATAGTTGAAGGATATCAAAAATATCAAGAGTATTCAATAGGAGTCGTTATAGACTGAAGGATATCAACAAAATCTTAGGATTTATCCATTTCGAGGTTCAACACGAATGAGTACTGAGCAGCCACTAAGGACTAAGAACTCTTACTAGAATTAATGATTTCACCGTAATCTAATACAAACGAGTACAATAGGTGATCGTACTTAAAGCACCCTACGTTATGCATAACATTTAATCATACTCATAGTATGCACGCTTGGTTCCCAAACAATATATAATTTCCCTTCTATGAGGGTTGTTCATCTCAAGAGATTTACAATAGTCCGCAGACACCCCCAAAATAGGTCTACATCCCCATTCTCGAGTTGTCAATACACCAACATGTAAACAACTACAACTTTATTATTACAATAGTAAAACTGTGAGTTTAAATACGATATTGCCATCTGTACAATATCCACATACAAATAAATCCTCATCATAATTATTGGTACATTATTTTACAACAATGGTGAGGACTACTAAACAACTCTCCCTAGAACTTTCATTCCATACCCCACTGCATCGCTATATTCTCGCCTCCCGAGAAGAAAAAAAATGGAACAAAAAGGAAAAGGGTGAGCTCGACTAGCCCAAGAAAGAATAATATTATGACTAAGATAATATACAACAAAATTATCGTTAGTCTTCAACAGGAAAAAATATAATAGAATACAATAGACAACAAGTTTTAAATCAATATTCGCAGCTGAAATAATAATTCATTAGAAGAGTTAAGTAGAGAATGCAAACTACTATCTTCTATGTATGAATTTTAAAGTTCATCGCCTATTTTTATCCCCAGAACATCAATCAATATATATCCGAGATCAAATATTCATCCTTGCACTACGTGCCAAGGACATTCACCAAATTGGTCATGTTCATCTAAACACTGCTCATCTTCGCACTACGCCAAAGATATTCATCAAAATCATTCATCTTTGCACTACGCCAAAGATATTCATCGAATCATTCATCTTTGCACTACGCCAAAGATATTCATCATAAATCATTCATCTTTGCACTACAAAAGCCAAAGATATTCAATAATATCATCATTTAAGACCGAGGATGATGAAAATATTTTTTAAAGAAACGAATCCAAAGAAACAAAATGACAAGGATTAAGGATTAAGGATTCAGATTTTGTTTTATCCACGCCCAAAAATACCTCAAAAATAATCATAGTGGTGTAAAATTCAAGAATGATCAAAACATGGATACAATCAAAGCTAGTATCCACAATAGATATTTTGACGAAAAGAAAAATTTTCATTTTTCATGAATAAAGTCCGATTCGTGAATAAGAGGTCAGATACGTGAATAAAGGCCGATACGTGAATAGTAAATCCGACACCAAAAGTTCCAAATTTGATAAAAAACTTTCAGATCAATATTTCAAAGATAATGATATTGAAGAAATAATATCATTACGAAAAAAAATAATATCCCTTACCTCGAAAGATCAAGATTTAACCGAATAATCGGATATAGACTATATCTTGAACTTTCACCGAGATAGCAATACTCAAAGTATACTCAAAATACTCACAAGAATACGCGATAATATAGAGAGAGAAAACTTCAGCTTCGTGTGATTTTCAATTCTAACCTAAGCACCTATTTATAGAAATCGCTTAGAACACCAAAGCAGTAAAATTTAATAAAATATTAATATTTATAAAAATATTATACGATTCTTTGAAATCTGAATCTCAGCAATTCACACATGCCAACCTTCTAGAAGAAAATAAAAAAAACGTTTTTCTAATTTAAAATAATTTAAACTTCCAAAATTAATTATTTTGAGCTTCTAACTTCAATAATTCACAATAAATAGCCCTTTTATCAGAAAATTCAATCTCATGAGTTTTTATAGGAAATCCAATTCTCACAACTTTGCGTAAGAAAGTTTTTCTAAATTCCCAAATGTAAATTGACCAAATCCATAAACGGGTGATTTTAGAGGCTATAATCAAATTTCAAATAATAAATGGGGTCCACCGACATGTTTAATATGTTTTAAACATTTATTGCAACAAAAATACTCTTCCTCCTCAGATACTCATATATCCCACATTCGTTGTAAAAATATCACCATTATTATATTATTAAAATATAATAATATATATTTAAATGAATTATTTTATCGTAAAAAGATAAAATTTCAATTTTTAACAATTGTCACATTAAAAATTTTCTCCATCTATATCCACATAAAATCAATATTTTCCTCATCATATGAATCAATAATTAATTATTCACAAATAATATTACGTAATCACAATATCGACAACCAGTGCAGCCTCCTGTGAGCAGGGGCTTTCCAATAAGAATTTCTCCTCATCATGCCAAGCAATTAGTGACCAAACCTCCCTTAGATGTAACTTTCTAGACATTGCCAATAATGTTATCTAATAATATTATTCAGATAATATGAATTATTGTTTCGATAATGAAAAATACCGTAATGACAATTATTAAAACAACAAAGAATATAAAATATCAACGCAAAGAATTATTGAATCAATAAAATAAAACACCGAATAAAGAATTATCGTAAATCATTATTGAGTAGTGCCTTCACGTACGTAAGAGTCAATAATTGGTGCAATACCGCAGCTACCGCTCAACAACGCCAGACATCGTGTTTTAACCACCGGTATTCCAACAAAGGTAAATCTGAAATAACTACGCCAAGCTATTTTTAAACAACTTATATTTGTCATTTTCTTCCTCCAATCGCTTTTCATATGGGCTCACACATGGTCATCATTGGCCATCGCATTTAATATTCCCCGACAAAGACGTAATATTCCACGACCAAACGAATATTCCCCGACAACAATGAATATTTTATAACCACTTGCTTATTTTGAAATATTTATGATTTTACCCGTAATTATCCACATTAATCACATCAACCCTTACTATTTCAAAATAATAATTAGAGGAAATTAAATTTCATTTATTAATTATTTGGGATCTTACAACCTCCCTCCTTATGAAATTTCGCCCTCGAATCGACGACGACTGTGTGTTTCAAAAGATGAGGATACCTCGCTTTCATTTCCGCTTCCAACTCCCTGTGTCATTTCCTCTATAGCATGGTTTCTCCACAAGACTTTAACTTGTGGTATGACCTTCGTATGTAGGACATGCTCCTTCCTATCCAAGATCTTGACAGTACTTCCTCATACGCTAAGTCTTCATTATCTCGTCCTGCTTCTAACTCAATAACGTGATTCGGTCTTTCACATATTTACGGGTACATGATATGTGAAACACATTATGAACACGAGACATACTTGGAGGTAACGCGAGTCTATAGGCTACATTTCCTACTCGGGCCAAGAATTTGAAATGGACCAATAAATCGTGGATCGAGCTTTCCTCTTCCCTAATCTTGTAACTCCTTCCATGGGGCAACACGCAACAATACATGATCCCCTATACTAAATTCCACATCCTTTCGATGAAGATCCGCATAACTCTTTTGTCGATCTTGTGCCGCTTGTATATACGCTTGTCGAATCATTTGGATCTTTTCAGTAGTCATACGTATTAACTCGGTCCCAACAATGTTGCTTCACCCACCTCATCCCAACATATCGAGAGCGACACTTTCGGCCCATATAATGCTTCAATGGGGCCACACCTATACTTGCCTCGATAACTGCTGTTGTAGGAGAATTCCACCAATGGTAAATACTTATCCCAACCGCCTCTTGAAGTCTCAGGACACAGAGTCTTAATAAATCTTCAAGAGTTTGAATAGTCCTCTCTCGATTGTCCGTCTGCTTGAGGATGGTATGCCGAATCGAATCTTAAATCCGCACTCTATAGCTTTTTGCAAGCTAACCCAAAATCTTGAAGTGAATCTTGGGTCACGATCCAAAACTATGGATACTGCATGCCATGCAATCTCACAATCTCATTTACGACATTTGAGCAAGACGCTCAAGGAATAAGTCTCCGATTGGCAAGAAATGAGCGTACTTGGTTAATCTATCAACAATAACCCAAATAGCATTTATGCCTTTGAGAAACCGTGGAAGTCCCCAGAATCGAAATCCATGGTAATGTGTTCCCACTTCCATTTCGAATCTCAAGTGGTTGCAATGGTCCTTAGGCACTTGATGCTCCGCTTTACACGCTGACAAGTTAAACATGTTGAGATAAACTTTGCAATCTCTCTCTTCATATTGTTCCACCAAAATGTATGTCAAGATCACGATACATTTTAGTACTTCCTGATGGATTGCAAATGGTGTATTGTGTGCCTCCATCATAATCTTGTACTTCAAATCGTAATCGTTAGAACACAAAGTCCGGAGTGGACTCAAGTATTCCTTCTTCATCAATTCTCGCCTAATAATAGCTCTTCTTGTACTTTCTTCTTCATATGCATCACCTCCTGCCTGCGGGTTTGAGCAACCTTAACTTTTTCTATTAAAGTTGGCTCTATGCGATATTTGACATCATCGCACTCATTCCTCGATATGATCTTCTACTCAACGCGATCACCTACCACGCTCGCTTTTCCAGGTGATGGTATCAAATAGTGTGGTCGAGTCTTTCAATAGCTCGAGCCAACGTCACGCCAGATGTTAAGTTCTTTTTGAGTGAAGAAATATTTAAGGCTTTTATGGTCCTAATATATCTCCACTTTCTCCCATATAGATAGTGCCTCGCATCTTTAGCGCGAAAACGATCACCGCTAACTCTAGATCATGAGTAGGATAATTCCTCTCATATTCTTTTTTTTGTCGCGAGGCATAGGCTATGACTTTCCCACGCTGCATGAGAACACATCCTAACCCTTTGCCCAAGCATCATCAGAGATAACAAATCCATCCGAACCAGATGGTATTGTTAGAACAAAATAAATAAGTCTCCTTTAAGCTCTTGAAACTCTTCTCGCACTTCTTCGCCCAAACGAATTTTGTATCCTTCCGAGTTAGATGAGTTAATCTGAGTAGCGATTCGAGAAAACCCTTCCACTAATCTCCGATAATAACCAAATTAAGCCCAAAAAGCTACGATTTCACCACCGACTTTTGCTTGTTCCCAACTTTGTATTGCTTCAATCTTCACGTCAACAGATACTCCATGTTTTGACACCACATGCCCAAGAAATGCTACTTCCTCAAGCCGTAACTCGATTTCTTTTAACTTGGCATAAAGCTTGTTTTCACGGGCCTTTGAGTACCAAATTTCAAATGGTGCTCATGATCTTCACGGCTTTTGAAATATATGAGGATGTCATCAATAAAGACAACAACGAATCGATCCAAATACTCTTTGAATACTCTTGCTCATCATATCCATGAAAGCCATAGGAGCATTAGTCAATCCGAAAGACATAACTAAGAATTCATAATGCCCGCATCGAGTTCTAAAGGCGCCTTTTGAATATCCTCGCCTAATCTTCAAATTGATGATATCCGTAATCTAAGATCGATTTTTGAAAAGAATTGTGCTCCTTGCAATCGGGTCAAACAAGTCATCAATACGAGGTAGAGGATACCTATTCTTGATAGTGACATGGTTCAATTCCCCATAGTCAATACAAAGTCGATACTCCCGCCTTTTCTTCTTTACAAATAAAACAGAGCACCCCAAGGAGATGTACTAGATTTAATGAAACCAATGTCCAACAACTCCCGTAGTTGGACCTTTAACTCCTCAAGTTCAATAGAGCCATTCGATATGGGGTTTTAGAAATGGGCTTTGTACCAAGTTCAAGGTCAATAAAGAATTCAACTTCACGCTCTGGGGTAGACCGAAGTTCTTCAGAAATACGCCAGAAAGTTAATAACAACAGAATATTATTCAATTTTGACGTGTCTTTATTCAAATCCATAACATGGGCTAAGAAAGCTTGACATCCGCTTTTTAATAAACGAATAGCTTTATGATTAGATATGACAAAAGGATTGATTTTAATGGTTTAGTTGTTTGAATTCAACAACAAAGTTGTTGTTTAGGAATATGAAAGCTAACAACCTTACGAAAAACAATCAATTTTGGCATGATGAGTAGTTAACCAATCAATCCCTAAAATCACATCAAAAGCAAGTATCTTTAAAGAGATAAGGTCAACAGTAAGATAAGGGTGCCAACATGGATTAGACAAGATTTATAAACAAAGGATGTGATGAAAGTTTCTCCTAACTGAGTTTCCACAGATAGTCAAAGTCTAATTTCTCCTGAGTCAAGTTTAAACGCTGAGCACAAGCAGAGAGAGATAAATGAATGGGTAGCACCGGTAGATTCAGTAAAGTATAAACTTCACAAGAATTTATAAATAGCTTACCCGTGATCACCTCGCTTGGGTTCCTCGATTTTGACCAAATACAACAAACGCCTTCCAGAATCGCTGACTTTGACTTTTCTCGGATATTTTTTTTGAGTCACCGTCCCTCACTAACTAGGTTTCGCCACTGCGCAATCTCGAGCGATATGTCCTTCCTTTCCACAATTATAGCATACCGAACTGCTGTGGCAATTTGACCGATATGTCCTCTTTTCCGTGATTTATAAGATATGACCGGTGGTCGCTTCCTCCCTTGAACCAGCTTGTCACCGCACCGCTGCCTTCACATGGTTGTTGTTGAATCTCCTTTTTAAAATCTCTCCCGACTCGCTTTCTTCTATTTTCATGGCTATGATTACCACCAGAGTGGTTACCATTTTTGTCCGCTTTTTCTTTCTCCACCGATTATTGTTGTTTTGTTGATCGCTATCTCCTAGATGATCCTCGATTGTGGTACCCTACCGACTGCATTTCAGTATCTCGCCTAACAATTGAGCCCTCAAGTAACAACATCCTAATAGAGAGAAAATTTATGAGAGATGAGATATCGACGATGCCGGTTTCAAACCTCTCGTAAACATCCGCTATATACGCTCCTCATTCTCCACCAAATGAGGTGCAAACCGATAACTCGCAAACTTCGCCTCGCATCGAGACACCGCCATGTTGTTCTCGCCTTCCACCTAATAAACTCCACTTCCTTCATATGACGCAACACTTTCGTGAAAGTATTTGTCATTAAATAGTTTCAAATGTCTCCCAAGACATGCCGAAAAGGCCGGATGATGGTACGCTTCACGACTCCCACCAAGAGTCCGCCTCGCCACTTTAACATAAAGGTGGCGAATGGAACCTTCGTTCTTCCGCGGCATCCCAAGACATCGAATATCTTGGTAATTTGCTTGACCCATGTTTCGCCATGATCGGATCCGCTTTCCTTAAATTCGTGGTCCCAACTTCTTGAACTGCTCAATGTGACAACCCGTGAATTGCTATCATTTCTCCTATGTTTTGAACACGAGTCTCCTCGTCTCGATTTTGCATGAACTCGCAAAAAGCTTCTAAATATCCCCTCGCTCATCATCTCGCTTCAAGGTGTTGTTCACATGAGGAACATTGCCACTGCAGCACGCTCTCCTCGCTGGTGAGTACAAAGCCTCTCCACTGGCCTCATTTCCATTGTTAATATTCTCAAATGACATTCTCAAATACCGCCATAAAACAAGGGTTAATTAAGGAAATCAATATATCACATAATATCCCTATATACCGACTAACTATCAAATAAGCTTAGTAGGACACACTAGCAAGGATTTACTCGCCTCCCTCCTCCTAGTTCAATTCCCCGATCTCCGCCAGAGATCATATCCCTAAGCTCGATACCAACCGTGACACCCCCAAAATAGGTCTACATCCCCATTCTCGAAAGTTGTCAATACACTGCATGTAAAACAACTACAACTTTATTATTACAATAGTAAACTGTGAGTTTAAATACGTATATTGCCATCTGCATAATATCCACATACAAATAAATCCTCATCATAATTATTGGTACATTATTTTACAACAATGGTGAGGACTACTAAACAACTCTCCCTAGAACTTTCATTCCATACCCCACTCAGCATCTCGCTATATTCTCGCCTCCCGAGAAGAAAAAATGGAACAAAAGGAAAAGGGTGAGCTCGACTAGCCCAAAGAAAGAATATTATGACTAAGATAATATACAACAAAATTATCGTTAGTCTTCAACAGGAAAAATATAATAGAATACAATAGACAACAAGTTTTAAATCAATATTCGCAAAATGAAATAATAATTCATTAGAAGAGTTAAGTAGAGAATGCAAACTACTATCTTCTATGTATGAATTTTAAAGTTCATCGCCTATTTTTATCCCTCGTAACATCAATCAATATATATCTCGAGATCAAATATTCATCCTCGCACTATGTGCCAAGGACATTCACCAAATTGTCATGTTCATCTAAACACTGCTCATCTTTGCACTACGGCCAAAGATATTCATCAAAAATCATTCATCTTTGCACTACGCCCAAAGATATTCATCGAAATCATTCATCTTTGCACTATCGCCAAAGATATTCATCATAAATCATTCATCTTTGCACTACACAGCCAAAGATATTCAATAATATCATCATTTAAGACCGAGGATGATGAAAATATTTTTTTTAAAAGAAACGAATCCAAAGGAAACAAAATGACAAGGATTAAGGATTAAGGATTCGATTTTGTTTTATCCACGCCCAAAAATACCTCAAAATAATCATAGTGGTGTAAAATTCAAGAATGATCAAAACATGGATACAATCAAAGCTAGTATCCACAATAGATATTTTGGACTTAAAAGAAAATTTTCATTTTTCATGAATAAAGGCCGATTCGTGAATAAAGGTCAGATACGTGAATAAAGGCCAGATACGTGAATAAGAACTCCGACACCAAAAGTTCCAAATTTGATAAAAACTTCAGATCAATATTTCAAAGATAATGATATTGAAGAAATAATATCATTACGAAAAAAATAATATCCCTTACCTCGAAAGATCAAGATTTAACCGAATAATCGGATATAGACTATATCTTGAACTTTCACCGATAGCAATACTCAAAGTATACTCAAAATACTCACAAGAATACGCCGATAATATAGAGAGAGAAAACTTCAGCTTCGTGTGATTTTCAATTCTAACCTAAGACCTATTTATAGAAAATCGCTTAGAACACCAAAAGCGTAAAATTTAATAAAATATTAATATTTATAAAATATTATACGATTCTTTGAAATCTGAATCTCAAAAATTCACACATGCCAACCTTCTAGAAGAAAATAAAAAACGTTTTTCTAATTTAAAATAATTTAAACTTCCAAAATTAATTATTTTGAGCTTCTAACTTCAATAATTCACAATAAATAGCCCTTTATCGTAAAATTGAATCTCATGAAGTTTTTATAGGAAATCCAATTTCTACAACTTTGCGTAAGAAAGTTTTTCTAAATTCCCAATGTAAATTGACCAAATCCATAAACGGGTGATTTTAGAGGCTATAATCAAATTTCAACCAATAAATGGGGTCCACCGACATGTTTAATATGTTTTAAACATTTATTGCAACAAAAATACTCTTCCTCCTCAGATACTCATATATCCCACATTCGCTGTAAAAATATCACCATTATTATATTATTAAAATATAATAATATATATTTAAATGAATTATTTTATCGTAAAAGATAAAATTTCAATTTTTAACAATTGTCACATTAAAAATTTTCCATCTATATCCACATAAAATCAATATTTTCCTCATCATATGAATCAATAATTAATTATTCACAAATAATATTACGTAATCACAATATCGACAACTGTGCGCAGCCTCAGAAAGAGGGGCTTCCCAATAAGAATTTCTCCTCATCAAGCGCAATTAGGTGACCAAACCTCTCCTTAGATGTAACTTTCTAGACATTGCCAATAATGTTATCTAATAATATTATTCAGATAATATGAATTATTGTTTCACAATGAAAAATACCGTAAATGACAATTATTAAAACAACAAAGAATATAAAATATCAACGCAAAGAATTATTGAATCAATAAAATAAAACACCTAATAAAGAATTATCAGAACCATTATCGAGTAGTGCCTTCACGTAAGAGTCAATAATTGGTGCAATACCGCAGCTACCGCTCAACAACGCCAGACATCGTGTTTTAACCACCGGTATTCCAACAAAGGTAAATTCAGAATAACTACGCCATATTTTTTTAAACAACTTATATTTGTCATTTTCTTCCTCCAATCGCTACATGGGCTCACACATATGGTCGCTACTATCAGCATTTAATATTCCCCCGACAAAGATTTAATATTCCACACCAAACGAATATTCCCGACAACAATGAATATTTTATAACCACTTGCATATTTTTGAAATATTTATGATTTTTTACCCGTAGAATTATCCACATTAATCACATCAACCCTTACTATTTCAAAATAATAATTAGAGAAATTAAATTTCAATTTTATTTATTAATTATTTGGGATCTTACATCTCGCCATGTCCAAAGATATTATGACTTGTCCAAGACAACATGCTTCGTCCAAGAGACATCGCGCTTTGTCCAAGACATCACGCCTTGTCCGAAGACATCACGCTTTGTCCGAAGACATCACGCTTTGTCCGAAGACATCACGTTTATCCGAAGACATCACGCTTTGTCCGAAGACATCACGCTTTGTCCAAAGCCAGCTCCTTCAGAGACTTCGGTCTACACTATTTCGACAAGTTTAAGTTCGTCGGGTTAATTTCATTAAGACTTTACTATATGCATACAACCTAAGGGAATTTCTTAATACATGGTCTAACATGACCAAACCCATCATTGGTTCTAAAGCACGCAAGTACCGCACACCCATGGATTTTAGAAGCGTTGAACATGCTCGCTTTTGCGAGTAGCCACAACTTGATTCCGCATAATTTTTAACGATTTCATGCACGAAGGTAAACTTTCTAAACACCCTATATCATGCTAATTCATCATACTTGACCTATTAATCTGAAAAACCGAGAATCAACAAGACTCAAGTTAAGAACGGAGTAGAAATTATACCTTCTCGAGCTTTAACCTTGATATCTCACACACTGATTTGGTAATGCTTAGCAACTAAGAATTCCTTACTCAGATTTCTCCAACACTCTTATCACTAAAACAGACTGCCCTAGTGGCTTGTATTTAAAGAGAAAACATGGACTAGACACTTGCTTTACCCAATGTTGGGATTCATGGTGCAATAGAAATGAACAATGGTTACTTAAGGAGTTGTTCAATCGCTCCATACCAGCCACTTAGCTAGCCATGCATGCCTAGGATTAGCAGCTTGAAAATTTGCGTAAAGGCTACTGTTCTTTGTACTTGGTGACCCTAATTTGGGGACAAGAGAGTAGATCTCAGACATAGACAAGGGGCTAGTCGGTCAGTGCCCACCGCCCCGCCACATTCTAATTTAACCAATACCTTGTACTCTCGCTAACTATTTTGTTGATTCCTAATTGATTCTAAATATCCCAAGTTTATTAGGCTAACTCAAAAGTCCATCAATTAACTTATTGGGCTAGACTCCCAATTTATTATTTGGACTTTAAACATGCAAATACTTAATCATCCTTCACTAAGTCCATCATTGTGTCACACAAGACATTTCATGAACCTATCTTATCGATCATCAACAGCTCAATTTTAATTCAATTGAGTTACTCCCCTCATGCCACGTAAGCATTTATAAAATAAATAATCACCGGCTCTATTTAATTATAATATTAAATCATAAAATTTACGAGTATTACAAATGTTGCATTTATATTTAATGAATGTGTACGAATGCATTTCCTTATTGCACTTAGTGTTTCGCACCATAATCGCTAGGATGCTAGTGCTTCGCACCATAATCGCTAGGATATTAGTGCTTCTTCGCACCATATCTCTGGCTCGATATTAGTGTTTCACACATGTCATCATTTTAATACGATGAGACACGATGTATGTGAATGTATGTTGTGTGGTCCTCCACCGTGAGGCTATCCTGGCCGATGTTTGATTACCGGACTCGTGAGAAGACTAATTCTCCGAGGCTCGTGAAAGGCACCACCCAAATTGCCATACTGAAAAGACCGGATTAACTTCCCGTCAAGTAGATTGCGATGATTTGGGAACCTTCATGCCAAAAAGCCATGAGAGTAACCTAAGATAGGTCAGCCTCTGATAAACCCAAAATGGAGGAAAGTCTCTTCATGTTCTCATTACAAATTACTTGTACTTACATTCCATATCTATCTCCATGTAATGAGAAATTTGAAGAAATGTGTACACATACATATTTTGAAACATGCTACAAACAGCTGACATCCGTTTTGCAGGATAAAATTCCTAAAAAGGACACATCACATAACATGTTATTATACACATCCCCTAAAGACTAAACTATGCAAGTCTTTCGCAGGGAATCAATCGGACCTACTACCCGGTCAAAGTCCAAAATGGCAACAGCCTCATAAATAATCATGTCGTCATCCGATTGCACTAAACTTAATCCAGTTTCGCAAAGAATTCACTGATTAAGCAAACAGATTATGATTTGGTTGTTCTACTAAAAGAATTACACCACCACACAGGTATCGTAAAATACCAGATATGCCGAATCCTCCACGTAAGAGGAATCCTTGGTCATTACCATACCAACTACAAATTGGATACGACTAACAAAACTTATGATGTCGCCATACCACCGGAGATCCGTAATAATCGGTGACATCAAAAAGAAAGTCCTCCAAATGGAGGAAACCATTCGCGCTATCAAAGGAATTGGAACACACGAGTGTTTCATATGTTGATCTGTGTATTTTTCCTGGTGTTCATTATCCAGAAAATTTTAAAACTCCTGACTTTGAAAAATATGACGGGTTAGGAGATCCTTACACACATCTAAAGGTGTCTATTGGAGAACTTGGATCTTATGCAGAGGACAAAAAGCTCAGAATGCAATTGTTCCAAAAGAGTCTAACTGGAGAAGCCCGTTCGTGGTACACAAGATTAGACAACTCCAAATCTATAGTTGGGAAGAGCTAGCACATGCTTTCCTCACTCAATACAAACTTTTCAAACTCGACGGCCCTGACGCAGATCAAATTACCAAGATCAAGAAACAGCCTAACGAGTCTTTCGTAGAGTATGCTCGGAGGTGGAGACGCTTGCTTCCCAAGTCGGGCCTTCCATGATGTAATTAGAAATGGTCATGACTTTCATAGACATACAAGAAGCTCCCTTCTATGAGAGAGTTTTAGCCGGCATCGGCAAACCATTTTCTAAAATGGTCAAACATGGAGAGATGGCTGAGATGGGATTGAAGTCCGGAAAGATTCAAGACCTAGCTGCACTCAAAGCTGTTACTGATCACATCCAATCTGGAAATTATGGGAACAACCCCAGGAAGGTCCATAAAAAGAAAGAGGAAGATGTTTCCCTAATACTACAGGGGCAAAAAGGCAATCAAAACATGCCTATTCAAAGGAGAAACTACACTCCCTTTCAAGCACAGCCCACGAACCCTCCAATACCAAAAGGTGGAGAAATCAAACGCCCTCGAGTGTTTACACCCTTAGGGGATACCCTCGAGAACATTTTAAATCTTCTGACAACACAGAAGAAATTGCGCATCTTCTTCCACCAGCTAGCCCTAATGGACGGGGTTTCAATGCTGCTAGGAAATGTGTTTATCATGCAAGGGCACCTGGACATGATACTCATAATTGTTGGGCCTTGAAACACAAGATCCAGGGCCTGATAGACAACAGAGAGATCGTGGTCACCAAACGAGATCAGCCTCATGTTCAAGACAACCCTCTTCCTCGACACAAAGAAGAAGAGGTCAACATGATTAATTGGAGCAATGGACAGAGTTCCAACTTCAGCTGTGAATCTTCCCAGACCCTCAAAGACGGTGATGACAGATTGGATTATGCCAAGGTCCAGTTTATAATGGAACGAAAGATGAAAGCTCTCTGCAAACAAATTGAGCAATTGGCGGAACTGGTGACTTATCAGCATCAAATGACTCGTCGATTAATCACCCGAGAGCATGCCGCCTCCTACCTATTGTCATGAATATTCCCTCGTCACTTTCAGAAAATGAAATGCTGGAGGACAAAGTGACAAAGAGAGCAAATGCCAAAACCCGTCGGGATTTCGCCAACAAAAGGGAATTCACCTATCGGGGCCAACCTATGGAGGAAATCCTTCACATGTTAATCAATGAAGGAAGGATCAGTTCATTTCTACCTCCGATCAACCCCCGTTCAGGACGGTACAACTCTGATGGAGTGTGTCAATATCATTCCCAGTCTCGCGATCACAGCATAGAAGAATGCTGGGCACTCCGTCACCTTATTCAAAATCTAATCGACAGTGGTGTACTACGCCTGGTAGATAACAACACTGTGTTACGGGCTAGTGAGGATTCAGGTCCTACTAAGTGGAAGAGTGTGGTAGCAGTCATATCCACTGACACTGATGGGGTTAGCAAATCACTCGCAATGCCAATAATTCAACTCAAAGGAAGAAATAATCCTTTGAAAGTGGCCGCTCCCGAGCCAATCAACTTGTCGTGCAGAGCACAATATCCTATTGTTAGCTTGTGCAAAGTTCCGTGGAGTTATAGAGAAGGTGAAGGATCCACCTCACATACAACTGCTACAGTGTCGAAGGAAAATCCACTGTATCTTCCCCAACGGGTGATGAAGCCTACCATCAAATCAAAGGGGAAAATACCCACGGAGAAGATTAAAAAATCCTCCGCGCTATGGGTCATAATGAAGCTACGGTGGTTTTAAGCTTGAAAGAAGCTCCATAAAAAATATCAATTTTGGACTTGGTCCTAACTTCCGAGAATCACCGGAAGGTCTTGTTAAAGGTTTTAGAAGAAGCCTATCTCCCGACATCGGTCGATACGGAAAAGTTTCAACATCTGTTTGATCACATTTTCAACGACAATGTGATATCCTTCACTGATGACGACATACCGCCCGAAGGGACCGGTCATTGCAAGCCGTTGCACATTGCGGTCTTGTCCTCCAAATATATGGTAGCTGGAGTCTTAATAGATGGAGGTTCCTCTCTCCATATCTGCCCATACGCTACCTTGGTGAAGATGAATATCAATCTTAACCAAATTCGGAGTAGCCATACTATCATCAAAGCCTTTGATGGAGCCCGATGAAATTCGGTCGGAGTAGTCGAGCTGCCAATCGAAATTGGTCCTCACACATTCGGCGTATCTTTCCATGTGCTCAAGATAGATTCGGGATACAACCCGCTTTTTGGGGCGACCTCGATTCATATGGCGAAAGCGCCCCTCCACTCTTCACCAACAGTTAAAATACATTATCAACAACAGCCTGGTCACAGTCAACGCTAAACCAGAAATTCCTTAGTACGGAGACATGCCATTCATCAATGCCAATGCAGATGTAGAACCAGTCAGTTTTCATGCTTTGGAAATAAGCAATACCCAATACCATGCTATTGGAGCGCCATTGCCCGAACCTAAGATTTATGTCGAGGTAATGTCGGCTACTCAAGAAATGATGTTGTTGGGTCATAAGCCAGGACAAGGGTTGGGTAAAGATTGCCAAGGTATCAGGTACCCAATTCGCTTAACCAGGCAAACTGGAACAGCTGGGCTAGGCTATTCTGCCAGTTCTAGTCACAGGAATCCTCATAAACATCCGCAGATTCCTTCAGCTTTAACCATGCGGCGTTTATCTTCGCCTTCAAACTCTGAGTTAGCACAACCTCCGATAAAGGTGCCAGCCAAGGTAATGGTTATGTTATTTCCCAAGCCGGTACCGGTGAAGGAGAAAGAAATCTTTGTTCCAAATCCCGCAGTGGAAGAAGAGGAATGAAGAATCAAGCAAGACGTCATACGGATGATGTCCCAGATATCGCATCATCGCTCATGATGAACATACCAACAGATACACCCTGATGATGATTGCCCGGACATAATGGCCATCATTCGGGACAAGGAGGATGATGACAATCCTCCATCATCAAGGGTCCACCGGACTTTGCCTCTTGCCAATTGGAGCAAAGATTCCTCGTGATAGTCGTTGAGGTAAAGCGGATGAAACTCTTTACGCCTGTAGATATAATAACTGATTACTTTTCTCATGGATTAGCAATTTATTTTTCCAAAGATATGCTAACACTGTATGATCAACACATTTCATATATACTAAGTGAAAGCATATTTTGTTTCGTGACTCAATTTAGATGTGCATGTATTGCCGACATTTGTCTGGTGCCTCTTCTCCACAAGGATTGTACCTTTGATGTAGAGATGAATTCAGCCTTGATGGATATACAGGATGACATTGAGGTGCCTCTAGAAATTCAAGAATGGGTCAAAGACAAACCCAAACCCAACCTTGATCAAACCACTTCTTTCAATCTCGAAACCTTAGAAAGCCCTAAGTTAATCCATATTGGTTTAAACCTTACCCCAAACCAACAGAATGACATGGTTACGCTATTAACCTAATTCCAAGATGTGTTTGTATGGTCTCATGAAGACATAGTGGGTTTGTCCACTGACATTGTCCTTCACCGCCTTCCCATTAAAGAGGGATTTAAGCCAGTCAAGCAAAAGATCAGGCGATTGAAACCTGAGTGGAGTTTAAAGGTGAAAGAAGAAATTGTGAAACAATTTCAAGCTGGCATCATAATGGTGTCTACATATCCTGAGTGGATATCCAACATTGTGCCCGTGCCTAAACCTGGAGGGAAGGTGCGAGTTTGCGTGGACTACCGGGACTTGAACAAAGCTTGCTTAAAAGATAGCTTTCCCGTCCCATTTATCCACATTCTCATCGACAATCTCAGCTTAATACGACATATGTACTCTTTGGTTGATTGCTTTATGGGTATCATCAGATCATGGTTGCCGAGGAAGATCGTGAGAAGACTGTTTTCATCACTCCTTGGGGAACGTTTTGCTATAGACGGTTGTCATTCGGCCTCATCAATGTCGGAGCCACCTATTAACGAGCTATGATGGCTCTTTTCAACGACTTAATGCACAAAGAGATCGAGATATACGTGGATGACATCATTGTCAAGTCCCGGAAGGAGGATGACCATATAGACCATCTCAAAAAGTTGTTCAATAGGTTGCGTAAGTACAACTTGATGTTGAATCCAGCTAAATGCGCCTTTGGTGTTAAATTAGGCAAGTTGCTAGGATTTCTAGTCAGCCACAAAGGGATTGAGCTGGATCCTGCCAAAATCCAAGCCATCACGGAAATGCCCATTTCTCAGACAGAGAAGGAAATACAGGGATTTTTGGGAAGAATCAACTTCATTAGCAGATTTATCTCTCAACTCACAGCAACCTGTGAGCCAATTTTTAAGCTATTAAGGAAGAACTCCTCCATGAAATGGAATGATGAGTGCCAGAATGCCTTCCTTACAATAAAGAAATAGCTAGTTAAAGCTCCTGTGTTGGAACCACCCAGGGATGATGTTCCCCTGTTCATGTACCTGTCCGTAAGTGACAGTGCCATGGGCTGCATGCTGGGACAGAAAGACGATAGAGGCCAAGAACGAGCTATCTATTACCTCAGTAAAAGGTTCAGCAGTAGTGAACACAAGTACACTCTGATCGAAAAGACGTGTTGTGCTTTAGCATGGGCTTCCCTGAGGTTACAGAATTACCTCCATGGTCACACAACACATCTCATATCCCGCATGGATCCTCTCAACTACGTGTTCAACAAACCTATGTTAAATTGTCGGCTGTCCAGATGGAAGTTGATCCTACAACAATTTGATATCGTATATGTGACTTAAAAGTCCATCAAAGGTCAAGGAATTGCGGATCAACTGGCCGCCGCACCTTCAGGGGATTTCAAGCCCTTGGAAACATATTTCCCTAATGAAGGAGTAATGACAGTGCAGTAACACCATCAATATGATACGCGCCAATCATGGAAGATGTATTTTGATGGAGCTGTTAATATGGAAGGTTCTGGAGCTAGAGCAGTCCTAGTATCTGATACGGGGGAGCAGATATCCGCTGTCACAAATTACAGCTTTATCGGACCAACAATACATTAGTGAGTATGAAGGCGGTCTCATGGGGCTAAAACTTGCCTGTTCAATGGGCATCAGGCAGTTAACTGTCTTTGGAGATTCGGAGTTGGTAATCAGACAATCCACCGGAATCTATCAAACCAAGGAACTACATTTGTTGCCTTACCATCGACAGGTTTTGAAGATGGCTTTGGAGTTCAAAGAAATCTCCTTTCTACACATTCCTCATAATAGGAATGACTTTGCGGACGCATTAGCAACTTTGGCCTCCTTGATTCAGATATCGACAAGGAACACTTGTCGAAAGTCACAATTTCCACGCACAAGGCCCCAAAATTATGGGAATTACGTTGGAGAAGTATCGGATGAGCTACCTCCCATCCAACATCCTTGGTATCAGCATATCAAGGAATATCTACGAGATGGATCTACACCCGCTGAGGCGAGCCCGACTGAGAAAAGGCGGATCCATAGACTTGCTATGAAATTCTACCTGAGTGGAGATGCGCTCTACAAAAGAGATGCAGGACTAGGTCTCCTCAGATGTTTAGACAAAGATCAAGCCCAAAGGCTTATGGATGAAATCCATGGTGGAGTCTGTGGCCCCCACATGAGTGGCTCCCTCCTTGTCAAAAAAGTCCTCGTGATTCGACATTATCAGCTATCTCTCAAAGCTGATTGCAATGACCACGTCAGGAGATGCTATCAGTGCCAGATTCATGGGAATGCTATACATGTCCCTCCACGGGAACTCCACAATATGAGTTCACCTTAGCCCTTCTCAATGTGGGGAATGGACGTTATCGAGCCCATCGAGCCTAAAACTAGTAATGGTTACCGGTTTATCTTCACCATGATCGACTACTTCACCAAGTGGGTAGAAGCAGCTTTCTTCCCCAGGGTTACTAAAGAAGTCATCATTGCTTTCATCAGAAACAATGTCGTTTGTCGATACGGACAACCAGAGGTGATTGTGTCAGATAATTCCAAGAACCTCAACAACAAAACGATGGAGGAATTATGCAGTAAATTCCACATCAAACATCTCAACTCTATCATCTATCGTCCAAAGATGAATGGTGCGGTTGAAGCGGCTAACAAAAACATCAAGAAGATTATGCAAAAGATGTCTGCCAACCACAAAGATTGGCCTGACCTATTGCCTCTGACTCTGTTAGCCTATATAACCTCAATGCGTACTTCCACTGGGGCAACCCCCTATGCTTTAACCTATGGGATGGAAGCAGTACTCCCTATAGAAGTTGAAATGGAATCCCTCAGAGTGTTGATAGACGCTCAGCTAGATGAAGACCAATGGGTACAAGACATGTATCACCAATTGTCTCTAATAGACGAAAGGCGAACCGCAGCTATCTTCCATGGTCAAGAGATATCGAAGAAAGGATCGCCAGATCCTACAATAAAAAAAAGTCCAGATCTGGCGGCTTAAAACAACATGACTTGGTTTTGCGTAAGATTCTTGACAACCAAGATCAAAGCTAAAGGAAAATTCGCTCCTAACTGGGAAGGCCCGCTTATTGTCAAAGAAGTATCGACAGAGGCGCCTCTCAGTTGCAAGAAATGGACGGCGATGAATTTCCACAACTTATCAACTCGAGACGTCGTGAAACGGTACTATATGTCAAGTAATTCATAAACACCACAGTGTTTGGACCATCGTGATCACCAGTCATTCCGGTTCTTTAACACTTTGCCACCTACAACTTTCCTACACTTTGCCCCTCAGGGAAAAATACTTTTCAAGCCAACAGCCTGGCTCTCCTTTGCGTTCCTACGACTTAGGTCATCCCACCACGGATTGAACCTCTCGCGCTTGCAGTTTGGCTACCCATACATGGAATCAAACTTCCCATACCTGCAGTTTATCCTCAACCTAGGATTAAACTTTCTCCTCCTCGCACTCTAACCTGCACATGGGATTACGCTTTTCTTCTCGCCCTGAGGGGCGAACTACGTCGACCTGATATCCTCTTCAATAGGAGTATGTAGGCAACCATTTCATATGGCCCGGTCACAATAAAACAAAAACAACAAAAACATTTCTACCATATTCTCCACACAAAAACAACAAAAAACATTCCTACACCATTTCTGCCATACACAGCATTGAACCTCTTACACCAGGTTCGAACTACGCAGACCTGATCTCCTCTTCAATAGGAGTACGTAGGCAGCCATTCATGGTACGGTCTCACCCCCTACCAAAACACAAACCCTTGTCAGTTGGTACTAGGATCATCCTTCAATCCACTACATTTCATTTGGCTTCAGACCAAAGGGATGGAATTACCTGAACTCCTCCCAAATAGGAGATTCGGCGACCATCAAAGCTGCGGTCATACCTTGAAGAGAAACACCCATCCATAAGAGGTAGAATTAACTAGGCTTCTCCTAAATAGAAGTACTGGCGACCATCTGTGGTGCGGTCAATCTCAGAGAGGAAAGCCACACTCCTCTCCACATTTCCATCTAGAAACCAGTCCCAAGACACCAAAGATGGTAGGGATACATAGAGATCGATGATCCATTCTGAACTATCCAGAGACAACTCAATGTCCATCCATCCAGGAGCAATTCAGAATACATCAAGACCACAAGCCCTGAAACAACATGCAAAATATCAAGCAAGTATTCAGGCATATCTAAAAGGGAAGTGATCCAAAAATATATTTCCATGTCATATATATAATGTTGTTTGATGTATAGAATGTAAACTGTACATGACAAAATGGCTAAGCTAGTCTGTGCAGGAAAATACAAGTGCATCTACAAGTCAGGGTATATGCGAGCTAACAAGCCCAACATGGCGTCCCTCTCAGAAGAAGGAGGCGAAGCTGTGGTCTACTGTACGAGAATATCCACACGACCCAACAGATCTGCAGCCATCTACATAGTGACCATATAATCATCAATATATGCGCTCATCTCTGTGATCATGCCAGTGGTAAAGGACCTCACCGCAAATTATCTTATCTGTGGATGTGACTACATCCCTGACGGATATAGCACTATCCCGCTTAACTATCATCGCATCTCTCGGGCGATATGGCCTCATCCCACTCAACAACAAATGCATCTCTCGCGATCTAATGCCTCGCCTCTCTCTAATAGAGTCAAGTCTCTCCCATCAAGGGCGATCAACATCATAGATCGAGCCCGATCTCTCTCAAAGGTCATCAAATGAAGACTCGCTCTAAGCATCGCGTCTTTAGTGTCTTTGAATCACAACCGTCTTCGGTACTAGGAGAATCCTAAGAAATGTTGGCAACCCAAAGAAGAAAGCTCCTCCTCGATGTAGGTATCGATATCCTCCATGGGCTCTACATCGTCGACTCACTATCCAAGATCTGCAGACATCTGCTGCAAAAACAATACTCGCAGAACAACCTGGATGGTGATCGATGTAAAAAAAGCTACCTCTCACCGATCCCAACAAGCATACACACGGATCGGTCCTCTGCCGAGAGATATCGAGAAGTTTGAATCTCAACCTATCGCCCCACCGAAAGGATGAAAATCTCGAACCGGGTCGAATCATGACATAACGGCCCAAAGGTGATAAGTAGTCACGCCCTCAAGCCGACCAGAGGGAGGAAGTCCATGCCCGCGTGGGTAATGAAGTCAGTATGATGAGCAAATCCCCAGAAACACGGCAATATATGCTGAATGGATCTCTGATATCTGCCAAAAATGAGGACCAAGACAGGGCATCTATACACTCCGACGGCTGAAAGGAATATGACATAGCTACATCATGGGTGAACCAATACCCATGCCTGTCAGGAATAAACATATGAATGATATTCCTATTTAATATATGATTTGATTATGATATATATATGAATGAATATGCAAGTATGCTTGCATGAAGAAAAGCTATAAAGTCTAGATAATAGAAATATATGTACAAGGACTTAGAATGAATTGATCAAATATGTTAGGTTGATCCTACATAAGCAAAACAGCTTTGTGAAGTCCTTAAAAAGAAATGATGTACAAGGACTATAAATATAGAAAGACCAAGCATGTTAGGTTGATCTTATGTTGTAATAGATAGGCTTGTCTGATCGTCGAGCACTGCACCAAAAGTCGTAGTCTGCTAGGAGAGTCAGAGTCAACTCGGGAGCTATCGAGACAGAATAGGAGTATGCAAGATAGTGAGATCTCGGAGTTCGTAAACTTCCAGGGGAAACGAAGAAGGATCGTAGTGTGTCGAGAAGCGCTTCCTCGGGATCGTAGTGTGCAGAGGAAGTCACGTTCAGAATCGTAGAGACAGCCTGTCTACAAGCCGAACGACCATCTGCCGAAGCCAAGTATGAAACATAGACTACACTCAGAGTCGTAGAGTCTAGCAATGCCAAAGCCAATACAAGGATCGTGAAATACACTCGAGATCGTAGAGTCCACCGAATGAATGCAGAGATCGTGAGTCGGGCAAGATCGATGAAGACAACAAGCACAAGGCGTAAAATGGTGGAGTGTCAAGATCGATCTCGGGGATCGTAGTGTCTCAGACACCAAGTTTCAATCGTAGAGTGCGTAACTACGACTCAAAAAGAAGTGCTCATAATGCTAAGTCAGGATCGTAGAGAAGATACGGTTCTGAACGAATGAGCACTCCCAGAATATCGAAAGGTACGAAGCCTCTGATTGGCACTGCAAAGATGCAATCCACAGTAAGGGAACCAGAGAGCACTCAACGAATGACATGTAGGCTAGCAGGAGAACTAAGCAACAATCCAATCAGCATCAAGATTAAGTTGAAAGGCCATTTGATGAGTGAGTTTTATACCCATGAATTGGATACATTCGGGCTTAATTTATTGTTGTTCTTAAGTCTTTTAGGATATTTTTATGTGTTTGTGTCTATTCATGCATTTTTTATGTTATTTTATAGGAATTGGGACAAAAGTTACATGGATCGATGTTTGGGGTGGCTAGATTCGCGTTTTCGGCTTGCCATTTGCATAGCAGCCACTTCGGAGCCAATTTGACTATAGCTCCTGAAATTATTTCGACAAACTTAAAGAATGAAAGTTGTAGATCTACTTCTCCTCTTTCCGTAACATCTTGAATCATCAAAATCGGAGTTCGGACGAAGAAGTTATGGCCATTTTCCCAAAGGACGCTTGAGCAGAAAATGTCGATTTTGGGCAGCCAAGGGCGCCCATTTTTGGTTTATGCTCAAGTCGCAAAGGGCGCTTAGGGGGCGACTCAATGCTGCTTGCTCAAATAACAAGAACCTTTGGGGAAGGGTTTGGTGCGGCTCGGACGTGTTTTGGGCGAATTTTGACACCTTTTGACTCCAAATAGGATTGGGTTTGTTCCTAAGCTAAAATTGGACTTGTAACCTATAAATACATGATGTAAGGCATAAAATAAGAGGAGATTACATAGCTTAGCCTAGATTAAACACTCCTTTAGATTAGAAAATAACCCTAGTTCTTATTAGTTTTGGAGATTGAAGCAACTTGGAGACCATTGAAGATCAAGAGCAAGAAGCAAGAGGGAGCATCGATTTATGACAACAGCATTCTATTCTCTTCTCTCATCTTACTTTTATCTTTTGATGTCTATTCGCCAGGATTCTTGGTTTTAATTCATTAATTATGAACTAACTATTTTTGAGATTTCAATTGAACTTTTTATGGCTATGAATTAGTTATTCATTATATTCTAATTATTTATGTTAAAGTGAGTTGTTTATCTTGCCTTATGCTTATTGATTAATTATCCGATCAAGAATTACTTTGTTACTCTGTAAGGAATTGGAAGAGGAATTCTAGGGTTAGAATCGGGCATGATATCATGTGACTTAGTTATTTGCATGATGAATAATTAGGTTTGTGAATTGAATGGAAATATCTGTCACGCATGTAACACATAAGGAATTGGGATTGGAAAGAGTTTAATTCAATTGTTTTGCATAGGAATATAGCAAGATTAATCTGGATTAAATAGAAGGTAATTGATCACTTGGAAAAGGACTTTTGGTATTTGAGAATTCATGTTAACAATTCAGTAGGCATAATAATTGGGATAATTGGATAATTGATTTATAATTCATAATTGGGGATATTGAAGTCTTAATCTTTATATATTTGAATTCATTCGTTAAAATCTTAGTTTTAATTAGTTAATTTAGTTTTCTTAATTAGAAAAAACACGATTTGAGATTGTTTAAATAAAATTGATTTGGTTAAGAGTTAGTATTTGGTAATTTTTATTAAATAATTCCTCGTGGGAACGATACTCTACTTTCACTTTATTACTTGTTGACCGTGTATACTTGCACGTATTCATTGATTGCGAAATCGATCAACACCATTCGTTATGAAGTCTTCCACAAGATGATTCAAAGAAGACTTCAGCAGCTAACTAAGGAAAAGTCAGCTAATGCAGTTGCTGACAAGAAAACAGAAGACAACGACCTTGGAAGTAACCAAGATCGTAGTGTTTGCCAAATAAAGAAGGGACTGATGGAAAGTGAACCAAGATACTGGTCAGCCTCTGAAAAGCAAGGCTAAAGTGATTAAGTGTCGTGTCAGATCATTGATGATAAGTGAACGGGAGATCACAAGGAGAAAGTAAGCTGGACGCACCACAAATCAAGTGTCTTAATATTCGAAGGGGACCAGACAAGGAATCGTGCCATCAAGATCTCGAGAACTGCCAAAGCAAATGTAAGTATCAAGCACTCCATAATACAAGGAAGGGGTTTCACATTGAAGATCCAATCAACACTCTTCCAGATCGTAGTGTTAACTCTACCAACCAACGAGCAACACTCAACAAGACACTACAATCAGGTCCTTGAAGACATGCATCAGAATCGTAGAGTTCAAATACCTGAAGACTGAAGCATTGGCAACGGTTCAATCTGAAGAGTAATATTCGAACAAGTGCTTATTGAGAGCATCAATGCAAAAGGAAAACCTCCGATCTAGAAATCGGAGAGATAAAGTCTTCAACCCGCCCAAAGACAAGAAAGTGATACATCCGACAGGCGGGTGAAACAAAGAGACCTGCAGCAGGTCGTAAAAAGTATGACATGACACATCAAGCGGTCTACCTCAAGCAACTCGAGATCTGCGAAGACATTTGAATAGCTTCCAACGGCTACTTCCCAATGGAAGAATTGGGAAGATGTATAAATGTAGAAGAGTTTCAAAGATCAGAGGCTACTGGAGTTGTGAGTTTTGGAGAGAAGGTGGACTGATCGAATCAAGTGATAGTGAGTCCAGAGGCTCACTCTATGATCCACCAAGAACACTCAAAAGTCGATCATCAAGAAGTAGAAGTGTGAGTTCTACTATGTAGAAGTGAGAGCTCTACTACATGAAGAGTGTTCTGAATCACGAGAGAAAGAAGAGCATCATGCCATCCGGATGTCCATCATGGGAAGACTCTAAGTACAACAGAGAAAAAGCTTACTACGGTCAACTTAGCAAGTCCATCATGGGAAGGCATCGAGTAGCAAGAAGGGAGATCACAAAAGCCATCTTGGTGTCAAGCATGAGAAAGCTTTTAAGTACCATGCGTAAGAGCTTACAAATCATCTTAGAAGCCTCTCATATGCGTACCATCAAGTACCAAGGAGAATGATCTTCAAGGCGCTTCATCAAGGGTCATCCGAGAGTAGTTGAGCAACCTAAGAAGTCGAGCATCATGCAACACTCAACCGCTTCTTCAAGGATGATCAAGCCAAGTCGCTAAGGATAGAAGATGTTCAGAGCATGAAGACATCTTAGCAGCTCAGCACCGACTCCAAAAACAACAAACAAACAACTCAACGAAGCCAGGGCCTGAGGGGTCCTTGCCCAAAGGGACTAAATGAAGCAGGGCCTAAGGGTCCTTGTCTGGAGGGACTGTCCTTGTCCGGAGGGACTAAACAAAGCAGGGCGAAAGGGTCCTTGTCCAGAGGGACTAAACGAAGCTCTAAACCTGTTGGGCTTGAAGAGTTCCTAGGGAACTAGAAGAGTCCCAAGGCTGCTGGCCTTGAAGAGTTCTTAGTGAACTGAAGTCCCAAGGCTGCTGGCCTTGAAGGAATCGTAGAGATTTAGGGTCTTGCCTTCCTTAGTGGAAAATCTCGCTAGTTGAAAGCGTAAGAGTGGATAGGAGCTTGAGTCTCAAACCACTTAAAACCTCTTGTGTCTTTTACATTATGTCATTTACATTATGTCTATAATCACATGTATGTTTTACCTCGCCATAACTAAACTAACCCAATGAACATTGTACGATAATTATGAATATATTAATGAAGGGAATCTTTTACTTATTCATTGTGCTTGAAAAAGATTCTTATGTTTGTCATATACTCTAATATGAACAATACATCATAAACCGTAAAAAGTATTTGAAATAAAAAGGATTCAACCCCCCTTCTAGATCTATTGTGCCTCTCGAACTAACAATTGGTATCGAGCAGGTGTTCTCATGATATATTCAAAAGCTAATCGCTTTGAGTCCGATCCAAGGCACCAACATTGTTCTAAACTTAGTTTAGTAGTAAGTAACTTGTTATATGCAGAAGAGCTCACACGTTGGAAATATTGTGTATAGGTAAAAATGTGTATACACCTGAAGCTACTCAGATTGGTCCATATCCTCGATTGCTATATCAACAAGACCAATCCTAGCCTGCAGTCAAGCTTGTAGTCTGAAGACAAGAAGAGAGAAAGAGAGCAAGAGACATCAGTGACAAAGAGTAAAGCATTCATCAGTCTGAAAGATGAAGAGGTCACGCGTACTAAGAAATGCTGATCGAGAAGAGAAAGAAAATCTTCTCAAACTTATGAGTGACCAACCAACAACTGGGTGCTATCTTTGTAAACTCAAAAAATGTCAAAGATCTTAATGCTACGATTCTATTGATCTACATCTTCAAGACCACAACTGATTGATGAAAGGCCAACAAGAGCATTAAGCTGTCAGGAGCAAAAGTAAAGACATGCACATCAATACCTAAACTCAGTATATCTTCAATAAATGACTGTTTCATAACTGATAGTAAAAAGGTACGGTTCCTCACTATTATAAATGTACATCATTATTGCATTTTCTTATGAACTATAACAGTATTTTGTCAAGGAGTCATAATCTACCTAAAAAGGTGAAGAGAGAAAGTAACATGAGGATGGAAACTCAAATGACTACAAATTTTCTCTCTATCCAAGTTTTAGGTTGAAGATGATATCTTGAAGGAAGTCTGAAATGGGTTATAAGAGCATCACAGACCTAATGAACGTTTTGTGAAGTAATCTTTGCTGATGGGTTAGTATGTATGTACAAGCCTATGTTATAAGTATTTGACAACACACAGAGCATGATCAGTTCTGCAAGAGGATCTTGCTGATTTGTAGAAACTGACCACCTCAATGAATCAACAGGATACTCCTAAAATCGTGGAGCTAATTCTCACTCTCTGAACACTTAAACATTGTGAACATAACCCAGTGAATGATGAAACCATCATAGATAGAAAGTGTGTTATTAAATGTCAAATCACATACATTCACCATCATGCATCTCAAAATATATTATCATAAGATAGTTGCATGTATGGATATGTCTGTTGATGATAAATATGATGATTATCCAAATAAGAGGAACAGGGGTTAGAAAACTAACTCCAAGACCCATTTAACTATGGGTACCAAAAATAGAAATATATTTAAACTCGCAGTATTTGGACAAATCGACCACACTAAGGAATGATGAAGCGAAGACTTCACCAAGAAGATACAACCAAAGAAGGTAAAGTCGAGGACCTGCTTCGAAAATGAGTCCGATAAAGTTCCTATATGTTCAAGCCTATCCTTGAAGACCCTCTGAGCTAACCGGAATGGAGCTCACATGGCTGCACATCTGTATATGAGAGCATGCCATGAAATAGAAGATAAAGAGGATTCTATGTGCCCATATTAAGAAAGATATGCTTTATGGAAAGGATCCTCAAGGGAAGCTCACAACAGAAGATCATTGAGCTTAAGACAAAAGGAGTTCTTTATGAAGCAGAACTTTTCAAAATAAAGGATCGACAAAGAAGACTACGTCAGAAGTAGTCATGTCAAATGATCGTAGAGTGATCAATCTCGAAAATACTCATCTCTACGATACAAGGAAAAACTAAGCAACGATGATGATTCCATCCGAAGATAAATGTTGGGCGACCTTCAAATAAACATGAAGAAGGAATCACATCTATCCGAGAAGACAAAGATCAACAATGGGGAGCAAAGATCTCATTAAGAATAACAAAGACTATTAAACCTGAAAGAGATGTACCAGCTACAGAGTCCCAAAACTTTGTGGCTGATGAACCATATGAAGATCCATAGTCAGTAGGAACGTCTTAAATCGTAATACTGATAACCCTTCAGCCACCCAATCCATAATCGTGAAGTTCCTACGATCAAACACATGATCATAGTGTAAGAGCAGAAGGACACCACGATTTTAGCAATGCAGATATCCAGAGCTGGTAGAAAGACCTCCCCATCAGAAAAGGTCTAATGAGATGTCATTGAAAATCACTGTCTTAGTATTTCATCTGGAAAGCGCCTCAGGGACAAACCTGACCCTTAGCTAACTCTAAGAGGTTGGCCCTTCCTGAGCTACCTTATCCCAGAAGGAATGCTTGATCTAGTTCATCTCAAAAGAACCAAGTCAGTCAATGATCGTAGAGTTGAACTTGAAGAGGACTAAACGATTGTAGTACAAACTCAACGATCGTAATGTTGTCTAAACGATCGTAGTGCAACCTCAGCGACAGAAGAAGACAACTCAACTATCGTAGTCCTACCAAAGGGTATTCTAGTTCAAGGAGCATGAAGAATGAGACATCTGCTAAGCCATTCAAGTTGAGGAGATAAGTTCAATACATCGATTGATTGAGCTATCTTTGCATCATCAAGTAAGGAGGAAAGACGGCCATCCATCGTAAGAGCATCCCGTAAATTGATCGTTGAGTAAACAAATGAAATCGTAGAGTCTATAGCTATCTCATCATGTTACTCTACGAATCAAAAGGTCAACGGTCAAAGCCACGTCAATTAAACGTCCACTCCTCTAATAACTGAAAAGTTATGGGGAGTTACAGCTCATTACTGGGCAACGTGCAACCAATGGACAGTTGACACATCACTAAGTATGCAGAGTTAGAAGGAACTTCCATAAAGACAAGTTCAAATTTGCAGACAGTTACCAAAAGATATCGAACCTTTCTCCCTCCCATTTTCAAAACCCTAGAAAGCTTTTCAAGAGCAAAATCAGTTAACCTTCCAGAGTCTAACCAAATCTTAGTCAGCCATCTCGCATAATCTCTCTAAATCAAACACCCACAGTCTTCGAACGATTCAAATGGAGAACTGGCAAGTTATCACCGGCATTCAGCTTGGAACCAAATCGTTTGCAAATTCTGAGAAGAAGTTCAGGGACGTCCTTAGACTCGTAAAGGAAGCTGGGTTTTCAGAATGTCTCGAGGCGAGTACTCGTGTATACATTGACCTGGTTAAAGAGTTCTACTCAAACATCTCCATAAACTCTGGAACTCTATCTACCAAGGTTAAAGGTCAGATTCTGAAGCTCATCAACCCTTGTATCATCAGCTGTCTCGTCAATGCCTAGGGTTCCCTAGCCAAGGGCTGAAGAACCTTGAAGATGTGAATGTTGAGCAAGTGAAGGAGTTGATGGGATATCAAAGAAACTCTAGCTTCAAAGATATGAAGAAGAAGGAATTCCCTGAAGAGTATGAGTTCCTAGCTGAAATTGTAGGAAAGTGCATTCTGTGCAAAAACACTGCACATGATACGGTGATTGATCAACAACTGAAGATTATGTCAGCTATAGTGCTGAAGAAACAAATTGACTTTGGAGCAATTTTGTTTGATCATATCTCTAAGTGGGTAGAGAAGGCTGAAAAGAAACCACTGACCAAAGTGTTTCATGGAAGGCTGCTGAGTATCATACTGAAGAAAAAGCTAGGTGGAAAGATCAAGGATGATGAGGGAGAAGCCCTGAATGTGCACAAAGTAATGTCTCCATAGTTATTTGAAAACTGGAAGAAGAACCCCAAGGAGAACAAAAGGCTAACAGCTGGGAGCAGCAGTAGAGCCTCTGCAAAGAAGAGGAAGATAGTAAAGGCAGAGAACTCTGTGTCCAGTGACTCTGAAGCAGCTGAAATCACACCAGCCAGGAAGAAATCAAAAGTGGTGAAAAGAGCTGGTGAAGTGAAGAAATCCTGAGCCCCACCAAGGAGAATCTCCTCCTTGAACAAAGATAAGGAAGAAGAAGCCCAAATCACCGAGACCACAAAAAGAAGAAGCAGAAAGTTGCTTCAAGGGCCATCAAAGAAGAAAGCTAAGTCCCCACAACAAGATTCGTAAAATGAAAGTGAAGCTGATGTGATGGAAGAAAAGTGCTCAAGCCCCATGGCCAATTCTCAGAGAAGCAACTTTGATGAAGAAAAAGGAATTTAGAATGATCAAAGTGCATCCCCAAGTGCAACTGCCCCAACCTGCCCAGAGAATGGGTCAAAAAATACTATTCTAGAAGAGGAAGAAGAACATGTCCCCTCAATCCAAGAAAGCTCTCATGATGGTTCAGAAAGTGATGAGGCCAAGAAAGAAGAGTCCGCCTTCGCCAAAGGTGATCTTCAAAGAAGTTTATCTGATGAGCAAATGGAGTCAGAGACTAAAAAAGAAGAAGAGTCTGTCTCTCCAATAGTTGAACCTCTACGAAGAAGGAAGAGCTACAGGCTGCAAGCCCAGTTTGCCTCCAAAAGGAACAATAGCCAATCAAATGCCATCATTGAATTAAGTGATGATGAATCAGATCCCAGTGAGGAAGATGTCAAGAAGAAGCCAGCAGTGAAGAAGAAGTATCTAAGGAAAGTCTTGATGAAGAAAGTTCAGATAATGAAATTCAGCAAGAAGGATTCTCTGTTGGAGATGATCAAGAAGAGTCTGAACATGAAATGCAACAAGAAGATGATCCTCTGCTGGCCGATCTAAATGGTTCGGTTCGAGAAGGAAGAAGCGAAATGATTCCAACTCAAGAGCAGAATCGTAAAACTTAGAACTCCACCCTGCTTCTCACCTGCAAGATTTATCGGAGAATAGTAGTAGAAGTTCCCAATGAACCATCGAGACTCCTCCCGATGGATGGATAAACCATGGAGGTGAAATGATCGTATAGTAGTAAGAATGACCTCCTTTGACTTGGTCAAGAACTGGAACAACATGGAAATGGACCGCATAACCATTCTCTACAACCCCGATGATCTGCTAATGAGATGGTTCTTCCAAGGATGCCATGGCTAAAGGCCATTCTCAAAAAAGATGGAAGCTACTTCAATTGGTGTTATAATGGGTTTCAAGCATGGAACCGGTGGCTCGAAATTTCCAAGAGTGAAGAAGTTTGCCACCAAGTCGATCACAAACCATTTCACTTCAAGATCTATCGACATCGCTGAAATCTCTACATCCCCTACGATCGTAGGGTGGACTCTGAAGGAAGAAGAACCATGTCCAAGAAGCTGATCGTAGAGTCTGATCACTCTACTGCTTATGATGTTCAAATCCAATCTTAGAAGCCTCCTTATGATCAAGCACTACTAACAGACACTCCATCATCCTCCACAGGCAATTGGTACTCCACAATTGTTCAGATTATCCACACCTTTGAAAATCTGTCCAAAGATGACAATCGTAGAGTCCAATCCATTGCCCATACTGAAGCTACCAATCAAGAGGATCAAACCGCTTTGGAGCAGAACTCATCAAGAGCTCACGATGATTTAAGCAAGAAGATATCTATGCTCATCAAGAATCATGTAAGCATCAGCAGCAGAGAGATGACTCTTTCCAAAGACAAGCTTCAAGTTATTTTGGTGATGTATCTCTCAAACTCCAAGAGAGATAACATCTATCGAAGGCCATCCAAGATCGTAAGGCGTAAGCTCTACAAGTTCAGAGAGGCCAATGCAAAGCGGATCGAAGCCCTCTCTGACAAGATTGAAGATCTGAAATAGTCCTTCTCTCATGCAACTTGAACTCCTGACGACAAAGAAGAGCTAAAGTTTGAAGTTGCAAACTCCTCCTACCTGATGGAGCAGCTTATGTCCAACATGGAGCAGCTCTCTCAAATGATTGATGACAAAAAGGGGGAGAAAAAGAGGCAAAGAAAGAAGAAGAACAGAGGGTTAAGGGAGAAGAAGGTAGCAGCAGCAGATAAAGAATCATCATCTGAGGGGGAGCCTGAAGATGATGATACCAAAATCATAGAAGCTAAAAGGAAACCAGATCAGAAAGGTGATGAAGGGGAGCCAAGCAAAGATAGAAGATCATCATCTGAGGGGGAGCAAGAGCAAGAAGCAGAATCAGATGAGTAGTTGATCAACAAGCATCCTGGAAACATACATGGAGCCAAGGAGGTACATCTCTAGTCTGTTAGTATGTTCTGGATCCAGGATGTAAAATGTATGAATATATAATTGCCATATTAATATAAATGACATTCATGATTAACTGTTTAGAAATACAGCTGCTCACTGTATCTAAGATTCATTCATAACATGCATATGCACTTATTGTTTTTGTCATAATCAAATAGGGGGAAATTGTCAGGAATAAACATGTGAATGATATTCCTATTTAATATATGATTTGATTATGATATATATATGAATGAATATGCAAGTATGCTTGCATAAAGAAAAGTTGTAAAGTCCTTTGATAGATAATAGAAATATATGTACAAGGACTTAGAATGAATTGATCAAATATGTTAGGTTGACCCTACATAAGCAAAACAGCTTTGTGAAGTCCTTAAAAAGAAATGATGTATAAGGACTATAAATATAGAAAGATCAAGCATGTTAGGTTGATCTTATGTTGTAATATATAGGCTTGTCTGATCGTCGAGCACTGCACCAAAAGTCGTGAGTCTCGCCAGAGAGTCGAGTCAACTCTGGAGCTATCGAAGCGAGAATAGGAGTATGCAAGATAGTGAGATCTCTGAGTTCGTAAACTTCGTGGGAAACGAAGAAGGATCAGTAGTGTGTTGAGAAGAGCTTCCTGGGATCGTAGTGTCTTTGAGGAAGTCATGTTCGTAATCGTAGAGATGCGGCTGCCTACAAGTCGAACGACCATCTGCCGGGCCAAGTATAAACGTAGACTACACTCGTAGTCGAGAGTCTAGCAATGCAAAAGCCAATACAAGGATCGAAGGCTACACTCTGAGATCGTAGAGTCCACTGAATGAATGCAGAGATCGTAGTCGGGCAAGATCAGATGAAGACAACAAGCACAAGGAAGAAATGGTGGAGTGTCAAGATCTGATCTCGGGATCGTGAGTGTTCGCAGACAAAAAAGTCAATCGTAGAGTGCGTAATCTACGACTCCAAAAGAAGTGCTCATAATGCTAAGTCGATCGTAGAGCGGATATACGGTTACGAGCGAATGAGCACTCCTGCAATATCGAAGGTACGAAGCCTCTCGTTGTACAATCGCAAAGATGCAATCCACAAGAAGGGAACCAGAGAGCACTCAACGAATGACATGCAGGCTAGCAGGAGAACTAAGAAACAATCCAATCAGCATCAAGATTGAGTTGAAAGGCCATTCGTGATGAAGTCTTCCACAAGATGATTCAAAGATGACTTCAGCAGCTAACTAAGGAAAAGTCAGCTAATGCAGTTGCTGACAAGAGAACAGAAGACAACGACCTTGGAAGTAACCAAGATCGTAGTGTTTGCCAAACAAAGAAGGGACTGATGGAAAGTGAACCTAGATATTGGTCAGCCTCTAAAAAGAAAGGCTAAAGTGATTAAGTACCGTGTCAGATCATTGATGATAAGTGAACGGGAGATCACAAGGAGAAAGTAAGCTGGACGCACCACAAATCTGAAGTGTCTTAATATTCAGAAGGGGACCAGACAACGAATCGGGCCATCAAGATTCGAGAACTGCCAAAGCAAAATGTAAGTATCAAGCACCGCATAATACAAGGAAGGGGTGTTCAACATTGAAGATCCAATCAACACTCTTCCAGATCGTAGTGTTAACTTTACCAACCAACGAGCAACACTCAACAAGACACTACGATCAGGTCCTTGAAGACATGCATCAGAATCGTAGAGTTCAAATACCAAGATCAAGCATTGGCAACGGTTCAATCAAGAGTAATATTCAACAAGTGCTTATTGAGAGCATCAATGCAAAAGGACAACCTCCGATCTAGAAATCGGAAGAGATAAAGTCTTCAACCCGCCAAGACAAGAAAGTGATACATCCGACAGGCGGGTGAAACAATGAATGCAGATGTCGTAAAAAGTATATGACATGACACATCAAGCGCCTACCTCAAGCAACTCGAGATCTGCGAAGACATTTGAATAGCTTCCAACGACTACTTTCCAACGGAAGAATTGGGAAGATGTATAAATATAGAAGAGTTTCAAAGATCAAAGGCTGTTGGAGTTGTGAGTTTTGGAGAGAAGGTGGACTGATCGAATCAAGTGATAGTGAGTCCAGAGGCTCACTCTACGATCCACCAAGAACACTCAAAAGTCAGATCAATCAAGAAGTAGAAGTGTGAGTTCTACTATGTAGAAGTGAGAGCTCTACTACATGAAGAGTGTTCTGAACTACGGAGAGAAAGAAGAGCATCATGCCATCTGGATGTCCATCATGGGAAGACTCTAAGTACAACAGAGAAGAGCTTACGGTCAACTTAGCAAGTCCATCATGGGAAGGCATCGAGTAGCAAGAAGGAGATCACAAAGCCATCTTGGTGTCAAGCATGAGAAAGCTTTTAAGTACCTTGCGTAAGAGCTTACGGTCATCTTAGAAGCCTCTCATATGCGTACCATCAAGTACCAAGGAGAATGATCTTCAAGGCGCTTCATCAAGGGGTCATCCTAGAGTAGTTGAGCAACCTAAGAAGTCGAGCATCATGCAACATTCAACCGCTTCTTCAAGGATGATCAAGCCAAGCTGCTAGGGATAGAAGATGTTCAGAGCATGAAGACATCTTAGCAGCTTAGCACCGACTCCAACAACAACAAACAAACAACTCAACGAAGCCGGGGCTGAGGGGTCCTTGTCCAAAGGGACTAAATGAAGCAGGGCCAAAGGGTCCTTGTCCGGAGGGACTAAACAAAGCAAGGCCAAAGGGTCCTTGTCCAGAGGGACTAAACGAAGTTCCAAGCTTGCTGGGCTTGAAGAGTTCCTAGGGAACTAGAAGAGTCCCAAGGCTACTGGGCCTTAAAGAGTTCTTAGTGAATCAAGTCCCAAGGTCAGCTGGCCTCAAGGAATCATAGAGATTCGTCTGTTGCTTTTCTTGGTGGAAATCTCGCTAGTTGAAAGCGTAAGAGTGGATTAGAGCTTGAGTCTCCGAACCACTTAAAACCTCTTGTGTCTTTTACATTATGTCATTTACATTATGTCTATAACTGCTATGTATGTTTTAATTGCTTACAACTAAACTAACCCAATGAACATTGTACGTATAATTATGAATATATCAATGAAGGAAAATCTTTTACTTATTCCACTGTGCTTGAAAAGATTCTTATGTTTGTCATATACTCTAATATGAACAATACATCATAAACCAGAAAAGTATTTGAAATAAAAAGGATCTATTCAACCCCCCCTTCTAGATCTATTGTGCCCTCTGGGAACTAACAATGTCGTCTAAGGGTACCAACCGGTCTCAAGTGTGACATAAACCCCACGTACAACATGACCGAACTCCCAGTGAACACTCATGTATGATATGTGCAACAATAGGATGCCGACCGCAGGGTCTGCTACAATCATAGGTACAATGGTACAACCCTCTCTAAGAGCTCTCACAGCCATAATGATACCAATGTCTATCTCGTCCATATATCGTGGCATATAGACATACGACAATATCTGTGACAACGATTACATCAACTCGCCAAACGCTAGTGGTCCTCCCGGCATGTGGAAATCCTCGCAATGTCGTGAATAGCTATCCTCTCGAGCCAAATCGTCAATGCATGTAAAATGTTGGATATCACGTGGCTAGATGTCACTTGTCTCCACTACTACTGCTTACCGCTATCCCGTGAGAGTCATGAATCATCTACTCATGTCTCCCAAAGCCGATGCACGCAAGGTCCGCTTAAAAGCAACATCGTCAAAACGCTCGTATTCTCCAAAGTAGAGTCAACTCATGGGTACCAAATCGGAATACCGTCGCCGACACGATAGCCAATGCTCTAAAGATCCCGTCTGCAAACCTCATGCGGAACTCAAACATCAATAAAGTCATGGTATACTACAAAGAATCGATCTCTGAAACCCTATCTGGTGGTGACATGCTATCATACCACGATCGCATACCAATATACCACCACCACCGGTGGGGGTATGATCTATACTGACTAATCTGTTGAAGAAGACATCTGTACGAGCCATGTCATAAGACCATCAAGGGGTCAATGCTGAATATCTCTGGACATACATACATATGCATAATATGATACATGCATAACAGATAATGGATGGCAATATGATATAGGGAATGAAAAAAATGGTGCATACATTCCTAAGTATATCATTATCTAATACATCAGCTCTGTAGCCACCCAATATCTAACAGAGGCCTATCAAAAGATATAACGAGAATATACATCAGAAGAAGACCAGGTCTCGATGTCCACGCTATCAATCCTGCCCACCGATGTAACTCCTCCCGAGTCACCGGATCTCTATCAATGTGGATGTCAGCGATAAAGAGGAGGATCTGCGCAAGCAAAAAACCGAATGGGTCGTTTGAGGGGCGGTTCGAGCCGGAAGGAACAAATGACTCACTTTCCTCTGCTGGATCTCTCGCCCAAATGCCGGATAAATATATGTGCTCGGTCCAACTACCGAAGTCAAACTATCAATTTGGGTCATATGAGTCGAAGTTTCTACACAAGCTACCCAATCCGGTCATCATCAAGGATCCCGGAACCATATCCCCCAAAACCGTGTGTGGCGCGGATCGGGCTCCAATAGTGCGAGGGACCACCACCGCCGAACGCTCTCCCGAGTACATGGACCCTTTGATAATGCAAAACCGTCAACCCCAACAATGGGATATCGGTGATGGGTGATCGTGATATACGGCCAATGACGCTCGACAGAGGAGGCAAGATCAAGATACTGGATCTCCCCGTGGTGCTCCTAATAGCACGCTTCTCCTAAATAGAGCTCCCAACCTCCATCTGTGAAGAGAGGAACTCTCCTGGTGGAAATCAAATACTTAACTCCAGTCGGGTGTCCATCCTCAAAGTCGATGGTTAAATGTTCCCCTGAATAGGGAATCCATGTGATGGCATCACCGTCAAGAACTCCAATTTGCATACTGGCAGTGAGTGAATCCTCAAAGAATGTGGGACCTCCGTGAAAATAGAATGGTGTCATCGTCGTCCTCGTGGATAGGTATCTAAACCTAACACACTCACAGGACGCAAGCATGGGAGCCTCTCATAGGCCCAAAACTACCAACACAATGGAAAAACATCTGCTATCAGTAAACACTCTTCACCTATGAATGGGAAAAGACAAGAGAAATACTCACCAGCAGAAATGGGTAAAATCCTAGCCAAGCCTCGGTCAAACCCTGTGAGCGCATATGCATGCCCCGGAGGAAATAGGCAAAGGTATAGGAGCCCCAATCATACTCTCCAATACGGTCCACATCACGTGTGGCGCTGATCAAATCAAATGATACCATAGAAGAGTTATCTGCTATGAAGCAGCCTCGAATGATCATCAAGAACAATCGCCGCAGAACGCGATCCCTGATTCTGACATCATCAGGCATGGGCTCCCTCAAAAGCCCGCTCATAGTATCTACGCTCAAAGGACCTGAACGGACAGTCCTGCCTTTGAGCGCCTCCGCCGGAACTCCTAATAAGGATCTGACGGCAGTAGGGGTAATATTCGCCATTCAAGGCAATCGCCCTCCAAACTCCATACCGTGATAAATTGCCAATCCATAAAGCGCCATCATCACCTCGCAATCCAAAGAATGGAGTGATCGAGTCCGATGAAACCATCGCTGCATAATGCCCCGAGGTAACCCCTGTGGGACAACGACGGGGAAGGATGGAGAAGAATGCCTCGAATCCCCACTCATGCACTATCGCTTCTATAGTCAGGATAAAGCGCCTGATACATGGAGTGAATGCTGAACCGCCCCTCGAGTCGTAGTAAAACTATGAACTCGCATGAAATGCGATCAACATCAAAACCCTTTAATCCTCATCAATAGGAAAGAAGGAAGATCAAAGTCTAATGCCATACCTCGTTAGCATGCAAGTACATCGATAGATGTTCGCTCAAATCACCCAAAGAACTCTGGGTTTGCCACTGAATACTCTCTAAGCTCCTCGCGAGGACATGTGCAGCAGGAGCGGGATCCTCAATCGGAATATCCGCCTCCTCGTCCTTAATGTCTTGCACATCTACCCGGATAGGACGAATCACAGCCTCCACCAACCAACGAGGCTGTCTGACAGAACGGGGACGAGGCACGCCAGAAGCCCTCCACCATACGCTAGAAGTGGTCCTATAGGAACTGCTACACTGATCCGGATCCATAATATCTGGACAACAAGTCTCCAAATCACCTCAGAAAGGGTGTGATATTTCATTACCTGGAGCTTTCTAAAATGCATTTATGACTATATGCATGCATGCATTTACTTTAATATATAATAGAGTTAAAATGCATGACTACCCAATGCCTACATTTGGAAAAATTTTGCCATAGTCCCATTTGAAAATAGGACTATCCACATGCACATAGGCATGTCTAGGTGGCCATTCAAGAAGACACCCCCCCAAAGTCATATACATAATATATGCATTAAAAATCAAAATCATCATGCATAAGGCCAACCTCAATACTAGGAGTACTTTGCCTTGCTACCTTTTGCTCATTGGACCTCAAATAAGACAAAAAATAGCAGAAAAAGGTGCTAATTTGACTATCTCAAAAGTCAAATTTTTCACATCATTGTGTTCAGCATGGTTTAATACTAACATTTACTATGTTGAATATTTTTTATCAAGTCATTTATGCATACATAATCACTACTATGTGTTTAGATGCATTTCATACGATAACTCACAATCCAACGGATAAAAATTGGAAAAAATACATGCATATGTTACCAGGATATTGTAGAACACTTGTATGGTGACAGAATTTGCAGAAAGTAGCCCGAACTCAGCAGATCTGAAAGAGGCTCACGGATTTTCCTTCGTGTGGCAAGTTGAAAGTGACTTGTGAGACCAACCTGCTGGAATTTATCATCCACGATTGGCCGCAGGCCCACCTGCGGCTGCAGCAGGTGCACCTATGGCACCCCTATATGGGTCCCACCCCTCCGGCTCGGTCCAATTCGAGTTGTAAAGGACTTCTTGCGGACTAGAAAGGTCAAATCGAGAATAAAGACGCCACGTGATTGAGCAAAATAGCATACAATCCTGGTCTTCTTAGATGAGACTTTGAATCTGTACATCACTCATTGGTAGTCACCTGAACACAAGGTATACCCTGCCAATGATCTCGGTTGTCACAAATCACATCCGACAATACCTTGTACAGGTCTGATGCCGCCAAGACCCGGTCGTTACCCTAAGTGAGTCCCCAACGGGGGTTACAACGTGAGTCCCCGACGGGGGTTACAACGTGAGTCCCCGACGGGGGTTACAACGTATGTCCCCAGCAGGGGATTACAATGTACATTCAAGCCGTTGACACACATATCAATGAAGGTCAAACAGCCTTGACGTTATCTCAGCCGATAGCGATTAAACCTATCAGAGCTCTAAAGCTATTCGAGGATTTCATGCTCGATTACTCATATTTCCCTAGCGGTACCCAGGCGGGGGTCACAACGCAATGCTCCAATGATCTACACGACAGCGGAGGCAAGCAACCTTGACAATCTACCCACAGAGTTTCAGTCGTTAATTCACACGTCAATGAAGGTCAAAAATCCCTGACAACATTTTTTGTTGGCAGTAAATCCAATAGAATCTTGACATGTCCTGGCGATACCAACCCGGAAAGGTCAATGTTATCAAAGAGGATAGATGATGGAATATGTTATACACATCCTCAAACAGATCAAGCTTTATCCACACAAATCTCTTACATGTAAGAGGTACATCTTCAAGATCAACTCATAATCAAAGACCCAGGAATTTGGTGATAACTCCAACATCAACATCCTAACAAATTCGGATTACACATCAAATTTGGTCATCATTGCCAATCCCTCAAATGAAAGCAACAGAGGGCAAAGAATCATCCCCAAATGTTGTTGGCTACAACCCCGCACACACACACATCATACATTTGCATCATGTTGCTATCCATAGTACCATGTTCATCTTGTTGCGGCTTTCAAGTGTCTAGGATTCTTTATCCTACCCAATGCATCACCATTCATGAGTATGATAAAGAGGGCATCTGTAGACACTCGAATTTTCTCAGACTACTTGTCACTAACATTGCGCAGGAGGACAGATTCGCCTTTTAAGAGGAAACCCGAAGATAATCCAAATCCATGCCTGATACTACCTAAGTTCAAAGATCAACCCCGGATCACACTGGGAGTAATAATTCCAACCTGGATATAACCCCGAGGCGCAGATCCAATACCGAACACACACCGAGAAGAAGACCGATTAATCTTGGAGATAACCCCGAGGTATCCGGTCTCGGCCCCAACCATGGAATAGCCACAAACCTCGGTGATAACCCCAATGAATGCGATTTCAATGATAACCCCGAAAATGCTTGTTTCAAATGCCACCACTTCAATCTCTAAGGCCACAACAAGATACACAAGACCAACCCTAAGAATAACATCGGAAGATAGGCACACCTCAAAGGTGACAATGAGGACCTTCAACAATTGCAGCAGCCTAATCTCAGCGAAATCTGAGCAACGTCTGCTTTATCAGCCCAATCCGACGATAACACCGGTGAGGGGCAACATCGTCATCTCGCCAACACGATGCCACGTCACGACGTCTCAACATATCTACGCAACAATGTCCCACAAGACTAACCAATCCCGAGTGACTATTGTGCGGGGTAACGGATGAAAGTTGAAGCTTGAAGACCGGAGGGCATCGTCCCATCTTCAATGACTTCGTACAAACTCTAATCCCATGCCATCGTACAACTCTCGACAACCATGGGTCCAAATAGGTCCTGTATACCTCAAACGGATGCCCGGATTGCACTTCGAAAGTTTGAGTGGATATTACAAAGGCTCGAGTGCACGATTTCGAGACTATGGACTGAAACCCCGGCCCACCCGGTTGCCTCTAGTACACCCCACGCCTAAATTGCTATAAATAGAGGGCTTGGGCGCCCATTTTTCAAGAGAAAAAGGCGAGGAAGCCCTCGCTCAATTTGCTCTGCACTCACCCCACGCAAATGTACTTTCCCTTTAAAACACTGCATGTGAGCTCATATATAGCCCTTTTGTACCTACAAAAGTTAGTGTTTACCCACTCTAAAGATATAGAAGTCTTCTTTGGCGGTCAAATTGTAAGCCTTCTCACACACTTTAGAGTCTTTCTCTTCATCTCTGCACACACCCTTCTACACGCTTGAGAGTCCTGTCATTGCTTGCTTTTGCCTTTACTTTCTATCTGTGATTTCATTTCATCAGTATATATATATATATATATATATATATATATATATATATATATATATATTTACATATATTGACTAACATTAACGAGTTATGCCTCGATTGAGCCTAGACTTGATGCCCGAGGCGTTTATTTGCTTTAATATATATATATATATATATATATATATATATATATATAGCCCTTCCATATATATATAGGTTGCCATGAAGCTGTCTGTGACCCCTTTTGGACCGTTGATAAACTTATTGGAAGGTTGAGATTGAAACATAAATATATGGCAATGGCACACTTATGCAAACTTTTATTTTAATATGAGGGACCCCACATAGTCAACATGTTGTCATTTATTGAAATAAAATGAATTTTCATATTAAATAATGCCGACCCAAGCAAACTTACTGCTACCGTGCCTTTTTTATAAAATACTCCCACCGCCAAGCTCTTACTACCAAAAAAAAAAATATACCAGCAAGCTCAAGCTCTTTACAATAAAAAAAAAATTAAAAAAAAATCAAACCCAAGACAACCTCTTGACCTCTACTTGCACAAGTTCTTCAAGTTCTTTATTTGCTATTCCAAATAAAATATTTGTTATTTTTATAACTCTTTCATTTAATAACAAATAAAGAATTATAATTCAAATAAAAAATAATATCCTATTTTATAAAAATATATTTTTATAATTTTTATTTGCTATTTTATAAAAATATTTATATTCTTTATTTGTTATAAAATATTTTTATAACAAATAGCAAATAAAAAATAAGAAATATTTTATATTCTTTATTTGTTATAAAATATTTTATATTCTTTATTTTTATAAAATATTTTTATAAAAATAAGCAAATAAAAAATTATAAAATATATTTTTATAAAATAGGATATTATTTTTATTTGAATTATAATTTTTATTTGTTATTAAATGAAAGAGTTATAAAAATAACAAATATTTTATTTGGAATAAGAAATAAAGAACTCAAGAACTTCAGTGTGCTTATAAGAGGTCATGCTTTTTTGATTTTTTTTTTTTTTTTTTAACAAATTGCTAGAGTTGTCCCTACTGGGAGTATTTTATAAAAAGGCACAAATTTGATGTCGTGCTTATTTCAGCATTATTTAATATTAAAATTCATTTTATTTCAATAAACCGACAACATGTCGACTATGTGGGTCCCTCATATTAAAATAAAAGTCGGTACAAGTTGTGCTTGCTTCAGATATTTATGTTTCAATCTCACCTTCCAATAAGTTTATCAACGGTCCAAAAGGGTTGTCAGACAGCTTCTCATGGCAACCTGGTATATGCTGAAGGGCTCCTATATCACTTTGTTCGATGAGCCTAGACTTGATGCGAGAGCGCTACTCGCTTTTGTATATATATATTTATATATATGAACTGTGGTCTGACTTTCTATTCAAGAGCCTAGATTTTATATCCTATATGTTTACTCGCTTTTGTATATATATATATATATATATATATGAACCGCCTGCTCGATGAGCCTAGATTTTACGTCTGGTGCATTTATTGCTTATATTTATATATATATATATATATATATATATATATATATATATATATATATATATATATATATAATCTGCCTGAGTTTCCTACATGGCGCTTGATCGCTTTTACACCTTTATTTACATTTCGTCCCGCTTGGAGTTTCCTTCGTGGCAGTTGACCGTATTTACAGCTTTATTTACATTTCGTCCCTCCTGGAGTTTCCTTCGTGGCGGTTGACCGTATTTACAGCTTTATTTACGTTTCGTCCCGCCTGAAGTTTTTTCCGTGATGGTTGATAGCTTTTATAGCTTTATTGACATTTCTGATCCCCCATGGAGGTGCTTCGTGGTTGGTGATCCTGTCTGTATATATATATATTTACAGCTTTTATATATATACATGCTTACTGCTTTCATACAAATTGCAGATTCTCATGGCGCCTAGGAATCATGTGATCACAGATTCAAATTTATTGATCTAGATTCGCTTCCTGTGATGGACATTTTCAAATGTAAGGCAACTTGTAAATTATTATGCGTTTTCGGAATTTCCTCGATGGTTTCCATACCCATGAGGAAGTCGGCATTATTTTGTACATTATTTTCATACGGATGCCTCGCATTCGTAAAATAAAATCAATCAAGCCGAGCACTTAATAAAATGGGAGTGTAAAAGGTCTCAATTACTATTGAGTATCAGGGTTTGAAAAACCTCTTTTATAAAAAATCACTGTCATATCTTGCTAAAAAATGAATTTTTACATAAATTCAAACCCTGTGTATATAGGTTCGAACGAGGCCTCGCACTACTTCCAAATAACAACACATTGACCCACACACACACATTCAGATAAATGTTTCTTGAAAAGAGGCGGTCACCGTGGTAACACGGATGTCGGGGGGTGCCTAACACCTTCCCCCCTCATAACCAAGTCCCCGGACCCTAATGAATCTCGATTTCCACTACAAGAAATCACACAAAAAATGACGCTAAAATTTGTCACATAAAATTCATTTTTCGTCACTAAAATATTTGGTGACGATTGTTAATCGTCACAGAGACCGTCACCGTATGAGCGTGGTATTAGGTTTATTTGACAATATTTGATGTCGTCACTAAATGTTTTAACTTATGGTGACGATCTACATCATTGTCACTATAATTAATTACTTTTAGTAACGTTAATAGCGTCACTATTTGAATGAAACTTTCGTCACTCTATATTATGTTTCGTCATCAAAACTTGGTGCATTAAATGACAAAAATCATTTTTCGTCATTAAATGATATTGTTTTAGTGACGAAAATATGTTACTCTATTTAAATTATCTAATTTTAATGACAACAATATTGTCATATTTATGATTATTCTTTCGTCATGTTATTGTGTTTATCGTCACCAAAAATAAGAAAATAAATGACGACAGAACAATTCGTCACCTAATAATATATTTAACATGACAATTATATCGTTGTCATTTCATATTTTAAATAATATTACAAAATAATTTATCACCAAAGAGTTACTTTTTGAGACACATTTTTCAATGTCACTAATTGAATACTTATGGTGACGATACATTTCGTCACAGAAAGTTATTAATAGTGACAAAATTAGTTGTTGTGACTAAATGAATATATAATAGTGACGATATAATTTATCACCAAAGAGTAACTTTCTATGACATAGCTTTATTAGAATTCTAACCCAAACTGTGATATTATTGGTTACACTGCAAAAGGGTAATGTATGAAACATATGAATTCTATCTAGTATCCTTGGAGAGGAAGTTGTTGGACTCAATTTTACGAGCATTGCAAGTTTCATCACATGCGTCCCTCTTTCAAAAAAAGACAGCCTCATCCCCGCAAGGCTGCAAATAATTAGAGTTGGTAGCAAATCACACAGTCAATTTCTTAATTCAGACACACACACAGAGAGAGAGAGAGAGACCTATGCACATTGACACAACAACAAAGCGATAGTCTCTGCCGAGACGCTTCATCTCATGCAACGTGGCAACACACCGGGCTCCTGTTTACATATGTACAAAATCATGAAAATCAAAAGGGAAAAAAACGTAGTAAAAGAAAGCAAAACTCCATGCAACTTTACTATTATAACTTTTTAAGTTTTCACGATTGGGGCAATGAATTGGTGGCCAAAAGCCCTTCAAATTCTATTTTCAGATTCCGTAAAGGTTGAAAGAGAAGTCGACTGCTCACAAGTTGCAAGATCGCCAATAAGGAATGGATCATTCTCCACTCTTTATAATGTAGTACATATTCTAGTAATGTAGAGATTTTATATCCTAGGGTGTCTTGTATCAATGGGTTGCACTTGGCAAATAACAATTTCTACAAGAACCAATATAATTTAGACCTGAAATTAACCTCAACAACATACACACCTCAGCTTAGAGAAAATAGAGAATGTAAGAACAATTATACACAACAAGGCTTATTTTTAACCTTTTCTTGGATAAGTTACAGAGCAAGGAGCATTAACATATCCACTAGATCATGTTGAGTGGTTTAGTTAATCATTTTAAATACAATCTATAACTTCATTCCATAACCAAACCATGTAATGCATGGAAGTTTTAGGTTAAAAGCCGCACTCACAACTTAATATTCTAATTGGCGGAAGCGGAGAAAGAAGAGGGAAAAAATGTAGTCTTTCAAAAAATCAAGATGATTCGTCGAAAAACAGAAAAAATATACAAAACTAATAATAAGACGGGAATATTATCTGCAGCATGCTTACATCCTATTATAAAAGATAAAAACACATTTTTTTTATTACCAAGGGTCAAGGGTACCCAACACATTTGTGACATATATAAAGAAGAGATTCACGAAGTAGATCTTCAATATCATATAGGTTACAGTCCGACTACAAAAAGAAAGGTAAACACACTATAACCTACAAAACTAGTCCACTTACTGAAGGAAACAGGAAAAGGCCAACATTTAAAATGCAAGTGAAAAATATATTTGAGAAGACAGTTGTCCAAGAATTTTCTGAATAATTGGAAGAGTTCCCTAATAACATATGTGCTAAATAAAAATAATCCTGATAAATTTAGTAACACATAAATTTCCAATCAAAGACAGAGCAGGGTAAAAGGATGCAAGTTTATGCAGCAAATACCTGTTGCACCCAAAAGATGTCCCATAGCCATTGCACCTCCATTGACATTGATCTTTACTGGATCGAGTTCCAGCTTCTTTTGGCAATACACAAATTGAGATCCAAAAGCCTGCAGTAGGGGAAATAATATTGGAATTGTTGCACAATATAGAAGCCATTCTAACATAAATATCATTATAAAAAAATAATATGTATATATACTATATCATCATTACCTCATTGATCTCAAAAAGATCAATATTATCAAGTTCAAGACCAGCAGATATAACTGCAGCTGGAATTGCAACAGCTGGGCCGACACCCATGACAGCAGGATCTACACCAACAGCAGCAAAAGTCCTACAAGAGTATTACCGCATAATTTTATTATTAGTTGATCTGGACACACTTTGGGTGGCATTGAATATTGCTTGACCAGAATCATAAAGCACTTGAAATTGCAGAAATCTAAAACAAGCAAAGAGAAAGATCTAACTACAGCCCATTAAGTCAATCTACAATGTCTCAATAGGAGACAGTTTCTTTCATCCTTCCATCTTTTCTCTTTTCTAGCAAGGTTGAAACTTTATTATCTAGATACTCTTCATGGGAAGTTTTTTTTGTTCAAAATCTACTGTCTACACTCAATGTGTACTGAAGTAACTAAATTTAAGCTTTTCATGTCATATTTAGTTATTTACAGAACATATATTATAGTAAATGAGTCTATCAAGCATAAATTCGCATATTACAGTTCACAGGGTTAATGTACAGCAAAAGTTGAGTTATAATTTTAAGTGATACTCACTGCAAAACTTCTTCCTAATGGAGTATCCAAAAAGTCATTGAGCTGCTTCCTGTACTGCAATAATAAGAAAGTAATCAAAATGGCACTAGTATTAAAAATATATAGTATTTCATAAAAATTAAGCTAATTTTAGGTTGGACAAGTAAAAAAATTCGGGCAAAATTTAGAATTGAGATGAGGACCACTAAACAATTGAACAACAACAAAGCAAAATAACTCTTACCCTTGGCCAATCCCGGCTGAAATCGAGAGTAAAAGTCCGCCACCGCTGCGTAATTTCCAAATCGCGGTCGATCTCCCTGGCACGATAGGCGGCGGATTGGGCAACGGCGGAGAGCCGGCGAGATACAGAGTACGTACGATCGATACTCTCAGCCGTCTTCTTAGTTTCATATACGAGTTGCTCGAAGCCGTTGTTGGCATTGCGCCAAGCGTCCCTCCAAACCTCGCCGGATGCCACCCGCCTTGCAAAGCTATCGAAATCGCTGCGGCGGAAGGCTTGAACCCTCACCTGCCGGCGTGACTTGTTTGAATGATGGAGTATTTGGGAGTTTGAGGGTAGAAAGGGTGCCATGGCAGGCTCGTCGCCATGACTACAAAAGAAAAGGAAGTGTGTAGCAGCAGGGGAGATTGGGAGGTTCGGGAAGAAATTGGTGAAATTTGATTTTGATGCCTAATGTGTTTTTTTCATAGTTTTCACAATAATTTTTTCTTTTTGAGCCCCAACTTTACTAAATTCTTTCTTTTAGCCCTTGTAATAGAGATTAAGGAGATGCATTCATATTTTTTAATTATATTTTTAAAAAAGTTAAATATTAAAAATTAGATGGATAAATATCTCTTATATTACACCTTTTATGGTAAATTTTTTGCATACTGAATTTATGTATTTGGGCAAATGGTTCTTTCACATGGACATTTCCTAGTTTTAAACAATGGACAAATCCAAGTGATTATTTTGGGGATAAATTACTTTTTGTTCACTGTACTAGTGTCTGGTTTTTATTGTGGTTATCAAAACTTTTTTTTGTTACAATCGAATAATTGTACTCTCAAAAATTACAAAATGGTTATTACATAAAATTTCCGTCAGAAAAAACGGACAAAAAAGCTAACTGTGCAAGTTGGACTTTTTTTTGCTTACGTGGAGGTTGGAGCACAGAACTTATAATAGTACAGTGACTTATAATAGTACAGCACAAACTTAGTTGTACTTTTCATTACTTATAATAGTAGAGCACAAACTTAGTTGGACTTTTCATTACTTATAATAGTAATAGTCATAATAATAATATTGAAATAAAAATAATTTTAAAATAATAACAATAACAATAATAATTTTTAAAATTTTTAAAAATATTATATAAATTATAAAAATATTTTTATATGAAGCTAATGTGTATTTAAAAAATAATATTTTTATTATTTTATTAATTTAAATTATTTGAGCAAGGGTAAATTTGACAAATCATTTTTTATTCTCCATTAAAATAAAAAAACAAATTTCATACAAATCAGTAGAGAATGACCCCCAAATACAATTAATTTTTAATAATAATAGTATTAATAATAATTTCAAAATAATAATAATAATAATTTTAAATAATAATAATAATAATTAATTTTATAAAATTATAATTTTATGAAATTAATTGTATTTGAGGGTTTGTTCCTACAAATTTGTATGAAATTTATTTTTTTATTTTGATGGAGAATAAAAATAAATTTTCAAATTTACCCTTGCTCAAATAATTTAAATTAATAAAATAATAAAAATATTATTTTTTAAATAAACATCGACTTTCATATAAAAATATTTTTATAATTTATATAATATTTTTAAAATTTTTAAAATTATTTTATTTTTATTGTTATTATTTAAAAATTATTATTATTTAAAAATTATTATTATTATTAATATTTTTATTATTATTATTATTTCAAAATTATTATTATTACTATTACTATTATTTTGAAATTATTATTATTATTTAAAGATAATAATTTTTATTACTCCACTTTGTTTAAAGATAAAAGAGAAGAGAAGTGATATAAGTCACTGTACTATTATAAGTTCTATACTATTATAAGTCCTCCACGTAAGCAAAAAAAAAAGTCCAACTTGCACAGTCAATTTTTCCGTCCGTTTTTTCGGAAGGAAATTTATATAATGACCATTTTGTAATTTTTGAGAGTACAGTTATTCGATTGTAACAAAAAAAGTTTCGATAACCACAATGAAAACCGGACCCTAGTACAGTGACCAAAAAGTGATTTATCCCGATTATTTTGATATTACTAGTTTTTAACCTGGAGTAAACTACTTTAATATTTACAAAAATACATCAAATGTATTTATCACATCTTGTTCCCATATTTGATTTACCGCAATTAATATTATATAAGTTAAATCAAATATTTTAATAACTTGATTTCTTTTTCATCATAAATTGCTTCTCACAATTTATTAAGTATGATAAATATTAATTATTATACTTATCATATCACCATATCACATATTATACTGCTCATGATAATATATGCAATATAATAACACATACTTAAATAAAAAGTAAAAATTTATTCCAGTAAATTCTTATTTTATTTACTCAAGAAAATGCGATTCGCTACAGATAGTCTCTTTTGCGAAAGATTTAGTTCGTAACAAATCATGCAATAAAAATATATTCATATATTTATCACACATACGCATTATATCGCACATAGTCACTTATTCTATATCACCTATTCAATACAATATATATTAAAAAAATATTTTAGTAAATTCTTATTTTAATATATATTGAAAATTTGGACTATTACATTATCTTTTGTCAACACTATAAATGCATACATAACTAATAAAGTAGTCTGATGAATTTAAGTCTCCTGATACGCGAAATCACTACTATTTTTTTTTCAAGAAAGCAGAATCATTCTATGATGTCGATTCACTACACTTACTAATTAAATATATGAAGTTGCTTCGTCAAAAATTCAAACTAAATAGTGATTTAGATTATCAAAACTGTACAAGATCATCAACAACAATAGCAACCATCAACAACAATGACATGAAATCATTTCAAAATCATAATTGTTCAATTAGAACAACTATTAATCAATTCAAATCAAAATCTAGAAACATACCTAAAATGTCAAATCATTTCTGCCTTCAATTTGGGATTATTGAAAATTGATAATGGAGGTTCTTGACTAAATGGAGGCCGTCAATGATAAATGAAAGACCGGTGACGTCACTTGGATACAAGTTTGTTTGGAAAATTTTTTGCCTCGTCATTGCATACTTTGTCACTAAATATAAGAATTTATGACGAACCAGTGTTGTCACTTATCCACTCATCTAATTAGTGACGAACTAGTATCTCGTCATATAAAATTGGTATTTGTGATAATAAAAATGGTTATAATTTATTAATTTTTCGTCTTTACAAAATTTACCTCCAAAATTTCTTTAAAAAAATTTGCCTCCAAATCAAATTGTGACGATATTACGTATTTTGTCAATAAATATAAGAATTTATGACGAACCATTTTTGTCACTTATCCACGCAGCTAATTAGTGACGAACTATTATCTCGTCATATAAAATTGGTATTTATGACAATACAAATTGTCATAAATTAGTATTTTTTTCGTCTTTAAAAAATTTCCCTCCAAAATTCTTCAGAAATTTTTTGCCTCCAAATAAAATTGTGACGATATTACGTACTTTGTCACTAAATATAAGAATTTATGACGAACCATTTTTGTCACTTATCCAATCATCTAATTAGTGACGAACTATTTTCTCTTCATATAAAATTGGTATTTATGACAATACAAATTGTCATAAATTATTAGTTTTTCGTCTTTAAAATTTTTTTCTCCAAAAATAATTTTGCCTCCAAATAAAATTATGATGAATTTGTATTTGGTGTCACTAAATGTGAACATTAGTGACGAAAGCACATTGTCACTAAATTTTACAAATAATTAATGACAAATTATTATGTTGTCATCGACAAAAATATTTGGTGACAATAAATACTGTCATCAATTATTACAAAATGTCACTAAAAGGTTTTCCTCCAAAATTTTGGTGCGAAATTCTACCTCCAAAATAACTTGTGACGAAATTTTCTCAATCGTCATCAAATGTGTAAATTAATGACGATATAAATGATTAATAGTAACAAAATTAAAGGTCGTCACAAAACAAAAGTTTTAGTGACGACTATGAATTTCGTAATTATTAATTAACAAATTGTGACAAAATTTTGTGCGTAGCAAATAATTCGTCATAAAATGTGTGATTTCTTGTAGTGTTCACCGACCCGTATAGCAGTGTCATATCATTGGGTCAATGTGCAAACCTTTTCTCGGTTGTGTTGGTACAACCATTTAAAAAATCAACTGGCGACTCTTAACAGTCCATCGTCGACATTATACATGTCGGACCTTTTTCACTTGTTTTTTCAAACAAATCTCACCTAAAATGAGAACACCAAAGAACAAGTAACGAAAAAGGGACATCCAAAAATTCCGACGTATATGGATGGATGTTTATATTGTTGTGCATGTTTATATTGTTGTGCATGTTTGTTGGGATATATAAAACATGTACAAAACAAGTATAGGTTTTTGGGAAATTTGTAAAACATGGAATTTTTTTTGGGAATTTTATACATCAGTGACTGCATAAGGTTGTTGATAATTATTATCGACTGCTAATTGCATTAGGGTATTAGCGACCAATTCGCTCGCTGATGGCGGTTGCTGACACGTGGCCCACGTTAACCTTTGGCCCTGAACAATGCTAACTCAACTTAGCGACGATTTCGATCGCTAATATCGGTTGCAGATAATTCGATCGCAAATAGTGGTCGCTGATGTGCATTCCAGCGACCTGATGTTATGCGACGCCTATCTACGACCGCACACGGTCGTAAATGGTTATCATCGACCGTAATCGATCGCTGATAGGTGGTCGCAGATAGGCCTTTTTCTTATAGTGCCTATCAGTTTGCCTCCGCACATATACGGCGTCCCTTACAAAGAGTCTGGTTTTGGTGCATTCCATAAAGGAAGTCACCAAATAGAGGCTCGGGTACCAACTCGTGTAGTTGGGTTTTTAACTCCTGAAGTTCAATATGAGCCATTCGATATGAGGTTTTGGAAATGAGTTTTCTACCGGGTTCAAGGTTAATACAAATTTCAATTTCACACTCTGGGGTAGGCCATAAAGTTCTTTGGGAAATACATCAGGAAATATATTAACAACATAAATATAATTCAAATCTGACATATTTTTGTTTAAATCGGTGACATGGGCTAAGAAAGCTTGACATTTTGTTCAATAAATGAATGGTTTTATGACTTGATATAAAAGTGATTGACTTTAATGGTTTTATTTCTTGAATTCGCATAACATGTTGGTTAGAAATATGAAAGCTAATGACTTTATGAAAATAATCATTTTTAGCATGATGAGTAATTAACCAATCAATTCCTAAAATCACATCAAATTCAAGTATTTTCAAAGAGATGAGATTAACAGGTAATGTGAGGGTATCAATTTGAATCAAACAAGATTTATAAATGGTAGATGTAACAAAAGTTTCTCCCAACGGAGTTTCAACTGATAAGTTAAAGTCTAATTTCTCCGGAGTCAAGTTTAAACGTTGAGCACACGCAGGTGAAATAAAAGAATGGATAGAACTGATATCAAATAAGGTATAAATTTCATAAGAGTTTATGATTAACTTACCCGTGGTAACTTCGTTCGGGTTCCTCGCTTTTTATGAAGTCACGAAATATGCTCTCCCTTGAACCACTGACTTTGACTTGTCTGGGACAACCTTTGGTGTCACCATCCCAGTTGGACTTGACTTTGCTGCATGACAAAATCGAGCTAAGTGACCTTCCTTTCTGCAATTGTAACATACTTTGGGTTGCTGCGTACAGTTCAGACAGATGTGTCCCTCCTGTCCACATTTGTAGTATATGACTGGTGGTCGTTCTCCTTCCTTAGAAACGGGTGTTGGTGCTGCTGCCGATGTCTTTCCGTTATTATTGAATCTTCTCTTCTTAAAGTTGTTCTCACTTAGTTCACTTCTCCTATTATCTTGGTCATGATTACCACCGAAGTGGTTACCATTTTTGGCATGATAATTTCCTCTATGATGGTTATCGTTGTTCCGATGGTTGTTGCCACTAGTACGATTATTATCATGTTGTTGGACTTTATCTTTTGGTTGAACTGACTCATTATCTCACTCCAATAATTGAGCCCTATATTCATAACATCTGAATACAAAAAAGTTTATGAGAAATTAGGTATTGACGAATTTTAGGTTTTAAACCTCTCAGAAACATTCGTGTCATTCGCTCCTCATTATCCACCAAATGAGATGCAAACCGGGATAATTCCGCAAACTTGGCCTCGTATTGTGATACATTCGTATCGTTATGTTCCAGTTTAATGAATTCCACCCCCTTCACATGATGAATACATTTTGGAAAATAATTGTCGTTGAATAATTCCTGGAACTTCTCCCAAGACATCTTAAGTGAGGACAGATGAGTATGTTTTACGGATTCCCATAAGTAATCTGCCTCTCCATGCAACATAGAGGTGGCAAAGGGAACCTTTTGCTCCTCTGTGCATCCCAACATATTATGCGAATTCAAGCAACCAAACCACTAAAGTCAATCACTGTCATATCAAGCCATAAAGCCATTCGTTTATTAAAAAATGGATGTCAAGCTTTCTTAGCCCATGTCACGGATTTAAACAAAAATATGTCATGTTAGTTCCTAGTAGGTACACAATAGATCTAGAAGGGGGGGTTGAATAGATCCTTTTTATTTTCAAATACTCTCATTTTATTTTACATTGATAATGAATTAGCATATAACAAACATAAGAATCTTTTCAAACACAACGGAATAAGTAAAATATCCCCTTCATTGATATATTCATAATCATACATACATTGTTCTTAGAATTAGTTAAGTGGTAAGTAGTTAAAACATACATAGCAGTTATAGCAGTTAAGTACACGAAGTAAATGCCAGTAAGTAAATGACACAAGGGATTTTAAGTGCTTCAGAGACTCAAGCTCCTAATCCACTCTTCTGCTTTAACTCACAGGATTTCCACTAAGGAAGGGCAACACCCTGAATCACTAAGATTCCTTCAAGTCCAGCAACCTTGGAACTTCAGTTCACTAAGAACTCTTCAAGCCCAGCAAACTTGGAACTCCTCTAGTTCCCTAGGAACTCTTCAAGCCCAGCAGGCTTGGAACTTTATTTAGTCCCTATGGACAAGGACCCCTCGGGCCCTGGCTTCTTGTTGTTGTTGGTGTTGTTATTGTTGTTGTTGTTGGTGTTGAGCTGCTGTGATGTATTTAAGCTTGAACATCTTTTATACTTAGCAGCTTGGTGTGGTCCTCTTTGCATTCTGTGTAGAGTCTGTACCACTTCTCCTTGGTTGCAGATGATCTTCATTCTTTTCTGCTCATCTTCATCCGATGTCAGCTGTGCACCGTCACCATCTGGGTTTACTAAGTCTCTGAACTTTTTGTAGACTTCGTTTGGCACTTAGCAATCCCTGAACCCTTCTTGATTATTTTGCAGACATGATTCTGCATATGTTCTTTTTCAGGTTTTGGTTCATGGTGATTTGTTGAGTGGCTTTCGGGATCTTCTTTGTGATCTGCTACATTTCTGAATGCTATTTTCTTGGCCTTCTCGGCTCTCAGCTTAGCTGCCATCTTTAGTGGCATTCTCATCTTTGTTGAGTGAGGCTTTAGTCTATTCAAGTCCTTCTTCAAAGATGCTTCACTTCCACCTTCGTAATCTCACTATCACTGCGACTTATTCTGTTTAATTCTGGTGGAACTCGTAGAGTCAACAATATAACATTCTAACAACTCAACGATCCTTCAACTTTGCAACCTCAGCATCTTTTGATCTTTGAAGCTCTTGCTAATTTATACTCCTTCACAACCTTCCCGTTGTAATGTAGCCGTTGGGAGCTATTTGAATTACTTTGTAGATCTCGAGTTATTTGAGGTAGACTGCAGATGTGACATGGCATCCCCTTTATGACTTTCTGACACTTCAGTCTACTGTTTCACTTACCCTATCAGAGATGTCACTTTGATGTCTTGGGCAGGTAATCGACTTTATTTCCTCTCTCTGATTTCTAGATCAGAGGTTGTCCTTTTGCATCGATGCTCTCATTAAGCTCTGTTCTAATATCAATCTTCAGATTGAACCATTGCCAATGCTTCAATCTTCAGATGGCCGAACTCCGCAATTCTGATGCATATCTTATTAGACATGATCGTAGTGTTATGTTGAATGTTTCTTATCGACCGATTGATACAACACTACGATCCTGACGAGTGTTCATTGGATCCTCAATGTAGAACACCTCTTCCTTCTCTTATGCAGTGGTTCAACACTTCTGTTTTCCTCGACTGATATCAGGAACTAATAGCTTAATTTCTTGTTCTAGCCTCTTTTGAATAGCAAGACACTTCTGATTTGTGGCATGTCCAGCTCGCTTTCTCCTTGTGATCTCCCGTTCACTTATCATCAATTGACTGGCACGATGCTTAATCACATTAGCCTTGTTCTTCATAAGTTTACCAGTATATCTGTGTTCACTTCATCAGTTCTTGCTTTGTTTGGCAAACACTACGATCCTGGATACTTCTAGGACTGTTGTCTTCTGTTTACTTGACAGCTACTGCATTTATTAAATTTCCTTAGTCAGTTACTAAAGTCTTCTTCTGATCAACTTGCGGAAGACTTCATCTCGAGTGGCTTCACAACTCAATCTGGATGTTGATTGAGTTGGTGCTTAGATCTTCTTTTAGCTTGCATGTCATTCTTTGAGTGCTTTCTGATTTTCTTCAGGTGGGATGTATCTTTGTAGCTCAGACCAGAGGCTTCATACTTTGGATATTCTGGGAGTGCTCATTTGTTGAGAATCACATTTGATCTACGATTCTGCCTTGGCGTTGCGAGCACTTCTGTTGAAGCCTTAGTTCTGCACTCTATGATTTTAGCTTTGGTTCTACAGACACTAAGACTCCAAGATCAGATGCAGACACTCTACGATCTCTGACCTTAAGCTTGTTGTCTTCATCTGATCGAGCTCGACTACGATATCTGCCTCTGATGTGATCAGTAGACTCTACGACTCTGAGTGTGATCTACGATTCTTGACTTGGCTTAGGCAGATGCTCGGTCGGCTCTTAGACAGACTGTCTCTATAATTCTGAACATGACTTCCTCAGCAGACTACGGCTCCGAGGAAGTTATCCTCGATACACTACGATCCTTCCTCGTCTCTCTTAGTAGTCTACAAACTTCGAGATCTACTATTTTGCAGACCACGATTCTGCCTTGATAGCTTTCGACTTTTCCTTAACTCTCTTGGCAGACTATGATATTTGATGCAGTTCTCGATGATCAGACTAGCCTATCTATTACATTTATAAGATCAACCTAACAAGCTTGATCTTTCTACATTTATAGTCCTTGTACATCATTTTTTAAGGACTTTACAAAGTTGTTTTGCTTATGTAGGATCAGCCTAAAATATTTGATCAATTCATTCTGAGTCCTTGTACATATATTCCTATTATCTATCAAAGGACTTTACAGCTTTTCTTAATGCAAGCATACTTACATATTCATTCATTTATATCATAATCAAATCATATATAAATAGGAATATCATCCACATGCTTATTCCTAACAATCTCCCCCTATTTGATTATGACAAAAACAATAAGTGCATATGCATGATATGAATGAATCTTATATACAGTGAGCAACTGTATTTCTAAAAACAGATAATCATGAATGTCATTGATAATGATATGAAACTACGTAAACTATGACACTTTACATCCCGGATCTAGAACATACCTAACTAGTTAGAGATGTACCTCTATGGCTCCATGTGAGTTTCCAAGATGTCTGTTGATTGGTTACTTATCTACTTGATCCTTTCGCTTCTGCTCCCCCTTGGATGATGACTCCATTTCTCCTTCTTGCACCCCCTCAGATTTTGTGTTCATAGGATTATCATCATTTGGTTCCCCTCAGATGATGATTTTCCTTCTGCTGCTGCTATCTTCGTCTTTGCCTTCTTCTTAGCCTTCTTATCTTCTTTGCTTATTTTCTCCTTTCTCCTCCTTGAGTGCTTCTTCCTATGTCTCTTTTTCTCCCCCTTTTTATCATTAATCATTTGTGAAAGTTGCTCCATCAGATAAGATGAGTTACCAACCTCAATCTTAAGTTCTTGTTGGCCTAGCTCAATTTGCAGGGAAAGAGACTGATTCAGATTGTCAATCTTGTTAGAGAGGGATATGATTTGCTCTTTATTAGCCTTTTGTGCTCGTAAAGCTTCGGCTTTCTGATCATTTATAGCCTTCAGATAGATTTGATCTCTCTATTTGATTTTGAGAGATATATCAGACATAGTGGCTTGAGGTTTGTCTTAAGCTGTATTGTCTCCTGCTTTTATCAACATCTTTGACCCTTCAGTGATGATTGATATCTTCTCAGCTAATTTATAAGAATTCTTCACTAACTCCTGCTTCATAGGAGTTTGGTCATTTGATTGGGCAGCTTCTTGTTGAGCACTAGACTGGACTCCACGATTTCCATTCTTGAACATATTTTCGAAAGTAGTGAGAATCTAACAAATTGTTGAGTGCCAATCATTGGTGGAGGATGAAGGAATATCACACAACTGTGCTTGGGCAGAGGGAAGCTTCTCAAACTGAACTCGATCATTTTTAATAGTAGAGTGAAAAGACTCTACGATCATCTCCTTGGCCATGATCCTTCTGCCATCAGAACCCACTATACTATCATAGGGAATGTAGTGGTTGCCAGTGTGTTAGTAGACTTTGTAGTGAGACTGGTCATTTATCATCTGAGTTATAAACTTCTTTACTCTTGGGAAGTTCTGTGCCACCAGCTTTATGTTGGTAAGGTGATAGAAGACCCATGTGAGATAGTTGTTGTCTTCAGTGAGGTATGCATTTACCCATTGCATATGAGAGTAAAACCATCTTATTGCATGATTCTTAGCTTCAAGATCATAAATCATAGTTGAAGTATCTAGCTTCATGGCTCTACGATTGTTGAGCAAGTTTTCTGAGGTCATCATTACCATATTTAGCCTTTCATTTCCATGATTAATCCATCTGCCAGGAAGCACATCTAGTGGTTATTCCTCAATTCCCACTACAATTCTTCTCTTTTGATGAACAAGGTGGGAAATGTGAAAATCTTCTAGTTCTTCTTCTGCAGAACTGGAGTTTCTTCCATCTTCTCTCTATTCTGAACTGGAGTTAGACCTTTGTAGATTTCCCTCATCGGACTCATCAGTTTGTTCCTTTATTTTATCATCATAATCCATTTCTTTGCCTTCTAGGCTTGTATCATGCTGACTCATTTCATCTGATTCATCAGAGAATTCTTCATGCTGGTTTTCATCATTAGTGCCTTCTTCAGCATCTTCTCCCTTGGAGTCAGGCTCATCATCACTGACTTCAATGATTCCAGTAGAGTGTTCACCTTGCTTCTTTGAGATAGATTTAGCAAGCAGCCTGTTGCTCTTTCTTCTCTTTGGAGGTTCAGCTATAGGAGAGATAGACATTTCTTCTTCTTTTGAATGTGAAGCCTCTAAATCAACATCAGTAGGGGCATGTCCATCTTCTTTGGACTCAACATCATCACATGAGCTTGTTGGAGCATTTGCAGTAGGAGATGAAGTTGTGTCAACTTGCAACCTTTCTTCATCATCAGAGTGGATGCTATGAGAGTTAGCCATAGGGCTTGCATATTCTTCTTCACCATCGGAGTTGGCTATTTCTTTCACAGACTCAGCTTTATCTTCATTGCTGAACTTGCTTTGAGGGTTCAATCTTAGAGCTTTCAGCTCCCTTCCCATCTTCTGACTCTACGTCCTCTTCTTTGTTGGATGGACTTTCTTGGGGAACTGGGGCTGAATTCTTTATTACCTTTGCTTCCTTCTTGAATGGCTCTTGGAGTAATCTGTTACTCCTTCTTCTCTTTGGAGTTTCTGCAGTTGATACTTTTTCTTCTCCTACTCTATGTTTCTTGTTATCAATGGAGAGACTGCTTGGTGGAGCCTCTTTATTCTTCACACTCTTAGACTTCTTCTTTGCTGGTGTGACTGCTACTGATACAGAGTCATCATATTGAGAGCTTTCCACCTCATTCACCTTCCACTTCTTTGCAGAGACTTTGTTGTTGCTCCTAGTTGTTATTAACCTTTTGTTTTCCTTGGGATTTTTCTTCCAGTTTATAAATAGTTGTGGGGACATCACTTTACGGACATTCAGTGATTCTCCCTTATCATCCTTTATCTTACTTCCCAGTTTCTTCTTCAGCACAATACTCAAGAGTCTTCCATGAAAAACTTTTGGAAGGGGTTTATCTGTAGACTTCTTCATCTGAGCCTTCTCCACACATTTAGTCAGCCAATCAATTAGAAGAGCGCCAAAATTCACATGCTTCTTCATGACGATTGTAGTCATGAATCTCAGTTAAAGACCACTTACAGTATCATGTGCAGTATCCTTACATAAAAAGCATTTTCCAGTAATCTCAGCCAGAAATTGAAATTCTTCAGGAAACTTCTTCTTCTTTATATCCTTCGTATTTACGTTCCTCTTGTAATGCATTAACCACTTGCCTTCTTCAATGTCAACTTCATCGAGGTTTATCACACCTTGGTTAGGAAACCCTAGACATTGATTGATGTCTGATGCCCTTATCTTTAAACTTAATCCTTTGACCTTTGTGGAGAGAAGTCCACAATCTATCATTGCATTGGAGTAGAAGTGCTTCATCGGCTCAGTATAGACCGGAGTGCTTACTTCTAAGCATTCAGAAAACCCCGCACTCTTTATAAGCTCAAGTATATCCTTGAACTTCTTTTTTGATCTTTCTAACTTCTTGAAGCCGAGTTGGATTTCGGTTATAACACGCCATTCTTCCATTTTGAGGGTTCAAAATATATGGTACTTGGTTTTGGACCTCTTATGAGAGATAGTTGAATGCGATTTGGGCGAATCTAGAGGTTTGATGGATTTAGGCTTTGAAGAGGATTCTAGGGTTTGAAAAAGGGAGGGAGAGAGGTTCAATAGTTTCTAATAATTGGTTTGAGATTTTGAATTTATCTTTATGACATTTCCTTCTGACTCTGCATAAGTTATGATGTGTCAATCATTCATTGGTTGCATGATGCCCAGTAAGAAACTGTAACTTCCCATAAACTTTTAATCTTGATGTTCATTTTAAAAGAATAGGCATTTTACCGATGTGGATTAACCGTTGACCTTTTTTAGTACGTAGAGTAGCTTGGTGAGGTAGCTATAGACTCTACATTTTTCTTTGTCGACTCAACGATCATCTTATGAGAGATGCTTCAGTGGATGTTTTGACATTGATCCTAATTTTGAAACTGCATATGTACTTTATGAAAGTTTGGGCATTAAACTTCTGAGGTGAGTCTGCAGGATGTCTTTCCAAGCTGTATTCGTACTTATCTCCACATGATTTGAGTTGTTGAGCAAGTGTCTAGTTCTTCCGAGCCTCCTATGAGCTAGTATATCCTCTGGGAAGACTACGATCGTCGAGCCTACTCTACGATCGTTGAGGTTGCACTACGATCGTCGAGTTTACTTCAAAATCTTCTTTACGATCATTGTTTGACCTGGTCCTTGAGATGAACTTGACTAAGCATTCCTCCTGGGTTAAGGTAGCTCAGGAAGGGCCAACCTCTTAGAGTGAGTTAAGGGTCAGGTTTGTCCCTGAGGTGCTTTCCAGATGAAAAACTTTTAGAAGTGATTTGCGTTGATATCTCGTTTGACCTTTTTTACTGGGGAGTTCCTCTATCGGCATTTAGACATTTGCATTGGCTGTAATCATGGTGTCCCCCTGCTTTCACACTGCGATCAGATGGTTGATCGTAGGCACTCCACGATTTTAAGTTGGGTGGTTGACAAGGTTATCAGTAGTACATTTCGAGACGTTCCTACTGACTATGAATCTTTATTTGGTTCATCAGCCACAAAGTTTTGGGACTCTATAACTGGTATTTTATGTCATAGTAAATTTCTGAAATCTTTTAGTGCTGCTGTTATTTAGCAGATCACTGCTCCCCCATAGGTTATACTATCTTCTCAGAGGAGTGTGAGATCTTCTTCTTCATGTGCATCAGAAGGCAGCCTTGCATATCTTCTTCTGACTGAAGTCATCACAATCATTTAACCTCCTTGGATCATAGAAGTAGATATCTTCAGGACTTATCGCTCTATGATAATGTGATAGAACTACGAACGTAGTCTTCTTCGACGGTTTGTACTTGTGGAGTTCTGCTTCCATATGAAGACCAGCAACCATGTGAGCTTCATTCATGTTAGCTCAACAAGTCTTCAAGGACAAGCTTTGACAAATAAAGATTTAGTCAGAAATTCTTCTGAAATGACTTAAGCCTTCTGCTGGTTGAATCTTTTTGACTGAAGTCTTCTACTTCAGCATTCCTTAGTGTGGTCAGATAGACCAAGCACCTGCCGGTTAGATAAATTTCTATTTTTGGTACCCATAGTTAAATGGGTCCTGCTAGGTCAGCTTTCAAATTCCCTGTTCCTCATATATTTGAAATTTCATCATATTGATCACCAACAATCATATTAATGCATGTATCCAATTTAGATATGACATTTTAAGATGCATGATGATGAGTGTGTATAAGATCAATTAATTCAACAAACCACTCTTTTTCTTTGATTGGTTTATCAATTGCGTAGTTATGTTCACATAATTTAAATGTTCACAGAGTGAGAATCAACTCTGTCACTCATTTGTATCTTTTTGATTAATGGAGGTGATCAATTTCTATGAATCTTCAAGATAATCTTGACGAACTGATTATACTTTATGTGTTATCAAAAACTTAGAACATAGGTTTATACATACATACTGTGGCGTCCCCAAATCCCGGGCCCCCAAATCGCCGCGGATTCGGTTCGCTAATTTTTCTATAACTTTTTTTGCGGAAGATATAAACATAAATTGTTTATACATTACATTACACACTATTCCCCAAGGTCGAGTAACCTTAACTTAGACACATTTCATACACTATTTATTACATAACAATATTTATCACAATACGCTATTACAAACTAGTTTGCACTTTATAACCCAAGTTGAACTTGGCTTTAATCGTTTCACATGTCCAAGGCGCTTTTTTGCCTTATATCTGCAATGTTTTATCATGATATAGCAAGGGTGAGCATGAAAGTTGCCCAAATAAGTTTAAATACAACAATATAAGGATATATCATGATTGAAGAGTATGAATAATGGGCTTGCTATAATTCATCAATATAATTGAGAACTAAATACGAACAAATTTTTGATGAACAAGTTTTAAACATGAACAAACATTTACGAACCAACTGGTAATGAAGGTGATCGACCTTTCATACGACTTATACATCTGAAGATGTCAGTACAATTTTTTCATGGCAATCGAAGAATGATTTAACCATAAGCTTGAATAAAACACTCTTATTAGAGTTAAGTAAGAACAAACTTGCACGAACAGATTGATTCTGCAACACAATTTATATCGCTTTGCAGAAGACCTAATATTAATAATATAGATCTCAATATTAGAATAATATCATCACAATTATAATATTGTTATATTTAAATACAAAGAATAACCTAAACACATAACACATAACCCTATAAGTCTATACAACACATAAGACTTAGCATCGAGTCAAACTATTTGATCGACTTAAAAGCGACACAATTCTATCATCCAAGCGATCTAGTGGGACAATACTCGAGTTTAAGTTCGGTTAAACTCTGCTTAACCCTAACAATTATCACGAGATAATTTTCTTAGCGATCAAAAACATTTTCCTAGGCTCGTAATAATTTTCTTGATAATTATTACCATTTATCATGATTTTCCAATCATTAATATCAGTATTTAAATGAATTAAATACCACATAATTCCTTAATCATTAATATTTATTTAATATAAAATATTAATGATAATCCTTACATAATATTATAATATAATTATAATATATCAAAATATTTTAATATCTTAAAATCATAATTATTTGATTTTAAACACTTAAATCCATTATCCGATAATTAATATTAATATTAAAATATTAATATTTTCATGCCAAAATATCAAAAGTTATATTTTATAACTTAAAATATTTTTATAATACTTAAATCATTTTAAATGATTTTTAAAACATTAATTCTATTTTTCCTTAATTTATTTAATATATTTATTAAATAAATTAATTACCATTAATATTAAAATATTAATGAAATTTATCATAAAATATTAAAAGTCATCAAAAATAACTTAAAATATTTTCTTTTACCATAATATTATTTTTTCATGATTTTCATGAATTAAAAACTATTTTTCATAATTTATTTAATATTATAATTAAATAAATAAATACCTTTATATTCCCAAAAATATTAAATATTTTTGAAATATATCAAAATAATTAAAAACTATTTTTCAAGCTTTAAAATAATTTTTCATAATTTATTTAGTATTTTTAATAATTTAAAATCATTTTTTTCTAATTTTTTAATCATTTTCCTAAAATAGAAAATAAAGCTGTCACTAAAGGGGCCTATATAGCGGCGTAACTGTCATTATAAAGCGTTCTTGGTGTTCTTGACATTTCGAGATCTTCATGTATGGGTTGACAAGTTAGCCACTTTGACCATACTTTGATCGGTGATTATAAGGTTTTCTAGCAAGCGTTATTAAGCATCAATCATGTAGTATATATGTAATACTACACATCGATCATCAACTATGTTATACTACATCACACGTGGAAGATCCGGGCCTCCAAAATATCGACAACAACTTTGTTCTTCATTTTCCGGGTTTTCCGGAAAATGAAGAACGATCGAAATACTAGTTTTAGGTCATTATAGTTTGCATTACGAGCTTGGTATGTGTGATATTAAGGTTCCACCATATATTCCATATGTCGAGAATGCGATTATAATGCATCAAACCCAACTAATAACCTAACACTAAGCGATTAAGGATGGTCAAAGTTACGACAAAATAATGGTTCATGAAGATTACGGGTTACCCAGTTGTTCTTCTGGTGATCGGTCAACGTTGTTTGACCAACAATATTTGCAATCCCGATCTGATCTGGTAGTTATAAGGGCTTTGTTGTTGTGTAGATCACATGTCATACTATCTAGATCTAACACTAACATGGTAAGTATCATCAACGATGAAAAGATCTAAGGCTTAGAAAATCATTGTCGATTTACGAAATCTGCAAATTTTTCTGGGTTGCCCGAAAGCGAAAAATTGTGTTGATCCAATCGGTCTTTGGCCGTTCATACCTCTTAGTCCATTTATGATCCGTCGTTTTTCTTGATTGAGCACACGATGAGACATGTCATAGAACACATATATAACATAAAACACAATAAACACTTAATCGAAAAAAGATCTAGAGGCTCTAATTTCGTTGTCGGACCTCGACTTTAAAATTTTTCCATTTTTCAAAAATGTAAGATTCGAGCTCTTTAATGTTATGGGTTTGTGTTTTGGCAACCCGATCATCATTTGACACCCTATTACACATGTTTAACCAATCAATTACAACATTTAACCAAGAATCGAAGGATTTCTAAAATTAGAATTTTATACCTTTTATGCTTTAATTCTCAATTCGACTCTTGGATCTGCTTTACGATACACGTGGGGCTTGAATTGAGGACTGAAATATCATTGGAATTTAAATGGATTTGGTGAGAGAGGAGGTGGTGAGAGCAACTTAGAAATTGGCTAAGTTTTTGTGCACTTTCTCTCTAAATCTCTTATATAATGACCTTAGTTGTTAGATCGATGCTAATAGCCGTCCATTTGTGGTGATTCTTTGAGTTTTTAGAAGTCACAAAGTCCATGGGTTAGATCACCTACTAAAGTTACAAGCAATTTTACAAGTTATCTTATAAAAAAAATACAAAAGGGCAATCTTGTCATTTGGCTACAATCTTTAGGGTTTAGGGTTTGGAGCATTTAGAGTTTAGGGTTTAACCCTTCAGGGTTTAGGGTTTGAGCAATCTAGGGTTTAGGTTTTAACCCTCAAATATTTAGCAACTGGGATTTCAAAAATTTTCTAATTAAATTTTGAAATAGAAAATTTTTGATTTCTAATTAAAATTAGGGCTTCCTAATTATATCATAGTTTACTAATCATGAATCATTATTTGCTAATTAGGACAATTTTATCCTAATTCAAATTGCTAATTAAGCACTTAGGGTCAAATTTGTACATTATAATTTATAACCCAAAAATTAGGGTTTTAAATATAAAAATAATATTTCAATTTTTAGAAATTAGATTTCCCAATTAGATTAGGGTTTCTAATAACTTGACAATTAGGATTTATATTCCTAATTAACATTGCAATTATAGCAATTAAATCCATCACTGTACAACTAGGGTTCAAAATGGTCATTAGGGTTTTCAACCCACAAATTAGGGTTTCTAATAGAAAAATTAATTTTCTAAATTAGAAATTAAATCTCGTAATTAGATTAGGGTTTTCTAATTACTTAACCTTAAAATTAGGATTAATATATCCTAATTAACATTAAAAGTATTAAATTAACACTTTCATTTTCCTAATTATAAATTAGGGTTTCAAATCCATCATTAGGGTTTACGGCGGAAAAGTTTCGATTCGATAATTTGAAATTAGGGTTTGCTAATTAATTAAGCGTTACCTAATTAATATTATAATTATATCGATGAGAGCATTATAATTCTCCATTAATTTCCCGATTAGGGCTTCATTTATCGAAATCAAACTAGGGTTTTCGAGATCAAGTATTAGGGTTTCAGATTTGGAATTAGGGTTTTGTAATCAATTTGTTAAGATTAAACCTAATTAATCTTATAGTTATTTACACTTATGCCATTAAGTTCCCGATATAGGGTTTCATGCACCGAATTAGGGTTTCGGATTCCCGGAACTGAAATTAGGGTTTCCAAAACCGATTTTTAGGGTTTCTTATCAAACGTTAGGGTTTTCTAACTGAACGTTGTTGTTCTTAATATATCTTTAGGGTTTGTTACAGATATAATTTATCTGGTCAACCCTTGACCCTTAATCACATTACGAACACATCATTAACCATATACACGAACTTAATCACATAAACACTTAATCTGAATAATTCACCTATAAGCCTTCACGAAATTTTGAAATCCTCAAAATTCCATCCTAATAACATCAAATGCATACACTTATTTTCTCGTGCAGGTCTATTATTTGACCTTAAATCAATCATTTAAGATTTTACTAAATTATCCAAATTCTCGGGTTATCACATTCACCCTCTCTTCTAAGAATTTAGTCCCAGAAATTCACCTTACACCTACACACCGCACCTTACACCATTCACACATATTACACATGCTACCCAATACACCACGCATAAGGGTGAAAATTTTAAAAGCTGTCTTTGAGGAATCGTATATTGTTTTGTTTTTCATTTTCGCAAAGGTTTTATGGAAATTCATCATAAACCGTCATTACTTACGGACACAAAGGGTGATTAGCCCGATATGCCTATCTTGCTAAATCTCATTTGGTCGAACAATTTTGTTCCTCTTATCCCTTAAAGCGCACAAAATTTTACCTCGGTCTTATTTGATTCCACAACAAAACAATTTGGTTTGGGAAATTTCTTTCAATAAAAACATTTTTGAGAATGACGTCGTGATGCACAGCATTTGTATTTAACGATCAGTTGAGGATTTCGTCATTTTGTGACTTTGTTATACTACATCATCTCAGAGTAATGTGGGTTTGGCGATCTTTAGATCACATCCAACACCAAGTAATTCTGCATTGATAACTCCATCATTTTTTTTTTATCATCTCTGCACCAGGTCACATGGTACATAAGTGATAAATAAAAAAAACAATATTTTTAAAAGGCACATAGTTCGTATTTATCTTGATGTCAAAATTTTGAAATCCAGCATAGTTAAGGGTTTAGGATAACCTAATTCTCCACTAATGATCATATGCTTAACAATCTATCTGTTCCTATTATCCTTAACACTCCATTCACACAACTATACCCAGTTCATAAAACCACACTTATGAGTTCATAACCTGACCACAATTATATTAGTTTACGAACTTACCCTAGTCAGACCATTGGCGTCCATTCGCTGAGGGGTTCACAAACATTTCATATAACTATAAGTCAAGAATGTCACATAAGTATGAGTTCTAAGAACTCGTACTTAACCTATATTCTCTACCTATAACCTATCTATTTGTTATACACATGCGAAAGGAATCACCCTCTCAACCTGCATATAGCAAATAGCGCGACACAAACATTTCAATGATTATCAATGCCAGAAACTAAGTGGTTGTCAAAACAAACTCGGCCACTAATCAATATAGGAAGCTAAGCGGCCAATTCCCATACATACAAAGAATTGATCAACCTAACCACTACATCGACCCGAGAAGCTAAGTGATTCTAAAACCAAGTACAAATTCCCATACCATCTGAGAATCATACAACTCGACCAATTACCGACATGAGTCCTCATTGAAATCCCCACCTAATCTTAACCACCATTCACAATACGAATTTCATTTAATCCGTATTCATAATTCTTTTCTGAATCTGTACCATTCACACAACAATCATGCTTTAAACTTTTCAATCATCGATTGATTCTTTACGGTCGTAACCTTAAAAGATCACGGGGTGATCTCATCGTATATATTACGATTCAATTCTATGACTATGATCGTTTTGTTTTACGATCTCCTATCACTGAACTTTTAGTCTTTTAGACTTTATCTATTCACCACTTCTGTTCACCACTATTACCAGAGTTAGGGAACTCTGTGTCTTTACAACTTACCGAGATTCGTCTTTGAATCTTACCAACCAACTAACTCTATGTGAGTTAGATCTTATCCTAATCACTGCGGTTATTGGTCTTAGGTATTCCTACCTAAGCTTCATAACCAACAGCTTTGATACCAACTGTGGCGTCCCCAAATCCCGGGCCCCCAAATCGCCGCGGATTCGGTTCGCTAATTTTTCTATAACTTTTTTTGCGGAAGATATAAACATAAATTGTTTATACATTACATTACACACTATTCCCCAAGGTCGAGTAACCTTAACTTATACACATTTCATACACTATTTATTTCTAGTCATGGCTTTTGGATTGACTAATGCTCCTATGGCCTTCATGGATATGATGAACCGAGTATTCAAGGAATATTTGGATCATTTTGTGGTTGTCTTTATTGATGACATCCTCATCTACTCCAAAAGTCGTGAAGATCATGAGCAACACTTGTGGCTGATACTCCAAAAGCTTCATGAAAACAAGTTATATGCCAAGTTGAAGAAATTCGAGTTCTGGCTTAACGAAGTAGCATTTCTTGGGCACGTGATGTCGAAACATGGAATATAAGTTAACCCAACGAATATTGAAGCAATACAAAGTTGGGAGCAACCTAAGTCAGTGACCGAAGTACGTAGCTTTCTGGGCTTAGCTGGTTATTATCAAAGATTCGTGGAAGGATTTTCTCGAATAGCTACTCCATTAACTCAGTTGACTCGAAAAGATACAAAGTTTGGATGGAGCAAAGAATGTAAGAAGAGTTTCCAAGAACTCAAGAGGAGACTCATTTCAGCACCTGTTCTAACAATACCATCAGGTTCAGAGGGATTTGTCATCTACAACAATGCTTCGGGCAAAGGTTTAGGATGTGTTCTCATACAACATAGGAAAGTCATAGCATATGACTCGCGGCAACTCAAAGAATATGAGAGAAATTATCCTACTCATGATCTAGAGTTGGCAGCAGTCGTTTTGGCGTTAAAGATTTGGAGACATTACCTGTATAGGGAGAAAGTGGAGATCTATACAGATCATAAGAGCCTCAAATATTTCTTCACCCAAAAGGAACTCAACATGCGGCAACGGCGTTGGCTTGAGCTGTTGAAAGATTACGACCATACCATTGAATACCATCCTGGAAAAGAGAACATGGTAGCTGACGCATTGAGTAGAATATCATATGCGGGTACGAGTACGATATTGTCAACACAAAGGCCCATTTTGTATGACTTGCAAATGATGTAGATAGAGTTAAAGACTCCAAGTACCCACGTGATGATGTCAAATATACGAGTAGAATCGACTTTAATCGATTAAGTTAAAGCTACTCAAGCTACAGACCCGGAGCTGATGCGTATGAAGAAAAAAGTACAAGGTGTTATTCCAGAAGCTAGGATCGACGAAGAAGGAATACTTCAAGTCAACTCCAGACTTTATGTTCCTAACGACTCTGATTTGAAGTATAAAATCATGCTGGAGGCACACAACACACCGTTTGCAATCCATTCTGGAAGTACCAAAATGTATCGTGATCTTCCACATACATTTTAGTGGAACAATTTGAAGAGAGAGATCGCAGAATTTATCTCAAGGTGTTTAACTTGTCAACGTGTCAAGGCAGAGCATCAAGTGCCAAAAGGTCCATTGCAATCACTTGAAAATCCAGAATAAAAGTGGGAGAAAATTAGCATGGATTTCGTTAATTGTCTTCCTAAGGTTTCTCAAGACATAGATGCAATTTGGTTCATTGCCGATAGATTAACCAAGTCTGCTTATTTCTTACCTATACGAGAAACATATTCACTTGAACATCTTGCTCGTATGTAATGGATTAGATTGTGAGATTTAATTGTATGCCATTATCCATAGTCTCTGATCGAGACCCAAGATTCACTTCACAATTTTGGGTCAGCTTGCAGAAAGCTATGGGCACTGATTTACGATTTAGTTCTCAATATCATCCTCAAAAGGACGGGCAGTCGGAGAGGACTATTCAAACTCGTGAAGATCTATTAAGACTCTATGTCCTAGACTTCAAAGGAAGTTGGGACAAGTACTTACCATTGGTGGAATTCTCCTACAATAACAATTATTAAGTAGGTATAGGCATGGCTCCAGTCGAGGCATCGTATGGACGAAAGTGTCATTCTCCAGTATGTTGGGACGAGGTGGGCGAAGCAACGTTGTTGGGACCAGAATTGGTACGCATGACTACGAAAAAGATTCAAATGATCCGACAACGTATACAAACCTCACAAGATCGACAAAAGAGTTATGTTAATCTTCATCGAAGGAAAGTGGAATTCAATGTTGGAGACCATGTATTGTTATGTGTTGCTCTATGGAAAGGAGTTACGAGATTTGGAAAGAGAGGAAAGCTCAACCCTCGATTCATTAGCCCATTTGAAATCCTCGATAGAGTAGGAACTGTGGCCTATAGACTCTCTTTACCGCCAAGTATGTCTCGTGTTCATAATGTTTTTCACATATCTATGTTACGTAAATATGTGGAAGACCCGAACCACATTATTGAATTAGAACTGCATTTAGATAGAGGAAGATTTAACGTATGAAGAGTTACCTGTTAAAATCATGGATAAAAAGGATCATATTCTACGCTCCAAGGTTATACCTCAAGTTAAAGTTTTATGGAGAAACCACGATGTGGAAGAAATGACCTGGGAGTTAGAATCTGAGATGAAATCAAGATATCCTTACCTCTTCGACATACCAGGTACGCACCCTAATTTCGAGGACGAAATTTCATAAGAAGGGGAGGTTGTAAGACCCCAACTTTTTATGAATAAAGATTTAATTTTCTCTAAATATTATTTTGAATAATAAGGTATGATTTGATATAATGCTATAGTTATGGGTGATATGTGCAAAATTTTCAAAGTAAACAAGTTGTCATAAAATATTCGTCTGGTCGGGGAATATTCTTTTTGTCGGAGAATATCCGTACGACGACACAATCATTGGTGGACCCCATAATGGAATAAATGTCGGATATAAAAAATGATAGAAATAAACTTTTTATAAAAATAATATCAAACTTATACCATTAAACTTTTGAAATTTCGGTGATAAAAGAACAGTAATACGCGTGGTTGTACAGTAGCAAACGGTATTGTACAGTATCTTTGATTATTGATGTTTACGTAAGAAGTCACCCAGTTTTATTCAATTATCGCAACAGTAGTTGTTGCGTAGTTCCTCATATTATTGATTCAATTATTGTCACAGTATCATCTGCACAATATTTTATAGTATTAAATAAATAATTGAGACAACACATTTATTCATATTATTACTTGCATTATTGACAATGTCTAGAAAGTTCTGTCGAGAAAAGGGGTTAGGTTATTTAACTGTACGCCAATAAGGAGAAATTTTTATCGGAAAGCCCCCCTTTCCTGGGAATGATTTGGTTGTCAATATTGTGAGTTAGTCCCTCCGTCCCAAGATAAAAGTCCTGAGTTTTTTTGCGTATATTAAGAAAGAGGATAAAATGACAAAATTATCCATATTTAAATTCTCATTTAATTGCATAATTTTCTGCACATTACTAGTGATGGTCCATAAAAATGCATAAAGAATAGAAATATAACAATTAATAATAAGGGTATTATAGGCAAATTATTATAAAAAATAGATCATTTAAGGTAAGTAGATATTCAACTTGGGACTACCTAAAATAGTAATAAAGACTTTTATCCTAGGACGGAAGGAGTATAATATTAATGATGAATAATTGTTAAAAGATTAAAAATGTGTTTATTAAAGATAAGTGATCTGTGGTAAAAATTTATTTAATTTTTTTATATAAATAGAGGGGTTTGTCATGAGCCGTTTTGTAATATCCGAGATTATTATGTAATTTACTAATTGCCAATAAATGAATTTATGTGGAACTCTTGGGTGATTTCTATTATTAGATGTATATGTGTTATGCATACATGTTTAATTTTAAGTTATGTGATGAGGTATGTGTAAATAGTTGGTTTAGATTAATTTAACTATTTGAGTTAGTTATGTAATTGAATTAATTAATTGTCTGGGAGGGGATTAAAATATGAGATTGATTTTGGAGCGGAATTTAGAGACGTGGACTGCGTATTTGAGTCCGGAACGTCGAAATTAGTCAAGATAGACTGTAACCACAAAATGTGTCGCGATTGACTTTTTGGTCAAAGTCAACTGGTTGACTTTTTCATGTAAAAAGTCAACCACAAAATTTGGAGGCTAATTTGACGAAACGGATAGTCCCATGACGTCCAGAACGCCGATTTAGTAGGAATCGATAATAGTATCGAAAAGTTTGGTTTCAGAGGGAAAAATAGTCAAATATCTTATTAATTGATTAAAATAATTTTTTTATAAATAGAAATTAGCTGAACTGATGGGACCCATGAGACTAGTAATTTGGGACAAAATGGAGGAGTATATTATGTGTATTACCAAATTGAAGAAGAGGGAGTATTTCATTTTTCTTCAAACCCAAAATCTCTTCATTTTCTCAACTCCCACTTTCTTTTTATTAAGTGATGAAATTGATGAATAGAATTAAATTGGATGCAATTGATGACTTGGGGATTGAAAGGGTGGGGGTTCATATGTTAGTAATTTCTATAAGTACTCCCCACTCAAAACACCATTCCTTTTTGCTAAAAACTTCTTAACCGATAGAAAATTGAGAGCTTAAAAGAGTTAGTACGAATTCTGGAGGATTACTGAGGATTTGACAAGCAAAGAGAAGGAGCCTCAGTTTAAACCAAGAAGGAATTCTTCAAAAGGTAATCGATGAACCCATTTTATTTTTATAAGAAAAATGAGAAGAAAATGCATATAGAATTGGTAAATGATTTATTGTGGCTTTGTGTTGCCATGTTACGATTGTTTGATGATTATAGATCGTTAACAACAAAAGTTCTGGTTTAATCATGCCTTAATATCGTAGAGATTCAAGGAATTATGTCATTCATGCCAAATATATGATAATATGACTCAATGATGCTAATTTGATGATATTATGAAAATTTAGTGAGTTCAATTGTTGTAACATGTGAATAGGTTACGTGAAGGGCTAGCAGATAACATTAATTGTAGAAGACGTATCAAGCAAGTTTCCTAACCCTAAGTTTCTATTGAGCAATTACTCAATCTTTACTCATTGTTGTTGCAGTGAGGGTTAGTATCAGACTTGTGCTATTTACTTTTTCGTACAGGTTCCTCTGTCGTAAAGTTATATAACTGCAATTTCTTTGTAAGAGTTATTGATGACTACTCAGTTAGTATTACAACTGTTATACTTGAAAGTTCTATTTATTTAACGAACTGTTTCCAATTATGCTTTTTGGCTTTTTGTTTCAGCTAGATATTATTGATGATAAATGATATAACATTTGAACAATTCAAATCCTTTGGAGCTATGTTTACTGATCCAAATTACTTTGGTACGGTCCCACATGAATACTAAGGTGAACAACCCAAATTATCGGGCAAACAGATGTCGGGAATATAGTCCCATTTATGCTTATGTAGTTAAATTTTATACTTGTGCACAATGTAGGGTATGATAGGCTGATCACCTAGAGTACTTGCAGAGACTGTTTACAATCTATTTGATTGTTAAACCGTTTAATGGTTTTCGATGAAACAAAGTAATGTTCAGGGTATCTAACACCCCTTAGTATGCTATTGAGAATTCCAGAACTCTTATCTTGATATTCGTGTTTATCTCTTGATAATTATTTCAACTGTTGAGAAATATTCATATAAATGCTTTTACTCCTGATGTATGTTTTTAAACCACTTTGTATACTTGCTGGGTAATTTGTGCTCATTCTTGCTAAACCTTTTAGTTAGGGCTGAGAACGCTGAGGGCTCAGGCAAGGACAAGGGGAAGTCTAAGATGAAATGATGAGAGTTATTTATGTAATAAGTTATATTTCTGCATATGATGTAATGTAGCGATAAACGCTAAGTTTAAGTTTCAATTTATTTAAGGTTGTAAAAACTTGGGATTTTATTTGAATGGGTATGTAATAGTTATTATTATTATTATTTTCAGAGTTTATGTAGTTAGATGATTATGTATATTGTATCGTGAGTACCATGTCCTGTAATCCATGTTACATGAATTTGGGGGCGTCACAGGTTGGTATCGAAGCAGTAGGTTATAAACCTTAGGTGGGGAACCTTAGACTATAACCTTAGGGAAGTTAGTGGATGAAATAAGGAGACGAACTCACGTAGAGTTCTAGGGGTTGTGTGATAAGTGGGTTTTATACCCACGAATCGGCTCCTAATTCAAGCTTTATTGGTGTTAACTTTTTGATTTTACGTTTTGTTTTTACATGTTTAGTGTTATTTTGTGTTTAGGATTGGTGGAATGGCTATTGGATAAAAGGGTGGAGTTTTGGCAAATCTTGGAAACTTTGGAGCTTAAAGGGAATAACTAACAGAACATACCCAAGTCGCGCCTTGCTCTTTTATGTGTAACACCCAAGCCGGGGCTTGGGGGTACTAAAGTCAACTAACAGAACATACCCAAGTCAGGGCTTGCTCTTTTATGCCTAACACCCAAGCCGAGGCTTGGGGTACTAGAGTCAACTAACGGAACATACCCAAGCCGGGGCTTGCTCTTTTATGCCTAACACCCAAGCCGGGGCTTGGGGTACTAAGTTAGTTAACAGATCATACCCAAGCCGGGGCTTGCAATTTTACACAGCAATACCCAAGCCAGGGCTTGGGTACGCGCAGAAAAAGTGGTTTTTGTCATGTTGCCTAGCTAACAATTACCGTGAGAATCTATATGAACTCTAGAGATGAAGTATAGATTTAGATTATTGTGTCAAATCTATTTTTCTAAAAATAGAAAACATCTATTTTAAACTACTAACCGAGTTATTTTGTTTTGTTTGAAGGATGTTAGGAGAAGAGGAGGTTAGAGATATCCACGTTGTGAGTGAGCAGTTGGTGACAGCTGTACCTGAGCCTATAACTGAGGCATCAGCTGACTCAGACCCAGAGGAGTATCCTGAAGAGGAAGAGGAGCCCGAGGAGGACTCCGAAGAAGCATTTGAGGATACTTTGTTGGATGAGTTGATAGATAGGATTATAGAGTTGGACGACAGAGTCCGTGAGTTGGAGGAGCTGTATCAGGGGGAGCAGTAGGCTGCAGCATTGCTTGAGGCATTGGTGTATCACCTGGTAATTAGGAACGGAGATTTGGCTGATAAGCTGCGGGCATCAGACCAGAAGGCGGATAGGCTGGAGGATGAAAAAGAAGCTATCAGGACCCACTTGGGACATACCATTAATGGGTTAGAGTCGAGGATACAAAATCTTCAAACTGACAAACAGATTATTACTACATTCTGGGGAGATGAGAGGAGAGGCTGTGCTCGGGCCGAGAAGCTAACAGGAAAGTTAGAAGGTGAAGTGAGAGATAAGAAGGTTAGGATGGACAGGATGAAATGCGCATTTAAGTCAGCACATGAGAGGTTCCAGCATATGGTGGTTCACTTTCCATGTGAGGAGTACCGGTCTAGACATGCCATAAGCCATGGGCTGGTGCTGAAGATGGCGGATGAAGAGCATGAAGACGCCATTAGGCAGGGTCTTTAGATTATTAGTGATGAACTTTTACTATTAGCGTATAGAACGCTTATCTATGAATAAAAAGTTTGGTTTCGGTTTTTACCAAGTATGTTGGTTTAAAGTGATGTAAATGACTTAATGCCATAAGACGATGAAATACCTTGGGTGTTATGTTTATAAATAAATATGCTTTTATTTAAGTATGTGATGTGATGATTAAGTTCTCTTCTTATGAATGATATATTCTGTAGAGTAAGTTATAAGATAATAAGTTATTCATATTATTATTTGCAATATTGACTATGTCTAGAAAGTTCTGTCAAGGAGAAGTTTGGTCACCTAATTGCGAGCCAATAGGGAGAAATCCTTATCGGAAAGCCCCATATTTCCTTGGAATGATCTGGTTGTTAAATATTGTGAGTTATAATATTAATGATGAATAAGTTCGTGTTGATTAAAGATGAAATTGATAGTTCCATTGTGTTGGGATTATTAGTGTTAGTGGAAATCAACATTTATTTAGATAATAATTGATGTCTGGAGGTTATATTGACCAATCGGGTAATTAATCGGATAAATGAGCAATTAATTGCTATTAATTCACATGCTTATAACTATTTGTTCACATGTGTGTACTATTGATTCACATGCATGTACTATTAGGGGAGGTGGTGCAATATTGATAATACTTGCATGACTAAATTAAAAATGGAGGTATAGATGAATGTACTATACTGTAATTAATTTTTTCACATGTATAGAACTATTTGTTCACATGTGTGTACTATTGATTCATATGATGTACTATTAGGGGAGGTGGTGCAAGTTTGATAATACTTGCAGGACTAAATTAAAAATAAAAGAAAAGATGAAGGTATTATACTGTAATATTTCAAGCCCCAAAACGTGAAATTATCGAAACTATATTTTCCTATAAATAGAAAATCATTCTTCTTTCATTCTCACCAATTCACTACGACTCACAAGAGCAATTATAGAAAGAGAAGCTATAGAGAGAGAAGCTTTAGAGAGAAAGTAGAAGAAAAGTCTGCTACCTCACTATTCCAGTATCCAGTCTTCTTCTAAGGCAAGGGATAATATTTTGTTCAGTATTCATAGGAATAATATTTTATTTCATACTCTGTAGCATGTGAGTAATATTATTTTGTCTTGTATTCCTGATTATACCATAATTTTGTTAAAGTATTGCTTCTATACTCCGTGAAATTAGTAGAATATCCTTGAAATTTGCGCTTCATCTAGTATCGTTTCACAAGGATATTTTCTGCACATTCTTGTTAAATTTTAAGCTTTTCATGCTGGAGTACTGTCCATGAGTAGTATTCATTTTTACGATACTATTCACAAAGTACTATTCACGGGGTACTATTCACAAAGTGCTATTCACAAAGTACTATTCACGAAGTACTATTCATAGGGTACTATTCTCGAAGTACTATTTGTTCAGGTACTATTCACTCGGGTACTATTCACCCGCGGAATTATTCATGACAAAAATTGATTTCTTTACTGTCCAAATCATTTTGATACAATATTATTCTTGAATTTTACTCCACAAAGCAGTATCATGTTGACAATTTGGACATTATTGAATTCTGGATAAATTAAATTATAAATCTTTAAAATTTATCCTTTGCTTTCATGTAATTGAATTCTTATATCATTGTCATCATCCTCATACTTATATTGTGATGAAAGTCATCTATGGCTTACATGCATAGATGTACTATTGATTGGTATGATTATGACAAGGGATTATTCGGTATAATCATGACCGTAATGTTACAAATGATGTGGTAAAAATCCTCATTGGCTTGTAGTGCATTGATGAACAGTGGTTGGTATGATTATGACCAGTGATTATTCGGTATAATCATGACCATTGATGATTACATGAATATCCTTGGCCGGTAGTGCAGGGTTGATTCGATGATGTGGTTTATTTAATAAGCTGAGTCTCAGCGATAAAGTTGATGAAAAACTTTTTAAAGCATAGAAGATAGTAGATATCATGCTCTACTTGACTCTTCTAATGGATTGCTTGTTCCGCTGCAGTTAAACTTGATGATTATTGTATTTTATCAGTTTAACACTGTTGAAGGTTAACGATAATTTATTCTGCATTATCTTAGTCATAATATTTCTTACTGGGCTAGTTGAGCTCACCCTTTTGCTTTCATTGTTCTCTTCAGGAAATGAAAATGTAGCCTGGACTAGTCGGGGAACAGAGTGATGGTCCGAGATGGTGGCTATAGTAATCCTCACTATTTTATGAAATAGTGTGATAATAAATATAATGAGGACTTCATTTGAGTTTGAATACTGTCTATGAGACAATATTCGTATAAAAACTCTAAGCTACATTGTTGTCGTATTGTATAAAAGAAGTTGTATTTGATTTATGTACCATATATTTGGCGACTCAGAATGGGTGATGTATACCTATTTTGGGGGAGTCACAGGAGGCAAACTAAACCAGGGTTGGAGAAGGTGTGATACCTTGGGAAGGGTTTAAGAAAATCTTTTTCGAGAACTATTTTCCGGTTAGTATGCAGAGTCACGTGGAGATTCGATTCCTAGAGCTGAAGTAAGAAGACATGGCGGTACCTTAATATGCCGCAAAATTCAACGAGCTGGCGAGGTTCTCACCTCACCAGGTCGACACTGAGGAGAGAAAAACGAGGAGGTTTAAGCAGGGTCTCAAACCATGACTATATAGCAGACTCTTGGTGTTACAAACAAATAGCTTCGCTACTCTCCTGGAGAAAGATATAATCACTGAGGGCGGAAGTGAGGCCCTGATGAAATTTAACAAGGAGAAAAAGAAGAAGAATGAAGGAGGGAATCGTGGGGAAGGTAGCAGCAGTAGTGGTGCAAATAAGATGAAGTGGATCAAAAACAACAGTAGAAGCAACAATTTCAATTCGAGAAACTCTGGGGGAAAACCAGGGGAAGCAAAGAAGAGAACTGAGGCATGCAAGCAGTGTGGGAGGAATCACGCGGGGGCATGTTTAAAAGGGAAGAATGTCTGTTTCAACTGCGGGTGTAAGACCCAAAATTATTAATAAATGAAATTTATTTTCCTCTATTTATTATTTTGAAATAGTAAGGGTTGATTTGATTAATGTGGATAGTTATGGGTAAAATACGCAAATATTTCGAATAAGCAAGTGGTTATAAAATATTCATTATTGTTGGGGAATATTCGTTTGGTCGTGGAATATTAAATACTATCGGGGAATATTAGATTCGATTGGTATGGGCATCTTTTGTGGGCCCCATAACTAAAGCGATTGGATGAAGAAAATGACAAATATAAGTTGTTTATAAATAACGCAGCGTAGTTATTCACAGATTATCTTTGTTGGAATACCCGGTGGTTAAAACACACTAATACACGTTGTTGAACAGTAGCACACGGTATTGCACCAATTATTGATTCTTACGTAAGAAGGCACTACTCAATAATTGTTACAGTAATTACTGTTCAGTATTTTATTTTATTGATTCAATAATTGCTGCATTGATATTTTATATTACTGTTGTTTCAATAAATTGTCATTACACAGTATTTTCCATTATCTGACAATAATTCATATTATCCTAATAATATTATTGGATAACATTATTTGCAATGTCTAGAAAGTTACATCTAAGGAGAGGTTTGGTCACCTAATTGCGCACCGATGAGAGAGATCCTTATTGGAAAGCCCTCTTTCCAGGAATGGCCCAGTTTGCATGATCTTTGTGATTCTCGTAATATTATTTGTGAATAATTAATTATTGATTTATATGATGAGAAAAATATTGATTTTATGTGGATATAGATGGAGAAAATTTTTAATGTGACAATTGTTGAAAATTAATATTTTATCTTTTTCTGATAAAATAATTCATTTAAATATATTATTTTAATAATATATTAACGGTGATATTTTTATAATGAATGTGGGATATATGAGTATATGAGGAGGAAGAGTATTTTGGTGGCATTAAATGTTTAACACATATTTTGTGTGTTGGTGGACACAATTATTGATCGAAATTTGATTATAGCCTGTAAAATCGTCCGTTTATGGATTTCGGTCAATTTACATTTTGGAATTTGGAAAAACTTTCTTACGCAAAGTTGTAGAGAATTGAATTTCCTATAAAAAGTTATGAGATTCAATTTTATGATAAAAGGGCTATTTATTATGAATTATTGAAGTTCAAAGCTCAAAATAATTAATTTTGGAAGTTTAAAATATTTAAAATAGAGAAAACGTTTTTTTTTTTTTTTGTGGGCGCCTAGCATATACTAAGATAAGTTGAAATCAGTTGTCAAAATGTGCGTAGAGAATTTATAATATATATAATATTATTATATTAAATTTTCTACTTTGGTGTTCTAAGTTTTCCTATAAATAGGGTGCTTGGTTAGAATTGAAAATCACACCGTAAATCAAGTTTTCTCTCTCTATATTATCGGCGTATTCTTGTGAGTATTTTGAGTATACTTTGAGTATTGCTATACGGTGCAAGTTCAAGTCATAGCCTATATCCTGTTTTCAACTAAAGTCTTGTCTTTTCGAGGTAAGGGATATTATTTTTTTCGTAATGATATTATTTCTTCAATATCATTATCTTTGAAATATTGATCTGAAGTTTTTATCAAATTCAGAACTTTTGGTGTCGGAGTTACTATTCACGTATACGGTACTATCCACGTATACGACAATATTCACGAATACGGTACTATTCATCAAAAAAAGAAAATTTTCCCTTTTTGTCTAAAATATCTATTGTGGATACTAGCTTTGATTGTATCCATGTTTTGATCATTCTTGAATTTTACACCACTATGATTATTTTTGAGGTATTTTTGGACATGGATAAAACAAAGTATGAATCCTTAATCCTTAATCCTTGTCATTTTGTTTCACTGGATTCGTTTCTTTAAAAATATTTTTCATCATCCTCAGTCTTAAATGATGATATTATTGAATATCTTTGGCCTGTAGTGCAAAGATGAATGATTTCTAATGAATATCTTTGGCCCGTAGTGCAAAGATGAACAGGTGTTTAGATGAACATGACCAACTGATGAATATTTTTGGCCTGTAGTGCAAAGATGAATATTTGATTCGGATATATATTGATTGATGTTACAGGATAAAATATCGACGATGAACTTTTAAATTCATATATAGAAGATAGTAGTTTGCATTCTCTACTTAACTCTTCTAATGAATTATTATTTCCATTCTTGAAGATTGATTTAAAACTGGTTGTCTATTGTATTCTATTAGATTTTTCCCTGTTGGAGACTAACGATAATTTTTTGTATATTATCTTAGTCATAAAATTCTTTACTAGGCTAGTTGAGCTCACCCTTTTCCTTTTTGTTCCATTTTTCTTCTGAGGAGGCGAGAATGTAGCGAGTACGAGTCGGGGTATGGAATGATGGTTATAGAGAGAGTTGTTTAGTAGTCCTCACCATTTTTGTAAAATAATATATAAATAATTGTGATGAGGATTTATTTGGGTATGTATATTATCTAGAAGACAATATTTGTATTTAAACTCACAGTATATATGTTGTCGTATTTTGCACGACAAATGTATTAATAAAGTTGTAGTTATTTCTGTACCATGTATTTGGCGACTCAGAATGGGTTGGATGGAATGGACCTATTTTGGGGGCGTCACAGTTGGTATCAGAGCTTAGGAATATGATCTCTGGCGGAGATCGGGGAATAGAACAAGGAGGGGAGAGACGAGTAAATCCTTCGCTAGTGTGTTCTACCTAAGCTTATTTGTTAGTTGGTCAGTATATAGGGGTATTATGTGATATATTGATTTCCTTAATTAACCCTTGTTTTATGACAGTATTTGAGAATGTCGATGAGAATATTAACAAAGGGAGTAAATGAGACCGTGGAGATGCTCAGATTTACCAACGAGGAGAACTTGCAACAGTGGCAATGTTCCTCCCGTGAACAACACCATGACGAGCGATGATGAACGAGGGGATGTTTAGAAGCTTTTTGCGGTTCATGCAAAATCGCATTTAGGAGACTTCGTGTTTAAAATACGGAGGAAATGATAGCAATTCACGGTTGTCACAAACCACGGTTTAAAGAGTTGGGACCACGAGTGCAGGGAAAGCCGGATCCGATTAAAGGCGAGACATGGGTCAAACAAATTACCAAGATATTCGATGTCTTGGGATGCACAGAGAAATGAGAAAGTTCCATTCGCTACTTTTATGTTCCGTATTGGCAGACATCGGTGGGAATATGTGAAGCGTAACCATCCATTTGCATTCAAGATGTCGTGGGAGACGTTTGAAAGCAGTTCAATGACAAGTACTTCCTGAAAGTATTCGTCATATGAAGGAAGTAGAGTTTATTAGGCTGGAGCGAGAATAACATGACGGTGTCCCGAAAGACGAGGCGAAGTTCATGGAGTTATCCGTTTACACCTCATTTGGTGGAGAATGAGGAACGTGACGCGGATGTTTCGAGAGGTTTGAAACTCGACATACGCCGATATCTCTCATTTCTCATAAATTTTCTCTCTGATTCAGGATGTTGTCAGCGTGGCTCGCTTTTTAGAAATGTAGATAACGAGTACGTTCAACCGAGGGACCATAACTAGGATCATACCGAAGATAGTAGTCATCAGAATAACGATAACCAGCGGAGAAAGAAGAATACAGACAAAGGAGGTAGCCACTTTGGTGGTAATCGTGGCCATGAAAATAGAAGAAGCGAGTCAGGAGGAGATTTTAAAAAGAGGAGATTCAACAACGACCATGTGAAGACGCGTCGGCGCCCGATGCAACCGGTTCTAAGGGAGAGAAAGACCACCGTCAGTATGTTACAAATCTGGGAAAGAGGGACATATCATTGAAACTACCCACAACAGTTTAAGGTATGCTATAATTGTGGAAAAGAAGGACATATCGCTCCAGTTATGCAGTATCGAAACCCAGTCCAAATGCAGAATGGTGACTCAAAAGGATGTCCCGTAAAGTCAAAGTCAATCTTCCTGGAAGAGCGTTTGTCGTGGACTTGGTCAAAATGCGAGGAACCCGAACGAAGTTAGCACGGGTTAGTTAATTATAAATTCTTGCGAAGTTTATACCTTACTAGATACCGGTTCTACCCATTCTTTTATCTCTCTTGCTTGCGCTCAACGTTTGAACTTGACTACGGAGAAATTAGACTTTGACCTATTTATGGAGACTCCGTTAGGAGAAACTTTCATTACATTCGTTGTTTAGAAATCTTGCTTGATTCAGGTTGGCACTATCACATTACCTGTTAACCTTATTTCTATAGAGATATTTGCTTTTGATGTGATTTTAAGGTTAACTACTCATCATGCCGAAATTGATTACTTTCGTAAGGTTGCTAGTTTTCATATTCCTAAGCAACCTGTTATTCGAATTCAAGCAATCAAACCATTGTAGTCAAACATTTTCATATCAAGCCATGAAGTTATTCGTTTATTATGGATGTCAAGTTTTCTTAGTCCATGTTATGGATTTGAATAAAGACACGTCAGATTTGAATAATATTCCTGTTGTTATTGATTTTTCCTGACGTATTTCCTGAAGAATTTCTTGGCTTACTCCCAAAGCCTGATATTAAATTTTGTATCGACTTTGAACCTAGTACAAAACTCATTTCTAAAATCTCATATCGAATGGCTCCTATTGAACTTTAGGAGTTAAAAATTCAACTATAGAATTTGGTACCTGAGCCTTTATCCGGTGACTTCCTTTGTGGAATGCTGCAAAGCGGCCGCTCTCGTAGGGAACACAATATTAGATGCGATAGTAAAGCGATAGGTGTCATTATAACGTGCTATCCAAGGTTGGGATATGAGTCACAGTTGAGAACAACCTAAGTCGGTAATCAAAATACGTAGCTTTCTAGGCTTAGTTGGTTATTATCAGAGATTCGTTGAAGGATATTCTCGAATCGCTATTCCATTAACGCAGCTGACTCATAGAGATACAAAATTCGAATGGAGCAAGAAATGTGGGAAGAGCTTCGAAGAACTCAAGAGGAGACTCATTTCAGCACATATTCTGACCATACCATCCTGGAAAAGCGAACGTGGTAGCTGACGTGTTGAGTAGAAGATCGTTATACAAATCTGAGTGCGATATTGTCAAAGACTCATTTCGTATAATTTACAAATAATAGAGATGGAGATGAAAACTCTAGGTACCTACGTGATGATATACGAGTATAATCAACTTTAATCGATAAAGTTAAAGTTGTTCAAGCTACAGACTTGGAGTCGATGAATATGAAGAAGAAGATGCAAGAAGTCGTTATTTCAAAAGTGAGAATCGGTGAGGTGAGGAAAGCTCAAACCTTCGATTTATTAATCCATTTGAAATTCTCGATCGAATAGGAACTGTAGCCTATAAACTCGTTTTACCGCCAAGTATGACGCGTGTTCATAACGTTTTTCACGTATCGATGTTACGTAAATATGTGGACGACCCGAACCACGTCATTGAGTTAGAACCGAACGAGATAGCTGAAGACTTAACGTACGAGGAGGTACCTGTCAAGATCTTGGATAGGAAAGAACATGTCCTATGTACCGAGGTTATACCACAAGTTAAAGTTTTGTGGAGAAACCATGCTATTAAGGAAATGACCTGGGAGTTGGAAACGGAAATGAAAGCATGGTATTCTCATCTTTTTGAAACACCAGGTACGTACGTCAATTTCGAGGACGAAATTTCATAAGGAGGGGGGTTTGTAAGACCCCAAATTATTAATAAATGAAATTTATTTTCCTCTATTTATTATTTTGAAATAGTAAGGGTTGATTTGATTAATGTGGATCGTTATGGGTAAAATACGCAAATATTTCGAATAAGCAAGTGGTTATAAAATATTCATTATTGTCGGGGAATATTCGTTTGGTCGTGGAATATTCGTACTGTCGGGGAATATTCGTACGACGACACAGTCTTTTGTGGGCCCCATAACGGAAAGCGATTGGATGAAGAAAACGACAAATATATGTTGTTTATAAATAACGGCGTAGTTATTACTAAATTAATCTTTATTGGGCCCGGTGGTTAAAACACTAATACGCGTTGTTGAATAGTAGCACACGGTATTGCACCAATTATTGATTCTTACGTAAGAAGGCACTACTCAATAATTGTTACAGTAATTACTGTTCAGTATTTTATTTTATTGATTCAATAATTGCTGCATTGATAGTCCTCACCATTTTTGTAAAATAATGTATAAATAATTGTGATGATTTATTTGGGTATGTATATTGTCTAGAAGACAATATTTGTATTTAAACTCACAGTATATATGTTGTCGTATTTTGCACGACAAATGTATTAATAAAGTTGTAGTTATTTTTGTACCATGTATTTGGTGACTCAGAATGGGTTGGATGGAATGGACCTATTTTGGGGGCGTCATAGCGGGCGTGAGGGGCACATCTCTCCCAATTGCTCTTCACCAAATAGAAATGGATGCTTCAACTATGGAGCATTGGATCATCAGGCAAGGAATTTCCCAAAGAAGAACTAAGTAGGAGGAAGAGGACCAAGCAGTGGAAATCTCACGATTAATGGACCACCAACTCAGAATCAACCCATAACTAGGACTTTCAACATAACGGTTCAGGATGCGGTCGCATCCAGGGACATGGTTTCAGGTATCATTCTGATCAATGATATATCTACTTACATATTATTTGATTCGGGTGCTACTTGTTCCTTCGTATCGCATGACTTCTCCCAACGATTAAACTTACCCCATGAAGAATTAGAATATCCTATGACCATAGAAGTTGCTTATAAGGAAATAATTCCCGTTAGCCATGTCTATAGGAATTTCGTTATAGACATCAGGGGATATATGTTACCTGTGGATTTAATTCCAATTCAATTAAGAGAATTTGATGTAATTCTAGGAATGGATTGGTTATTTAACCATGGAGCAATGATAGATTTCCAGAAGAAGTGTATAAACCTTAATACTCTAGATCAGTTTAAGGTAGTGTTCTATGGAATTAGGTCGCCTAGACACTCAAGTTGTCTGACGATGATGCAAGCGAGGAAGTTACTAAGAAAAGGATGTGTAGGATATTTGGCCCATATCGTCGATACGCAGAAAGCAAGGATAGAGATGTGATGGATACCAGTAGTGAACGAATTTCCAGATGTATTTCCAGGACTTCCGCTGGATCAGGAGGTCGAATTCGTTATAGATTTAGTACCGGGAACATCACCAATTTCGAAAGCCCCTTACAGAATGGCACATGCAGAAATGAAGGAGCTAATGGTACAGTTACAGGAGTTATTGGATATGAAGTATATTCAACCTAGTGTGTCTCCTTGGGGAGCACCGATTTTATTTGTGAAAAAGAAGGACGGATCGATGAGACTATGTATCGACTATCGAGAGTTGAACAAGGTGACGATTAAGAACAAGTACCCATTACCTAGGATAGATGATTTGTTCGAGCAGTTGAAGGGAGCAAAATATTTTTCCAAGATCGACTTGAGGACGTGATATCACCAGCTAAAGGTGAGGAATGAGGATGTACCTAAGACAGCATTCAGGACTCGTTACGGTCACTACGAGTTTCTGGTGATATCATTCGGGTTAACAAATGCGCCAACAGTATTTATGGACATGATGAATCGGGTATTCAAGCAATAATTAAATAAATTCGTAGTTGTGTTCATAGATGATATCCTGATCTATTCCAAGACTCAGGAAGATCATGCTGAACACTTAAGGTTAGTATTGGAGGGGTTAAGGAAGGATAAATTATACGCAAAATTTTCGAAGTGCGAGTTCTGGTTGGAGAAAGTTCAATTTCTGGGTCACGTGATCGACAAGGACGGAATCTCCTTGGATCCACCGAAGGTGGAAGCGGTACAGAATTGGGAACAACCAAAGACACCATCCAAAGTAAGAAGTTTCTTAGGACTGACAGGCTATTACAGATGGTTTATACAAGATTTTTCGAAGATAGCGGGAACGTTGACGAATTTAACGAAGAAGTCGGTAAAATTTGTCTGGACAGAGAAGTGTGAAGAGAGTTTTAAGGAACTCAAGAAAAGACTAAGTGAAGCACCAGTGGTGTCTTTACCTGACGATACAGGTGACTTCGTGATTTTTAGTGATGCATCATATAAAGGACTTGGTTGTGTACGTATGCAACATGGTAAAGTTATTGCGTATGCATCACATCAATTGAAGGATTACGAGAAGGGATATCCTATCCATGACCTGGATTTGGCAGCGGTAGTATTTGCCCTAAAGATATAAAGGCACTATTTATATGGTGTAAGGTGTGAAATATACACGGACCATAAAAGTCTGAAGTATATCTTCACGCAGAAGGAGTTGAATATGAGACAGAGAAGATGATTGGAGCTTGTAAAGGATTATGATTGCGACATCTTATATCATCCGAGAAAAGCTAACGTGGTAGCGGATGCGCTAAGCAGAAAAGGCAGTGGTAGGTTGGCAATGCTAACTGCTCAAGAGGAGTTAATTAAGGAGATGGCCAACTTGGAACTCGAGGTAAAGAGTCCGAGAGAGTCAGATGAGAAGTTATTCGCAATGGAGGTTCGTCCGACTCTTCTGGACAAAATAAAGGAAGCACAAAGCAGCGATTAAGAATGTGAGAGGATGAGGAACAGAATTTCTGACGAAGAGGAGCTCAAGTTCAGTATGGGTGGTGATGGACTATTAAGATTTGAGAACAGAATTTGGGTACCAGTGGTATCTGAATTAAAGGAAGAGATTTTGCATGAAGCTCATAGTTTAAGTTACTCAATCCACCCGAGAAGCACAAAGATGTACCAGGATCTACGCCAACATTATTGGTGGCCTAATATGAAAAGTGAAGTCGCATAGTGCGTCAACAGGTGTTTAACATGCCAGAGAGTTAAGGTGAAACATCAGAAACCGAGCGGGTTACTTCAACCCTTAGAATTTCTAGAATGGAAGTGGGAGCATATCACGATGGACTTCGTGGTAGGACTTCCAACTACATAGAAGGGTTACGATGCAGTATGGGTGATCGTTGATCGATTGACTAAGTCAGTGCATTTCTTGCCAATCAGGATCAGATATACCTTGGACCAGTTGGCAAAACTTTACATCAAAGAGAACGTTTCTAGGCACGATGCACCTATATCAATTGTGTCAGATCGCGATTCGTGGTTCACGACAAATTTCTGGAAAAGCTTTCAAGAACGCATAGGAACGCAACTGAGGTTGAGCACTGTGTATCATCCTCAAACAGATGGATAAAGCGAGAGAACTATTCAAACATTAGAGGACATGCTGAGAGCATGTGTTATGGATTTTAGAGGAAGCAAAGATGATCACCTACCGTTGGTAGAATTTGCATACAACAACAATTACCACGTGAGCATCGGTATGCCACTTTATTAAGCTTTATATGGAAGGAAGTGCAGAACGCCATTATGCTGAGATGAAGTAGGAGAACGTCAACTGCTAGGGCCAGAATTGGTGCAGCAAACTGCAGATGTGATCAAAACGATACGAGCAAGATTAGTGATGGCTTAGGATCGACAGAAGAATTATGCTGATCAACATCGACAACAACGAGACTTTGACGTCGGCACCTATGTGTTTCTAAAGGTTTCACCTTGGAAAGGGAAAATGAGATTTGGGAAGAAGGGAAAACTTAGTCCCAGATTCATAAGACCCTTTGAAGTGTTAAGGCGAGTTGGTGAGGTAGCTTATGAAATAGCTTTACCTCCGGAGTTAGAGCATGTACACAATGTGTTCAACGTATCAGTTTTACGACCCTATAAGCAAGACTACAAGCATGTCATAGCATATGAACTCATCCAGTTTGAAAAGGACTTAACCTATGAAGAGGTTCCTGTACAAATAATTGATAGAAAAGAACAAGTGTTATGAAATAAGATAATACCTTCTGTTAAGGTAGTATGGAGGAACCACAACGCCGATGAGGCTACGTGGGAACTCGAGGAGAAAATGGTGAAAAATTACCCTAGTCTTTTTGTTTAACTTGTAATGATTCTGGGGACGGAATCCTTTTAAGGGAGGGTGAATGTAATATCCAAGATTATTATGTAATTTACTAATTGTCAATAAATGAATTTATGTGGAACTCTTGTGTGACTATATGTGTTATGCATACATGTTTAATTTTAAGTTATGGGATGAGGTATGTGTAAATAGTTGGTTTAAATTAATTTAACTATTTGAGTTAGTTATGTAAATAAATGGATTAATTGCGTGGGAGGGGATTAAAATATGAGATTGATTTCGGAGTGAAATTTAGAGACGTGGACTGCGTATTTGAGTCCCAAACATCAAAATTAGTCAAGATAGATTGTAACCACAAAATGTGTCACAGTTGACTTTTTGGTCAAAGTCAACCGATTGACTTCTTTGGGTAAAAAGTCAACCACGAATTTTGGAGGCTAATTTGACGAAACGGATAGTCCCATGACGTCCGAAACGTCAATTTAGTAGGAATCGAGATAAGTATTGAAAAGTTTTGTTCTGGAGGGAAAAATAGTCAAATAGCTTATTAATTTATTAATTGATTAGAATAAATTTTGTTTATAAATAGAAATCAGCTGAACTGATGGGACCCACGAGACTAGTAATTTGGGACAAAATGGAGAGTATATTATGTGTATTATCAAATTGAAGAAGAGGGTGTGAGACCCCGAATTTTATGAAATAAAAGTATTCAATTTTTCTATTTTGGTAAATAGTTAAATTGATAAAAGTTTAAAGTTAAGGGTAATATATGAATTTTTTTTGCAAAGTAATCAAGTTGATATAAAATATTCGTTGTGTCGGGGAATATTCGAATAGTCGGGGAATATTCATTTTGTTTGGGAATATCCGCATTTATGCGGCAAATCATTGGTGGACCCCACAATGTAATTATTGTTCGGATTGAGAAAACGACAAAAATATTTTTATGAAAATAACGGCGGAAGTTTTTACCGTTAAGCTGTTGAAACACCCGGTGTTAAAAGTACAATGATGTCTGGCGTGGTTGTATAGTAGCACACGATATTGATTATTGATGCTTACGTAATAAGTCACTCGCTTTTTGTTTTATTAGTATTATTAATGTAATAAAACGGAAAAGCTTTTTATATAAAAATGTAATACTTTTATAAAGTTATTCGTTTTATTAGGCTTATAGTAAAATCTTTTTATATAAAATAGAATACTTTTATAAAGTAATCTGTTTTATTAGACAATAATTAGAATATATTATACTCTATTATGCATAATGTTTGCATAGTGCCTGCATAGTGTTGCATAGAGCCTGCATAGTGTTTGCATAGTAAAATCTTATATAAAGTTATTCGTTTTATTAGATTATAAATAGAATATATTATATTTTATTTAAAAGATTTTGCTTTAAATATGGACCGTCAGATTAAAGTAAATCAATCTGGACCGTTCATGAGTTAGTTACTTATCGCGATCCATTTTTCTATAAATAGAAGCTTATTCCTTCATAATTTCTTACGAATTCATTTGAAACTCTAGAGAGAAATTATAGAAAACTATAGAAAAGTATTCTTTACTTCCCTACTCTTATATTCAGCTTTTTTTTTATGGTAAGGGATATTATTTTTTGTACTCGTAAGGGGTATTATTTCTTTTGTATTCATGAAGAGAACTTCTGCTATTCCATTCTTTATTATTCTCTTGAATAACCAAAGATATACTCTGACTACTACCTATACTTGGTGACATTCTTCTAATATTAAAAGTCTTTATTATTATTTTGTCGGAATATCACATGCTGCTAGCGCTTATCTTGGGACGGTTCCATTATTTATTATTATGTTGGAATAACTTGTTTATGCGAATTACCGCATACATGGTGAAATTCTTCAGTTATTCCATTCTTTATTATTCTGTTGGAACATCCTGTCTATGCTTTACGCATGACCTGGTTCCATTATTTATTATTCTGTTGGAATAACTCATCTGCATGCTGATCTATCACATGCCCGGTGAATTCTTACATTATTTATTTATTTATTATTCATTGGAATATCTTGTACGTATGCGTTACGCATGACCGGTTCCATTCTTTATTATTACGTTGAAATAACATGTCTATGTGGATTACCGCATGCATTGTAAATGATCCTTTGTATTCATACGAATAGTATTTTTTATTAAAAGGAATTTACGCCAGAAGCGCTTTAAATAATTTTTTGACCTAAAAAATTTTGAAAAATTTGAAATGATAATTTGATGAGTTTTCTAGATTGTGTCCAAAAATGGCGATTTTTGGATGTATAGATTAAGAGTTATGGATTTTATGGGAAAAAACTATTTTAAAAGTAAACCCTTATAACACCTTGTGGTTAACTCCAAAATTGGTGAAATTTTTATTGGGAGTACATGTATATAACAGGAGTATACCCTGTAAATTTTGGAATTTTTGGACAAAAGTACAATTTATGATAAATGTCTTAATATTCAGCAGTTTTAGCTATATGAAAAATAGTAAACGAATTTTAAAAATTTTTGTGAAAAATATATGTTCAAGATGGGACTATATTCTGCTAAATCCCAAAAAAGAAATATTTTTGGGACTGATTTGGTATTTTTCATGAAAATGAACTAGTTATGAGTAAATGAATTAAATATGTTATGTGAAGTAATAAAATTGGAAACTATGATTTTATGGCTTGAGAATCCTATATAGGGTATATACAGATTTTTGATGAGGGATTTGATCATTGATTATGAAATCTTATGAGTATGGCATTTTTGAATGATTAAATGCATTATTTGATAAAGTGTAAACAATTGAAATAAATTGTTTATAAGTTTAAGAAATGATTAAAATATTGTTATAATATTAATGATATTAGATTATGAGATTATTAAGTGATTGATAACATTTGGTTATTATTGAACGCTGGATAAATTGTATTATAAATATTTAATATTTATCCTTTATCTCATTTGATTAATTCTTATATCATTGTCATCATCCTCATGCTTATATTGAAAGTCATCGTTGGCCGTAGTGCATAGATGGACTTGGTATGATTATGACCAGGGATTATTCGGTATAATCATGACCGTAATGTTACAAATGATGTGGAAAAAGTCCTCATTGGCTCGTAGTGCATTGATGACGCTTTTTTGAGTATGATTATGGCTATGGATTCTCTTGACCAAGGGTGCAAAGATGAATTTCTTTATGGCATGATCATGATAGTTGATGAAAACACGATTATCTTTAGCCAGTAGTGCATGGATAATTCGTGGTCGTGATATTAACGAATAACCTTAGTCGTAAATGCATGGATAATTCAAAGATATGGATTGATTATCGAAATGAGTCTCGTGATGAAATATAAATTCATGGATGTGATATTAACGAATATCCTTGGTAGTAGTCTTGCGGGGTGATTTGATGATGTGGATTATTTATTAAGTCGAGTCTCAAATGATAAAATATTTATTATACATTTTTAATTAAGTAGAAGATAATAGATATCATGCTCTACTTGACTCTTCTAAAATACAGTTGTATGTCTTTGGCATGTAGTGCAAAGATGAATTGTTAATGAATATCTTTGGCCGTAGAGTAAAGATGAATTTATTAGTATGATTATGAGCAGGAATTCTGATTTGGTATAACCATGATTTTTGATGTTTCAGGTGAAGATAGGTGATGAAAATTATCTTCGTCCTGGTTGCGAAGAAGAATTTAGAACTACAATTATGATTATGAGTTATTCATATGATTGTGGACAGGAATTGTTGATTTATTTTACATGGATAAAACATTATTGGTGGACTTTTAACATAGAGAAGATAATAGACCTTATGGTCTATTTGAGTACTCTTCTAATGGATTGCTCGTTCCGCTGCAACTATGGTTGAAAAGTTTTATCATCTACCATATGTTCTAAATCTCTTATTTATTATTGATGAAAGCTATTGATAATTTAATTATCTTTAGTAATGCTATTCTTTACTAGGCTAGTTGTGCTCACCCTTTCTGCTTCACAATTCCTTTCAGGTAATAAGAGTGTTGCCGGGTCGAGTGGGGATAACAGGGGAATAGAACAGTGGTCTCTAGCTGTGGAGGTTCTCCCTAAACAGTATAGAAAAGTGTGTTGTAATCTATACAACATTTAGTAGTTATATTTGGTGAATCAAATAAGGTGAGGTGAACCCAACTTTGGAAGGGTGTTTTGCCACTATCATACAAGATGTCTAATGACATACAACCTCGTGTTCTCATAAGACATGGTTGTGCACATCCACTAGCTGAATATATCTACGAGCACTACCTGTATGATCTTGTAGTTTATTTGAAACATAATTTTCACTTGGAGACAATGGAGATATTTATATGCCAAGAGAAGACTCACCATTGGGAAAAAGATCATAGTAATCTTCTCATTTTTCTTTGCGGTCTATTGGGTCAACCAAGGATAATTCTTTGGCCATATGATATCTATTATAACCTAGACGCATGGCCTCCCATGTACGAAGGTTTCGTTGAGCACTTCCCAAAGATTTTAATTTCTGAAACAGTTTTTGACTATACTTTTATGTAAAATACCATTGTAAGGTTGTGGTCGAGGCATCACGAGAGTTACATACATTTGTATTAAAACTCACAGATAACTGTGGTCGTATTCTATACGACAGTTCAACAGTTGTATAAATGAAGTTGTATTTGAATTTTGTATCATGTATCTGGCGACTCAGAATGGATGATGTATGCATAATTTTGGGGGCGTCACAGAGGGAGTATTTCATTTTTCTTTAAACCCAAAATCTCTTCATTTTCTCAACTCCCACTTTCTTTTTATGAAGTGATGAAATTGATGAATGGAATTAAATTGGATACAATTGATGACTTGGGGATTGAAAGGGTGGGGGTTTATATGTTAGTAATTTCTATAAGTACTCCCCACTCAAAACACCATTCCTTTTTGCTAAAAACTTCTTAACCGATAGAAAATTGAGAGCTTAAAAAGAGTTAGTACAGATTACGGAGGATTACCGAGGATTTGACAAGCAAAGAGAAGGAGCCTCAGTTTAAACCAAGAAGGAATTCTTCAAAAGGTAATCGATGAACCCATTTTATTTTTATAAGAAAAATGAGAAGAAAATGCATATAGAATTGGTAAATGATTTGTTGTGGCTTTGTGTTGCCATGTTACGGTTGTTTAATGATTATAGATCGTTAACAAAAAAAAGTTCTGGTTTAATCATGCCTTAATATTGTAGAGATTCAAGGAATTATGTCATGCATGCCAAATATATGATAATATGACTCAATGATGCTAATTTGATCATATCATGGAAATTTAGTGAGTTCAATTGTTGTAACATGTGAATAGGTTACGTGAAGGGCTAGTAGATAGCGTTAATTTTAAAAGACATATCAGGCAAGTTTCCTAACCCCATGTTTCTATTGAGCAATTACTCAATCTTTACTCATTGTTGTTGCAGTGAGGGTTAGTATCAGACTTGTGCTATTTACTTTTTCGTACAAGTTCCTTTGTTGTAAAGTTATATAACTGCAATTTCTTTGCAAGCGTTATTGATGACTACTCAGTTAGTATTACAACTGTTATACTTTAAAGTTCTATTTCTTTAACGAACTGTTTCCAATTATGCTTTCTAGCTTTTTCTTTCAGCTAGATATTATTGATGATAAATGATATAACATTTGAACAATTCAAATCCTTTGGAGCTATGTTTACCGATCCAAATTACTTTGGTACGGTCCCACATGAATACTAAGATGAACAACCCAAATTATCGGGCAAACAGATGTCGGGAATATAGTCCCATTTATGCTTATGCAGTTAAATTTTATACTTGTGCACAATGTAGGGTACGATAGGCTGATCACCTAGAGTACTTGCAGAGACTGTTTACAATCTATTTGATTGTTAAACCGTCTAATGGTTTTCGATGAAACAAAGTAATGTTTAGGGTATCTAACACCCCTTAGTATCTTATTGAGAATTCCAGAACTCTTATCTTGATATTCCTATTTATCTCTTGATAATTATTTCAACTGTTGAGAAATATTCATACAAATGCTTTTACTCTTGATGTATGTTTTTAAACCACTTTGTATACTTGCTAGGCAATTTTTGCTCATTCTTGATAAACCTTTCAGTTAGTGCTGAGAACGCTGAGGGCTCATGCAAGGACAAGGGGAAGTCTAAGATGAAATGATGAGAGTTATTTATGTAATAAGTTATATTTCTGCATATGATGTAATGTAGCGATAAACGTTAAGTTTAAGTTTCAGTTTATTTAAGGTTGTAAAGACTTGGGATTTTATTTGAATGGGTATGTAATAATAATTATTATTATTATTTTCGGAGTTTATGTAGTTAGATGATTATGTATGTTGTATTGTGAGCACCATGTCCTATAATCGATGTTACACTGATTTGGGGGCGTCACACGTTTGTTGTAAGTTGACTTATTATTCCATGGAGAGATGTACTAATTTCTTGACCGTTGGTGGTGGTTTTAATAGTAAATCAATCTGGACCGTCGGTGGTGGTTTTAATAGTAAATCAATCTAGACCGTAGGTGGTGGTTTTAATAGTAAATCAATCTGGACCATCTGTAGTGGTTTTAAAAGTAAATATGTAACACCCCCTTTCCAAAAAGGAAAAGGGATGTCACGCACAAACATAATAAATACAAACCTCTAATAAATCTTAAAATATCTCCAATGAAATTGAACACCAAATGTCACATACTCCAATTTAAATAGAAAGAACTCCACATTTACATAGTCTTTACTATTAAAAATAAATGCCAAAATGGCCCAAACATCCATTTACAAAATACTATAAAACCAAAGTTCGATAATAGTCTCAAAACTAATTTATTAATTTGGATCAAAGGTAGCTCTCATCCCACAAATCTTGATCACCCCTGATTACATGCCGGAAAAAGAACACAATGTGAGCCAATTGCCCAGTAAGGATATAAAAATGCACATATATAAACAATATATATATATGTACTGAAGGAACTAAATGAATGAACAATTACAACTACTAACCCAATTATGAATATATCGAATTTGGTGAGACAAGGAACAAATGATTAACACTGTTGAACCGACAACTATAGTCAAAAGAATTCTAAACAAAATAAGGCTGAAACAAATGGTTATAAGGTAACAATTTCATATTGAGCTCAAATACAAATAGTCAAAGGCTAACAAAATACATCAGTACCATGATGTATACAAATCAAATCGGATAGTACGCACGACACATACATCACTAATCCGCCAAACAAATCGAATCAAATCAAATCTTTGGGTCGAATTCCATACGTATCTTTGAACAAATATATCAAATGGCCAAAACTCATACCCGGCATACAAAAAGGATACAGCGGATGGATCGATCACCGCCCGTAAGGTGTAATGCCCTGTGTCAAGAGGACATGTCTGTGGTACCCCCATAGGTGGTTAGCTCAAGTATACCCTAAGGATCAAACTATAAAATGCAAGCCAAAAGGGGGTTCAAATCACAAGGCTTACATGACCATCTCCGAATAATATCGAATTATCAAATATGAACATACTCCATTATCACAAGATATCAATGATTAAACCAAGTCTCGAATGTGAACAAAATTTTACGAAGAATGATACAAAAGAATAAAGTCTCCAAAACACTTGACACGATTAACTAGTTCAAAGAGTACAAATACAAATTCTAATATCAAAGCCAAAATGAAACTATCACAATAAATTTGGCAACAAAGAATAATCCTGAGCGACAATACCAAATTTCTAAACGAGTAACAAAACGAATGAATTAAATTTAAAAGAGTATCGTTGAAAAAGTACGGAATTTGTACCTTAAGTAAGCAATGTAATACCCGAAATTATAACCTCAAGTAAGCAATGCCGGACCTGGTTCCATTATTAATTATTATGTTGGAATAACCTGTTTATGCGAAGTACCGCATACATGGTGAAATTCTTCTGTTATTCCATTCTTTATTATTCTGTTGGAACATCCTGTCTATGCTTTACGCATGACCTGGTTCCATTATTTATTATTCTGTTGGAATAACCTGTCTGTGCGGTCTATTGCATGCCTGGTGTAAAGTCCCCGAATCCGGATACTTGAAACCCGAACTCGGTACTTCACGATACCATTTCTATGAGCGGAATAATACTAATAATATTAACAATAATATAGATTTTCAAATTTTATTTACATATTATCGAGTTTAGTTCCCAATCTGAAACCTTTAAACATTAGTTACATGATAATAATAATAATAGTACTTATCATCCTTATCATAAAAAGTTAGACTATTACATAGAATAGCTTAAACATTCATTCAACAACTTTCCCTTTCCCTTGTTCTTGGCGAGATCCTTCGGTTTGTTCACACTTAGTAAAACATTTAAATTAAGCAAGAATGAGCATTTGAGTGCCCAATGATAATATCAACAATACCGATTAAATTTGAAAAGATTAAATATTTTCTTTGAGCGAAAAACTTCTACAACGGATCAATAGTTGTGAAGTAAAGCGGACCAATAATCAATAACATGTCATTTTCAATTTTAAATTTTTGAAACTACGTCTGACTATAAATGATGATCATTTGACGATTGTGAACATTGTTTTATATTTTGAAAAGGTTTAAGCGAACTTCATCATGGCAAAATCATTACTTACGAACGCAGGGGGTGATCGGCCGATTATGCCTGTATTGATCAATACTACATTGCTAGAACGATATTATCGTTCATCCTTTGTCCGCCGTAGCGCATAAATATTTCCCATGATCGGGATGTTCATAACAGTCTTGAATCCATACCAAAACAATTCGGTTGGATAAGTTTTATCTTGTTCAACAACAACTTTAAATATATGTCTAAATTTGGATCAAATAGCTTAGACGACCTTTATTTCAAGGTATACATACTAAGCAACTATAAGTATGTATCAACATGTGATAAAATATAATGATTATCCAAGTGAGGACACTTGTATAACCATGTTATAGAAATTAACGAACAGAATAAATAACTTGATCACTATTAACAGAATAAAGGAAATTGTACAACAATTATTGTTTAATAGCTTACTTATCTGAAATCATTGCATAAAGTATATACAAAGGTTGAAATATTTGAACAATTGAAATGAATAGTTTAGATATTATCTTATGCGTGTCCTTAGCATAAAGTAAATGCAAAGGTTTAGATACTTGCCTTGTCTGCTTTAACGCTTACACACTTAGATATATCTTTTCTATCAAGTCCTATCATTAAATAAATCATTGTCTGATTAGAATAATATATATCATATCATATAATACTTCTTATTGCAGTCAACACATTCCTAATCACATTGTCACATAATTTTAACACCATTGAATCACAAATAATTCACTTATCAAGTCAATCTATTTAAATCGGATCAATTTAAAAAATATGTCGATTCTGCAAACAACTTTATCGAGAAATTATCGAGTCTATGACTTCTATCTGATTTATCTGATATCCATTTGGATAACTTAACACCCGTCGCCTATTTTTCCTGGCCTTATAATAATTTTTAAACAATTATTACCATTTATCATAATTTTGAAATATCCAGAATCATTATTAAATGATTTAAATAATAAACAATTCTATTATCATTAATATTTAATTAATAATAAACTATTAATGAAACCATTGCCAAAATATTAAGTTATTTAAAATAACTTAAACTATTTTTAAAACATTTATATTACCTTTAAATGATTTTTAAAACATTTAAAATCATTATTAAATAATTACCATTAATATTTAAATATTAATGAACTATTTATCTAAATATTAAAAGTCATTAATTATAACTTAAAATACTTTTAATTCATTTTTATCCCTTTTAAATAATTTTTTTTTAAATTAATAAAACCATTTTAAAACTATTTATTTAATATAATTATTAAATAAATTTAATATCATTAATCATTAAATAAATATCATTAATATTAAATTATTAATGAAATTATTCTTTTAAATATTAAAAGTTATATTTTATAACTTTAAAATATTTTTAAACACTTTATTTTCATTTAAAATAATTTTTAAAATAATAAAATCATTTTTAAACTAATTTATTTAATATAATTAAATAATTTTTAATATCATTATTAATCATTAATTAATGAAATTAACCATTAAATATTAAAAGTTATATTTTATAACTTAAAATATTCTTAAATACCTTATTATTATTTAAAATGATTTTTAATATAATAAAATCATTTTTAATTTATTTATTTAATTCATTTACTAGATAACTTAATTATCATTAATATTAATTTATTAATGAAAATTATCATAAAATATTAAAAGTCATTGTAGATAACTTAAAATATTTTCATATATCATAATATAATTTTTAATGATTTTTCATGTATTTAAATCATTTTTAAATAATTTATTTAATATTATAATTAAATAAATTAAATACTTTTAATATTCCAAAATATCAAATATTTATGAAATATATTTAAAATAATTAAAATATAATTTTCGAATTTAAAATAATTTTTAATAATTTATTTTATATTTTTAATAATTAAAACCCTTTTTATCAATTTTTTTTAATTAATTTTCGAAATTATAAATAAAGCGTATCGTTGAAGGCGCTTTATAGCGACAAAAAATGCATATATAGGTGTTCTTCATGTTCTTGATGAAACCCAGATTTCCATAGCGATGAACAAGGTATCGAGTTTGACGAAGATTTACGGTCATATCCTCGATATTCTTGAGCATCTTATCATTCCGATATTGTAGTACTAATGCACGCGACTACAAGATACAACAATTAAAATGACCAAACAACCTATAACAAAGTAGATCTGGAGCCACGAACAAGGCATCGGGTACATTTCTTCATTTTCTGGGTTACCCGAAATGAAGAAACGATTCGGCCCAACTCGTTTGAGCTTCCACAACTTCTGAAGATATGATATGCTTTAGTGATTTCAAAGTGCGAGAATATAAACCACATGTAATACTATAGATCCATCACAAAACATCACTAAAACAACAATACAATAGCAGATTCAACTCGGTCAAACCATGTCGAGACGACATGTTCAAGTGTTTTTTCAGGTTACCCGGAAAATAGCTTTTCATGTTAAATGCAGTGCGGTTTGACCATAGATTACTAATTCCTGCTGCACGATTAAAAGGAGATTTTAAGGCATAAAATGTACTCTATATACGGACTACAATATAGATCCAACAAATTAACAAAACAATTAACAACAAGCGAGGATCTCGAGCCATTGAACTTCTGTCGGACGAATGCAGGCAAGTTCTTGGCCCCGAAAGTTCGATCAATCTTGAGGTCAGCGGTATTTGATAGTGAATAACTTGCAATATAATACGGTTTATGCATGATTCTTGATCTAGATTAAAGAGGACATACCGGACTACAAGTTCAAAGCTTTAAACAACAAAAATAGTTAACATACAAAGATTACGGAGGCGACATTTGCTTGTCGATCGACAACAAAAATTTTCCAGATTTTTCAAAACTCAATTACGAAGATTTTGATGATATGGATCTATCTAAAACCAACCCGGATCGTCATAATAACTTATAAACAACATGTTTTAACAATAAATTCTAACATCAAACAACAAAAATTGAGACAGATTCAAGCTAAGGTTTTGTACCTTTGATGTCCAAAATCTGATTTTGTGTTGTTGATTTGGTATGGTGATCGTGGGGCTTGGATTGGGGCCCGAATGCTAGAGATTTTCGTTGGCTTTAGAGAGAGAGGGTCAAGTATGAGCTTAGTGAAGATTTGGGCAACAAAATAACATTTTCTCTCTCTCGATCCTTAAATAGACATTATAGATGCATGAATTCTTTGAGATATGTTCTTTGGTTCTTTGTCAATTTTAGGCGGTAGTAGAGTTGTTAGGGTTAGCCAACAACTCATAACAATTGTCAAAACCTAGTCTAGTACTTAATAATCCAATTAGGGGCAAAAGGTCATTTGGCGCTGACAAATTAATGGCATTTTGGGTAATTGCCAAACCCTTAGGGTTAGGGTTTGGTTTAGGGTTTAGGGTTTGAGCCAATTTTAGCAAAAGTCTAGGATTCCAAATTTAGGATTTAACATTTATGGTTTATTACAAAAATAATAATATAAAATAACTAATTTTTTGTTTCTAAAATTAGACAATTTAGGTTTGTTAATTACATTAATTTTCTAATTACTTTATCTGATAACATTAGGGTTTAGATCATATACTTATCATTGACTTTGCTAATTTAGCAATTAGGGTTTATTCTTTTGGTAATTAGGGTTGCCAAATTACTATTAGGGTTTTAATTACTAAATTAGGGTTTTAGTTTAGTAATTAGGGTTTAACAATTTACTAATTAGTTTTAACAATTTGTAATTAGGATTTACAACTTGTAATTAGGGTTTCTAATTACATTAATCATGATTATTAGAGTTTAATAACATAATTAACCTTGCCACTTAAGCAATTAAGGTTTACAATTATCGATTAGGGTTCTAAATATCGATTAGGGTTTTAATTTACATGATTAGGGTTTTAATCATTATGTTTTAAATCACTAATTAGGTTTATTTATTAAGTGATATAAAACATATTATACATGACCTTTAATCACGATAACACAATTCTTGACAAATCATACCTCCTATTAAATTTAGGATTAGGGTTTATTAAAATTCGAGATATAATTAGGGTTTTAATTTAATAATTAGGGTTTTCTAATTAGCATATCCTGAAGTAACACATAACATATATCATATAACCCAAATATTTAACGATCGTAAGTTTTCCATTTAAATTGATAAGCGAGTTAAATCGATTAATCTTTGGGGTTTGATCGATATACCATAATTGACCAACCATCAACAATACAATTTTTACGATTACATTATTATAGCCTTTGAAAATCAAAATATTATAATATTATAATATTATTATCATTCCTTGATCAAAACCCAAAATTAGGGTTTGGATTAAAATATCTGATTTATCTGTTATCATTAAGTTAAAATAATTAACTTAATATCACGAACAAATTTATATAATGAAATAATTATTATAATTATTCTAAAATCATTTCATATATTATTTGAATAATATAAACATATAATTTCATGGAAAAATAATTAATAAAACATTTCTAATATAGAATTAATTACTATAAAAATATCATTTATAATAACCAATATTTCTAAAATAAAATTATTTACAATTAATAATGTAATACTTAAATTTTATTTATCAAACATATAATTATAATTACACATTACCTTGGCACATATCATTCATATTTGTTTTTTAATAATAAATAAAAAAAAAAATTATCATAAAATTTATGATTTATTTATATAGAAAATATCGGGTTGTCATATTCACCTCCTTTATAATGATTAGTCCCCCTAATCACCACTTTAAAACCTATACCTACTAGGATACATGTCATTCACAATCATTGCAAGTAGATTTTTATCACTTTAATCAGACTGATCTTTAACTTTTTATTTAAAGCTTGTCTTTCTGATTATACGGAAATTTGATTTCTAAAAGAACTCAAATTCCTCCTTCAAATTTTATTATAAAATTATTTACTATAACTAGAAAAATCATATATATGAAAATAAAAGTTATACGAAAAGTACACAGTCCTCCCAATTTTGCCACCGCCAATGTGTCTTGGTATCATCGTGTGAAGACCACCCTTGCGATGAATTTAAATAAAACTTCTTTGGATGAAGTTGGTCTGTGATTGCCAAAGTTCATGCTTTTCCCCATGTTCACACTTTTACCTCCTTTTCCTTTTGGACGATCTTTCACCCTATGATCCTTTGATCCGCATGAAAAACACCCACCAATTGTCTTAGAATTGGGGCGGTTAGGGAGAGATATGGCCCTCCCTTACCCACACTTGAAACATGCTAATTTTCCTTTAGACATTCCCTAAATGATTTTTCCCACAATTCCCACATTGCACCAACGACTTCTTATTTATTTACCTTCTTGTTTTACCTGCACCCCACCAAAGTTGTTCACCTTCCTCTTATCCCTCCTATTCCCAGTTTTTGCTTCCACCTTCCCAGTTCCCTCAACTTTTCCCTTGTTCCTCCTTTCTTTGTTGTAAAGGCTCATGGCCTCACTTCCCTCCTCAGCAATAAGTGCTTTCTCCATGAGTGCTGCAAATGTAGGGATTTGCAACACTGCGCCACCTTGTTGTAGAGCGGGGTTTTAATCCCAGCTCAAACCTTGGCGCCTTTCTAGCCTCCGTATCGACTTGTTGCGGGCGAACCTAGCCAATTCATTAAATTTTGCGGCATATTCATAATGATCATATCTCTTGTTTTAATTCAAGAAATTTTACTTCCATCCTAGCTTTGCATACTAGATGAAAAGTAGTTTTTGAAAAAGTGTTTTAAACCTTTCCCAAGCAACTACACCTTCCCACCCTTGCACGATTCGCTTCCACCAAAAATTTGCCTCTCCTTCATCATGTAGGTGGCAAAAGAGGTCTTTGCCCCTCATTACCCTAGCTATTACAAACGCCTTTTCTATTTCTTTAACCCAAGTTTGGGCTTCCTACGAGGTCGGTTGTACCTCTAAATTCGGGAGGTCCTACTGACTTTAAAGTCCTTGAAGTTTGCTAGCGATTGTCTGTTGGTTCCGGTAGTTTGTCGTTCCTGTTGCATGGCTTGAGCTACCATGTTTGCGAATTCTTTGCATTGGATCTGGTTGTGGTTGTCCTTGAACATTGTTGTGATTCTTACGCCCTTTGATTTCGAGTTTTGTGTCGTCGAAGCGGCATTATCTCGGTTAAATAAAACATAATTTAACTTACATTCTAAACCTTATCACATAAGTTTAATATATTAAACTTGTTTCATTACCCAAACATAAGTCCATTTTCATTAATTCAAGGTAATTTACATAATATAGCCCATAATACTATCCCTTTGTGACTACAAGAGTGGGATTTACAACTTTGATTAACACAAAAGGGAGAATATTACATTACACAAACATACTAAGCACACATATAATATTAAACAAACCTACACCACGAACCTATACTACTATTCACTACGCCTTTTTCTTGATTGTGGACATCCCTTTGCTGATGACCTTCTATTCCACAAATAAAAAAGCAGACACACCTTTGCTTTGGATTGGGACAGCGAGAAAAATGTCCCCATGACCGCAATTGTAGCAAACATTTTCCCTTTTACATTGCGCCTTCATGCTTCTTGTCACAATTTTACACTTTTCTATGTGTTTAAAGTTCCTTTGGTTGTTATCGGGATCACGATCATTCATTTTCTTTTCCCTTTTGGTTTGGAGTTGCACATGACTTGTTGCTTTTAGCTCTAGTTGGTCAATTTGGATTTTAAGCTTATCTTGTTCTTCCATGTTTTCAATTAATGCTTTTCTGCGGTTGGTTTGTTTAGTAATTTTTCTATTTCCCACAACTTGTTCCAAAGAGAAACTGGTCCCATGAGATTACGCACTTGGTTGATGCTTGATCATCTCCAACTTCAGTGTCTGAATCACTGTCGGTTAGTTCCACCATTTCTAGATCTGGTACGATATTCTCCACTATAACCACCTCATCGAGGTTGCTTTCACTTTGAGCCTCTATTTCAGCTATTGGCTTTGATATCGGCTTCTTCTTTATGATCCAAGGGTATCCTAATCCTTTTCACGACATCTACACATATAAATTATCTGATTAGCATAAAATATATACACATAACACATAAGGGTTTCATATAAGTTATCTTTTAGTTTGTTTGACGATGAATTTATCTCGATTCATCTACTTTTAAACTCTATATGAGTTATTTATATTTTCAACATTTCCCTATGTTCTAAGGTTATAGCCTAAAAGTCTATCCCACCTAAGGTTTCTAACCTATAGCTCGATACCATTACATAAAGTCCCGAATCCGGATACTTGAAACCCGAACTTCGGTACTTCACGATACCATTTCTATGAAATGAATAATACTAATAATATTAACAATAATATAGATTTTCAAATTTTATTTACATATTATCGAGTTTAGTTCCCAAGTCTGAAACCTTTAAACATTAGATTACATGATAATAATAATAGTACTTATCATCCTTATCATAAAGTTAGACTATTACATAGAATAGCTTAAACATTCATTCAACAACTTTCCCTTTCCCTTGTTCTTGGCGAGATCCTTGGTTTGTTCACACTTAGTGAAAACATTTAAATTAAGCAAGAATGAGCATTTGAGTGCCCAATGAAGTAATATCAACAATACCGATTAATTTGAAAGATTAAATATTTTCTTTGAGCGAAACTTCTACAACGGATCAATAGTTGTGAAGTAAAGCTGGACCAATAATCAATAACATGTCATTTTCAATTTTAAATTTTTGAAACTACGTCTGAGACTATAAATGATGATCATTTGACGATTTGTGAACATTGTTTTATATTTTGAAAAGGTTTAAGCGAACTTCATCATGGCCAAGTCATTACTTACGAACGCGGGGGTGATCGGCCGTTATGCCTGTATTGATCAATACTACATTGCTAGAACGATATTATCGTTCATCCTTTGTCCGCCGTAGCGCATAAATATTTCCCATGATCGGGATGTTCATAACAGTCTTGAATCCATACCAAAATAATTCGGTTGGATAAGTTTTATCTTGTTCAACAACAACTTTAAATATATGTCTAGCTGGATCAAATAGCTTAGACGACCTTTATTTCAAGGTATACATACTAAGCAACTATAAGTATGTATCAACATGTGATAAAATATAATGATTATCCAAGTGAGGACACTTGTATAACCATGTTATAGAAATTAACGAACAGAATAAATAACTTGATCACTATTAACAGAATAAAGGAAATTGTACAACAATTATTGTTTAATAGCTTACTTATACAGAATCATTGCATAAGTATATACAAAGGTTGAAATATTTGAACAATTGAAATGAATAGTTTAGATATTATCTTACGCATGTCCTTAGCATAAAGTAAATGCAAAGGTTTAGATACTTTTGCCTTGTCTGCTTTTGCTTACACAACTTAGATATATCTTTTCTATCAAGTCCTATCATTAAATAAATCATTATTCGATTAGAATAATATATATCATATCATATAATCTTCGCTTATTGCGATTGACACATTCTAATCACATTGTCACATAATTTTAACACCATTGAATCACAAATAATTCACTTATCAAGTCAATCTATTTAAATCCGGATCAATTTACGAAATATGTGGTCTCTGAAACAACTTTATTAGGAAATTATCGAGTCTATGACTCTATCTGATTATACAATATCCATTTGGATAACTTAACACCGTCGCACTATTTTTCATGGCCTTATAATAATTTTTAAACAATTATTACCATTTATCATAATTTTGAAATATCGAATCATTATTAAATGATTTAAATAATAAACAATTCTATTATCATTAATATTTAATTAATAATAAACTATTAATGAAACCATTGCCAAAATATTAAGTTATTTAAAATAACTTAAACTATTTTTAAAACATTTATATTACCTTTAAATGATTTTTAAAACATTTAAAATCATTATTAAATAATTACCATTAATATTTAAATATTAATGAACTATTTATCTAAATATTAAAAGTCATTAATTAAAACTTAAAATACTTTTAATTCATTTTATCCCTTTTAAATAATTTTTTTTAAATTAATAAAACCATTTTAAAACTATTTATTTAATATAATTATTAAATAAATTTAATATCATTAATCATTAAATAAATATCATTAATATTAAATTATTAATGAAATTATTCTTTAAATATTAAAAGTTATATTTTATAACTTAAAATATTTTTAAACACTTTATTTTCATTTAAAATAATTTTTAAAATAATAAAATCATTTTAAACTAATTTATTTAATATAATTAAATAATTTTAATATCATTATTAATCATTAATTAATGAAATTAACCATTAAATATTAAAAGTTATATTTTATAACTTAAAATATTCTTAAATACCTTATTATTATTTAAAATGATTTTAATATAATAAAATCATTTTTAATTTATTTATTTAATTCATTTACTAGATAACTTAATTATCATTAATATTAATTTATTAATGAAAATTATCATAAAATATTAAAAGTCATTGTAGATAGCTTAAAATATTTTCATATATCATAATATAATTTTAATGATTTTTCATGTATTTAAATCATTTTTAAATAATTTATTTAATATTATAATTAAATAAATTAAATACTTTTAATATTCCAAAAATATCAAATATTTATGAAATATATTTAAAATAATTAAAATATAATTTTCAAAATTTAAAATAATTTTTAATAATTTATTTTATATTTTAATAATTAAAACCCTTTTTATCAATTTTTTTTAATTAATTTTCGGAAATTATAAATAAAGCGTCATTTGAAGATCGCTTTATAGCGACAGAGCAACTGTCGCTATAAATGTTCTTCATGTTCTTGATGAAACCCAGTTTCCATAGCGATGAACAAGGTATCGAGTTTGACGAAGATTTACGGTCATATCCACGATATTCTTGAGCGTCTTTATCATTCCGATATTTTAGTACTAATGCACGACTACAAGATACACAATTAAAATGACCAAACAACCTATAACAAAGTAGATCTGGAGCCACGAACAAGTTTATCGAGAGTCATTTCTTCATTTTCAGGTTACCCGAAAATGAAGAAACGATTCGACCTAACTCGTTTTGAGCTTCCACAACTTGCAAGATATGATATGCTTTAGTGATTTCAAAGTTGCGAATATAAACCACATGTAATACTATAGATCCATCACAAAACATCACTAAAACAACAATACAATAGCCAGATTCAACTCGGTCAAACCATATCGAGACGGCGTGTTCAAGTGTTTTACGGGTTACCCGAAAAATAGCTTTTCATGTTAAATGCAGTGCGGTTTGACCATAGATTACTAATTCCTGCTTTTGATTAAAAGGAGATTTTTAAGGCATAAAATGTACTCTATATACCGGACTACAATATAGATCCAACAAATTAACAAAACAATTAACAACAAGCGAGGATCTGAGCCATTGAACTTCTGTCGAGACGAATGCAGGCAAGTTCTTGGCGCTTGAAAAGTTCGATCAATCTTAGGTCAACGGTATTTGTAGTGAATAACTTTGCAATATAATACTGATTTATGCATGATTCTTGATCTAGATTAAAGAGGACATACCGGACTACAAGTTCAAAGCTTTAAACAACAAAATAGTTAACATACAAAGATTACAGAGGCTGACATTTGCTTGTCGATTCGACAACAAAAATTTTCAGATTTTTCAAAAACTCAATTACGAAGATTTTGATGATATGGATCTATCTAAAACCAACCCGGATCGTCATAATAACTTATAAACAACATGTTTTAACAATAAATTCTAACATCAAACAACAAAAATTGGACGATTCAAGCTAAGGTTTTGTACCTTTGATGTCCAAAATCTGATTTTGTGTTGTTGATTTGGTATGGCTGATCGTGGGGCTTGGATTGGGGACTGAAATGCTAGAGATTTTCGTTGGCTTTAGAGAGAGAGGGTCAAGTATGAGCTTAGTGAAGATTTGGGCAAGAAAATAACATTTTCTCTCTCTCAATCCTTAAATAGACATTATAGATGCATGAATTCTTTGAGATATGTTCTTTGGTTCTTTGTCAATTTTGGGCAGGTAGAGTTGTTAGGGTTAGCCAACAACTCATAACAATTGTCAAAACCTAGTCTAGTACTTAATAATCCAATTAGGGGCAAAAAGGTCATTTGGCGTGACAAATTAATGGCATTTTGGGTAATTGCCAAACCCTTAGGGTTAGGGTTTGGTTTAGGGTTTAGGGTTTGAGCCAATTTTAGCAAAAGTCTAGGATTCCAAATTTAGGATTTAACATTTATGGTTTATTACAAAAATAATAATATAAAATAACTAAATTTTTGTTTCTAAAATTAGACAATTTAGGTTTGTTAATTAGATTAATTTTCTAATTATTTTATACAGTAACATTAGGGTTTAGATCATATACTTATCATTGACTTTGCTAATTTAGCAATTAGGGTTTATTCTTTTGGTAATTAGGGTTACCAAATTACTATTAGGGTTTTTAATTACTAAATTAGGGTTTTAGTTTAGTAATTAGGGTTTAACAATTTACTAATTAGTTTTAACAATTTGTAATTAGGATTTACAACTTGTAATTAGGGTTTCTAATTACATTAATCATGATTATTAGAGTTTAATAACATAATTAACCTTGCCACTTAAGCAATTAAGGTTTACAATTATCGATTAGGGTTCTAAAATATCGAGTTAGGGTTTTAATTTACATGATTAGGGTTTTAATCATTATGTTTTAAATCACTAATTAGGTTTATTTATTAAGTGATATAAAACATATTATACATGACCTTTAATCACGATAACACAATTCTTGACAAATCATACCTCCTTTAAATTTCCTGGATTAGGGTTTATTAAAAATTCGAGATATAATTAGGGTTTTAATTTAATAATTAGGATTTTCTAATTAGCATATCCTGAAGTAACACATAACATATATCATATAACCCAAATATTTAACGATCGTAAGTTTCCCATTTAAATTGATAAACAGCGAGTTAAATCAATTAATCTTTGGGGTTTGGTCAATATACCATAATTGACCAACCATCAACAGTACAATTTTTACAGTACATTATTATAGCACTGAAAAATCAAAATATTATAATATTATAATATTATTATCATTCCTTGATCAAAACCCAAAATTAGGGTTTGGATTAAAATATCTGATTTATCTGTTATCATTAAGTTAAAATAATTAACTTAATATCACGAACAAATTTATATAATGAAATAATTATTATAATTATTCTAAAATCATTTCATATATTATTTGAATAATATAAACATATAATTTCATGGAAAAATAATTAATAAAACATTTCTAATATAGAATTAATTACTATAAAAATATCATTTATAATAACCAATATTTCTAAAATAAAATTATTTACAATTAATAATGTAATACTTAAATTTTATTTATCAAACATATAATTATAATTACACATTACCTTGGCACATATCATTCATATTTGTTTTTTATAAATAAAAAAAAAAAAATTATCATAAAATTTATGATTTATTTATATAGAAAATATCGGGTTGTCACACTGTGAATTCTTACATTATTTCATTATTTATTATTACATTTGAATATCACATGCGTGCGTTTACACATGACCGGTTTCCATTCTTTATTATTACTGTTGAAATAACTTTTGCCTATGTGGATTATCGCATGCATTGTAAATGATCCTTCGTATTCATACGAATAGTATTTTCATTAAAAAGGGGTTTCTGCCAGGGGCAGTTTTGTAATTTTTTTGACCCTAAAAAATTTTAGAAAAATTTGAAATGATAATTTAATGAGTTTTCTAGATTGTGTCCAAAAATAACGATTTTTGGATGTATAGATTAAGAGTTATGAATTTTATGGGAAAAGACTATTTTAAAAGTAAACCCTTATAATGCCTTGTGGTTAACTCTAAATTGGTGAAACTTTTATTGGGAGTACATGTATATAACAGGAGTATACCCTGTAAATTTCGGAATTTTTGGACAAAAGTACAATTTATGATAAATGTCTAAATATTCGGCAGTTTTAGCCATATGAAAAATAGTAAATGAATTTTAAAAATTTTTGTGAAAAATATATATTCAAGATTGGACTATATTCTGCTAAATTCCAGAAAAAAAATATTTTTGGAACTGATTTGGTATTTTTCATGAAAATGAACCAGTTATGAGTAAATGAATTAAATATGTTATGTGAAGTAATAAAATTGGAAAAAAAGATTTTATGGCTTGAGAATCCTATATACCCATATGCAGATTTTTGATGAGGGATTTGATCATTGATTATGAAATCTTATGAGTATGACATTTTTGAAGGATTAAATACATTATTTGATAAAGTGTAAATAATTGAAATAAATTGTTTATAAGTTTAAGAAATGATTAAAATATTATTATAATATTAATGATATTAGATTATGAGATTATTAAGTGATTGATAATATTTGGTTATTATTGAACGCTGGATAAATTGTATTATAAATGTTTAATATTTATCCTTTATCTCATTTGATTAATTCTTATATCATTGTCATCATCCTCATGCTTATATTGTGTTGAAAGTCATCTTTGCCCGTAGTGTATAGATGGACTTGGTATGATTATGACCAGGGATTATTCGTTATAATCATGACCATAATGTTACAAATGATGTGGAAAAAGTCCTCATTGGCCCGTAGTGCATTGATGGACATTTTTTGGTATTATTATGGCTATGGATTCTCTTCAGCCAAGGGTGCAAAGATGAATTATTTTATGGCATGATCATGATCGTTGATGAAAACAAGATTATCTTTAGCCCGTAGTGCATGGATAATTCGTGGTCATGATATTAACGAATATCCTTAGCCGTAGTGCATGGATATTTCAGTGATATGGATTTATTATCGATGTGACGCCCCCAAAATTAGGTATACATCACCCATCTTGAGTCGCCAGATACATGGTACAGAATTCAAATACAACTTAATAATACAACTATCGTGTACAATACGACAAAACATAAACTGTTAGTTTGAATACAAATATTGTCTACTAGAGAGTATACAAACTCAAAAGGAGTCCTCATTATAATTATTATCACACTATTTCACAGAATAGTGAGGACTACTAATGCACCATCTAGGACCATCACTCCATTCCCCGACTCGTCCCAGCTATATTCTCATTTCCTGAAGAGAACAATGAAAGAAAGGGTGAGCTCAACTAGCCCAGTAAGAAATATTATGACTAAGATAATGCAGAATAAATTATCATTAGCCTTAAACAATGTTAAACTGATACAATATAACAAACATCAAGTTTAAATGCAGCGAAACAAGCAATCCATTAAAAGAGTCAAGTAGAGAATAAAATCTACTATATTTTATGATTTAAAAGGTTTTTCATCACTTTTATCGCTGGGACTCAGCTTAATAAATAATCCACATCATCGAATCACCCCTGCACTATGACCAAGGATATTCTTTAGTATCACGACCACAATTATCCATGCAATACGGGCTAAAGATAATTGTGTTTTCATCAACGGTCCTAATCATGCCATAAAACAATTCATCTTTGCACCCTTGGCCGAAGAGAATCCATAGCCATAATCATACCAAAAACTGTCCATCAATGCATTACGGGCCAATGAGGACTTTTTCCACATCATTTGTAACATTACGGTTATGATTATACCGAATAATCCCTGGTCATAATCATACCAAGTCCATCTATGCACTACAGGCCACAGATGACTTTCAACATAATATAAACATGAGGATGCTGACAATGATATAGGAATTCAATAAAACAAGTTCAAAAATTAATTTATTCAGGAACTAATAACGTCCAAATTGTCAACATGATACTTCTTTGTAGAGTAAAATTCAAGAATGCTCGTAAGAATATTTCCATAAAAAGATCTTGGATGAAGTGCAAATATCAAGGATATTCCACTAATTTCATGGAGTATAAAGTCAAAACTTTAACCAATTGAGTATAATAATGAATGGAATAACAAAAGAAATCACCATGCATGCGGTGCCGCGCATAGGCAGTTATTCCAATGATTAATAAATGTGAGAACCCGTGTCAAAGCGAAATTTCAGACCGACGGGATGTTCCAACAGAATAATAAAGACGGAACCAGGTCTGACGTAAACGCACAGACAGGATATTCCAATAGAATAATAATAAAGATGGAACCAAGTCCGACGTAACGCATGACATGAGGATATTCCAAATGTAATAATAATAAAGATTTTAACCGGTCCCAAGCGTAAACGCATGATACGATATTTCAACAGAATAATAATAAAGACGGAATATTAGAAGAATGTCACCAAGTATAGGGTAGTCTGCGTATACTGGTTATTCCAGAAGAACAATAAAGAATGGAATAACAAAAGAATTTCACCAATAAGAAAGAAGGAATACTCCTAACGAGTACAACAAATAATATCCCTTACCTTAAAAGAAACTAAATATAAGAGTAGGGAAGGAGCAGAATACTTTTCTATAGCTTCTCTATAATTTCTCTCTCTAGAGTTTCAGTGAATTCATAAGAAATAATGAAGGAATGAGCTTCTAATTATAGAAAAATGGACTGCATAGTAACTAACTCATGAACGGTCCAAATTGATTTACTTTAATCTGATGGTCCATATTTAAAGCAAAATCTTTTAAATAAAATATAATATATTCTATTTATAATCTAATAAAACGAATAACTTTAAAAAAGATTTTACTATGCAAACACTATGCACGCACTATGCAAACATTATGCATAATAAAATATAATATATTCTAATTATTGTCTAATAAAACAGATAACTTTATAAAAGTATTTTGTTTTATATAAAAAGATTTTACTATGCAAAACACTATACAGGCACTATGCAGACACTATGTAACACTATGCATAATAAAATATAATATATTCTATTTATAGAATAATTTTATAAAAGTATTCTGTTTTATATAAAAAGATTTAATATACAAAATACTATGCGATACCTAATGCAACACTATGCATAATAGAATATAATATATTCTATTTATAGAATAACTTTATAAAAGTATTCTATTTTATTACATTAATAATACCAATAAAATAAAACCGAGTGACTTATCACGTAAGCATCAATAATCAATACCGGTGTGCTTCATGCAACCACGCCAGACATCGCATGCTTTAACACAAGGGTGTTTCAACAGATTAACGGTAAAACTTCCGCCGTTATTTTCATAAAGTATTTTTGTCATTTTCTCAATCCGAAAATAATTCCGCTATGGGTCCACCAATGATTGATTGTCAAATGCGGATATTCCCCGACCAATCGAATATTATATAACAACTTGCATACTTTGCAAAATTTATAAATATTACCCAACTATAACATTATATCAAATCCACACCATAATATTAAAAAAATTATTTCGAGAAAATTAAATCTTTATTCATAAAATCCGGGGTCTCACAATCTCCCCTCCTTATAAAATTTCGCCATCAAAATTTACATACGTTTCACGGTATCTTAGAACATGTGAGATATACTTGACTTCAGTTCAAATTCTAACTCTTGAGGTATAACCTTTGAGCGTCGAATATGATCCTTCTTATCCAAGATTTTAACACGTATCTCCTCAAACGTTAAATCATCCGCTATCTCGTCCGGTTCTAAATTAATAATATGGTTTGGGTCGTCCACATATTTACGTAACATCGATACGTTAAAAATGTTTTGAACACGCGACATACTTGGCTGTAAAACAAGTCTATAAGCCACAGTTCCTACTTCATCGAGGATTTCAAATGGGTCAATTAAATCGAGGGTTGAGATTTACTCTATTCGTCGATTCTTGCTTCTAGAATAACGCCCTCTTGAACCTTCTTCATTCTTCACATTAATCAGCTCCGGGTGTGTAGCTTGAGCGGCTTTAACTTTATCAATTAAATTCGATTCTAATCGTATGTTCGTTATCTACATGTGGGTTCATATATTCGCACTTGTAACCGCATACGATTTTCTACTCAATGCGTCAGCTACCATGTTCGCTTTCCCACGATGGTATTGAATGGTACGATCGTAATCTTCAACAGCTCGAGCCAACGACTTTGGCGCATGATACGTTCATTTTAAGTAAAGAAATATTTGAGGATTTTAGAAATGGGTTTTGTACTGGGGTCAATACAAAATTCGATTTCACGCTCTAGGGGTAGGCTAAGAAGTCTTCAAGAATACGTCAGGAAATTTATTAACAATAGAAATATTATTCAAAACTGTGACCCTCATCCAAGACTTGGATAGTACGTCACATTGATACCTATCAAGTTGCCATCGTCATTCATGACATCGCCTACAGAAAGTCTGGCTTCGGTGCATTCCACACAAGGAAGTCAACAATGAAAAGACCGGGGCTCTTTACTTATGGCTTGATATGACAATGATTGACTTTAGTGGTTTGGTTACTTTGAATTCGCATAACAGGTTGGTTAGGAGTATGAAAGCTAACAACCTTACAAAAATCATGATGACTAGTTAACCAATCGATTCCTAAAATCACATCAAAGGCAAGTATTTTCAAAGAGATACGATCGACAGGTAACGTGAAAGTGTTGATTTGAACAAGATTTATAAATAGTGGAGGTAACGAAGGTTTCTCCCAACATATATATCAAAGTCTAACTTCTCCGGAGTTAACTTCAAACATTGAACAAAACTAGGTGAAATAAAAGAATGAGTAGAACCGATATTTAACACGGTATAGACTTCGCAAGAGTTTATGACTAACATACCCATGATAATTTTATTCAGGTTCCTCGTCACAAAAAAAAACGCTCTCTTAAACTACCGGCTTTGGCTTGTCTGGGACATCCTTTGGCATCACTATCCCAGCTGGAATTGACTTCACCATACGACAAAATCGAGCTAGGTGACCTTCTCTTCCGCAATTAAAACACGTTTTGGATTGTCACAGACACGGTTTGACGGATGTGTCCCTCCCGTCGCATTTGAAACATACAACCGGTGGTCGTTCTTCTTCCTTTGAAACGCGGTGCGGTCGTTTAAGCGTCTTTACGTCATTGTTGAACCTTCTCTTCTTGAAATGTCCATTCTTATTGTTTTGGCCATGATTACCACCGAAGTGGTTATCATTTCTGACATGTTGATTCCCTCCATGCTTACTGTCACCGCTTTGATGACTGTTATCACCGGTATTATCATTTTGTCGGCTGCTCTCTTTTGGTTTGGTTGACTCATTATCGCGCTCCAATAACTGAGCCCTATTAACAACATCTGAATACAAACACAGTTTATGAGAGATAAGATATTGACGTATCTCCGGCTTCAAACCTCTTAAAAACATTCGTGTCATTCTCTCTTCATTATGCACCAAGTGGGACGTAAATCGGGACAACTCGGCAAACTTGGCTTCGTACTGCAACACAGTCATGTTGTTTTGCTCCAACTTGATAAATTCCACCTCCTTCATGTGACGAATGCTTTCGGGAAAGTACTTGTCGTTGAACAATTCTTGGAACTTCTCCCAAGACATCTTGAGTCGGCCAGTCAGGGTATATTTTACAGATTCCCACCAGTAATCTTCCTCTTCACGCAACATAAAGGTGGCAAAGGGAACCTTTTGCTCCTCAGAGCATCCCAAGACATCAAATATCTTGATGATCTGCTTTAACCACGTCTCTGCCTTAAGTGGTTCTGGCTTTCCCAAAAACTCCAGTGGTCTCAACTCTTTGAATTGCTTAGCGGTGACCAACCGTGGGTTGCCATTGTTTCCTCCTGCATTATGAATAGGAGCCGCCTTCGCATGATGTTTCATGAATTCTAAAAAGCTCCTAAACGTATCGTCGTTAGTCAATTGATCAGTGTTGTTATTTACAGGAGGATTATCGCCATCCTGTTGCACATTGTCTTGATTATTGATCTGTGGAGAATCAACAATCTCCTGTGCTCCATTGATATTCTCAACATTCTCGGATGTCATTTTCAGATACTACCACAAAACAAAGGTTAATTGACATGTAACATATTATCCCTATATTCTGACCGACCAATTAAATACCAAATAAACTTAGATAGGTCATACTAGCGAAGGAATTCCCCATCTCTCCCCTCCTAGTTCTCACATCTTAGCCAGGGATCATATCCCTAAGCTTTGATACCAACTGTGACGCCCCCAAAATTAGGTATACATCACCCATCTTGAGTCGCCAGATACATGGTACAGAATTCAAATACAACTTAATAATACAATTGTCGTGTACAATACGACAAAACATAAACTGTGAGTTTGAATACAAATGTTGTCTACTAGAGAGTATACAAACTTAAAAGGAGTCCTCATTACAATTATTATCACACTATTTCACAGAATAGTGAGGACTACTAATGCACCATCTAGGACCATCACTCCGTTCCCCGACTCGTCCCAGTTATATTCTCATTTCCTGAAGAGAACAGTGAAACAAAGGGTGAGCTCAACTAGCCCAGTAAGAAATATTATGACTAAGATAATGCAGAATAAATTATCATTAGCCTTAAACAGTGTTAAACTGATACAATATAATAAACATCAAGTTTAAATGCAGCGAAACAAGCAATCCATTAAAAGAGTCAAGTAGAGAATAAAATCTACTATCTTTTATGATTTAAAAGGTTTTTCATCACTTTTATCGCTGGGACTCAGCTTAATAAATAATCCACATCATCGAAGGATATTCTTTAGTATCACGACCAACAATTATCCATGCAATACGGGCCAAAGATAATTGTCTTTTCATCAACGGTCCTGATCCTGCCATAAAACAATTCATCTTTGCAGCCTTGGCCGAAGAGAATCCATAGCCATATTCATACCAAAAACTGTCCATCAAGGCATTACGGGCCAATGAGAACTTTTTCCACATCATTTGTAACATTACGGTCATGATTATACCGAATAATCCCTTGTCATAATCATACCAAGTCCATCTATGCACTACAGGCCACAGATGACTTTCAACATAATATAAACATGAGGATGCTGATAATGATATAGGAATTCAATAAAACAAGTTCAAGAATTAATTTATTCAAGAACTAATAACGTCCAAATTGTCAGCATGATACTTCTTTGTAGAGTAAAATTCAAGAATGCTTAGAAGAATATTTCCATGAAAAGATACTGGATGAAGCGCAAATATCAAGGATATTCCACTAATTTCATGGAGTATAAAAGTCAAAACTTTAACCAACTGAGTATAATAACGAATGGAATAACAAAAGAAATCACCATGCATGCGGTACTTCGCATAGACAGGTTATTCCAACAGATTAATAAGTAACGGAACCAGGTCAAAGTAAATTATGCCGAGCGTGATGTTCCAATGTAATAATAAAGAGAGCGGAACAGTGTCCATGTGTAAATGCACATACAAGATATTCCAATGAATAATAATAAAGATGGAACCGGTAGTGAGCGGATATTCCAATGTAATAATAATAAAGATTTTAACCAGTCCCACGTAAACGCCTGAACGAGGATATTCCAATAGAATAATAATAAAGACGGAATATTAGAAGAATGTCACCAAGTATAGGGTAGTCCATATATATTCAAGTTATTCCAAAGATAACAATAAAGAATGGAATAACAAAAGAATTTCACCAATAAGAAAGAAGGAATACCCCTAACGAGTATAACAAATAATATCCCTTACCGTAAAAGAAACTGAATATAAGAGTAGGGAAGGAGCAGAATACTTTTCTATAGCTTCTCTATAATTTCTCTCTCTAGAGTTTCAAAGAATTCGTAAGAAATAATGAAGGAATGAGCTTATATTTATAGAAAAATGGACCGCATAATAACTAACTCATGAACCATCCCGTAGATTGATTTACTTTAATCGATGGTCCATATTTAAAGCAAAATCTTTTAAATAAAATATAATATATTCTATTTATAATCTAATAAAACGAATAACATTATAAAAGATTTTACTATGCAAAACACTATCAGAACTATGCAAACACTATATATAATAAAATATAATATATTCTAATTATTATCTAATAAAATAGATAACTTTATAAAAGTATTACATTTTTTATATAAAAGATTTTACTATACAAAAATACTATGCAGTGCACTATGTATGCACTATGCATAATAAAATATAATATATTCTATTTATAGAATAACTTTATAAAAAGTATTACATTTTTATATAAAAGATTTTACTATGCAAAACACTATGCAGAGATACTATACATAATAGAATATAATATATTCTATTTATAGAATAACTTTATAAAAGTATTACATTTTATTACATTAATAATACCAATAAAACAAAACTAAGTGACTTATCACGTAAGCATCAATAATCAATCTGGTGTGCTACTATGCAACCACATGCCATTACATCGCATTTTTTAACACCGTGTGTTTCAACAGCTTAACGGTAAAAAACTTCCGCCATTATTTTCATAAAAAGTATTTTGTCATTTTCTCAATCCGACAATAATTCCGTTATGGGTCCACCAATGATTGTAATTGCGTCATTATGGATATTCCCGACAAAAAAAGAATATTCCCCACCAATTGGATATTATATAACAACTTGCGTACTTTGCAAAATTTATAAATATTACCCACAACTATAACATTATATCAAATTCACACCATAATATTAAAAAAATTATTTCGAGAAAATTAAATCTTTATTCATAAAATCTGGGGTCTCACAATCGAGCTGAGTCTCAGCGATGAAATATAAATTCATGGATGTGATATTAACGAATATCCTTGGCCGTAGTGCAGGGGTGATTCGATGATGTTGATTATTTATTAAGATGAGTCTCAGCGATTAAATATTTATTATACACTTTTAATTCGTAGAAGATAGTAGATATCATGCTCTACTTGACTCTTCTAAAATACAGTTATATGTCTTTGGCATGTAGTGCAAAGATGAATTATTAATGAATATCTTTGGCCGTAGTGCAAAGATGAATTTATTAGTATGATTATGAAAGCGAGAATTACGATTTGGTATAACCATGATTTTGATGTTTCAGGTGAAGATATGTGATGAAAATTATCTTCGTTCTGGTTGCAAAGAGGAATTTAGAACTACAATTATGATTATGAGTTATTCATATGATTGTGGACAGGAACTGTTGATTTATTTTACATGGATAAAACATTATTGGTGGACTTTTAACATAGAGAAGATAATAAACCTTATGGTCTATTTGACTCTTCTAATGGATTGCTTGTTCCGCTGCAACTATGGTTCAAAATTTTTATCATCTACCATATGTTCTAAATCTCTAATTTATTATTGATGAAAGCTATTGATAATTTAATTATCTTTAGTCATGATATTCTTTCTTTGGCTAGTTAGTTGTGCTCACCCTTTACGCTTCACAATTCCTTTCGGGTAATAAGAGTGTTGCTTAGTAAGAGTGTTCTTGTCGGGTCGAGTGGGGATAACAGGGGAATAGAACAGTGGTCTCTAGTTGTGGAGGTTCTCCCTAAACAGTATAGAAAAGTGTGTTGTATTCTATACAACATTTAGTAGTTATATTTGGTGAATCAAATAAGGTAAGGTGAACCCAACTTTGGAAGGGTGTTTTTCCACTATCATACAAGATGTCTAATGACATACAACCTCGTGTTCTCATAAGACATGGTTGTGCACATCCACTAGCTGAATATATCTACGAGCACCACCTGTATTATCTTGGAGTTTATTTGAAACATAATTTTCACTTGGAGACAACGGAGATATTTATATGTCAAGAGAAGACTCACCATTGGGAAAAAGATGATACTAATCTTCTCGTTTTTCTTTGGGGTCTATTGGGTCAACCAAGGATAATTCTGTGGCCATATGATATCTATTATAACCTAGACACATGGCCTCTTATGTACGAAGGTTTTGTTGAGCACTTCCCAAAGATTTAAATTTCTAAAATAGTTTTTGACTATACTTTTATGTAAAGTACCATTGTAAGGTTGTGGTCAAGGCACCACGAGAGTTACATACATTTGTATTAAAACTCACGATTAATCGTGGTCGTATTCTATCTGACACGACTCAATGATTAATATAAATGAAGTTGTATTTGAATTTTGTACCATGTATCTGGCGACTCGTAATGGATGATGTATGCCTAATTTTGGGGCGTCACATTTGGTATCGAGCTTAGGGATATGGTCATTTGGCGAGATAAGAGTCTAGAACTAGGAGGGAGAGATGAGTTATATACTTACATTAGTGTGTGACTTACCTAAGCTAAAATTGTTTACTTGATAAGTTGACAAATTGTGATATGTCAATTAACCTTTGTTTTGAAGATATATTTTAGAATTATATCTCGAAATACGGAGATGAGCAATGGAAAATCATGATCGAGAGGATATAACCGGGAAGGTACAATCCAAAAGAAAGCAAGGTATTCTCATCTCTTCAATATCGTGCGTCGTAAATTTCGAGGCAAAATTTCATAAGGAGGGTGATTGTGAGACCCCGAATTTTATGAAATAAAAGTATTCAATTTTTCTATTTTGGTAAATAGTTAAATTGATAAAAGTTTAAAGTTAAGGGTAATATGTGAATTTTTTTTTTGCAAAGTAATCAAGTTGATATAAAATATTCGTTGTGTCGGGAATATTCAATTAGTCGGGGAATATTCTTTTTGTCGGGGAATATACGTATGACGGTACAATCATTGGTGGACCCCACAACGGAATTATTGTCGAATTGAGAAAACGACAAAAATATTTTTATGAAAATAACGGCGGAAGTTTTACCGTTAACTGTTGAAACACCCGGTGTTAAAAGTACAGTAATACGCGTGATTGTATAGTAGCACACGGTATTGATTATTGATGCTTACGTAATAAGTCACTCAGTTTTATTTTATTAGTATTATTAATGTAATAAAACAGAAAAGCTTTTTATATAAAACAGAATACTTTTATAAAGTTATTCGTTTTATTAGGCTAATAATAAAATCTTTTTATATAAAATAGAATACTTTTATAAAGTTATCTGTTTTATTAGACAATAATTAGAATATATTATACTTTATTATGCACAATCGAGCTGAGTCTCAGCGATGAAATATAAATTCATGGATGTGATATTAACGAATATCCTTGGCCGTAGTGCAGGGGTGATTTGATGATGTGGATTATTTATTAAGCTGAGTCTCAGCGATAAAATATTTATTATACATTTTTAATTCATAGAAGATAATAGATATCATGCTCTACTTGACTCTTCTAAAATACAGTTGTATGTCTTTGGCATGTAGTGCAAAGATGAATTGTTAATGAATATCTTTGGCCGTAGAGCAAAGATGAATTTATTAGTATGATTATGAGCAGAATTACGATTTGGTATAACCATGATTTTTGATGTTTCGGTGAAGATAGGTGATGAAAATTATCTTCGTCACAGTTGCGAAGAGGAATTTAGAACTACAATTATGATTATGAGTTATTCATATGATTGTGATGCGAGAATTGTTGATTTATTTTACATGGATAAAACATTATTGGTGGACTTTTAACATAGAGAAGATAATAGACCTTATGGTCTATTTGAGTACTCTTCAAATGGATTGCTCGTTCCGCTGCAACTATGGTTGAAAAGTTTTATCATCTACCATATGTTCTAAATCTCTTATTTATTATTGATGAAAGCTATTGATAATTTAATTATCTTTAGTAATGCTATTCTTTACTAGGCTAGTTGTGCTCACCCTTTCTGCTTCACAATTCCTTTCAGGTAATAAGAGTGTTGCCGGGTCGAGTGGGGATAACAGGGGAATAGAACAGTGGTCTCTAGCTATGGAGGTTCTCCCTAAACAATATAGAAAAGTGTGTTGTATTCTATACAACATTTAGTAGTTATATTTGGTGAATCAAATAGGGTGAGGTGAACCCAACTTTGGAAGGGTGTTTTTCCACTATCATACAAGATGTCTAATGACATACAACCTCGTGTTCTCATAAGACATGGTTGTGCACATCCACTAACTGAATATATCTACGAGCACTACACATGATGATCTTGTAGTTTATTTGAAACATAATTTTCACTTGGAGACAATGGAGATATTTATATGCCAAGAGAAGACTCACCATTGGGAAAAAGATCATAGTAATCTTCTCATTTTTTCTTTGCGGTCATTGGGTCAACCAAGGATAATTACGTGGCCATATGATATCTATTATAACCTGGACGCATGGCCTCCCATGTACGAAGGTTTCAGCTTGAGCACTTCCCAAAGATTTTAATTTCAAAAAGCAGCTTTTTTGACTATACTTTTATGTAAAGTACCATTGTAAGGTTGTGGTCGAGGCACCACGAGAGTTACATACATTTGTATTAAAACTCACATATAAGCGTAGTATTCGTATACTATACGACGGTTCAACAGATTGTATAAATGAAGTTGTATTTGAATTTTGTACCATGTATCATGACTTCGAATGGATGATGTATGCATAATTTTGGGGCGTCCACAGAGGAGTATTTCATTTTTCTTTAAACCCAAAATCTCTTCATTTTCTCAACTCCCACTTTCTTTTTATGAAGTGATGAAATTGATGAATGGAATTAAATTGGATACAATTGATGACTTGGGGATTGAAAGGGTGGGGGTTTATATGTTAGTAATTTCTATAAGTACTCCCCACTCAAAACACCATTCCTTTTTGCTAAAAACTTCTTAACCGATAGAAAATTGAGAGCTTAAAAGAGTTAGTACGAATTCTGGAGGATTACTAAGGATTTGACAAGCAAAGAGAAGGAGCCTCAGTTTAAACCAAGAAGGAATTCTTCAAAAGGTAATCGATGAACCCATTTTATTTTTATAAGAAAAATGAGAAGAAAATGCATATAGAATTGGTAAATGATTTGTTGTGGCTTTGTGTTGCCATGTTACGGTTGTTTGATGATTATAGATCGTTAACAAAAAAAAGTTTTGGTTTAATCATGCCTTAATATTGTAGAGATTCAAGGAATTATGTCATGCATGCCAAATATATGATAATATGACTCAATGATGCTAATTTGATCATATCATGGAAATTTAGTGAGTTCAATTGTTGTAACATGTGAATAGGTTACGTGAAGGGCTAGTAGATAGCGTTAATTTTAAAAGACATATCAGGCAAGTTTCCTAACCCCATGTTTCTATTGAGAAATTACTCAATCTTTACTCATTGTTGTTGCAGTGAGGGTTAGTATCAGACATGTGCTATTTACTTTTTCGTACAAGTTCCTTTGTTGTAAAGTTATATAACTGCAATTTCTTTGCAAGCGTTGTTGATGACTACTCAGTTAGTATTACAACTGTTATACTTTAAAGTTCTATTTCTTTAACGAACTGTTTCCAATTATGCTTTCTGGCTTTTTCTTTCAGCTAGATATTATTGATGATAAATGATATAACATTTGAACAATTCAAATCCTTTGGAGCTATGTTTACCGATCCAAATTACTTTGGTACGGTCCCACATGAATACTAAGATGAACAACCCAAATTATCGGGCAAACAGATGTCGGGAATATAGTCCCATTTATGTTTATGCAGTTAAATTTTATACTTGTGCACAATGTAGGGTACGATAGGCTGATCGCCTAGAGTACTTGCAGAGACTGTTTACAATCTATTTGATTGTTAAACCGTCTAATGGTTTTCGATGAAACAAAGTAATGTTCAGGGTATCTAATACCCCTTAGTATCTTATTGAGAATTCCAGAACTCTTATCTTGATATTCCTATTTATCTCTTGATAATTATTTCAACTGTTGAGAAATATTCATACAAATGCTTTTACTCCTGATGTATGTTTTTAAACCACTTTGTATACTTGCTAGGCAATTTGTGCTCATTCTTGATAAACCTTTCAGTTAGTGCTGAGAATGCTGAGGGCTCATGCAAGGACAAGGGGAAGTCTAAGATGAAATGATGAGAGTTATTTATGTCATAAGTTATATTTCTGCATATGATGTAATGTAGCGATAAACGTTAAGTTTAAGTTTCAGTTTATTTAAGGTTGTAAAGACTTGGGATTTTATTTGAATGGGTATGTAATAATTATTATTATTATTATTTTCGGAGTTTATGTAGTTAGATGATTATGTATGTTGTATTGTGAGCACCATGTCCTATAATCGATGTTACACAGATTTGGGGGCGTCACACGTTTGTTGTAAGTTGACTTATTATTCCATGGAGAGATGTACTAATTTCTTGACCGTTGGTGGTGGTTTTAATAGTAAATCAATGCTGGACCGCTTGGGTGGTGGTTTTAATAGTAAATCAATCTGAGATCGTAGGTGGTGGTTTTAATAGTAAATCAATCTGGACCATCTGTGAGTGGTTTTAAAGTAAATATGTAACACCCCTTTCCAAAAAGGAAAAGGGATGTCACGCACAAAACATAATAAATACAAACCTCTAATAAATCTTAAAATATCTCCAATGAAATTGAACACCAAATGTCACATACTCCAATTTAAATAGAAAGAACTCCACATTTACATAGTCTTTACTATTAAAAATAAATGCCAAAATGGCCCAAACATCCATTTACAAAATACTAGAAAACCAAAGTTCGATAATAGTCTCAAAACTAATTTATTAATTTGGATCAAAGGTAGCTCTCATCCCATAAATCTTGATCACCCCTGATTACATGCCGGAAAAAGAACACAATGTGAGCCAATTGCCCAGTAAGGATATAAAAATGCACATATATAAACAATATATATATATATATATATATATATATATATATTGAAGGAACTAAATGAATGAACAATTACAACTACTAACCCAATTATGAATATATCGAATTTGGTGAGACAAGGAACAAATGATTAACACTGTCGAACCGACAACTATAGTCAAAAGAATTCTAAACAAAATATGGCTGAAACAAATGGTTATAAGGTAACAATTTCATATTGAGCTCAAATACAAATAGTCAAAGGCTAACAAAATACATCAGTACCATGATGTATACAAATCAAATCGGATAATACGCATACGACACATACATCACTAATCCGCCAAACAAATCGAATCAAATCAAATCTTCGGGTGCGAATTCCATACGTGATCTTTGAACAAATATATCAAATGGCCAAAACTCATACCCGTAGCATACAAAAGGATACGCCAGGATCGATCACACCGCCACGTAAGGTGTAATGCCCCCAATCAAGAGGACATGTCTGTGGTACCCCTATAGGTGGTTAGCTCAAGTATACCCTAAGGATCAAACTACAAAATACAAGCCAAAAGGGGGTTCAAA